>OU461584.1:11313838-12001513 GCA_911812115.1 Pristionchus exspectatus | reverse complement strand
CAATTTGTCCTGGTTAGGTAACTTTAACTAGAAAATGTGGTTGAGAGACTAACTCCCTCAGTGACGATGCGGTAGTTGGATCCGACGCATACAACGATGATGGTGAGTGTGGGATTATAATTATCAGCCACATGGGCAAAGGCCTTCTTGAACTGAGCCGATTCAGTCGAGATCTCAAAAACAAAAATAATATTTGACTAATGATGCTACATACCGCCTTGAACTCTCCCTCACTCTTTCCATTACGATAAACAACGATGTCATTGGGCAGAGCGCCATTGGCTTTATGGAAGCACTGAAATCGTGATACGCCATAACGAAGTATGATTAAACTTGGGCCAACATACCTTGAGTGCCTTGACAATGTGCTCCACCATATCAAGAATGAGATTCTCCCCAGGCTCCTGCATGAACCACCACCCATCTTGCTTGGTGGGCATTGTCGTCGTGAATGACATCTGAAGACGAAACATCGATTTATTTAATCTGTCCATGCAATCAACTCACTCCAACGACAGTCGGTTCACTCTGCGGAACTCCCGCACTTCTATCGGCGAATGACTGTGGTCCAGCATGAGAGACGAATAGGCCGAAGAACATTCTAGTCTTGCTGAACCACGTTTTCGAGCTGGAAGAGAGAATTCAGAGCATCTTGAGAACAGTTTTGGAGCATCTTACAATTCAGCAAGCTTAGGAGCATATTTGGCCAGCTCCTGAGGAGGTGCAATTTTGAAATTGGTGCCTCCGAGTTTTTGATTGAACTTCATCATGATGTTTCCACATGCGAGCGGCTTTCCTTGCAGGACCTTAAAAAATTATGTATATAGATTTTCGCAATATATAAAGAATATTATAATGAGAGAAACCTGATCGATGACTCTCTTTGTGCAATGCAAAGTGACGATTCCTGTCTCAGCTTCGAACAACTTCAGATTCTCTGTAGTGTTGAATATCAATAAACAGAGAAAATAGATAAGGATAAGAAAGATACCATGGACGCAATCAGTATTGGATGAAGTGAATCCGATGACGGCGCCTGCTCTTCCAACTTTGCTGAACATAAACGAACGAAGTTCATCAAAGTTAGACGACATCGGTACGAGTTTGACCTGAAATTAGGTGATTAATTATAATTTAAAATTTAAAAAAATTGCATTGCGAGAATCAATATCCATTCCACGCTGTCTTCCTGCATCGAACAGATTGCGAATGGCATCCCTGAATTAAACGATTTGGAAAAAATATAAGGAAACAATGTACTCTGCATCTCTGTCAGAATAGCATCTCTCGAAAACGATGCAGAACATATCGTCAGTGCACTTGGCAGGTTGAACGAATCGATCCATGTTTCCGAGCTTCCACTTCTCGGGAAACTTCATGTCGTCCTGATCAGACATCAATTAGAAATTATAAGAAAATAATACAAAATACCGAGGCCTTTCCATTAGCAGTAAGCACAGTGGGAGAGAACACAGTATCGGCAGCAGAAGTCAGCTGTCTGTTCGTGATACGGTACTACAATAATGAAAAGTGAGTCTAATCAATAGTTCATAACACCTTGAACGCATCCAGATTCTCGTGTTTCGACCCATCGAGAAAGGCCTTGTAAGCCTGCTCTTCGATATGCTTCATTAGCTCGGGAGGTCTCTTCTGAGCTCTCTGCAGAAACAAATTTAACTAATTATTTTAACATTTTCGAAAAATATACCTTGATCAGATCCTGGATCATTGCTGCAGTCGACTTGGTATTGCTGACTCGCTGTCCTTCTACAACGTACAGCACCTCGATGGGATGAAAGGAAGCCTTGCTTCCTTTACGCTCCTCGATAAGGGGCAGATCAGGACAGCGAAGCTTCATCTAGAGTACACCGTTTGAAAGAAGAAAAAAAATAGACTTTTTGTGAACCTTGTATTTCTCCTCAAAGTATTGAGCAACAGAAGTGGTTCTCATTTCACCTGATTCTGCCTTCATTTCGAATTTTAATCTTGAAATAAACACTATTAATACGTTCTATATTATGAATGCTCACTCATTAGCATTATATTTAGCGAATCCCTTGATCTGGAAGATTCTGTTGTGAGGAAGATGGGTAGTTTGTACACACAGATCTGAGAAAAAATGTTTTTAAAATGATCGCAGGGATTTCACTTTTAATCTGCTGCTCCATCTGACGATTGCGGCCAATGTTTCTCGATCCGCCAAGCTCCTCGCACAAGTCGATCAGCTTCTGAGCTTTGAAGAAAGGAGACACTTTTCCTGAAACATAATGGCCAATAGGTAGAGATTAACAGATAACATTACCATCGATCTGAAGCGCCAGATGAGCACCAATGGGACGGATGCTCTTTGCAAATCCGTTCTTCACGACCTTTCCACCATCCATTCGATCGTCGGGGCATTTCGTTGATGTATAATATGCTTTGTTATCAAACTGGATGTGACGAGTCCTGAACAACCGATATCGTTGCATTAGTTGAGAATAACAATTACTTGTCCAATTTCATCCAAGACGCAACATCGATTAATTGAATCGCGGTTCTCTTTGCCACATTTTGATCCTGAACATACATGAATCTGAAAACTAAAACATATTGGATGTTGAACTTTTAGCGGGATTCGCTCGACGAAAGTAAGGCAATAACGCAGTTCATTCACTCCGTTGATCAACTCGAGGAATTCCTCGGGAAGATCGGTCTGAATGATTTATTTCATGTCCAAATAAGGGAGATGCAACTAACCAGGGGAATAGTTCCATCCAGCGGATCGATTTGATAGGGAGAATAAAGTGCACATCCATTGTCGAATGCAAGTGATCCAGACTGTTGAATACAAAATCACTGAGAAAAGTGCTTTTCAAAATCCACCTTATTCTCATCCCCTCGAGTGAAATGGTCAGCATTCTCGGTAAACACAATAGCAACGAGTTTCTTCAGACATCTGTGACGAAGGAGTTTGATCGCACTGAAATTTGCTGAATAGACTATCCGGGTTCACAAGGAAATTCATACTCATCCTTCCCTCCCTTAGTATGAACAGCGAATTCTCTCTTCGCAGTGATCGCCGTGAAGACGAGCTATAAAACAAAGGAGGAGAATTCCGCGAAGCACAATATGTCAACATAATCAGGTATGCGTCATTTATTTTGTGTAATGAGTGATGGGAACAAACTTCGTGCTTGAATCCAAACTCTACAGACTCCGTCGTATCAACCACATATGCATTTATGAAAGTATTAATTCGTTCTCCAATGGGTTCGGTTCCAGCTCCTTGTGGTTCTAAAGAGGAAAATATAGTTGTTTATTTATGTCTGCAAGCAAATTTTAGTATATAAAATTACCGGGCAGTTGAACATGATCGAAATAATTGTGTCTCCTTGCAATTGGCTTTGTATCCATCTCCATTTCCGCCATCTGTGGATAAAAGTAATTACTTAAATTACGTTCACCGCAACAAGTTTAAAAGGGAGAAACGGATTAACACTAATGTTGTCAATCAGAAACGTCATCACTGTTCGAAAAAAAAAATCTAAAAAAAATGTAAATTCGATATGAATACGATATTATTCCGCTCAGGATACGCTCAGGATCAGGGACAAAATAGGCGGTACTTTAAAAATGGTTTCTAGGAGTACTGTAGTTATTGGTTGCTAAAAATATTTTTTTATAGATTGTGCTGTTTGTGCTGTCGCTGTCTCTTCTGTACTCTTTCTGTTTACGCCCTTTATATTTATTAAACGCTCTACGTTTAAAAATATATCCCACGTACGCGTCTAGTGTTTAAATTAATAGGGACACTATAGATACCTGCGACACACATCGTTGTGCATTTATTTAGATGAAACGTGAATAAGTCTTGCTCGCATTAAAGCCTCGTCATCTATACCAAGGTGTTCCAGTACATAACTGTTTCTCATATATGATGCATAACACGTTGTATTGTAAATTTTAAGCAATAATATTGTTATATTTGGACGAGTTTTTTAAAGCTTCTTTTAAAAGAACAGTTCGAGTCGATCCAAGTTCTTTTTGTTATAAAAAATAGTTAGCTAGTGATCGATGCATTCAACATACATATACTGTATCCATCCATTCGTCTGCTCTCGTTGAATATTTTCGAATTATGCTCTGTTGTCTTGTTAATTGCATGTGGTTTTCAATACTTGTATTAACACCTATATTCTAGCAATGCCACCGACTGCGGGCGAAGTAGTTGTCCGAGAAGACAACAGCGAGCCAACTCTGAGCGGAAAGCAGCTCATTGGCCTGATTTACCCTCCTCCCGAAATCAGAAGTAAGAATCAAATTTTATGTAACATCTCATCTTTATATTGCAGCAATCGTCGATAAGACAGCTAATTTCGTCGCCAGAAATGGAGTGGACTTCGAGAACAAAATTCGTGAGAAAGAAAGTGGGAACGCTCGTTTCAACTTCCTTCTTCATACTGATCCTTACAACGCCTACTACAAGCACAAGGTTTATTATGTGTCTAATCTGAAGTATATGTTATTTGAACTGATTGCTTACCGATATTTTAAGGTGAAAGAACTTCAAGAGGGTAAACCAATCGAAGTTGCACCGAGAACTGCTCTTCCCCAAGCTGTAAAAGAAGCCATCAAAAAGAGCGAGTAGGATTTTGTGTACATCCATATTAAATTTATGAAGTTATACATTTTCTATTGAAATAAATCCTTTTGAGGTTCGTTCCGACCAAACCACCTCATCCATATGAATTCTCTGCTGACCCCAGTACTATCAATGCATTCGATTTGTAAGTGTTTCTCCCCTTTCGTTATTCCTTGCTCACTGCATCAGAATAATTAATTTTCTTCAGGGATCTGATTAAATTGACGGCAATGTTTGTTGCTCGCAATGGACGTCCTTTTCTTACGCAGTTGATGAACAGAGAAATGAGGAATTTCCAATTCGACTTTCTCAAGCCTCAGCACTCCAATTTCGCGTATTTCACGAAATTGGTGGAGCAGTACACCAAGGTATGTTATTATAAAAAAATATCGAAGAATATTAAAAAAAACTATAAAAAAAGTTCGTTCATACACGATAAAAGTTGAGTGGCCAAATGTTCGATCACGGGGTACCTTTCTTAGAAACCCTTCGAAACCACGATATAACTTGCTAAAGGTTGTGAGGATGTTATCGATTTTTTAATAATTTGTTTCGTCAGTCGAATCCTTAAAACTTGGGTTTTCGGATCTCGAAAGACATGAAAGTCATCTTCTTTACAGGTTGCTATCCCAGCAAAAAGTATCGTGAATGATCTGGAACAAGAAAGACTCAATCGACCCAAACTTCTCGAAGACATCAAATACAGAGTTGCATGGGAAAAACATCAAAAAGGCCTGAAGGTTCGCAATTATATAATATTTAAATATAAAGAACGATGCGCATATAGTTCTATGATATTTAATATTTATAATTATAATTATCATACTATTGTTTTATGTTTAAGGAGAAAGAAGCGGCAGAGGCAGAGAAGGAACGAGTTGCTTATGCACAGATCGATTGGCACGATTTCGTCGTTGTGCAGACTGTTGACTTCCAACCGGGAGATATCGGTTAGTTGAGGATAGTCACGTGAATCAAAAAGAAGACTGTTATTGTGTCTCAATTAGTGATATTATAGCGAGTCTTCCTGGTCTGTGTACACCGAAGGATGTGGGAGCGAGAGTTCTTCTAGAAGCAAGAGAAGCTGAGAAGATGAAGGAGACTATGCATGCTGCAGGTACCAATATATCACACTTATTATTAACAAATTAGTATACACTTGTAAAAATAATATATTTTTGATTCACGGTGTGACATAGCGTCCGGTGTCATGCTGTGCCTATTCCCCTCCCCTGCCTCTTTCGCAGTGTGCGCGCACAATTGCGAGATACTGTAGTTTCGTAGTTTGTAGCCATTTTTTTTTACAGTAGTTAGGCATATTAAAGGTGAATCCGTGCAAGACCCAATAAGTTACAAATGTTTGAATTTTGAATTTTTGAATGTGTACCTCGTGGTTTTGTAAAAACCATTCAAAAACGCACTTTAGTATCAGATTTGACGACCTAACACAATATAATAATTCAACAAACAACAGATTGATACTAGATTACTGTACGCTTCAAATTACCGCGAAAAAAGTGCGCATACACGCGAGTGAGATCTCCTAAACTGTTTGCCGGTCGGCGATTCCGGTCGACCGGAATTTCCATTGGAGGGTGTCACAGCGTGTGATTTAACATGATTTAACATTTACAAAATAATGGACGTTGAAACAGTATAGTAACGGGTGGTATTGAAAAATAGCGTATTGTTGTTACAGCTGCGGAAGACATGGATATGGAGAATTCTGATGATGAAGGAGAGACAATTGTTCATCAAGAAGAGAAAAGACCAACTGGAAGTGGAGCAAGAGCTGCTCATGAAGTTACTCAACCTGCTCCTCTTCCTCCTACTAAACAAGGAAATCTTGTTATTAGAGAATTCGATCCCAAGAAGGTAAGAATATCGTAATCATTTGATAATAGGATGCTATTAGAATGAATGAGAAACGAGTGTATCTAATTGCAGGCACATGCAACGAAAAACACGAATGAGAAATGGTTGGTATCTCCTCTTACTGGAGAATATATTCCATCGGACAAATTGGAGGAGCACGTCAGGTAGGTCGCCCCCCCCCCTCTTTGTTCCATCTCTTTACTCGGAATGGATGATAATGAGTGAATGTATAGATACAATACGATGGATTCTCAATACAAGGAGGACAGAGAGAGACAAATGGCAGAGAAGACAGGAGAAGAGCCACTCTATGCACAGGGAGCTGATGTGGGCAAGAATCTCGCCAAGTAAGATTCATTTACAATCTTTCATTGACCTGATTTATTTTGGATTAACTCTGTTAGTTGGTTGTTGTTCCTGTATGGTAGTGATTGTTCAGTTTCGCGAAACGTCGTACGGATATCTTCGGAGTGGGAGAAGCAGGAGCTAAACAGACTCAAATTGGACAGACAATGGGAGAAGATGATGGAAGAGGAGGAGGAGGACAAAGCAGTGGTACTAGAGGTATGAGATAGAGATAGAGAGAGAGAGAGAGAGAGAAAGAATGATTAATTGATTATAGATGGCCCACCAACTTCGATTCCCATTCCTCCTCCATCTTCATCGATGCCTCCTCCATCGATGCCTCCTCCAAGACTTCCTCCTGGTATATTACTTCTTTTCTATTCAATATCCTAGTCTCTTACAGGAGGATCCTCTACTGGTCGTCCTCCCGTTCCAATGCCTCCTGCTGCTGGAATATTCGATGGACCGGCTAATAAGAAACCGAAGATGACGGAGGATGATCTTATACCTGAGGCTGAATGGATGGCCAAGGTGAGAAAGGGAAAGAGGGGGGAAGGGAAGAGAAAGGAAGTGTATCCATTTAAGGTGGCTGAGACAGTGAATGTGATGGTACAATTCCCAACGGGAACTGAATACAATCTCAATGGACAAATTGAGAACTTCAAGGTTGAATCTGCAGCACCCGTGAGTTATTTGATCTATTTATTGTGTAGTACTGTATGTGATTCGAGACTGATTGTGTTATTTGAGGTATCGTCACTCAAGGATATGCTGCAAGACAAATACGGTATCCAAGTAACAAAGCAGAAGCTGAAGTTCAATGTGAGTTGAGGGGAGGGGAGAAGGAGGAATGGGAAGGGGGGGGGGGAGGGGTAGAATTATGCTGTGGAAAAAGTCAAAGAGGAAAGCACAGATTTGAATTCCCGCAATTTTATATCTCGGCTCCCCGTATAGGTATCGACTTGAAATTTGAATTCTGGGGTGGAAATCTAAAAAACCACCCCAGAATCCAAATTTCAAGTGCCTAGCATCACTGGGAGCCGAGATATAAAATTGCGGGAATTTAAATCTGTGCTTTCCTCTTTGACTTTTTCCACAGCATCACTCATATTTCATGTTTCAGGACATGTTCATGAAGGACAATGCAACATTCGCATATTACAATGCATCGAATATGAGTCTGATCCAACTGGCAATCAAGGAAAGAGGAGGAAGAAAGTAATTACACTCATTTAATTACACCCACCACTCTAATTATTCTTTCTATTTATCATTGTTGTTAGATAGTCTGATCGTTACTTCTGTTCTTCCTTGATAATCAAAAACAAAACCACAGTTTGAATGTTTCTATAATTAATCGAATCAGGATAAATGGCATTGAAGATTCAGCGAATACTCATACTCAGCTCATATAAGTGGTCGTAGTATTAATTTATCTCCTTGTGTTTATCGTAGATAATACACAACAATAATTACAACAGCACAGTTAAAATGGTTCTATAATCGGTCGAAAGCGGAATATAATAGGATGGAAAATGTAATGAATAATAAATGGAATAAAGGGATAGGGGAGAGTGATACTCTGTTGTTCATCCTGAGATAGGAGATAGATCAATGGTATTCTCATCCTCTTCTACTCTGTTTAAGTAGTCCCAATTCCTTTATTGCCTTGTATTGATCAGGAATCTCCATCAATGCATTCAACGCGAATGATGCTTCAGCATTAGGGGCATTGAACATGACCTGATGAGAGAAAGGTGATAGATCAAGAGAGAAAGGGGGATACCTTATGGAAGTCCACGAAATGGAAATTATCGAATAGTCTCTTTGGAAGAGTTTCATCGAATCTATTCATCATATTCCATGGTCCATCTCCTACTCCAACCCTGTAATAGAATGGAGAATACTATGGGAAAGAGAAAGAAAGATGCTGACATGATAATGGAAAGAGGATAATGGGAAGCAGCTGCAATTGCCTTCTGATTGATCTTCTCATTTGTGACCTATCAATTGATTGATTAGAATGGAAATAGAGAAAGAGGAATTGAACCTGTCCATCAGCAACAATCACAAGAATGTGATATGAGTGTTTCTCCTTGCACACTTGAATCGCTTTCTCAATAAGAGGAACGAAATTCGTCGGTCCACTCATTTGAACAGAAGAAGAAATCTGATTGTACACTTTGAGCACTTCTGAAATGAAAGAATGAGATGGAAGAGAGGAAGGAGGACAGACCCTCGAATCCATTGCAATCAACATCAAGATTATATCGATCACGAATATTGAAGATTCCCTTATCAGTCATCTGCAATACATCTCATTCATCTTCCATGATCTCATATCTTTCTTTTCTAACCTCTTCATCTCCAAATCCATAAGCAGGTATTTGTCCATCTGCATCGAATGAAGACAAAGTTCGTCCAACGATTTCAATTACCTCGGATTGATTTGTTAGTATTGATCCATTTCCTACAGTATACCTGTTGATAGGGATTTGGTTCGGGACCTCCAACATCATGAAGATTCTTTCCATCGAATGTTCGTTCTCCCTAAGAAGAAGGAATGAACTAAAATGAGATGACTATTCGATACCTGATAATAGTTAGAACGAGTGTAATCAATTCCGAATATGAGATTGGAGTATTCGAGACCAGCCTGAAAGAGAATGAATAACTGAGAGATTGACTATTCATTTAACATACATGTTTGATTCCTTGGATGATATCTTCGAGAGTCTTGAAATGGGGAATATTATGAGGACTTCCAATGGCAAGAGCAGCGAGAAGGGAATTTCGACGGATTGGAGCACTGAAATTGAAGAATGAGAGAAGGAAAGGGAAGGGAAGAAGGAGGGGGAGGGCTCACAATGAAGGAGCTTCGTTCTTTCTGATCTCTCTTTGTCTTCCTCTTTCTTGTTTCATCGGCTTCTTGATTATTGATGGTTTCATGAACTTCGGTTCAAGAGATTGTTGCTACAATGAAAGGATTTCATGAGATAGTTCTACCTTTCCTTCCTTCGAGACCCCTCTTCAATCCTTCTCATAATTACCTCAATAACAGCCATTTCATCACTGCTTTCTTCCATTGTTTTCTCTTGAACTTCCGATGCAAATGATACTCTGTAATGTCTTCATTCTATCCATTTCTCTTCTCTCTTCCTCTTACCTCTTCTCCTTTGTCTCCTTAATATCTTCTCCATTCCAATATCCCTTCCGTTCTCTTGCATAAACCTCAAATGTATAAATGATCATCTCAATTTCTACTTCCCTTTATTCTTTAACTAACTTCGATCTTATTCGCATCTTCAAGTGCCTTCTTCTCCCTTTCCAATGCTTCAGCTGATTTCGTTGAGAGTGAGACTCGTTCTGCAATGAAATCCATTATTCTCATTCATAATGAATCTGATCCCATCTGATTTGTTTGATCTACCACTCACACCACTCAATCTACTATCAATAACTCCAATTTGTGAGTTGATGTGAGTGGTACAATCTACACTTAATCAGAGGGGATATCTATCTATTCTTACCTTCTTCTTCTCTAATCCTTTCTTCTTCTTCTTTATCTCTTCTCCTTGCTTCATCCGCTTTTCTCTTTGCTTCTTCTCTTTGTTCCTTTAGAAGATTCGCAGCAATTCCATTCCATTCAACTTTCTCAGCTCCCATTCTTAATTTAGGAGGAGTACTTCGACTCTCCAACGAGAAATCTTCTGCTTGTTTCGTGAAGTCAACATAAGCATTGAATTGTGCATCAGAATATTCATTTCCATTATGCTCTTCTCCTTCCAATGGAACTCTCGTTCTCTTTCCATATATATCTTCACCATTGAAATATCCTTTCTTGATGAAATCGAATAGAGCGATAGCTTCCTTTTGAGAGATTGCAGCACAAGAGAATGCCACTTGTTCAGGAGTAATTCTCAATTGAGGAGGAGTTGATTGACTAGATGAAGAGAAATCTTCTGCACTCTTCGTCAGATCAACCAATGCATTGAATACACATTCTGATATTTCAGTGCAATTGAATTGATCATCTTCCAATTTCTTCCTGAGATGTCTTCCATAAATATCCTCTCCATTGAAATATCCCTTCTTCACAAAGTTGAATCCAGTATCGATTTCCTTCTTCTCACTAGCGAATCCACTCCATTGAACTCTTTCAGGAGCTAATCTCAATTTAGGAGGAGTACTTCTACTTTCCATCGAGAAATCTTCTGCTTGTTTAGTGAAATCAACAATAGCATTGAATATGCATTCCGATGCTTCTGTTGCCTTATTCTCTTCACCTTCCATTGGAATTCTCGTTCTTCTTCCATAGATATCTTCTCCATTGAAGTAACCCTTCTTGACGAAATTGAAAGGAGTTTCAACTTCTTTCTTCTCAGCAGCTTTACATCCCATAGCATGTCTTCCTCCATAGAGTGAGTCGATTGCGACCTTCTGTATCTCTTCCATATCTTCTTTCCTCTTCATATTCACTCCAACAACAACATGATTCTCTTCTGATTGACCAGTATTCATCTCAATCTTCTCATCATTGCTCGTTTTTCGAATGATCGAAGTGAAACAAGCGAATGGTTTCCGATTCGATTCATTCACTTCGATATTCGTTTCACTCGTCTGAGACGCATAAACTCCCTTCTGTATCTTCTCTTCTCTTGGACAGACGGCTATTCTCTCAGTTTCTTCCTTATTCTCATTTCTACTTAGATTCTGTAGAATGGAAGAATGATTCTCCTGTGAATATCCAGTATCCAGTCTTGTTCCTCCTCCATAATGAGCACATCCATTCACTCTTTCTACTCGAATTCGTTCTTCATCCTTCACAAGATTGATATGAGTGACTTGAGTTGTATCAGTTGTCTCCTTCGAATTGAATACAATCTTCTCTCCTCTTCTCGTATCTTTCCTCGTTGTTTCACTCCATTCTTTGGATGGTCGTGGATTCTCAATAAGAGAAGCGAATGAAGTGGAAGCTTCAGTTGAATGTCTACACCATAGAATTGGATTATCAATTGTATTGGGAGTAGTGAGAGTCATTGATTCCTCCATTTCATTCTTCTTCTTCTTCTCAATAGGGAATACTCCATCAATAGTCTTATCTTCACTCTTCTTAGTAGATAGACTAGTTCCCCCTCCATTCCTCTTTTCATATCGAGTGATTGAAGTCTCTTCCTTCTTACTCTCCCTTTGATATTGTGAATGGAGTAAAATCTTCTCATCTCCAGCTTCGACAATGGGAAGAGTATGAACCTTCTCTTTCTTTCTATCAATCAATGTCTTCTGAACAATGAATGATTTCATTTCTCTTACAAGATTCTCATTGATATCTCTATCTTCTTTCTTCGATGATTTCGTATCCAATCGATAAATTCCTCCATCTTGTGGAATCATCGTAAGAGAAAGAGTGGAAAGAGCCGAAGGTCTAGTGCATACAATGAGTGTAGTCCATTCTTGATTCTCTTCTGTTGATTGACCAGTAGAATGATGATATCTTCCACCATATCTTCCTTCCATTCGAGTTTTCTCTGTCTCTTCAATCGAAAGTGGTCTATTCATTGATATATTCGTTGCCATATTCTCTTCACTTGTCTCTTTAACTCTCTTCTCTTCTCGTGGAATAGTATTCGCAGCAATGGCAGTTCTCTGTACTACGAATGTCGAATCGGGTCGAGAAAGATCGATAATTACATCCATTTTCTCATCCTTTGATGCCTTTGTATGAAGGAAACCACCAGGAATGGTATTGGCAGAGATAGTCTTCCTTAGTGTTTCTTCTCTTTCTTCTCTTCTCGTCCAATCGATATCCTTCGATTGATTCTCTTCCTTTGATGCCTTCGTATGAAGAGTAATGGAATCCTTCCTTGCTTCTCTCCAGATTGATTCTGAATGATGAGATTGAGATTGAAGATGGAAGGAAGTGTTGACATGCTCAGATTGAGTGGCCATTTCCATTAGAGTGAGTGAATGAATCTTGTGGAATGAACGTGCTTCTTTCTCAATCGATATTCCTAATGAAGGAATAGGTCGAGATAGAGTGATCATGCAAGTTGATTCGATATGAGAAGAAGCATTCAAGAGAAGGGATGAGATAGGAGAATGAGTAGAGTGCATTTGAATAGTGAGTGAAGTGTGTATAAGTGAGTGACGAGATCGATCCATTTCTCTGTTAATCACAACTGTTGTCTCTTCTGATGCATAACATCTCAATCGATTATTTCCTCCGAAATAAGGAATACAAACAATCTTCTCTTTCTCTTCTTTCTCAATCGTCTTGGAATAGGAATAATTGATGGCAGCTCTTTCCACTTTACTTTCCTTTGTCTTCATTTCCATTCCTTCTCCTTTATTCGAAACAATGAAAGTTCGATGAAGTGAATCACTTTCATTATCCTTCTGACCGAAAGAAGTGATTGCAGTTGATGAGAAGAGGGCGCATTTGGTTGATAGAGTAATTCCATCCATTGTATTCCTTCCTTCGAGAATGATACTACATTGAATGAATGCAGATGGTCTATCAATATCAGGAGAAGTCTGAGTTGTCTCTTCCTCTGCAGCATAACAATCCAATTTCTTTCCATCTCCTCTATTCGGTTCTTTTCTTGTCCATAACATTGCTTCATATTCATCATTCCTCTTGAAAGCATAGAAGATATTGAGTGATTCTTCTGCGAGTTCTCTGAATTTGAATTCCTCCAATGGATTATCATAAGTGGAAGGAGCAATCTTCGAAGTGGATGCAACTTTCTTCTCTCTTTCTCTTTCAAAAGTGATCGATCTCTCGATGGTTTGAGTTGTAGAAGCCTTGATTGAATGGACCATCTTCTGTTCTATCTTCATTCTCCATTTACTCCTTTCATTCTCAATAGAAGCAGGTTTATCCAACATCACACTCATATTCTTCGTTTCTTCAGTAGAATATCGAGTAGATAGTGAATATATTCCTCCCTTATTTGATTCATTCTTCGTTGTTTCACTTCTTTCATTTTGTATTTCCTTTTCATAAGATATTCCAATAACAACAAGTTCTTCCAATGGTTCTTTCAATTTCTTCACAATTCCTTCTCCTTTTCTTCCAATCCATCTTGTAATACCAATATCTTCTTTCTTCTCTTCAATCTTCTTCTCGAATATAATCTCTTTCTTCTCATCAGTCGCAGCTTTCTTCGATAGATTAATAGGTGTATGAATACGAGGAATTTCCTTATTCATTTCTCCTTCTTCATAATAATTATTCCTCGATTGAAGATGAGCATAAACTATTTCCTTTTCATCTCCATATTCTTCATACTTCTTCTTTATCTTCTCTCCTTCTCTTGGTATTGGAATATTCTTCTGAGTAGATCCTTCACTTTCCTTTGTATCTCCCATTAAATGAATGGATAAAGATACTCTTTCCTCTCCACTTTCTTCCATTCTCTTCTTTATTCCTTCTCCATAAGTGCCAATATTGAGAGTTGATTGAATAGTTTCAATAGCAGGAGTTCGAATAAGATGTGATGAAGTAGATGCAGAATCCATACCAACTCCCGTATGGAAGGGAGATACTGTAATAGTAGGGACTGATGGAAGAGTGAATAATTGAGAGACACGAGAGGGAAGAAGAGTCTCACGAATAAGATGAATTATTGTATTCAGTGAGACGTTAGACGATTCATTCAGAGTGGAATGGATTGATTCAATACGAGGACAGAGAAGGACCGTTGATACTTCTCCCTTCTTATCCTCATGAGATAGATTAATTAGAAGGGGAAGGGATGATGATATTGAGAATGATCGAGTTGTCTCTTCCTTTTCACTTAATCGATTAATCATTCCACTTCCTCTTTCTTCTTCTTTTCTATTCCAATTCTCAGCAGTTTCTCTCTTCTCTTCAATGGAAGCATGTATCCTCACTCCACTCTTCTCTCTTACAACATGTCCCAATTGAATCTCCGTATCCAAATCTCTAACAACTCCTTCCCATAGAGATAGAATATACATTTCATCTTCTTCTTTCTCCTTCATTCTTCTCATTTCCTTCTCAATCTTCTTATCTCCTCTAATACTTTCCGTCTTCTCATCTCTTTTCTTCTCACATTCGAATACAGTGGCAACATATCCTTCTTCGATGGATAGATTAGTCATAACTCTTTCTCTTCTTTTCTCTTCAATCATCATGGGAGTAATGGATGGAGATGCAGATAGAGTAAGCGATACTTCCTTATGAGTTGATGTATCAGCTGCAGCCATTGTAGATAGTGAATGAGAGATTGAAGTATGAAGACTGACGATATGTGTAGATGGAAGTTTCTCCTTTTCTACTTTCCTCTTCACAACAACAATCGATGTTTCTGCATTTTCTTCTTTTTCTTCTTCTTCAGTCCAAGTTTCATCGATTAATTGGACGATATCTTCAATATCTTCCTTTCTTCTCTTCATTTCTTCTTCACTTTTCTCGAATGATGCAGAGAATGAAGTCCACGTTCTTTCTTCATCCTTCAATTCGATGGTCTTCTCAATAACTTTCTCTTCTCTTCTTTCCTCTTTCTTTCCTTCCTTCTTCTCTTCAATTTCTTTCTTCACAGGTACATTCACTCTAACTTTCATTTCTTCTTGAGTCTTCTCCACTACAACTACTTGAACTTCCATTTCTTCTAGAATAGAATCCCATAGTGTGGATACGGTAGATTGGGAGAAGTCGACTTCCTTACAACTTTTGTGCACACTCTCTTCCTTCTTGTGTCTTACTGTAGTGGATGAGATAGATGATTCTTCTCCCTTCTGTAGATTATCAATGGAAGAAGTAGTGATTGAAGTGGATGCATTAGTGAATAGAGAAAGTGAATCAACTCGAGCAGAATGAAGTAATTCAACGATTGCAATTGATTGACTTTCCTTTGTCAATTGAGAGTCGATTCGAAGATTTATCTCCTTGGATGAGGAACATTCCAATCTCTCAATCCATTCTCTTCTCGTATCCAATTCCTTACTCGTCCCTTCCTTCTCTTCTTCCTTCTTTCCAATCGTCGAATCAATATCGATATTCTCTTCATTCCTCTTCATTTCTGTAATAATCTTCTCACTAAACTCTTCACTCTTCATTTCAATCTTCACTCCTTCTCCCTTCTCAATCCTATCCTCTTCTATCTTCTCAATGGTTTCTCTAATCTCCTCCTTACTTCTTTCCATCAACTCACTCTTCTCTTCTTTCGATACTTCAATCACTTCCGTCTTCATTTCTTCCTTCTTCTCAATTATCTTCTCTTCTTCAATGAATGACTTCGTATCAATGGATACAAAAGTAGATCGAGCAAGGGAGAGTAATTTCAGTGCTTCTTCTTGTTTCACCAAATCCTTCAATTCTTGATCAATCTCCACTTTATTCTCAGTACTTGCTTTGAGTCGGAATTGAACGAGAATCTTTCTCTTCTCTACAATAATCTTCTCGATACTCTCAGCATGTTTGGGAGGGATCAAAGTTCCCATTGTAAGAGGAATCCGACTGGGAGTAGCTGTTGATTTCTGCACTATCTTCTCTTTCTCTTCCATCTTCAATCTTACTTCAGTCTTCTTAATCGTCGATAGTCCAATAGTTCCTTCGATTTCTCGGAATGATCGATTGACAGATAGATCGAGATTAGTGAAGTCATCTTCCAGAGTAGGAGCAATTGCATCGATAGAAATAAATGAAATGAGAGATTGAGAAAGGAATCTCAATGCTTCTTCTTCTTTCTCTAATTCATTCAATTCTCTATCGATTTCTACTCTTTCATCAGTAGTCGCATTTATTCTCAATTGAATGAGAATCCTCCTCTTCTCTTGAATGATCTTCTCAATGGATTCTGCATGCTTGGGAGGAATGAGAGTACCAACGGCAAGGGGAATTCTATTCGGTGTCTCGTCCTTCTTCACTTCAATCTTCTTCTCTTCCACTTTCACACTTGCTTCTCTCTTCTCCATTGATGTCACTCCAACAATTCCTTCTGTTTCACTGAATGATCGATTAATGGATAGATCGATATTAGTTGAATCATCTTCATGAGTGGGTGCCTTCGTCTCAATGGAAGTTCTATTCGTAAGAGGAGTTGCGAGCATTCTCAATGCCTCTTCTTGTCTCTCCAAATCCTTGATTTCTCCATCGATATTCACTCTTTCTTCAGTTGTTGCACTTAATCGAATTGAGATGAGAATCTTCCTTTTCTCAACTATAATCTTCTCAATGGATTCAGCATGTTTGGGAGGGATAAGAGTACCAACAGCAAGGGGAATTCGACTGGGTGCTTCATCCTTGTGAATTATTTGTCGTTCCTCCATTTTCACTCTTGCTTCACCGCTTTCAGTCGAAATCAGTCCAATAGTTCCTTCGATTTCTCGGAATGATCGATTGACAGATAGATCGAGATTAGTGAAGTCATCTTCCAGAGTAGGAGCAATTGCATCGATAAAAGTAAATGAGATCATAGACTGGGATAAAAGTCTCAATGCTTCTTCTTTTTCTTCCAATTCCTTCAAATCTCTATCGATATCCACCCTTTCTTCAGTAGTCGCATTGATCCTCAATTCGATGAGAACTCGTCTCCTTTCCTTGATTATTCTTTCGATTGATTCCGCATGCTTAGGAGGAATGAGAGTACCAACAGCGAGGGGAATTCGACTCGGTGTTTCATCCCTCATTACAATTCTCTTCTCTTCTTCTTCTATCTTCACACTTGCTTCTCTCTTCTCCATAGATCTTTCCCCAATAATTCCCTCCGTTTCACTGAAGGATCGATTGATGGATAGATCGATATTAGTGGAATCATCCTCTTGAGTTGGAGCCTTTGTATCGATGGAGATGATACTAGTTATCGTTTGAGCGAGTAGTTTAATAGCTTCTTCTTGCTTCATCAAATAATTCAATTCTTCATCAATCTTCACAATTGTCTCAGATGTGGCCAACAGTCGAATTGAGATGAGAATCTTCCTTTTCTCCACAATATTCTTCTCAATTGATTCAGCATGCTTTGGAGGGATAAGAGTTCCAACAGCAAGGGGAATTCGACTGGGTGCTTCATCCTTTTGTTTCTCTTCCATCTTCAATCTTGCTTCAGTCTTCTCAATAGTCGATAATCCAATGGTTCCTTCAATCTCTCGGAATGATCGATTGATGGAAAGATCAAGAGTAGTCCAATCAATTTCCATTGTAGGAGCAACAGCATCAATGGAAGTGAATGAGATGAGTGATTGTGCTAGAAGTCTCAATGCTTCTTCTCTCTTCTCTAATTCCATTATCTCTCTATCGATAACAACTCTTTCTTCAGTTGTCGCATTTATTCTCAATTGAATGAGAATTCTTCTCTTTTCTTGAATGATCTTCTCAATGGATTCAGCATGCTTGGGAGGAATGAGAGTACCAAGTGCAAGTGGAACTTTGTTTCCTTCTTCCATAGATAGTTCTGGAAGGGAAAGGGATAGGGGTTGTTCAAGTGAGGGAATGATTGTTCTAACTTCACTCACTCCTCGCTGCTCTTTCCTTCTCAATTCTCTTTCACTATTAACTTCATTCTCAGATGGGACAGGGGTATTCAATCGATTCTCTTCTCTTCTAGATTCTCTTCTAACTCCTTCCACTCCTTCCTTCTTCTCTTCTCCAACACTCCATACTCCAATACTAGTTGCTTCTTCCTTCATTTCTCGTAGTTTTCTATCTACACTATCTCTATTTTTATCAATCGTAATCATCTCAATCCCTTCATTGGGGAGAGTCGATTGATCGATATTCGTTCGAATTGAAGTATTTACATCAGTAGAAGCAGCAGTATTCAATGAGTGTCTCTGCATACTCTTCTCTCTTGCAGTATGTTCATATCTTCCTTCTTCTTCTTTTCTCTCCATTCTCATTTCCTTATCCATTCCTCTTTCTTCCTTCATACTTGCTCGTTCCCTTGCCATTCTCACTTCATTCATAACAGTCTCTATTTCTTCCATATCTTCTTTCTTCTTCGTCAATCTTCCAATTCCTTTATCACTTTCAATTTTCTCATCTCCCATTGCTCTAAGAGGAATACTAGAGATTCTCTGATCCTCTTTTATAGGGACAATACCCTCAATATCTTTCTTCTCCTCTTCCTTCTTCACATTAACATCTTCTCTTCTTCTATCATCAGAGAATTTTCGTTCACTCTTTTCTTCCGTCTTCATCTTTTCTTTCACTATCATCTCAGTTCCTTCCTCTTCTCTTCTCTCCATTCCTCGTTCGATGGAAGTTTCCTTCTCAGTAGATGCATTCATTCTTCCTTCAATACTCATCGACGATTCACTCTTTATCATCATAATCTTATCAGTCTTTTCATCTCTTTCTGCAGTATCCCATAAGGAGCTCACTACTTCATTTTTCATTTCCTTCGCCTTTCCTTCTCCTTTCTCTTCAACAGTTTCTCGTGCAGTTCTCATGCAATCTTGTCTTTCTTCTTTCTTTCCTTCTAATTGAGTAGATAGTGAAGTTGAAGAGGAATACGATGCAATAGCAGAGAAAGTACATCTTTCAGTACTCTTATCTCTCATGATAACACTCTTCTCTTCTTTCTCTTCTTCTCTTCTTAATCCATCATCTTTCGTTTCCATTCTTTCTTTCGATGCTTCCATTTTCTTTTCTTCTTTAACAATAATTTTCTCCTTGATCGTAGTTCCAATTTCTCCTTCTTCTTCTTTCTTTCTACTTAATTGTCCAATGGAAGTTCCTTCTTTTACTTCTTCTTCTCCTTTCTCAATAAGATTAGCTGAGATAGAGTCACTTCTCTTCATTATCTTAGTTTCATTAACAGAATCAGAGATGGTCATTTGTTTGAATTCTCCTTCCATCGAATCATCTTCAATCTTCATTCTTCTTTCAACAGATTCTTCTATTCCAATATCTTTTGTCATTGATATTTCATGAGAGGGACTCCTCTTCATTTCAATCTCCTTCTCCATCTTCTCTTCTCCACTAGCCTTCATTCCTCTTCCAATTCTTTCAATCGTTGTTTCTCTGCTTCTAATTACTCCAGTTATCGATTCAGCTCCTACAGTACTCCAGAATCCACTTTCATTCTCTTCATTCTCTTCAGTACTCTCATTAACTCGTTGTTCATTCCATTCTCTTCTCTTCTCATCGATTCTTCTTTCAACTCCTTCTGAACTTTCTCTTCTTCCATCAGCATACATGGTCAAATCAATCGATTCTTCTCTTGCTTCTCTCATTCTCATTTGTTCCTTCTCTAGATTAGACTGTGAAAGTGTTCTCTCCATTCTTCCTTCTTCTTCTCTTCTTTCCATCTTCACATCTTCATTCCTCTTCTCATCTCCCGCAGCAGAAGTCTTCATTCGTACTTCTTCTTCTCTTCTCTCATTCAATCTCACAGTCGTTTCTTCATTTTCCTCTCTTCTTCTCTCCAATGTTCCAATCACTCCACTAACTCCCACTTCATCTTCTTCTTTTTCCTTCACTTCTTCAGTAGAAAATTCGAACATGGATTGACTCATAATCTTCTCAGTTGATTCCTCTCTTTCTTTTCCTCTCAAATCGATAATATTCTCTTCCCTCTCAACAGAAAGTGTTCTCTTCACTTCATCTTTAACTGAGAGTGGTAAACTTTTTCTCTCTATCTCTTCCTGTTCTCCTCTTGCAATATTCTCAAGTGAAGATATAATTCTTTCTTGAGATGCGATAGCTTCCATACGTATTCTCTCGATATCCTTGAGTTCTCTTGTCTTCTCCACTCCTGCAATGGAAGAGAGATGGTCGAGAGATGAGGATACATCACATTCCTCTTTCGATGGAGATCGAAGAGTAATTGAATCTGATTGTATCAATGGACGAGACATTCTCATCTCTTTACTTTCACTTGCAGGGGACAAAACATCGAATGAAGAATGAAGGACAATATTAGATGAAGAGTCTATTGATTCACAAGTAGTCAATTTCTCAATGGAAGTCGGTTCAGGAGTTTTCTCAACTGAGAATCTTCCTTCTACAGAGTCTCTAATTGATTCTCTTGCTCTAACAATCACACTCGTTTCTTCTTTCTCTTCTTTCTTCAATTCTCCTTCTGATCCACTCGATTTATCAGTCGATGCCATAGTCTTCAATTTCTCTCCTTCCATTTTTCTTCCTTCCTTCATTATCAGTTCCTTTCCACTTCCCTTCTCTTCTTGATTACTGAATCCAATATTCGTTTCAGTCTTCTCTTGTTTACTCTCCATTGTCTTCATTGATTTCTTCTCTTCCATTCGACTTGTCAATATTCCCTTTGTAGTCTGAGATTGGTCAGATGAGGATAAATTAACAGACTGAATTGATTCTTCTTCCTTCGATGCATTTGATCTCATTTCTCCTCTCTCCACACTCTTCTCTTTCATTATTTTCTCCATTTCTTCCTTCTCTTCATTTGATAGAAGATCCAATTCCTTCATAATAGTTTCATTTCCAGCAGCAAGAGTGTTCATTGAATGAATACTCTTTGTTCCATCTTTCATAATCACTCCAATTTCTCCTTTCTTTTCTTCCTTCGATTTAATTTCTCCACTGGTCGTTTTCTCTTCTTCTGAACTTGCCATCATTCGAGCATTTGCGATAGAAGTAGAAGAGGAAGATTTAGTGATTTGAGTGAATTGATATTGATCAGCCTTCGAAAGAGAGTCGATTCTAATAGAATCTTCAATAGACGATGCATTGAGAGTAGCTTGAATGGATGACGTGGAAGGACTCTTCATTATTTTCTCAATCTCTCCTTTAACGGGAATATATTGAATATGAGTGTCTGAATGAGTTGGTTCATCCTTCGATGCTTTTGTCATCAATGACTCTATCTCAATCTCTCCTTTCGATGGGAAACTCTTCTCAGCATTATTATCTCCATCTTCAGTCCTCCAGAATCCATAGGCTGATGCTTCATGAGTCTCTTCCATAGCAGATTGATCAATTTGGACAATCTTGTCAATCAGAGATTGATCAGATGTTTTAATCAATTCCTCTCTTCTAATTTCTTCTCTTCTTTCTTCAATCGTCTTCATTGATTCCTCTCTCTTCATTTCTCCTTTCTCTTCACTCTTTCGAACAATCGTTTCTTCTCTCATTCCTTCATCAATCTTTATCTCTTGAATTCGTTCATCCTTCACAATGGTAATCTTCTCTTTCTCTTCTTCCTTCATAATTTCTTTCTTCCCATCAACGATAATTCGTCTATCAATGATCTCTTCTATCTCTTTCTCACGAGTAACAGCAGAAAGTGTCGATTGGATAGAAGAAGTAAAGGGAGTTTTCATAATTCGAGAAGTGATTTCTTCTCTTCCCTTTCCTCTAATATCTCCACATGATTCAGTCGATTCCTCCATCGTAGCTTTTGTATTGAGTATTCCTCCTTCAACAGTGAGAACTCTCAATGGAAGAATCTTCTCAGGTGCATCCATTATTTCTTCCGTACTCCAGAATCCATAGGCTGATGATTCCATTGGTTCTTCCTTCTCTTCAATTCTCTTCGATGAAGAAGAAATCACGGAAATCTCTTCCATACCACTGACTGCTTGAGTATCAATGGATGAGATGATTTCTCTCTTTTCTTCCATCTTTTCTTTCTCAATCGTCTCACGATATTGGAGCTGTTCACTGATCTTCTCTTCCTTCTTCTCTTCAGTTCTCTCTAATGAGATTTCTTGTCTCTCCTCTTTCTTCTCTTCAATTATTTCCTTCTCCTTCTTCTTTTCAATAATCTCCTTCTTCTGTACAGGTGCTTCCATAGAAGCAGTGATAGAAGTGGAAGAAGGACTCTTCATAATTCCACTAATTCTTTCTATCGTTGTACTTCTCATAACATCACTTGTATGATGTGCATTCTCTTCTTTCGTTGTCATCGTTCTCAATATTCCTCCTTGTAAAGTTTCTCCCTTCTCAGGAAGAGTCTTCACAGGGGCATCACACACATCTTCAGTACTCCAGAATCCATATGCTGATTCCTCTTTCGATTCAGGAATAATTGTTTCTCGAGAGGATTCAATAGTCGAAGAAGAGACTCGTTCCGTCTCTATCAATGAAGATTGATCAGATAAAACTTGGATTTGTTGATCCATCGTCTGTTCAGATATTTTCTTCATCTCCTTCTTCTCCTGAATAGCATCCTCTGATTCAATGATGAGAGTCTTCTTCTCTCCAATTTCTTCCTTCTTTGCTGAGATTTTTCCTCCTTCAATCACTTGGATTGACTCTTCTTCTCTCTTCTGAATGAGAGACACACTAACTGCATCTTCCATTAATGATGATTGAATGGATGAAACCATTTGTGAAGCGCTTTCTTTCTCAATCGATCGATCGTCAATCAATTTAATGGAAGAAGAAGCGATAAGAGAAGCATGTAGAGATGATGAGGAAGGACTTTTCATTACTCCACTGGTTCCTTCTTCTTTCATTTTCTTCGTAACTTCACTGATAGAATGAGTTGATTCTTCCATGGAAGCCTTCGTCTTTAGTGTTCCTCCTTGAAGAGTTTCTGCTGTAGAAGGAAGAGTCTTCACAGGTGCATCACACACATCTTCAGTACTCCAGAATCCATACGCTGATTCTTCCTTCGATTCGGGAACTTCGACCTTAGCCTTCGTATGAATCAGAGGGGAAGATGAGGAAGCTGTGATTGATGATATTTGAGTAGAAGAAACCATCTCAGATGAACTTTCCTTCTCAAGTGATTCATCATTGATTGAATGAATGGAAGTTGATGCAAGAAGTGAAGCTTGTAATGAAGATGAAGAAGGACTTTTCATTATACTCGCAACTCCTTCAGTCATATCCTCACTCGTTATATCACGAATGGAATATATCGATTGTTCTCTTGACTCAGAAGTTCGGAATGATTCTCGAATAGTTTCGGATCCTTCTCTCAATATTTTCTCAGTAGTATTATCTCCATCTTGAGTACTCCATAATCCATATGCAACTACTTCCGATTCTTCAGAAACCGACGAGATCTCTTCTCCTTTCTGAGATACATCAATGGATTGGATACGTCGCAGTGATTCAGTAATATCTCTAGTTGTTCGAATCTCTCTCGATTCCATTGATTCACCATCGTTAATTGTGATTCCTTGAGTGTGAATCAGTGAAGTTTCCATAGCCATTTCTCCTTGAGATACTCTCTCATCTTTCTCTTCCTTCACAGTGTGGAATGATGTAGATGTCTTCGAAGAGATATCCATAGTGGAAGAAGTTGTCTCATAGGGAAGAGTTGATTGGAGATCTTCTCCCTTCTCACAAGTGACAAAGGTTGAAGCGGCCATAGAAGAATGAATAGATGAAATAGAGGGAGTTCTCATTATTCCCATTGCTCCTTCTTTTGATGATTCATTCGTAATCTGTCCCATCGAATCGATTGATTCTTCCTTCGATGCAACAGTACGGAGAACTTCTCGTTCAGTTTCGGAAGTGGCTCTGAATGTTCTCTCAACATTATTATCTCCATCTTCAGTTCTCCAGAATCCATAGGCCGAAGCTTCGTTTGACTCTTGTACAGTTGATTCCTCTTGTTGGATATTCTTGGATGAAATATGAATGGAAGATCCTTCGTGAGATTCCCTTCTCACAACTAATTCACTGCTATCGATAGTTGTGTCTTTCGATGCAATTGAAGTCAATTCACCCTTCTCAATACTCTTCTCTCGACGAGTATTCTCATGGATAAGTATCTCCTCTCTAGATTGAATTGATACATCTCTTTCAATAGTCTCATCACGAGATGCATCCATACTTTTATGCTCAGCAGCCTTCGATTCCATCGATTGGATTACTGTAATTCCCTCCATTTCTTCTTTCTTCGGTTGCAGAACTCCACCGATGATCTTCTGTCCAATTTCACTCTCACTCTTTTCTGCCAATTGTGCAGTAGTAGATGAATAAAGAGTGGATTGAGCCGATCCTTCAGTCTCTGCTCTCATTTGACTCTTTTCCATTTGCGAATCATATTGAGTCTCAATGGAAGTCGAAGCAATAAGTGAAGCATGAAGAGACGATGAAGAGGAACTCTTCATAACCTTCGATATTCCCTCTTTCGATTCTTCATTTGATATATCTCGAATAGAGAATATCGATTGTTCTCTCGATGCACAAGTTCTGAATGATTCTCGAACTGTTTCACTGGCATCTCTCAATGTTTTCTCAGCAGTATTATCTCCATCTTCAGTACTCCAGAATCCATATGCAGCTGCTTCAGTTGTCTCAGCAACAATGGACGATTCAATGAGATTAGTGAGAGATTTCATGACAATCTCTGATTGTCCCTCTTGAATTGATTGAATGACATCTCCAATCATTCTCATTTCGCTCGCCTTTGATTCTTCAGTCTCCATTCTTCTTCTTTCCATAGTCTTCTCTCCCAATGTAATCTCTCTTTCCGACTTCTCTTCATGAGATTTAATCATTCCTTCTCCATGAATGATCTCATCTTTCGAAGCAGAGACAGATTTCGACTCAGTGGAGACATGCATAGTAGAGTAGATTATTCCCACAGTTTCTCCTTCTTCTTTCTTCGCAGTTAGAATTCCTCCCGTCACTGGTTCAGTTAATTCAATTTCTCGTTGTTCAGATGATAATTGAACTGAGATGGATTGAATTGATTCCATTGTCTTCTCCATCTGAGAAGAAGCAATGAGAGTAGCATGAATGGAAGATGAAGAAGGAGTCTTAATGATTCCTTCTGTATCTCCTCTCTTCGATGCTCCTTTCACATCTTGTGATGATTGGATCGAAGTTTCTTTCGATGCCATAACTCTCATACTCATTTGTTCAGTTTCGGAACCAGCTCTGAATGTTCTCTCAGCAGTATTATCTCCATCTTCAGTCCTCCAGAATCCATAGGCTGATGCTTCTTCTTGAATTGATTGAGTTGATTTCTTGAGAATTCCTTGAATCTTTTCTTCTTCTTTCACTTCTCCATTCAATACCCAACATTGATCAGATGGGATCGTCAAATCAACGGATAGAGTGGAGTCTCTTCTTATGAGTGAATGTTCTCTTGATACAGTCTTCTCACTCCTTTCACTTCTTTCACTCCTCTCTTCTTCTCCTCTTCTGATCAATTCTTCAAGTCCAGTTACAATCTTCCCTTGAATACTCAATTCTCCATCTGGTATTCCTCTTTCTTCTTCCTTCACAATCAATTCCGTCTTTTCCATTTCTGATTCTTCTCTTATCTTCATTGTTTCTTCTTCATTATCTTCAGTACTCCAGAATCCGAATGCGATTTCTTCATTAGAAGCTCTCAACCATTCGGAAACCTTCTCTCTAATTTCTTCATCTTTGCTCAATGCAGTGTAACTTCGTCTTTCCCTCTCAGAAGCAATACAAAATGAAGTTGTTGTCTCTTCATTTCGATCACTTTCCATTCTCATTTTAACCATTCCTTCAGAGGAAGATTTGATGACTCCTTGTGGAATCCATTCGAATGATTCTACTTCTTCCTCTTCTTCTTCTTCTTCCATTCTTTCTTCCATTGAAGTTGTTAGACGGGAAGTTCTTTCCATTCTTTGTTCTTGGATTGCATTTCGATTGGTTTGCGATTGGATTGAATTGAGTGATCTAAGAGATTCTTCCATTCGTCTCATTTGATCAGTTATACGAAGAGATTCTTCCTCTTCTTCAGAGGATTCCTCATCTCCCAGTTCATTGTATTGGATTGAATTGTATTGGATTGATTTGGATTGCATTTGATTATATTGTTCATTCATCGTCTCATCCTCTTCTGTAATAGGAATGGATTGAAGTGGAAGGAGGAGTAGACTACTGTATCAGTGAGGGGAAGGGGGAATGGGAGAAGGAGGATTGAGATGGGAGAAGCAGCGAATTATGTGGAACACTCACTCACATTCACATGCAGTTAGATGATAGAGAGAGAGGAGGAAAGAAAGAGACGAAGAGGGAGAGGAAGAAGAGAAAGAGAGAAAGGGTAACATACCAGTTGATATCTCCGATACAGTCTTCTCACTCTTCGCATATATTCCTCCACTTCTATTCATTAGAATTGCACAATTCTCTTGTAGATTCGAATATTCGATGAAGTTAGAAGAAGCAGAAGATGAAGCTCGTTCCTTAATCAATCAACTATCATTTGATGAATATGGAGGAATCGATTCAATGACTCATCTATGCTATCATCCAAAATATATTGTTTTTTCTCATGATTAAATTATAAATAAATAAAATGTACCTTAGCTCTTCCGATGACAGCAAATGAATCACTGGTCTTATTGAGTGCAGAATGAGTAGCAGTGGAAGATTGAGAGGAAGCTTTCGTCTCATGGGAAGAAATCTCCTTTCTCGAAGTGTGAACTTCTTTCGATGTCGATGACGACGAAGCAGATTCAGTCTGGAGACAAGCAGAAAGAGTAGTCGATTCATTCGAATATTCAGCCATTCTCGCTTTCTCCCCGTTGTTCTCACTTGAGGAAGAATCTTAGCACTTTCATCTTCAATTCTTTCTCTATTCTCGAGTAAGACAACATTCATTGAATGTTCTTCTCCACTCTCAATCAGACTCTGTCCTGCCCTCTCCACTCTTCTTTCCTTCATTGTCTCTTCCTTCAAATGTGATGAACTCTCTGTTCTCTGTAGTCCAGCTGATAGTGTTGCATGTTCTTCACTTGTCTCGATAACATGAACTTCTCTCTTCTCTTTAATATCCATCTTCATTCTAACTTCATCACTCAATCTCTGTTGAGTCACTTGAACAATTGGCTGAGTTGCCTTCATTCTTCTTTCTCTCAATTTGAATAGAATTGAATCAGATCGATTTGGTATCTCAATGATGGCTTCGAAATGAGAATGAGATTCTTCTCTGGTTAGATCAACAATAGTCGGTCCTCCTCCATAAATGGATGAATCAGCTGAAGAGACAGAATCGAATCTCTTCATTCTCTTCATTCTCATTTCTCCTTGAAGGTGAAGTCCTTCTTGATGGATTGAATATTGTCCTCCTTCAGCTTCTCTTTCTCTTTCTATTTCTTCAGATGATTCACTCTCAAATGTCTTTCTTCTTCCTCCCATTCTCACTTCTCCTCTTAATTCCATTCCTTCGGTATGAAGATGATATTCTCCACCTTCAGCTTCTTTTTCCTTCATTTCTTTCCTCTCTTCAATCTTCACTTCCATTGCCATCGCTTTCTCTTCTTTCTTCTCTTCCTTCATTTCAATTCTTTCTTCACGACTCTCCACTCTTTCCATTACTTGTACCTTCTCTTCTTCTCTTCTTTCTTCTTCGATCTTAACTTCCATCTTCTTACTTCTCTCAATCTCCTTAATCTCTTCAATTCTTTCTTCTTCTCTTCTCTCTTCTTTCGCTTCAGCCATTTCGATCGAATCACTTGTCTCGAGTCTTCTTTCTCTTCTGATAACAGTTTCTCCTTCATAGATTCTTCCTTCCTTTTCACTTTCAATCTTAACTCTTTCTTCTCTCTTCTTCTTTCTTGCTCTTCTCATTTCACATATGATTTCAATTGTTCTTGGAAGGGCGACAGTTACAATGAAAGTGGATGAATCTTCTTTCTTCACAACTTCACAATCAGCGAATACATGACTGCATTGAGCTCTATCTGAATTGATGGATGATTCAGATTCTATTCTTCTCATTCTTCTCAGTGTCGATTCTCCCTCGAGTGTCGCTCCTTGAGCCTTCAAATGAATCTCCGCTTTCTCCATTGTTTTCTCTTCTTCTTCGAATTCCAATTGATCTACATAGATTCTTTCAATCTTGGGCATCTCTTCAATGGGAGGGGGAGGAGCTTCATGATCTTCAATCTGAGGGAGTGGAGCTTCAGTCTCTTCGAGTATTGAATCAGGAATGGGAAGATGTTCATCCGCTCTTTCTCCAATCACATACGTCTTCAGGATATTCGTCACATCTTCCACTACCTGTAATCAAAATAATCAATCATCCATTAAAAATTCTTTGTATCCTATCATCATCTCTTCAGTACCAACTTTCTATACAATCTCGTATAGTTATCTAGATTGTAGATAGATAGAATACATACCTCAATCTCGACATGAGTGAGTGCACTATCGGAGTCTTCCTTTGGAGGTACAATTGGTTGTCCATCTGGTCCAATTACAATAGGACCTCCATCGGGACCAGCCAATGGTTTCCCATCTGGAGTAAGAAGAATAATGATTCCATCGGGAGTAGTTCCAGTTAGAACAGGAAGACCATCGGGACCCATTGGAACAAGTTTCCCATTGGGCCCAATTGTAGTGGGAAGAGGAGATCCATTGGAAGGATGAGAAGGATCGATATCTTGTTGAAGAAGAAGACGAGAAACTTCAGTCAGATACGCCTTCTTGTCCTGAAATATTATACTATTTAAGATTATTTTGAGTTTGAAGAATCTTTCGAATTTTCAGAAACTATAAAATCCTGCTGTTCAGAAATACGAAAAAGTAATGATAATATGGATAATGCCCTCACCGCTCCTTCGGGTGGAGATGGAATAGTCGATTCAGTTTCTGCCTTCTTCACTCCATCTTCCATTAGAGTAATCTTATATCTCGTCTCTCCTGATCCTTCCCCTGTTTCCGTCATATTCTTCTTCATCTCTTCCAATAGAATACTCCTCTTTCCAATTGTTGTCTTGATCTACAAAGAACATATTTAGAACATATAGCAAATCAACTTTCAATAACCAGTTCTTTTTCAAAACTCCTACATCGGAAATTAACATTCAAATTTGAAGTTTAAATTCTCTCTTACCTTGTAATTGGTGGTTGTATCTCTAACAGTCCAAGCAGAGCTAACACATGAATCGACAGTGATCAGATCTGCTCCCACTATCTTCTCCATCTTCAACTTTCCCTCTACTGTAGTACGAACTACTGGAGGAGCCTACAATCACCATTCACTCACTATTCTCAATGATTAATACCACTTTCGTTGATAGAACACAGACGAACAACTCCAAGTCTCCAACGAATAACCTCGAAATAGGGATGACTTACCTTTGTCTTCTGTGACATTTCCACAATCTTTTCTCTCGTGACTCCTTTCTTTTCTTCGTCTTGGACGAATGAATTTTGAGGAGTACTCCGTTGAGAAGGAAGAGGTTGATATTGAGGAGTTGATCCACCCGCTGATTCTCCTTCAACAGATACAAATCAGTATTGTGAAGGAAGAGTTAAGAAACATTTAATTTAGCTGCATCTCCAATCACTTAGAAGCCATGCTCCATTCTCTACTTTTTTATTGTAAACCGTTTCATAAGTATAAATATTGTACTGACCATTGTATAGGTTGTTGAGTGATTGTAAATGAGTAGAAGGTATAGCCTGAGAGGCAGATGATCTTCTTCCATTCAATGGAGTTCCTCGAGGAGAATCTTGAGCTGTATTCCAAGTGAACACAGAAGTACCACGAAGACCTCCACTTCCATCCTGATTACATCAAAGATTATTCACTGGTCAAAGCCCCTAAATTTGAGAAAGAAGCAACCATCCGTACCTATAATAGTTCTGAGTCATTGATACGTGAACTTTGATCCCATGGTAATGTAATAAAGTAATATACCGGTAGTGGTTGTCTCTGTACAGCACTTGTACTGGTTGATCTCGGTAGATATTGTGTTGATCCTCCTCTATCTCCTCCATCACTTCCTCTTCCACTTCCTCTTCGACGACCGAATGAACTTCCTCCAGAGGGAGGTTGAACACTCTCTGGCTCACATGATAATCTATAATGGAACCAATGATTTCCAAACATTCTCCAACAGATATAAGAATATGCGTGAAAAAACAAGCACAGTTTTCATAGTAACGAAAAGGTAGATATTATGGTAGGATACCTTAGAAGGTCGGCAGTGATATCATCAAGATCGGAAGCTTTACTGGAAGTGTGTTGACCACGAGTTAGGCCACCGCCCATTGGACGACCTGAGAGAGACCTCATTACGACGTTATCAATTGCCTAGTGATGATTAATCAATACATGGGTTAAGATTGATTCGTAAGAATGGTTAAGAAAGCATCTAGTCCACGTTACCTCTAATAGAGTGAGCACTTTCAGCTCTTGGACGATAGGGTGATTTTCCTGTTCCTTGATGAAGATCAGGTGGAGGAATTTCCCTATTACTACCGAAGGTAACACTTCTTCCAGATATTGGCATGGACACTGAAAGACACACTTATCATGTACACCAACCAATCTCATTTTATTCATCTTTCAATTCTGTTCGAAGAGATCCTTCTCGTATGTCCACTCATTTACTTTCCTATTTTTACCCTCAGATTGATTTGTGTTTGTGATCCCCTAATGGATGGTTGATTATCTGTCGATTGGCAGAAATCTTCTCGCTTTCCTCTCTCATTTCTCTTCTTCTCCACCAAATCGACAACTGTTTCCACTGCAATGAGTCCCCTTCCTCTCCCTCTCCCCTCTCCCTCCTTCTCCTCCTCTCTTCCCCTCTCTCCTCCTAACCCACTCGATCGATAAATTCCCTGGGGCTAAAAACAACTGAACGTGATTTCTCTCTTATTATTGAAGACGATTCATGAGTCAGAGTAACATAATGATGAAATGAGAAGATGTTTCACAGAGATTGATAAAGGAGAGACGAGAGAAAAAGAGAAGTTTGAGGATAAGAGTTGAGTAAAGAATATCTGGAACAAACATAGACAAGAAGCGCAGAGGAAGAAGGAAGAGATAGAATGGACTTACTTTCTCTATTCCTCAATCGATCAATTGATGCATAATCCGATTCGTTTGGTTGATCAGTAGAAGGAACGTCTGATTGTCGACCTCCGAAGATCTTCTGAATCAATGGAAGACAGTTGGTCGTTCAATGGAAGAAGCAGAAGATAGAAGAGAAGAGAAAAAGGTTGACGACTGCTTACTCTAACTCCTTCCCAACTCTTTCCTATCTATTCAAGAGAGAGGGACCAATCTTTTACTTGAGTCAATTATGATAATCAATGAAAACATGAATATATTATGATAGTGATCTAACCTGGAAGAATCCTCCATTCCTTGACATCTTTTGTCTGCTTCGACCTCTCTCCCCTCCTCTGCAATGAATACGATGAATGAGAGAGAAGGGAGAAGATACAATGAATTGTGATCATGCATTTTGATAGGAAGAGCAACAAACTGGAATCAATCTAAGATCTTCTCTTTCTCTCATTCTGATCAATCTCTCTCTCGAAGACGGATGGGCTATTCATTCTGACCTATTTTTTGTAAGTCGTATAACATAGACAGATGTGATCGAGAGAGGAGGAGGGAATCATCTCTCCTCCTCCTCTTCTCCTCTCTTTCTCTATTCTTACCTCGATGTCGTAGGAAGTGGGAGGAAGCCCGGTTTTCGTCGTTCTCTACAACAAATTGGATTTGATCCATCACAATCAATAAATTGAAGAGATGATTCGAGATGGGAGAGAATGGAGAAGTATGAAGAGGAAGAGGGACGGATGATGAACGAATATATGGAGGAGATGAAGGACATGACGATCGACTATAACAGCACACTAGATGACTCCTTGTACAACATCCTCCTCTTATGATGCAGCCCCCCTTGTACAGCCTCCTCCTCCTCTGCAACATCCACGACCAATGCAGCAATTGCAGCCATGACACATGGAAGGATGGAAGGAAGGGACTGGAAGAAAGAATGGACAACGGACACACTTAAAGAGAAACAGATGAGAGACGAGGACGATACATATGAAATGAATAAAGTGAATGAGAGAGTGAAGGGAGTGCCATGGCACTTGTAGCTCCTTCTCTCTCTCTCTCACTCTCGAGAGATCTCTTTGCCCATTGATGAGATTACAGAGAATCATATACACAAACAGGATGAACACAGGGAACAGATAGATAGAGAGAGAGACGAATCAGAAGGAATAGAGACAAAAAGAGAGAATGAAGACTGATTAAGAAAGAAGGAGTGTCTAATCACTCTCTCTCTTTCTCTCTTCTCTATCTCTCATTACTTGTCGTACACTATGTCCTCTTTCTCATCTCTCTCCTCTCTCTCTCTGATTTCTCTATTCTCTCATCTTCTCTCATTCATTGTAATGCTTTCTACGAGTCTCTTCTCTCTTCTCCAGCTGATTCGCCCACTCAACAACCTCTTCTCTATCTCTCTCTTCTCTCCTTCAGATGGACTATATTCACACTTCATTCAATTACATTACTTACCTCAGAATGGAAAGAGATAAGGGAAGATACAAGTGTGACACACCGTTCAATTCTCCTGTGCATACTGTAGACGATGGACCAATTATTGATCCATTAAAAATCGTTTATCTTGTGAATGAGCGATAGGAGTTAGTGAAGCACGAAAATGTTTACATGTCATGAGAACAATATGAAATAATGGCCACTTATATTCAATTATACATTGATTTTACCTTTCTTATGGACATTGAATTGATCTACAGGAAGTAGTAATCTATTGAGTGATAATCACACTTTACATTGTAATTCCATCGGGTGAGAAAGTATGAAATACCAAAGACAATAAATGGGAATACTTGGCAATAGAAAGTGAGCATATTTGGGTAGCAGCTATTGAGTACCATGAAGGGAATTGAATATGTGAGAAGAAGAAGAGGGGAATCTATCTATACGAGTCGAATCATTCTCATGTGTCGATTGAATGTCGACGTGCTAGAGGACTGCAATTACTTTTTTTTAATTCTCCAGAAAATATAATTTAAATACCGTATCTGTACACGTATTTATGCCTGTAAAAGTATAACCAACAAACAAAAACACAAAAGTATCGTGATTCTTGTTCCTTTAGTGAGAAATATTCTGCATTTTAAATCTCTGAAGGACACTTAAAAATTTTTTGTAGTTTCTATTTTCCCGCAGTATGAAAACAAGCGGTGTTTTAGTCCGTTTCTTCAATGATATATCCTATAAATCGTTGAGAATGTATTCCTCTGCCACTGGGAATTCATTCTATTACACTCGTAACCTTCTCTTCGTCGAGGGAAAGAACATCACTAATGTTGTCAACTATTCATACTTTTACTTTATATGATTTAGTTAATTCGAAGATGTCATTAGATGAGAACATTAACGAATACCCAAGGGGTTGATGGCACCTTCCTTTCTCGGAATAATTTGGTTAATTAGAAGATTTGCGATCCACTAAAAAGTTTGAATGTGAGGAAGAAGAAATAGGAGTTGAGAAGTGAAAGAAGAGAGGGTTCGATAGACTAGGACAGAAAATGTCTAAGAAGGGACAGAATAGTGATGGATGTACCCTTCTCACTCACTTCAATTCAGAATATCTCCTTAGATATTTCGTCTCTTCGAAACTTCTCATCTCGATTCGATCTTGCTCACTATCCGAACGACGGAGACGATTTCTAGAAGAAAATATTGAATTAGATCGACCAATTTAGTCCCTCCCTTTCCCCTTTTGAATAGACTCGTCGAGTATAGAATGGGATAGTTTACAGGGAGAAAGAAGAAGAAGACACGAATGAAAAGAGAGTGAGAAGAGGGTTACTCAGTGGGTCTATCTACTACTGAAGCATGGGTTGATTGAATTGAGAAACCAGAAGAAAATGGACGGTTAACAGTGAACTCAAAGGAAGCAACACACTAAATAATTGAGTAGAACTGAGTGACTAAATCAAGTGAATTCATCACGGAACACTCCATTTCATACATCAATAATAGAAGAAGAATGAAAAAAGGGGGAAAATGCCTTCACTGTCCTATCTGGACGAAAAGCGAATTGAGGCTGGGAAGGGGAAGGGGAAGGAGGGAAAGGAAGGAGGGAAGGAGGGGAGGTGGTGGTACGGTGAATAGAAGAGGGGTGGTCTACTAAAGAGAGAGAAGGAGACCTACCTGTATGCAGGACGAAATTCGAAGATTAGCCATACAACTCCAACGATTACTGCAGCGAGAATTATGAGACCTGAAGAGAAGAAATGATGAAGAAGAAGAATGATTAGATAAGAAGTAGTTGTTGATGATGTAGAGTGAAGTGGAAAGGGAAAGAACGAATCTCACCCGATAGAGCGAGAAGAGAGAGACGGAATTTATACGATTCACAGCAAGATGCTTCCTCACATTCTGTGAAGTATCCACAGATAGATGAACCCATCTTAAAGAATTATTGATTGATCGATTGAGGGAGGAGGGGGAGGGGAATGGAGTAGTCAAGACTGTATGGTAAGAGAATGAATGGATACAAGAAGAGACGAGGGAATGGCAAGTCCATGCATATAAAGAGAGGAATTGAGAGAGAGGAGGAAGGGAGGGGAGACAGGGTAGAGAGAGGGGAGGACTCACTCACAAGAAGAGTGAGAGTCAACGATAAACAATATGAAGGCGTTGTAGAGAAGAGAAGCAGTAAAGAGTTGAGAGTTGGAATGGAATGGAAGGAAGAGAAGAAGAGTGAGTGACCACTGAACGGAGTCCCATTTCAGAAGGGAGAACAGAGGGAGGGGAGGGGGAGGGGGAGTGGGAATGGAAGAGAGAAAAAGGGACCATTGTTGATCGACGACCGAATTCGGAGTGAGGAGAAGACAGACTGAGAAGAAGAAGAGGAATGCAGATGGAAGAAGTGAAGGAAGACGAGAAGATGTTGTGCTTATTGTGAGAGAGGGAGAGAGGGAGGGGGAGAAGGAACACGAGGGTGCCAGTTGGAGAGAAGACTCAAGAGAAGGGTTCGATAACGAGAAGAATTGAGAGAAGAGACGACGTTTGATGATGAGGAAGGATTGACGGATCTTTCCCTTTACTCTTCCCTTCTCCTTCCTTCTTTTACTCCTTCTCTAATTAAGGAGGCCAATCCACTCTCCATTCATTCCTTTCATCTATTCAATGAAACTCACACAGACGGACCATTCCTTCCCTTTAGGTTGAAGGTGCATTGGGAGAGAGGAAAGAAGAGAGTAAATTTTCAGAATTAATGAAGATACGAGATTTCCAGAACATCACATCGTATACATAAGTATGATCAGAACGATTGTAGGGAGATTTTTTTATCGATTTGTTAAGTAAGTGTCAGTATGTCTTTTACACGATTGATCAGCAATGCGAATGATCTCATTCAGAGAGAATGTCTCTCAATGTGATTTGTTCTCCTTCATCTAGTGTGGATAAACGAATCAATTCATTGAGAGAATCCGATGAGTTCTGTAATCACTCCTTATCTTCTTTCATTCGAATGGATACTCACAGCTATCTCTTTAATTGTTTTCTTCACTTTTCATACAATCGGTGGTTGATATTGTGATGATGAACCGCCTCAATGAAAAATCATTGATATTCATTTAAATCCGATAAGTTCACGTAAATTTGTATTCAGTAAGATTAATTTATTTCCTAGTTAACTTCTATTTTTGCAATTTTTCTCTACGATTACCATGGTGAGAATGTAAATCAATCGAGGAGAATTTCCATTCGGTTCAATGGTGAACGAGTAGTGATCGGACTGCAATGAACAATATGGTTAGAGGGGCGAATTTAGGACTCGGAAGACTCATTGTTTAATTTACACTTCTCACCTCAATAAGATCAAGAAGAAAGGAATAAATTGCATTGCATTCGAATGAATATCCAGGAAATGGGATCCATGACAAGAAACGGCTCAGAATCTTGAAAGAAGCTGTCTTAGATCACAAGTCAGATATAGGAAATATTCTTTCTGAAAGTAAAGCTCAAAGCGTAATTTCACCTCATTAATTCTCCCGATTCCGACTGTTTTCTCATCACAGTATTGCATAATTTTAACAACAGCTTCGACTGCTTCTTTCGTTGCATAAATGAATTGACGAGCATCGGTTCTACTCATTAATCCACAGATTTCATCCAGTGATTTCACTGCCATTTCCTTCAATTCGACGATATTCGATTCCTAAATGAACAAGTGAAATACTTGTTGACGATAGAACGAGAAAATTGAATAGAACGAGTGAACGAGATGGAAGATTGGATAGCAATGAAACATAAATCAAAACAAACCGCCATCTTTCCGAATGAATTTGCTGTCATTCTTCGTATCCACGGTTGATTATCACTTAGAGAATGGACTAGAAGAGAATCGATTTGATCACGAAACTCCAGCGCGAACTAAATAATTTCATTTCCTATCTAGTTTATCTGTTAAAAGATACTAATAAATTGTAACCTCCGGCACATATGTCAGGATTATCTCGAACAGATTGACTCCCCAGTATTTATCTATGCACTTGTCAATCAGAGTAAAGATCATTGGCATAAGAGGATGAAGAACGGGGCAGATCGCATCTTTTCTCTCAAAAGAATCAATCATGATTTCTGAGATAACTGATTCCAATCGAAAAGCCCACCTTGAATAATCTGAACAAGAGGAAAACGCAGTTTTTGAGAGGGCACACATTTTCACCGATCCTATCATTATGCGCCTCCTAAAGATGATTTTAAACGCGAATAAGTGGAGGGTACTCACATTATCCCTTCTTCCCGTTTCAATTATCAACACTTTCTTCATCATCAATCCAATCTCATTAAGGTCAGTCTCATCAAGTTGCATAATCTGTACAGAGAAAAGTAAAAGGTAAAGCAAAGTTATGTTGTTAATGAAAACACTTGCATCCTTCGGGAGATCCATACCAGGAGAATCGAAGCCCTTGAACAGATAAAATAGATTGAAATGGAATGATAAATGACAAACATTCGTCGTCCATCTCATCTCATCGATACAAAGGGACATCGTCATTATGCACCAAGCAGTCAGTTCACTATCCTTATCAATCAATTTACTTAGACTTCTCCAGAAGTCAATCCATATTCTTTTTGGTTCGACTATTGATTCGTCAAACATAGCAACTACAAGAAAATTAGGAAGTACATTCAAATACTCCTTGAGTTTCTCTTTGTCATTCTCATTTTCAATTAGCTCAATGACAATTTTCGACAAATCTTCTCCAAGATTTTCGAACATTTCTGTCAGGAAGATTATTCTGTGAGAGTTCAGCAACTTCTCCAACTCACCTCTACCAAATGTCCACTTCGAAATGCATTTCCATGCGTTATGTTTCGCATTCTTCACTCTTTCAGCCTTTGAAGTCCCGTCGTCTACAATGATTCCATTGTTTACTTCACTGAATAACACAAAGTGAAGTGATAAAGGCGATGGAATAAATGCATCTTTCGAGAGATATCATCACTTTTACAGATACTGACCCTATATTCTTACTAGCATATGTGTGTCGAGTCAACCGAATTCTATTACGTTCAAATGTTTAGATTGCATGCTCACCGATAAGAGGAAATTGAATTGCTCGTATGGACATAATGATTAAACTTCGTTTGAATTCATAGAGATCCTGGTTTTTACGCAATAGCTTGCACAATCGATCGTATGATTCAAGGAAATCGCAGAAAAGTTGATCATCAATGGGAATAATGGCCATCTTAGCATCCATTACTTCTGATATCTGATGCATCGTTGATTTTAGTTTACATTTTTTAAACACACCTGAGTTTGAAAGTAATCCAATTCGTAGCTTCCATTCGGAAGAGAATCAGTGAGGTCATAGATTCCATTGAAAAGATCAAGCAGAAGATACTGTAATTTACTTACGGGTTTATTGAACATGCGAGCAACTTGACTGAATCTAGATCATAATCACAATAAGCACCTGTGCATCATTCGGGCATTGTCTGATAGTAGCGATGAGAAGCGGAATCAACGATTTGAACCTTGCTTTATTCTGAAGAAGTGAATTAAGTGATGTCAGATACGAGTCTGAACCTCTCCACTATCCTTCAGACTACAACATAGAGCTGTCACTGCTGCTACTGTGAAAGAAGTTATCGATTCGACAACTAATTCCGGAACGTTCTCATTATTTCTAGATGTATCAGCCATCTGGAAGGACATTGATCAAACATTGAATGAGATCAGTCACGCCTCACTTTCCACTAGCGTACTGTAGCTGGTGGTTACGGTAGATAGAGAGGAGAGAGGACGAGAGGGAGGAATGAATGACCTCTCACAGTCCACTCAAGAGGAGAGAATGAGGGAGAAATGAAGAAGAATTGATGGAACAATGAAGAATATGAAATAATGTTTTCATTTAGATATTTCATTTTGAGAGATAGATATCTCATTATGAATTGAAGAATTTTTAATTGCATTTATTCTCTCTTTGATAAATCATTCCTCTTGTATCTTCTGGAGCAATTACATCTTGTTCTGGGAGCGGGAGCAGATTTGTGCACTTTCATATCCTCTTAATTTCTAAAGTTAGAACTCATTTCAGTATTTGACTAACCATCTAAGCTAATTTCTAGCTAATCCGCATTTCTCCATAAAAGAGAAATTAAATTTACATGTGGATGGATATTGATGAGTGTCGTTCTCTCTCTTCTCTTTTCATTTGTTCCTTTTTCATTCTAAGCGTTCGGTTGTTCCTTTCGGAGGAATCAATGATGGGAGCGACAGTCCCCATGAAGACTGCTACTTCAATAGATGTTGACACGGAGGTACGACCATCTATCCCCCTCCCCCTTTCACCCCTTCTCTTATAGCACTTAAACAATGCAAATGAACAAACGGGAGCACTCTACGAAAATATGACCGTTGCTGGAGGTTATTGACTGTCACCTTTCGCAATTGATCTTTGATCTTTTGTAGGCCGCACTCCACCAACTCCGAAGGATGGAGATTCACCTGGAGATAGTCCTTCTTTGAATGGACCCAATCATAATGAGACTGAAATTGTTAACAGATCTCTGGAGATGGGTATTTTAAAAACAAATGCCTCTTTCCTCAATCAAAATCACTTAGTATTGGCTCCTGGTGGAATTCCAGAGAAGGATCCGGGAGTTGAAGCAAGAGGAGAATTCAGTAGTAATATTCAGGTTGGTCATATATCTTATTCAGATTATACTTGAATGATTACAGTATCTACTCGCTTGTATAGGATATGCAGTTGGATTAGGAAATATATGGAGATTTCCTTCTGTTGCATATGAGAATGGAGGAGGTGAAATGGAGAAAGGAACGAAATATGAAATTGAATTGATTGAGGAGCCTTCCTCATTCCGTATATGGTAGTATCTCTTCTCTTCGGTCTTCCTACTCTTTATATCGAATGTGCCCTCGGTCAATTCACTCAAGTTGGACCATCCAAGGCATTCAAGTTCTACATGCCAATTTCCCAAGGTAAAAATTGATGAGAGATTGAATATAAGACATTTGAAGGTATTGGATGGGCGATGTCACTTATATCACTTTCCATCGCTCTCTATTACAATGTTATCGTTGCTTGGTCAATGATCTATATCGGATATGTAAGCTGAAACTAATTAGTTGAATGTAAAGCTTCTTCCTTCAGACAGTTTCCGGCAAAATGACTGCTTATTCGTCATGTAATAACGAATGGAATAAAATTAGTAAGCAGTTGTATCCAAATATCTTAGTCAATCAAATTTCCATTTCAGATTGTTCTGATACAGTAATTTGTGGTGACCAGGTTGATCATTGCTCTAACTTCTACAATGGAAAGAATATGGTGTTCAGATGTACTTCAATGGATCGTGTTATTCTCCTTCTAATCACTCGATTGCATTGGAGAATGCCTCCTTCCACAATGGATCATTCATTGCTGCTCCCGATGAATTCTTCACGTTTGATTCTTTTATTTTCGAATGGAACGATGTTCCACTTCAGATATTTCATCACTCAAAAGCATCTATCCTTCGCTTTTGGGGAATACAATTGGAAGGTAACGAAGAGACAAAGAAGAGAGAAGGAAAATAGTGATTAGATTGCTGGATGTCTCGTATGCTGTTGGTTTCTCACAGCACTTGGATTAGTGAAAGGAGTTAAATGGCTGGGGAAAATATCAATGGTGACTGCTACAGTGCCGTGAGTTGAATGCACTTGTAGATGATGGATGATGATTATCCATGCAGATACGTTATCATCGTTATTCTTCTTGTTCGAGGAGTTACATTGCCTGGCGCCTATATCGGAATTGAACACTATCTCACAAAACCAAATTTTGCTGCAATGCTTGAATTAAAAGTGACTAATTGGAAGTGGTTCTCATTTTGTATATTCTGTTTAGACATGGAAGGCGGCACTCACTCAATTTGTTTCTCTCTCTCAGTAGGACAAGGAGGAATGTTGGCTATGTCATCTTACAATAAGAGAAGTCACAAGTGTTTCAAGGTATACACATTCAATCAATACGATACAGTGTCTTCTCCATTAAGGATGCAGTACTTGTGATGGTAGCTGACTGTACTATGTCTGTCATTGGAGGTCAGATGATCCAATGATCAAGATAGTCAATCCCATTTCACTGTAGGAGTCGCAGTCTTCTCAGTTCTTGGATTTATGGCACACAATTCAGGAAAAGAGATAAAAGATGTTGTTCCATCACGTGAATAATTCCCCATCTTTTTCTTCATCTCATTCAATCCGTTCAGCTCTTTCTCTTGCATTCGTTGCTTATCCAGAAGCTATCTCTCACATGCCATTTCCTGGAGTTTGGGCTATGCTCTTCTTTATGATGATATTCATTCTCGGAATTTCTACCATGTTTGGTAAGTATATCTGTTCCCTATTACATTATTGATTGATTACATTGACAGGTCTCGTCGAAGGATTCATTACTTGTATGTGTGATTCGGTAACCTAAATATAAGATTGATGTTTGATCTTTCATTCTTCCAGTCTCCATTCTTCCGTGCTCATCATGCTCTAACTGTGATTGGTACATGTATAGTCTGTGGAATACTCGGATTGGTCTTCTTCTGTGCTCAGGTTGATCATTTTTTCGTTTTCCTTAATGGAAGATTCCTTTCAGAATGGATTTCATTTCTTCAATCTCTTCAATGATTACATTGGTTCTTTCTCTCTTGCCGTAGTCATTGTATTTGAAATTGTGGTCGTCGTTGGTGTTTATGGTTAGTAATCACAAAGGTCAAAGATCATCTTAATCTATTTCATGTCCTCGTTATTTCTTCCGTGATATGGAATCTCAATTCGGTCGGCCAACTTCGACTTTCGGTAAAATTTTTGGAGCTCAAGGAACAATAATCAAATTGTTAATGTGTATCACTGCTCCTATCTTTGCACTGGTGAGAGACTCATACAGTACCATGAAGGTATCCTCACCACTCACTCAATTCATTCAAGGGAGTTCTCGTTATTACTCTATGGGATGTCGTAGAAAGTGAAGGTCCTTCTGATAAAATTGGAAACGAAAAGTGAGTAAAGGGAAGGATGAACTATGAGATGAGGTTATTCTACCTTCAGATTTACATATCCTCCATGGGCATCGATATTCGGTCTTTTATTAGCAGCAATTCCTCTATCTGCCATTCCACTCTTCGCCCTTCTCAATTGTTGTTCTAGTCTAAGATCAGGAAAGGTTTGTTCAGTCATTCACTTCTCTCAATCATATCTCATCATTCAGGGAATAGGATCAGCATTTAAAGTGATGGATGATCATCCTTCTCTTCGATATAAACTTGACTCTCCTCCTCCTTCAATCAATTCCTATGGTCACCTCAAGCTGATTATCGAGAGAGAATGAGACTCAAACTGTGAGGAAAGATACAGAGAAACGTCCGGTCTTTCTTTCTCCTTTCTCTCATCTTTCCATTTCAGATACAATCACAGAAAGTGTCAAGCAGTAGCACTGAGACGAGTGTCTCCAATTGAACAATCAATTCTTCCCTTTCGTCACTATCGATAAAGATGCTCTCGAGCTAATTCATTCCTTCATTCCACACACAAATATTATGTTTATTATTATAACTCTGTACAATATACTCTAACGAGGCACATACGAACAATGATATGAGAGGAGAGGAGAATGATATGTGGACAACAGGATAATCAATCTCAGTCTATGGAATACGATGAAGATATTAGATTGGAATTATTTTCTAGGGCCTATTGGTTTCACCACTTGTAAATATTGCTGTGATTGGAAAAGGTTTTTGAATTGTTATGAGCTTTTAACTATGGTAAAGCGTAGATATTGCAACTCGGAATCAAAATAAGAGATATGCTAGGGAATTGACTATGTTGAATCAGGAGGAGTAAGAAGATAAGAATGTTGTTGATTTGGAAGAATATTATAAGGAGTAGTTGTGGATATAATGGAATAGGAAGAGTAGAATCGTAGACATTAAGAGTCGATGGGATAGATACATTATCCTCTTTCTTCTTCTTCTTCATCTTTCGATTTCTTGTCTGGATTCCATCCTTCTTTAATTGAATTGGACGTTGTACCTGGAATGAAGACAATTCTATCTGATATGGGTAAATAGTCTCTCTCCTCTTCTCTATTCTCTTTTGCCCTTGGAAGCTTCATCATCTCTTTACTTTCTCACTCATTATCTTCATACGCAATCCATCGGTTTCCCTTTAGTCTTCACTCACCTTATGAGATTGAAGTAGAGACCGCATGCATTGCACACAGGTTCTCCCTTTCCATTCCTTCTCCACAGAGTAGTACTTGTACATCCACAGTTCACACATACGACTCCCGTTCTTTTTGGCGCCTCCTCAAGAGAAAGAATGATTGAAAGAGAGTAACTCAAATGGTTCTCGTATATTGAGTGAGAAGAAGTCTTTGAATGGATGGGTTCCCTCTTGTAAGATAACGATCGCTCTTTCTTCTCCCTTCCATTTGTTCTACATAAATCAACGCGATTCGGGGTCATTTCAAAGAGGAGTTCATGGGTCTAATGAGAAATTGAGTGGACATGTCTATCTTGTCCTAAGAAGGTATGGAATACGGTAGAAGAGAGAGAACAAAAGGGGAAAAGTGAGGGGGTGGAGGTATGTTTACTAAAATACAGAATGGATTCTTATCAAGACTTGATGAGTCCCTGTGGGTAGAGGAATCAATCTGTCAATTGATGGATAACTGATCATCATTTGATCATTCCCTCTCTCATTCTCAATCAATTGCGCAATTATTACCGACTCCTATCTCACTCTACAGGTAGATCAATTTGTCATGTGTCGAAGGGGTACATTATCTATCATTTCTCGAGAGCCATATTTACATTCACAATTTACTTGCTTTTCAGCACAACATAATAACACAATTAAATCAACCGGGCAAAGGCTTAGATAGAAAGAACTCGACAAGAATTATCCAAGGGATAGAACAGTTCTAAATGTTCCCAAAAGCGATTTAAGTATGTTTCAAGAAAGAGTATTGTACTTAAGAATGAAGTGACATACCGTTTTCTTCTTTGGTTTCTCAAGTGGTCGATGAGTTCCATTTGTCTTGAGATAGAGTGCACATGCATTACACAGATATCTTCCCTCTGAATCCCTCCTCCATAGGGGAGTCACTGTTGCACGACAATTAACACACTCACGACCTTCTGAGGAGATCGGCATAGCTGAAGGAGATATAATGATAGAAGGAAGAGAGGGAAGAGAAAGAGAGAGACTGACGTCGAACGATTGGTCGAGAGACTGATGGACGAATTATTGAAGTGGATGAAGAGGATGATATCGATGGAGGAGTTGGTGATGACGATGAAATTACTCTTGACACAGGCTGAACAATATTTTATTATTATCAAATGAAATGGAATTGAAGTAGAGATAGAATGGAATGGAACAGTGGGTACCTGAGTAGGGATGGTCGACAATTGGGATGTTGTGTCTGTGTAGTACGGAAAGACACATTGGGGTGGAAAATCTGGAAAAGAGTGAATAATAGGATATAATAATGAACACGATTCACTCACGTTCAAAGAAGGTGAAGTTCAAGTATGGATTGTTATTGGATGTAGAGAAGGAAGAGGGATCGGATGGAGCAATTGGATATGAGAAGGAAGAAGGAAGAGTGAGATATCCTGATCCATTTGATTCTGAACGTATTGATTAATTTTATTGTGAAGAAGATACGTAATGAATGAGGATAAGAAAAGTACGAACAAACGTAAGATTATAAACTGACCATATGAATCGATTATCCTTCCTGTATTCGTGTAATCCGTGTAATTATGAGTGCCGTAGGGAAGAGATGAAGAGATCTGAGATGAAAAGAGATTGAATGTGATAGACGATGAAGGGAGGGAGGGAGGAAGGATACTCACTTCTTCCTTCGATTCATTCTTTGTTTCAATTGGAGGAGATGGATCGAATGTTGATGGAAGATTTGTTGAAGAATACAAAAGATACTGAGGAGGGAAGAATGAAGATTGAGGAATTGATGAAGCTTCGACTGAATTGTCTACAGCTGATACATCCATACTGAAATGAGAAGAGATAAGAGAGATGAGTTAGAGAGATTAGATTGTTACATACAGATAGAAGGAATAAATAAAGGAAGTAAGAGGGAAAGAGACCGTAGAAAGGAGGCGGAGTTAAGATAGCCAATGGGTGTGGAATGGTGAGAGGAGAATGAAGAGGAGGAGTCAAGGGATGGGAAGAGGAGGGGAAAGGGCAGGTAGGTATTGTAAATGATATATTCATATTTAGAATGAGTGAATAGTGGGTGCGATATCGGGATAAATCTTAGTCCATCACTGATCTCTACTGATAACAGTTATCTCTCCATTGCGCATTTATTCCTCCCTTGTGGTACCCATTCTATTCAAAAAATTTCCTTCTTTGCTAATCACTCGATCAAAATATAACATTTAAAGTGAGTAAGAGTGCAAAGTTCATGAGATTTACTATGTGCGAGTGAGAAGAAAAAGCTAAAGTTCATGGATGAATCACTGATTCTTCCAGTCGAAGCACTACAATGAACTATGGAAGATTATCTAGATGAACAGCGATAAACAATAGCACATTGACAATCACAAGTATGATAATTCGTTGTTCATTCGGACCTCCCTTTGATGAACTCCCTTCAATCCCTACGGCAAAGTTCCCGATGAAAGGACAGGAAAGAGATAGAAGAGCCATAGGGGAAGAACCTATGAGCGCATCTTATTCATCTCTTATTCCCATAGAGATTTGATAGGAAGGGCATTCCTTCACGTTCGGAATATCATTTGAGAGTGAATAGGGCATCGAAGACTTATTCACTTTGATCATTTGAGAGTTGAGGTCGGATCGAGGGATGAACTTACTAAAGGACTGATGTCGAAAGTGGAATGGGGAAACTATTTCAACATCGATATAACGGAAGAATGAGAGGAAAGAGAAAAGAGATTAGTTTAAGCTGTATTCTAAGTGATGCTTCTCTCTCTCTATTCCGTATCTTCTTCCTCTCCTTCGAACAGACAAATCTCGACAGATCATTAGCATATTCATCACAGAAGGGAAGTGAGACCCTAAGGACTATTTCGGCTCTTTCTCATTTCCGTCCCCTCCCCCCCCCTCTCCTCTCCCGCCTCTTCATCATTCTGTCTACCATCAACTTATACTTTATTATCTAAGTAGATAGTTGTGCTGAGTGAGGTGCGAGTACTGTAGTATGTGGGTGGAATGTATCGAAAGAGAGACTCATCAACCTCTCTTTTCCCTCTTCTTTCTTTCTCTTACCTCTCTCATTTTCATATACTATATCATTGGATCTCTTCTTCATCAGAGGGACGAACCATGTAAAGGGAGTACGATAACATCTACGATTGAGTGAGAAGTGGCCTCTTTCTATTGAGAGAGAGACAGGAAACAAGAAAATGAGTGAATGAAGAGGGAAGAAGGGAAGAAATCAATATTGCTCATCCTCCCCTCCCCCTTACCTACCATGAATATATTTTGTATCTTGGCTAGATTACGATAGAGTTGAGTGATATTTTTCACAGAATGGTTCACTGAGATTCATCCTCTTCCTTCTCCCCTCTCCTTCTCTCTCTCCTCTCCTTCCCTCTCTCTCTCTCTCTCCCTCTCTCTCTCTCCCTCTAACTCTCTCCCTCGGGATGGTAAATCCCTTCTATCTCCACATTATCATGCAATTCTTCACTTTGGTGACAGTCGACCAGCTGTGACTTCCATCGAGAGACCATCCCATTTACATTCGAGGGGAACGAAAGAAGATAATTCATTTCAGATTGATCTACCCTCAACTACAGTATCCCAGACCTACAGTATCCCTTGACCTACGACGTTTCTTATCTTCGTGTAATCTCGTTTAGTTGCCGAATAAATGATGGAAAGGCGGTAGTCATAATGAATTATGGGTAGAGTAAGGGAGGACTGACGATCCATAAAAGAGAGAGGAGACAAGTCAAGGTGAAAGAGGGCATCCAGAGGGAAGAGAAGGGTGATGGGGGGAGGGAAGGAGGAGGAGGAGGAGGAAGGGGATCAAAGGAAGGAATCAACGACTATCACCTTTCCCTTCACAATCAGTCTTCCATTCTCATATCTTCACCATCTCACCTCTCTTTTCCGATGGAAATGTCATTTCGCACCTCACGCTTAAGAAATGGACAGAGAAAAGGAATTGACCGACACTGAAGATTACTATCGAGAGAGAGAGACGACCTGTGACATCTGTCTAAGAGGATGAGACTATCGAAACGAATATATTTCCCATCTTACAAATGGTTATGCAATTAATGATCTCAGATGGACACTGTATTAGATAGTTGTCCCTTCCCACTCCTTCCCATCCCTTCCCCATGGCTTCTCATTTATCTCATCCCTATCAGCTTCCATCGCATTCCCATCTTTCGGGAGGACTCATTAAGTGATTATAGAGTTGGTGTCTCCATTCCCTCACTCTTCTTTTCTCTCTCTCTCCCTTCATTGATCAAGGCCTCTCTATCAGTCTAATGATTCGGTCTGTCTCTATCATCTTCCCCTCTTCCTCTTTAATCTTCATCTTCCATATGACAGATCTCACTTTCTCGAGATTATTCGAGACCATTTACAGACCGAATAAAGAATTCCCTCACGGGTGTCCATAAGAGGCGAGAAGGGGAAAGGGGGAGAAGATGGATCAGAAGCTACTATCTACAGTCCTGGTTGTTTCCCTCGGGAACACGGACCGTCCCGGACGGTCCCTCGCGGTCCCTGGACATTTTTTACTCAAAGTAGAGCGAAATTTGATATGAACTTGGAATCATTAGAAAGCTCTTGTGTTATACTATCGACATGTGTTTTCAAATTTTTTAATAAATCCTCAAATTATGAGCGAATTGAAAGAGAGGTGTCTCCACTTTTTGCGAAAATGTGAAAAAAAATGAAAAATATGTTGAAAGATTGTACTTACCGTACTCCTAACCCCCTATTTTTCACCATTTTTGCAAAACTGCTGTCGCTTCTCCTTCAATTTGTTCACTATTTGAGGAATCATTAAAAATTTTGAAAACACATGTCGATAGTGTAACACAAGAGCTTTCTAATCCTACCAAGTTCATATCAAATTTCGCTCTACTTTGAGTAAAAAATGTCCAGGGACCGCGAGGGACCGTCCGGGACCGTCCGGGACGGTCCGTGTTCCCGCACGGTCTCCGGGGTGCCGACATTAGAAGGAAAAAAACGTCCGGGTGTTTTTTGGCAGATAGCCAAATTTTTGAAAAAATCTAGCGGTCTTACCACGGGTTTTCTGTGGATCACTTTTTTATCACTTTTTTCTCAATCTTGCGCGGTACAAACTACTGTAGTATTCAAAAAAAAGTGGAGCTACGGCGCTTAGCGAAAACATTTTACCGCACGGATTTTGCAGCTCCCGGACATTTTCGACAGCCCTAAGTCGCCTCCCCGGGGACCGTGTTCCCGGGGGAAACAACCAGGACTGTATTTCAGAAAGAGCATACTTGCACACTTTTCGTTGAATACCATAAAGATTTACACAGTCTTCGTTGTGTATGAATACGTTGATTGTTTCCTTGAATATCTGTCGAAATGGAATCCTTGCACCACAAGGTATTGATCGTATATGATGAGAAGAGCTTCGCATCGACTTACGGTATCGAGCAGAAGAAGAAGGAGGGGGATTAAAGAGTACTGTAGGAAGAAGATTGACAAGAAGTGTCATGATATCAGTTTGATCTGTACCTCCGAATAGAGGAAATGATTACAGTCCAGAGGGAAGAAAGTGAGTGTTTCCCTCTGGATTGAAGACACCATCTTGAGTCGCATACTGACACCCAATAGAGAGAGGACTGATTTATCTTGTGCTAGTCAGTCATATTCCATGTCATTATCGATAGAGTGATTCAAGACGTTCTCATCACAGATGTTATGAGATATTATTCAAAGAATGGGAGTGAATGTGTACAGTCAACTTTCTCACATCTTAGACAACATTGAGGGATGCTCCATAACAACTCATTGTTTCCCTTTAGTTGCTAGGTGTCTTGGGAGGGATGGAGGGAGGGAAGAAGAAGTCACTTCAACTGTTTCTCTCAATCTGGCAGCCACTACTCAACGTCAGTCTTTTAGTGTTCCTTTCGAGGAGAGGAGAGGTTAGAATCAAATATTTATTGATTATTAATTGAATGGGAAGTTTTCCTAGTCTACGTTCTGTGAATAAAATCTATTGCAGTTTATTTCGTAAACTCTTTGCACTAGACAAATTTAGAGGGACAGTATCAATAAATGAATGGATAAATGTACAGTATCCCATACTAATTAACTGTAAAGGTTCTCGCCCTGTCCGACGTCCAATGGTGAATAAAACTTCAATCTCTGCATTTGGAGGATCAATAATTCTTGTATTCATCTTTACTACGATTGCACTCTTCACTCCTGGTTGGAGATACTTCAGAGTATGACGAATATAAAATTCAAATATCGGTGCTTTTTTAGAATGGAGGTCCTCAATTGGGTCTAGTCACCTACCACTGTGGTTCTGGTATCAGAGAAGTCAATTTCCGAGATTGTAAAGATTGGTATAATGTAAGTTTTATCTGAATTTGAAATAGTACGAGAAATAATTGCAGGCTCGATGGATCTTCGAAAGAGCTGCTCTTGCGTTCATGATTCTCGCTTTTCTCTTTGAGGTATTTCAATGTAATGGTGATAATAATTAATTGAAGAATTTTTAAAGATTGCTGCAATTGGAATTTTCGTTATTCTTTTCATCAAAGCTAATCGAGTTATAGGGGGAGCGGCAGGTATAATAAGTGAATAGATAGATCTACCGTATCCCTCACTTCAGCAATAGTATCGTTACTCATATGTGCTTCACTATTCATTGCGATACTTGTCTATGGAGTCAATTTCCAATCGAAACCAGGTTCGAATGGACTATATAATAGATGATCTTCGATCTTTCTCACTCTTTCAGTCTATATTCGATCAAACACAAATGAGATGAATGGCAATTCTATCCTTGGATATGCCTATTGGTTGGCTCTAACTGCTTTTATTCTCTCAATCATCCCTCTTGTTTCTTCTGGAGCAATTCCATCTTCAATTCCCTCTTCAAATCCACATAATTCCCATTAATATGCCGTTCAATGATCGAGGTTATTGATAAAGGTTATTGATAATACTAAGAAATGCGTGAAGAGTGGAGACAGACTTGGTGCACTCTCTTATGTCCTCACTCCTCTCCATTTCTATTTATCTGACCTCTTTTATTTCTTATTTAATCTGGTAGAGTGGACAATAATGTCCAATAAACTTCTCGTGTCGATGTCATATTTCAATATAAACATATTTATCTATACCTGTTAATTTCTTAAAATTACATTTAATATAAATAATTAGATATCTGACAAATGAAACTAGCTAGGCATTGACAGAGTACCTTCATTCAATGAATGAGAGTGAATGATTCGTATTGTGCAATGTATATATCAGCAATCGACACTTCTGGCTGAACTGGATATACTATCTGCGTGTCGTATTCCTTCCCTCACAAAAGCTCCTCTGATATATAACTATTGGAAAAGGGAATATAATAAATTGGCTAACCTTTCACTTTTCTCCAATCGATCATTTGTCGTACTTTCTTCAATAACGGAATCTTCTCTGATTGGTTGCAGTTCAATCTCCTTCAATCTCACACTATAAACTCTCCTCGTCTTCCCAATTTCAAACCTCATCAGTGGAATTTGATTTCCTCCTATGATGTTTCAATCGATGAGCATGTGATTGAAGTTTCTTCTTCATATGATCAACTCCTGAATCATTCCCTTCATATTCTTCATATCTTCTATCGTACCTTCAACAAATTCATCTAATGCAGAATGTTCCTTCTCTTTAACTTCCATAACAGGAATATCATCAGGTAGTCTCTTCATTCTCAGAGATGCATTTGTCACGAGCTCACGTCGCTTCGTTTTGTCCTCAAATTAATAACTTTGTTATTTATTTTCCCAATCAATAAACAATGACTCCAGCCATCTCCGATTCACGCACTTATAAATGCATAACAAAATTTTAAAAAGTTGTAAAATAATCGTACTTTGACTACTCTTCCAAGCATGAATTCTTCCCTTCGTTCATTCGAATGACTTCCTTCGATCAACGAATTACGAATCGCATTGGTCATCTGAATAAAAAATAATTCAACTGTATATCAATAACAACGAACCAGTAGAATATGAGGAAGGAATTCATATTGTGCCCTTTGATGGAGAGCGTCAAGAGCACGAAGAGCTATATCTGCTGATCCATTGTACAGGGCGAGATAAACTCCTGACACCAACTCAACGAGAAGTTGAGAGGATACCATAATCCGAGCCTTCCTGAATACCATTTGTCAAGGGCTATTCCAGGAAAGGGTTAGACATATCGTGATTCAACACATAAGCAAAACATACTTTGAAAGATCTTCGATGATCTGAGAAGGTGTGTTAGAAGGAAGAATATTGACTCGAAGATCTGACTCGGGTACTGAGAAGCCAGAGAGACAAATAACGATGGAAGCATGAGAGATCGAAGAACCAACTACATCAGAAGAGAGAAAGGCTAATGATGAATTAACCTGAACATGAGAAAAGATGTCACTAGAATTTGAAGAACCTTTTTTCTCAAGAGAATTATTCCCTTATTAACAAAAAAGAACAACTCACCGATCTCATTATTCGAGATAGAATCAACAACTTATTCTCTGCAGTTAGCCTCTCCATGGTTGGATATGGCCCAAGTCGGACAGTAGACTGAAGTAATACACTATTCCATATATATGCCGATATGTTAACTTACGTGAACAGTCGGACTATTACCGGTCTTCAAAGTAGTGATCTCGGGAACTGTATTCAACTTGGATGGATCATGGTAAATGGAAGGGAAGCGGATAGATGGAATACGAACTTCCTCGATCTGAGAAATTCAATAACTGATTGCAACCGTACTAATCCAACAAACCTTCTTTGCATACGCATTTGACGGAGTTGGATCCAGAATTTCTTCGTTATAGATAGCCAAGAAGAAAGTTTCAAAGACAGATACAGACTGAAAAACAGAACATTGTTTGCTGGTCAATTAACAGCTTCATACCTTGTACTGCTTTTTGCTCGAGGCCACCAAATACAACTCGATAAATGTCGGTATGTATTGTAATGCATACTGCCGGAAAGCACCTGAGCAGAACAACTATTTAGGAATACATAAATAAACTAACCTGCACGATAGTACAGAGCGAGAATCTGAGCAACAATTGGTTGAACCAAATCCACGTCAATGTAATTATGCTTAATATGGAAGAGAATGTAGCGGGTTTTCTCTTCCGTTTTAGTCAACAATTTTCGTGTGTCCTCAATCTCCTCATTTCTAGACGAGGGCTAGAAAAGTTAATCAGATTTATGAAAGTAGTAAAGATGATATTGCATAACTTTTCTCGGATGAGCTGTTCACTCAATTCAGTCAAATAATCCTGAATCTGCTCCGAGTTCATTGTTCCCCATATAAAGAGAACTGGAGCGAGCAATAGCAACCACTAAACGAGGTAATGAATAATGATTAAAGTAGCAAAAACGGGAATTCAATACTGATTCAGTTAGTAATGCGCTTGAAGATGTGCGATGTCGAGAAAATTATGGTTGCCAATAAGACGACTACAGTATTTCAATGACACAACGAATTCAAAATATTTATGTTTTTTATTGATTTTCACCAGTTCTCATTCAATGCATGTTCGATATAATGAGCTGAATATCATGTATTGAACTTATCCCTGGTATATACAAGAAATCAATAGTATTGCACGTGCGCACGTAGGCAAGCTCGATTTGTAAAATTCTTCAATTGAATTTACTTTTGTTCGGTCTGATCTATTCCATTTCATTTCCACCTCTTCGCTCATTTTGGAATGCTCATTGTGGATGCAATCACACTTTCACATCGGTCGTATCATACTGGCTGTCTCTATCTGTGTCTTCAATTTCGTCGAATGTTCATCGTGCCTGTTATTTCTTGCTATCATACTCTCCGTAACGTTGCTGTTCAGTGGTTGGTCAGGCATCAAAGGATATTGTCTCAATCGAAATGAAGTGGTGCAGCAACGGGACCAGGTGAAGGCTATCGACTCCCATCACTGCAGTAACATCACAAAGAATAAGGTGAGCTAATCCCTTTGCTCTACCTAATTGCACTGATTCAGGACTACCACCCATGCTCGTTCGCATCCCAATCGTGTGTACTCGCTCTAATAGACGGTGGATGGGTTTCGGGATGTATTGCTGATGACCACGGATATTTCTTGAACTACCATGTATGTATATTATATGTAGAAGAGACTTTAATTTATTCGTTTAGCTTGATTGGAATTCGAATCAGTTATCAACTCCACTCACAGGAGAATACTATCGAGCTACATCTTTTGGAAGGTATTTTCTCAATCGCATTTCAATTGTGATTATCAATTCAGTTTCTGTACGACACGAAAGCCTGGTCATGAATGTGGTACGACAACCGTTACAAAAGCTACTAAATTTCTCCCGGACTCGATCGTATGCTGCTGCAAGGTAAGAATTGTAGAGTTATTCGGTGTTACATGGATGAATTAAGACATCTGCGTGTACTGATCAGTTTCTTCGTAATTGGAGTGAAGGAAGGAAACTGCTGAATGCAAAGGTGTTGTTCATATGAAGGGGATGTAGTGATGATGTTGTGCATTGTAGATTCCAACGGAGATGGTATCATTTGGAATTGTGATTGCATTGGGAGTAGTGCAAGCTGTGATGTTGTGTACTGCACTCATTGCACTTATCCATGATTACTACTCGAGATATCGAGTGAGAGTCGTTATTGGAGAAGCAGAGAAGACCAAATGAAATGATTACCATTGTCATACACTCTAATCCATATCAAGGAATAAACAAGTTATCAACTCGAAATCTCGTTTTCCTTTTTCGCAAGTTATTTATCTACTCCCTAATGGAGATATCGTAATGAAGTCATGATCAATTGTTGTGTGTTGACTGTCATTGAGAGGTAGTGTGCATAAGATGTCGTTTACTCTTCTCCCTTCTGCCATTCTTCTCCCTATAGTACATCTCCCTCTTCTTCTTCTTCTCTTGTTCTCCATCCCTCTCAATCTCTTCTTCTATCAACTTACTCATTATCCATTTCTACATTCCATCTTGTTCATCGTTGATCTCTTCTCTCGAGGATGTTTTGCACTCTCTTAAGTTCCCATCTCTTATCTCTCTTGAGTACTAATGATAAAGATTCGACTCCATTTTGTCTCCACCCCCTATCCACTAGTAGTATACACATCGATCTTTCCATCCAAGACATTGGATCGTATTTTGAATACTCTCAGAGAGAAGATACCCCCTAATTAGTGTCTATCTTACCTACAGTATCTATCTATCTTCTTTCGTTCCCCATTCTCTTCAACTCTTTGGTAGCTCGAAATTGAACGCATCAAGAGATCTCACAAGTGTCATTTCCGTGGATCCTAATTAGAGAAGAAACGATGTAATTCTCCTATCTCATTCCATCTGTTTTGCCCCTCTTCTTGTTTTCATCTCTATTTTGTACTATGTGAGTATTAGCCTCAGTTATTGACTGTCATTTACTCACTTGATCCATTCTTTCCTTCCTTCTCTTCTTCCTTTCCTTCTATGGATGAAATCTCTTTTCCCCTTCTTCCAATTCCATTTGTCTTCTTTCTCTCCATCCAAGTCCTAACTCCCTCTCTCCCTTCCATGCACTTTCTCTCTTTTCTCATCAGAGGAAGGATCATATCCATTCTGTTTAATAGTCTCACTGAATGGGTCATTTCCATGTCTAGATGGATACTTCTGTCTATATCTAGATTGTACTCTTTCTCTCTCTCTCATTCACTCTTTTGAATGTTCATTCTCAGGGGAGATAATATTCTATTAGATAGTGGATATCCATGCCCTTATCAGTCTTCTCCTCATCTTACAGTAATCCCTGTGTTTATCTCCCCCCCCCTCCCCCTCCCCTCCCCCCCCTCTCTTCTTTTCCTCCCATCAGCTTCCTCCCATTCTTCGATATGATTCGTGTGGGAGAAAAGAAAGAAAGCAAGAAGGAGAAGGCTTGTGAGAGGACAACCACATTCAATATTCATACATTCCTTATTATATTGTGTCGTCTCTTTCATTTTATCGTCCTCCTTCCCCTCCTTTCCCCTTCTTCCTTCCTCTTCGTCCTCATTCTACATTGGATTGGACATTCATTAAATCAATCGATATCCATTCAGGGGGTACTGTAAATGTCGGCCTCGTCGACACCTCAGAATGTCTACAGATACACGAGGCCGACCCCTTCCCCCAGAGGACATACGGGTACGGTAGAGAGAGAGAGAGAGAGAGAGAGTACTGTAGATGTCTCATGTATCCATCATCTATCTAGTCATCATATTTTGAATATTGAAATGATAGTTGAAAGTAATTCATTATTGCAGGTAAACGAGAGTCGGAATTGGGTTCACCGTACTCGAATAATAACAACAACGTAGGGAACGAGACGGAGGGAATCAGTGGTGAGTAGAGGAGACATTCCATTTTGAGATGATAGATTATTGATTATTCATCCGTTCGACATTTCATGTACTTCTCCTTGTATATTTGTGGTTGAATGTGTCATGTGCGGTATCTTCTTACTGGTTGTTATGCCTTTCCTTTCCTTTTCCTTTCTCACTTCTCGGTCCATTCTCAACTGTTATTGGAGTGAGCACTCTTCGTTCCTTCCCTCTCCCCCCTCTCTCTACTACCTATATTTACCCCCGTCCATCGAAGATGGTGCTGTGAAGGGAGAGAGGAGGGGATACTCTCCTGTCCCTCCCTCCTTCCATCCTCTCTCCTCCCCTTCTCTCTTCATCTATTTGTAGCAGTTGATCCTCCGAACAGTGTAAAGTCACGCTTGTGACCACACAACACGCAATGAACAGTCATTCAATGTCTCAAGAATAATCTATGAGTGAGATATAAATAATATGTGATGAAAGTACGAGGGAATGAGAAGGCCAAAGAGATCATTCATTGAAGCGAAAGTGAGATAATAGCATCTGATTTATCTCAGCCCTTTCCCTTCCCCCCCCCTCCTCTCTATCTCATCAGTTGAGAGGAAGGTGTGATCACTTCTCTTTTTCTCCTTATTTTCCCTACTTGTTTACTGTATTTGCATGTAGGAGTCAGAAGAAGAAGAGAGGACAGCTATCCATCCACTCCCCCCCCCCCTCCCTCCTCTCTTCCCCTCTCTTCGTCTATCTCCTCCCCATCCTCCTCGCTTCCTCTTCAGTCTTCCATTCATGCCATTCCATTCAACTGTGATTCACTAATCGTCTATTCTTAATCACAATGCTCAGTCTAAACAGAAGTCGAAGGGGTGCGTTTATCGTGTAGAGGACTTTAGAGGATACTGCAGTCGGCAGTTCGATTACTGTCTCTATGATTGAATGATCCTTTCAGATTCGTGTTCATTGTCTCCACTTTCTTCTTCTCGTCGTCGATATTACTCAGGAAGTGTAGCCAGACCTCCTTCCATTCTCAATGGAATCAGAGATCTCGTCATGAGGTGAGGAATCAATCCCATACTCTACTGCTATTACACTGATTGAAAAGTCATTTTTGCTCTGCATTTTGAAATAGATCCATATTTGTATAAAAATATCACTGTTTGTTGTCGAGTTCATTCCGTTGCAGACCTCGAAGTGAGAGTTTCGGTGCGAGTGCAGTGTCATCGTTGAAGAAGGGATTGATGAGGAGAAATCAGGTAGGCTCCCTCCCCCCTCCCCCTCCTTCTCCCTTCCATTCTCCCTCCTCATGACTGATCATTGCAGCAACGAGTGGATTCGGAGTTTGATGTGAGAGAGGCAGAAGAAGCTCAAGATGTATATGGAGATGAATTATCCTTCCGACCGAGAAGTAACAGTTCGGTGAGGAGGGAAGGGGAGGGGAGGGGAGGGAGGGGAAAGTGTTGATGGAGGACTCCCTCTACTCTTTCTATTCTTATCTCCTATAGTGTTACGCATCCCATATTCGATAGATGGACTATAGGGGAAAGAGGAGCAAATGAAATAGAAAGAGAATGAATAAATTGAAGGATCTGGTGATAATGAGGAAGACATCGAGACCATTGACTGTTGATGTCGTCGGATCTGTCGGTGAGTGGAAGAGAAGAGGGAGGGGGGGGAGGAGTATAGGAGGGGGGGGAGGGGGAGGGGGAAGAGAGAGAGAGAGTCCTTCTGCAGATTCCACCAGTGATGCATACAGACAGTACATGCAAGTTGTCGATTGTTATGAATTGGCCCCTCCTGCATCTACCGTAATCGCCATCGATCGAGAAATGAAGGTACGGTATGATGGCAAATAGTTATCGATACATTCCCATTTCCAGGTAGGAAAAGCCTTCGCTGCAGTGTATGAGAATAAAGTGGGAGCAGGATTAGTGTGGGATTCCACTCAGAATAAGGTGAGTCCCACCCTTTCCTCTCTGTCTTTGAATGCTCTTTCGAATGAGAGAATGATAATGATGAATATTGTTGTATCAGGTGATCTCAATCGTTAGTTGGACGGATTTCCTTGTGTATCTGCAGAATGAATCAGCAAGTGAAGATGGAAGTGTGAATGAGATACTCTCATCCAATCAACTCGTTCTTGTCCCTAGTAATACAAAGTGAGAGCCACGCCTTCTCCCTTATGAGAAGGACTATTCATTGTAGACTCCTTTATGCATGTGAGGAATTCCTCTCTAATCAAGTTCATCGTATAGCAGTGGTCGATGAATGGACTGGAGATGTGATGTATCTACTTACTATCAAGAGAGTACTTCAAGCCATTCATAGACAGGTACTCCCTCCCTCCCCCTCCCTCCCCCTCCCTTCCCTTTCCTCTGAGAAATGGACTCATTCAGAATCGATCTCTTCATTTCGCCAATGGCTTTCCATGAGTATCAGAGCATCAGGAGTAGGCAAATGGGATAGAAGTATCACTACGGTGAGTTGCCTCCATTATATCCTCGATTCAATCAATATTCTTAGGTATCCACATCATCACACTATGTACAGTAATCAATTGTATGCTTGGTCATCGTCTATCGTCTCTTCCGTATTGAATGAAGAGGGAATACCAGTTGATGTCATCTGTAAGAGTGATCTAGCCACTGCACTCAGAGGAATATCTGATGCACAGGTAGAGAGAGAGGGAGAGGGAGAGAGAGGGAGAAGGAGGGGAAGGGAGATGGATTGATTCATCAGACATTCTTCTCATCGTGTACAGTGGAAGAAGCATTGAGTAGATCGGGAAGATCAAGAGCAATCTTTGCTTATGAGAATGATCAAGTATCAAAGGTAGAGAGAGGGAGGAAGGGGAGGGAAAGAAGAAGGAATGATTTCAGATGTTGGATATTCTTCTGTCAACTCATCATTCTCGTTGTATCTTCATTCTCAATTCACTTCATTCAATTGTTGCTTCTGTGTCACTTTCTGATATTCTTCGTTATCTTCTCTATACGAATGATACTCGTCCTCCTCCTTCTCCTCTGGTCAGTCCCCCCTCCCCCTCCCCCCTCCTTCCTCCCCTTTATTCCTCTCCTTCAGATTCCATCTACTACAGTCTTCAACACACCATCTTCGATGTGTCCATCTCCTCAACCTCTTTCTCCTCTTTATCTCAACGTTGAATCATCATAATAGAGGGAATAATCCATTATAATTAGATCATCATTGTTAATATAGTATATTCAATTGCTTCGTTGCATTTGTTCACTGAATTTGTTGTTGTTTCTCCCCTTGTACAGTACTCCCTCTCCCTCTCCCTTCCCTCCTCTTCATCTTCCTTCTTTGACAAAGTATCAGTAGATTCGCACCTTCCCACTTTCATAATCGGTCGTCTTTTACTCAAAATGTACAATATCCCTTTTCCTTCCATCGGTTGAATCTGTCTCTCTTCCATTCTCTAACGGGTGGCTCCAATTCCCCTTCTACTCAGACTATTTCATCATTCGTATGCAATGCTCTCTGTTTTCTTGTTATTTACCTCATCCTCTGTTGACATCTCAATAAACTCTTTTCCCTCGGATATCATCTGTTTCTTATAAATACGACGTGAAAGATGGGAGATCACAAGATTCGTGAAAACAGCACACAAGTGAGATCCAAAATAGCAAGAACGACTTCTCTAATGTTGTTTCCGAGTCAGAAGAGTCTAGAAGGAAGAGAAGAATGGGATGAATAGACTAAAGCACGAGGGACGAATAGGGCAGAATAGTAGAATTGAATATATACTTTATCTATCATCCATCTTTCATACAATCGAAGGTAAATGAAATATAAAAGGGATTATGACAATCTTCATTCATTCAGTTCTTCTTTGTTGTTGTTGTCTTCCTATTGATTAAATAATATTATTACTAGATAATAAATGAATAATCTCACTTGAGTGGAGGCAAAGGGACCATTGATTTCCTCTTGTAGTACTCATCCAACATTGCCTCGGGAATTCTCTGTAATCCATATTAATCTATCCTCGTTCTCTTATACTGTACCTTGAGCATGGTTCTAGGCATCATTCTGAGTAGACTCCATGCGAGATCCAATGACTCGTTGATTGTTCTCTTCTCATCCACTCCTTCAATCATCATCTCATTAATCACTACAGTACTTTTCATTATCTTTCAACCTTGGTTAACGAATGTTTTCTCGAATTTCTCAAGGAATTCGAGTAGAGTGAGATCATCCTGTCCGAGTGCATCCTCTCCCACTACAGCCTGCAATCGAATGGATTCATCCCTTCCCCTTCTAATCCTTCTCTTCTCATCATCATTCTCACCTTCATTGCTCTCACATCTCTTCCCATTGCATAACACGCATACAATTGGGCAGATACATATGCGTGATCTTCACGAGTACTTCCTTAATAATACATTCACAATGCTTTTCAATGAGCTATTCATCTAACCGATTGCATTCTTCATCAATCTGCTAAGAGAAGGAAGCACATTGATAGGAGGAAAGATCTGTCTCAACATTTATGCCATTTCAATCTCTTATTCTTTCAATCTACAGAATACCTGTTATGCAGTTGTCTATCAACGTAGATTTGTCCTTCAGTGATATAACCAGTGAGATCGGGAATGGGATGGGTGATATCTGAAGTTATTGACTTATCTCCCATTAACATCTCCTTCATTCTAACCATCATTGGGCATAGTGAGAATGGGAATCTGAGTGATAGATCCCTCTCTTCCTTCTACTCTTCCTGCTCTCTCATATATCGTAGCCAGATCAGTATACATATATCCAGGGAATCCTCTTCTACCAGGAACTTCTTCTCGAGCAGCAGATACCTACAGTAGGAAGGTGAAGATAAGGTACTTGAGGGGGACTGATTCACCTCTCTCAATGCTTCTGCATAAGCAGTCATGTCAGTCATGACAACTAACACGTGTTTACCGCACTGATACGCAAGGAATTCTGTAAAGAGCATTCATATCATCCGCTCCCATTTTGATTTCATTCTCTTTTCTCACCAGCAGTGGAAAGGGCGATTCTAGGAGTGAGAACTCTCTCGATAGGAGGATCCATGGCCACATTGATGTACATCACTACATTCGACATCGACCCTCAAATCAATACAATAATTAATCATTATTCTACAGTATTTACCATGCTCTTCCAATTCTTGTTTGAATAGACGAGCAGTCTCCATATTCACTCCCATTGCAGCAAATACAACAACGAAGTTCGATTCTTTTCCCTTCTCCTCTCCCACAAGACCTACGAGAGTATGGTAGATAGAGAAAGGCAGTCTAATCAATACTACTCACACGACTGTCGAATGATCTGCAGTGCAACTTCATTGTGGGGTAGACCAGAACCAGAGAAGATGGGAATTTTCTCAATATAATCAACATTCATTCCTTTCCCTCATTTCAATTCGTTACCTGCCCTCTGGCAATGGAATTCATCACATCGATTGTTGAGATTCCTGTTTGAATCATCTCAGAGGGACAAATTCTCGAGTATGGATTGAGAGATTCTCCATTTACATCCACGAATGCTTCTGCCAATATGGGTGGTCCCTGTAAAGAGAGAGAGAGAGATTATCTATTCCATCAATCGATATCACATTCATTCTCTCCCTATTCGTTCATTCAATGGCATGAATAATCACGTAGTTGGAGAGGGGGTGTCATTCTGCTCCCCCCCCCTTCCCCTCATCTTTCCCTCTCCCTTCATTTGAATGTCTCTGTAAGGAAGAGGGAGACATACGTTATGATTTGTCCATTGCCCATCTACACACACGACAAAAAATGTTCTATTCCCCCATTCAATCGATTTCCATTCTCCTTCCTCTCAGTCTTTCCCTTCAATTTCTTTTCCTCATCCATCACTTCGTATATTCCATTGTCAATTCTGTCGCATACAAAGACAACGACACCTTGCATGGATAGGATGGATAGAGAGTAGAGATACATCCGTCTACTCCCTTTATCCGCCCTATTCCCATTCCTATTTTCACCATACCCATTGTGGGTTACCCTCTCAAGTATACCTCTTTCAGATGCTTGTCTGAACTATTCCATCGTGCTCTCTCTCTCCCTCTTGTTACGGAATCTCTTTGTGTAATACATTCGTTCTTTCGTCACTGACTATCAAAAGTGAATCACCTCTACTGAACGTCATTTCAGAAAGGCTATCCATCTTGTGAAAATAAGATTTGAGAGAAAAATTGTAATGCCTCCTCCCCTCCTATCAGTTTCGAATAGACGCTAATTAGAAATAGTCACGGAAAAGGAATTAGCAGTGAGTGTCTAAATCAAGTGGTGTCTCTAGGGAGGCCATTCCCATCTAGTATACAATCTCACATTGTCGATCGGCTTTCCAATTCCATTGAAGAATCTTCCGAGGGAATCTTCGCTCACGGGGCATCTTAAACGAGAATGAGGCTCATTTCAATTTCTTTTCATTGCAATACCTCAGAATGTCTCCCGTGAACTCGCAAGTCGTATGTAGGGAGTCGATTCCCGAGGTTCCTTCGAAAACCTTAGCATATCATTCAATATCTTCTCTGATTCCTTATTATATTACCTGCACAATTGCTTTGTCTGCTTGTACTTCCAGCACTTGCCCGATGCGTTTTTCGTCCGTCCTTCGTTCTCACATACACAATTTCTCCTTGTCTCGCGAACTTCACCTTGCTGACAGTCACTAGTGGGCATTGACTGCCGAAATCGTGTTGTAATCTGAGAGAACGGGAATTCTAGTAGATATGAGAGGAAGGAGTTAACTCACGAATATGTGATTTTAGATTAGGCGGGATGACATCGTCAAGAGCAGGAGCCGAAAGCGTTGCCATTGCAGCTGAGAGAGAAGCAATGTGGATGATGACTAATATCAAACCATAAGAACACGGAGCTAAATAAAGAGCCACGCTGAGAACACTAAAATGAGAGAAAACCGATTGCAAAATGTCGTCTCGGGACCTGTAAAAAAATTTGGCGCCAAATTAGCATACTGTATATCATTGACCCTATTATTTCGCATTGTTTTGCACTTTTTGTATTGTGAGCACCCTCTTTGTTTTAATTATTCGTGCTTGAGTTCGATATTTTAACTATTACCTCAACAGGAGACTTTCCAAAACCCTTGATAACTGTTTTCGCCATGATAATGACTGACTTTTTTCCAGAATGCATTCTAACTCGAGCGAATTTGATTCTTCTTTAGACGCAATTGCACATCAGGTAAGGTTACGTTCTTTTTCGGTCCATGTCAGTCGGGCCTATAATTTTCCATTCTTGATAATTCGGGGTGGTGAAGCGAAGTGGGAGGTGTAATTTGTATCGAAAGTTACTTTTATGTTTCCCAGGAACTCAGCAAAAGCAACGACGGCAGTTGCGATATTGCATCTTCTGGGTAAGTTCAAAATTACTTTTGTAAATCAACATATTTTTCAGATATAAGAATTTGGATAACAAGTCGGAGATCTCATCTCTTTTCCGTGCTTCGTGGAACAATTCTAACGTGACCACTATGGGTGATGCTGGAAAGGCGAAAGATGTTCAGGAGGTAAACTTTTTGCGCACTATGTGATGTTCATATGAGCTCAATTTCAGGAGGAGGAATCTTATATTGACAACCGAATTTACATCTCGAACATTCCTTTCAGCTACACCTCTGTCGATCTGGAGAAGATCTTCTCAATGTATTTTATTTGGTGTTATCGCAAAAAGGGTCGTTTTTTTTAGCTTTGGGAAAGTAATTGCTGCTCAAGTGGTTACAAACGAACGTGGTTCGAAGGGATTCGGTTTCGTGACCCTGGATACGGCGATTGGATGTGATCATGCTCGTGAGCAATTGGATGGAACCATTATGGGAGGAAGAAAGATTGAGGTAACAAGGGATGAAAGAATAAACGAGTCAATCAGATACAGTTAGTCACTTTGTAGGTAAAAAAGGCCCGTCAGATGCAACACAGTCGTGCTGTCTCGAGTGGAGGCCTCTCCAAGAATGGAAATACGAGGTGAGTCAAAATAGCTAAGATATTTAATAATTGAAAACAGTGAGTTGAGAAGCCTTCTCTCTCCTTCTCTCCTCTATCCTGAAGCATCCTCTCTCCTCTCTCCCTACCTCGGTAAGTAAGCATTAACAAAAAATAAATATATTTAAAAGAGGCAACAATTCCCAATAGTACAAGTCTTGACATGAATTGAATGTGAGGCTGAATTTCGTAACCGGCCAACAGGGAATCTCCAACTCTCTTCTTCCACTTACTCACTTATTTATCTCTCTTGTTTGAGGCAATAACAATCTCCACGGTCTGAATGTTCTCAATTCACAGTCTAATGGAGCAACGGCCCAGGTATATTTTTGTTACTTTCTCATTCCATTGTCAATATTTATTTTAAGTTAATGGCTCAGTTACAACTTGCTCAACTTCAATCTCTTCAAACTGCTAATCTACTCAATCTTCTCGCTACTCAGCATCTGTTGGTAGGTACTTATACAATATTTCTTTTCTCTAATCATTATTTGTTGAGGTACGGGAATTGGTCAAACGGGATTGCCCCTTCAGAATCCTCTTCTGAATTCACTGCTCAATCCTCTGGGAATGAGCACTCCTTCCATCAATCCATTCGGTGTATGTTTAACTAGTTCCACGCTGTTGTTACTTTAAATGGTTGTGAACACGATTTGCTTCAGCTGGATACTAACTCGCTTCTTCGACAGAATGCCAATCTAAATGGACTCGCTCATTCAATGACCAATCAGGTATAGATTGATAATGGAAGTGTAAGTAATAGATTAACTGTTAAGAGTGATCCTCTATCTTCTCTCTTTCCTCATATGGACGTATCTTCTCTTGATGCACTCACTGCAGCAGCATTCCTTCGTCCCGGAGGTAATCTCTTCTAAATAGACCTCCACTCTTTCTCTCTCTCTCCTCTCCAATCTTGCGATACTCTGTAATACAGACTCATACTGTTGATATATATACTGTTATCTCTTATTTGACATTCCCCCCATCATCTCATAGTGTCCGGTGTCTCTATTTCTCATTGTATTTTTATCCATGACTGCATGTGATTAGTATGTTAACAAGTAGTAGTTTGATATAATCCATCATTATCTCATTCCTTCTCATCATATCAATCTACGTGCAACTCTATATTTGATCTACCTCTCTTTCCCAATTTTCTCGGGTAACTTATCTTTGACTATCGTGTATCGAATGAATAACAAGGTAATGTTTATGCATGGTATGGGTTCTCTCTCGTCTTTCTTATCTATGTGGATAGACGGGAGGATGGAATGGATAGTGCATGGGTGCATCGTTGCCTCTTGTCAGGTGTAGTCTCATCATCATCATCGAATCTTCCATTGAATGGAGTTGTCAGAATGAGAGCTCCTCCTTCCCTCTCGTTCGATGGATCGAATAATCGGAAACGATCAGCACTCGATTCCCTTACCCCGATTGCACATAAGAATGGTCGCTTTCTGTGAACTATCCATCACTTACCCATTCTCTCCTCAATCTAGCCCCGTGTCTAACCGGCATGATCTCCATACATATCAGTCCTTTGATCTACCCTTCCATTCATGTCCTTTCCCATTTTCAATAATCACTTCTTCATTTTGTTACTTCAAACACTCCATCTTCATTACATTGCATTATTCTATTCTATCAAACTCAACCATATTCTAATTCCTCCATCTCTTCTTATCATCTTGTTTCTAGTTTCCTAATTAGAATCGTTAGTAAAGTAGAATAACAAGATAATTGTTGTTTTACGCCCTTGTTATCGTAGCATGTGTTAATATATTCCGGATCACTACCCCCATTTCCAATGTCGCTTTTGTTCAAATTAGCATGACCACTCGTCCATTTATACTTGATTATATTCATAGCTCGTCCCGCATGGATACAATTTTCGAAGCTTCTGTTCTATCACCCCCCCCCCCTCTCCCACTCCCCCCAATTTCCTCTCTCATGTATCCTCCCCCTCCCCCCTCATCTCTTCCCATTAGACATCGTTGTGAATCAATAAAGAAATGTAAGAGAAATACTTTGTTCAATACGTAATATCCCGTATTCAATGGCATATATATATACACACCGAGTAATCATTCGAGCAGGAAAATTCTACGACACGCAAGTGCCACAACTATACCAGATAGAATGACAAGCATCATCCAGATAATGGTATCACTCTGACCCGATGGAGAAGGTACGACACGAGGAACAACTACAGGCACATGCTCGGATACGGTAGTTCGAGGTGACACGGTAATGGAAGGAGTGGGATGGGGTTGATTGGAAGACTGATCAGATACGGTAGAAGTGATAAGTTGAGGATCAATGGGAGTGGGAGGAGAGGAATCCGATGGAGAAGAATCAATGGAAGGAGAAGGACCATCTCCAGATGAGTGAATGAGAGATCGTGCCTAGAATCAATACAATTACAACTGTAATATTCACCTGATAGAAAACAAATAATCTTCACCTCATTCTCAGTACTTTTTCCGTCTTCTCCGAGTGGTTTGAGTACTTGATCCATCTCCACTGCACATTCCGTGCACTTCCATTTCTTGCTCCTATTAATAGAAATATATTACAAATAAGCACACGTATGACAATACGGATGTATTTCCAAAATTCTGTAAATGCTCATAAAAAAAAATAAACTGACTGAAGAGCGAGTTCTTCCTTTCCTTAGCTGGATAATCAGCACTTCCGATCGCTCCTTTTCCCGATGTAGGCATGAATCCAATTATGGCAAGAAGAGCAGTACGAACTCAAATTTGTATTATTTAGTCACAGCTCCTATCTAGGCGTCCTCATCTTCATTGTTAAATAACTCACTAGACCAGCTGGGAAGCCATGTCTCCGGATGATATCCACTAATTGAGAGACAGATTTTCTTATTCAACTCAAATCGACCATTTGGCTGCAAATATTTTGGTAGAACATTAGCACAAACATATAAATAGAGGACGAAATTAAATATTACAGTGAGAAGGATGATATTAGGTGGTTTCATAGGATATTCTGCAGGGAATATCATCCTTCCATGGTAGATTCCTCCATCGAAATCAGAGTCTGCTGGGCCTCGAACAGTGAAATGCCACTCGAACAAATTGTCCTGCAATAATAAACCATTAAATGAGTTAGAAATAGTTCACGTGGACTTTCAGTCAATGATCATAGGACAAACTTTCGAGGAGATACTAATCATCTTTGAGAGCATTCGAAAGAACTAGAGAAAAGCGAAAACCATAGCAATAGTCACTTTTGACACTTCAGCGAAAATACTGCGGTATGACCTTCATACTAGACCTTCATTGATCTACCCGGAACAAATTTTTCTTCATTGTTCTAATGAATACCTAGGTGCTACTTGGAGAATAAGAATAAAGAAACCTCGAGTGGCTGTGCGTGATACATTTCCGTCGGTTCCCTCAACTCTTTAGCTTCCTTCATCAGCCGACGCACTCCTGTACAATTATTCAGATGATGAATTGGGTCACATCGTGTGTTATTCACATGACCCTTATCAACAAAAATAATAACTAATTTTATTGGCTCCACTATACTAGAAAATTGGAAATAAACTAACCGGCATCCTCGTGTTGAAAGTTTCTCGTGATTCATTCTCGCCCATTATCGATCGATTATTACACTATATTTTAAGACGATTATGGAGACTCAAAACGGAGAAACTGAGACTCTTTGCCTCGCCCTTATGCTGACTAGCCATTCCGAAGGTACTCTCTAGTATCGACTATACACTAAACACAGAATGCCCCGAACGATAGAGCGCACAAATGAATGCACTGCAGATTTGAAGAGAATTACAAGATAGTTCATTGGACACAAGTAGCCATCGTGATCACGATCTCGATTTTTTGAAATACAAATATTTATAATTCTCATGAGAGAACGAAAAATGATCATGAAGTCTGAATCGAATATACAGAAAAAATGCGGAATGTAAGAGATTCTTGTAAGAGATTTCAAACCAATGTAATAATTTACTACATAAGACATGTTAATGAGAAGCAATTGTCTGAATTCGTGGGTTTCCATTATCGAAAACGAGTATCTGAAATATTGCGGTTACTGAAATAGTGAATGGCATTTCAAACCTGTGTATCCGAAACAGTAAATGAGCCGACGGATCGTGCTTCAATCTTCATTTCTAATCTGCAACAAAAGAAATGTTAAAAATATAAATAATTCTATGTACCTTCGACTTTCTTTCATTGCAACTTCGAGACTCCTTTCAGCCTTTAATTTTAGGATTCTCAATCGCTCAAGCTTCCGAACAACGAGATCCTTCTTCAACTCTACAATAATTGTATAATTCTTAATAAATAAGAGATGTCTGCACGTGCGTGTACTGTGTTTGTTCATCTAGGCGAGAGTGCCAGAGAAACTCTCGGGAAGAGAAATGCATGCAAAGTAACTTAATAGTGCGGAAGGCGGGGTCAGAATCGGATAGTAAATATATAAAGTACTTGCTGATTCTTCATGACTAGCAGAAACATATAATTCGAGAGAGATTCTCTGGAGCTCTCGCCTCGGTAGACAAAATACAACCACACAACCAGGAATCCCCCAATTATAATGAGATGTACCTTGGATATACGCCGTTCTATGCGCTCCATCTGCCTCGAGTTTGGCATTTCCCTCCTCGATGAGCGATAATTCTGCCTGTAAGCAAACTGTCTCGATTAAACCAGAAAGGAAAATAGTTTAAACGTCCCATTGATTACAGCTAATTGAAAGAATGAAACAGAGCAAACCCTCAATCTTTCACAGTCAGCCTTCTGTTCCAAGATCTAACTTTAGAGTGAGCGATTTCCATCTCAAGAGCTGAAAAAAATTCTGACCGTAGTGCACAAGCAAATAAACTTCTAGATGGGTAGCTAGTGATGAGTTGGTCCTGCTATAAACTCACGCATCTTTACCTTTTTTCTCTTGTTCAAAAGCTGCTCTTATCTTCTTTTCGTCCTAACTGCTTGCTTGAAAATACTCTTTGTTCTGATTAGCAATTTATGATCTTCGGCGAACTGCAAATTAACATTCGAAGCTTATAAAAATGTTTTTAAAAACTCACGGCGCTAGGAGTCAGATGTTCTGATAGCATGCTTTGCATGATGGCGGCAATATCTTCAGCTCCTTCCATTTGTGAATCGTTCATTTTTGACACCAGAAACTGTAAATTAATGTTACAATTAATCTTCACCGTTAACGCGTTGATGAAAGCGTTGGCGCCGCCATGGCGAACGCGTTAACGGATTTCAAGAATGAAAAAGCACACCACTACTCAAAATAGAATGAGGTTCTATGCATAGATTTATGACACAATAGTGCACTATATAGTTCAAAAATAAAAATCGCGCCAATCTAATCAAGAAAGCCGGCGGCTCTGCGTCCCACCGACAATCGCGAAAAAGTCGGCCTAACTCCGCCCACTTTCAGTCCGATGTTTAGCCTCCTCCCCCCTAAGCATAGGAACGCTGCTCTTTTCTGTTATCCCTTTTTTCAAATTTTAAGCGTGGCGTACTATCATTCTCTTGCCGATCAAAAGAAAAAGATCATACGAGTTGAATGCCTTTTATTCGTTTACTTCAAGCAAATATTATTCGAACTTCGATGTGCGCTTTTTGAATTCTATTTTGTGCGGGAAATCCGAGAGTGGGCAACCCGCGAGGTGTGGATCTTTTCGAGATTGTAAGCGCTGGATTGTCGATGGCCGTGAAATAGCATACGAATAGCGTTGCGGCTGCGTCGCGATGAATTATTCGTGTTTCGTTTGCCTTTTGTCGTTGTTGCCACATTTTCCCCCACTTATCACCTTCTTATAAATGTTTAGGTAATAGCCAGATGGCGGCAGCGGTTGCCCGTTATGGATCAACAAATAACGTCACGCTAACGTTCACTAGTGATGGCAAAGGCGGAGGAGGAGGTGGAAACAATGGATTCCGCCCGACAGGGAATCAACATCAAGCAATGCCTGGTGAACTTTGAATATATTTATAATAGATTTTTGAATTGATTTATAATGCACCAAACATTATCAAAAACCTTTTCCAATTTTAAGGTTCGAGCAACGATAACATGTTCAACAGACCAGGGTATCGTTTCAAATCTAATAACGTGAGTATTTGAATGCATCTTCGAATCGACAATTTGCGTTATGATTGTTTTGTAGATGATTTTGAATCAACACGTGAGTTCACTGTTGTGTAGTTATCGTAATCGTTTATGGTTGTATTTGGTTAATTGTTGATTATATCCTCGTTATTCAGCGAGCAGCAGAAGAGTTGATGATGGGAGACGGTCCTGGACGAAGGTTGAGGAAAAATGTTGCTAATGTTAGAAGACACGTTGACTACATAGCTACTATTCTGAATCATCATCAGGTTATTCTTAACACACGATTGCTGTTTGAAATAGACAAATATTCAAACTTATATTCTAGGCGCGTCTATGGCAGCTGAACAGGAGACAGCGATTATGCCAGCAACCCGATGTTCTCTATCAGAACTGGTACTTTTTTTGTGTGTTCTTTCTTAATTTCTTATATTTGACACTTTCAATGCATTTACCTGTAAATTTTTATTCATTTACCTATACTGGTATGTTATACCTTAAAAAGAAGGATATGCTCCAATCCAATTGCCAATCGCAATTGCTAATCGGTGTTGAGCATTCAATTGTTACTAGTAAACCGTTACTAAGAGAAGTTAAATTTGCATGGATCTCACTAAGCTAAACGATTTTCTAAATCTGTTAAATATTGTCATTCTTCTAGGGGTGTCAACTATTCATTTATTTTCAGTCCATTGCCTCCTATCTCAACTCGAGACACTCCAGTGGATTGTATTCTCACCAAATATGTGAGAGCTGCGATGAACAAAGTGAAATGTCCTGTTTACACACTTGTTGTGAGTTTTTTTTAAAATCTCCACTTTAATTCTTTCCAATGTCTTGTTAATCCTTATTACGAAAACATGTAAAAAAAAATTGCTCACGAGAAACTTTGTAATCTTTTATCCAACTCAAAAAATGCACGAAAATTCCCTCATTTAATTCTCTCTTCCCTTTCCTTATTCTTAACCACTATTACCTTGAAATTGAGCATAGCGTGAATATAGATACAGTCTGAAATTGTATATAAGGCGACTGGATTACTCGGTGTCTAGAATCGAAACTGTTTCAATTGTAAGACGGCCGCATCGCTCGGCCGCATCGCCCCCTCCCCTTCGCCAAGCCGGCGATGCGGCCGAGCGATGCGGCCGTCTTACAATTGAAACAGTTTCGATTCTAGACACCGAGTAATCCAGTCGCCTTATATGAAATACGTAATCGAAATAATAGCTAGACTTTCCCAGAAATCCGTGTTGAAAATATTTAATTCATTAATATCACAGGGTCGATTAGATGCTATTTTTTCTCAAAAATAGGCTTAAGCCATGATTTGAACCGTCGAAGTTAAAGACCACAAGATTTTCACCGCCACCCTTCCCGGATTTATTCATACCACTCGGCCCTTTGAGGATGGGTCGGTTTGGTTTGAGGTGTCTAAAACTGTAAATATCTCATGTAATTGTTCGTCGATTCCATCATTCTGCTCGATTCGTACCTGAAATGATATTTCCGAATTTATTAAACCTTGGAAGTTTTCTACATCAAGTGCACCTCCATTATTTATTTATAATCTGTATGAGTAATGGATTGATTGTTCCAGTGGACTCCTGAAGGAAAGCGTCTTATCACTGGTGCATCTACTGGCGAATTCACACTGTGGAATGGCACAGCATTCAATTTCGAGACTATTCTTCAGGTAGTCAAATGACCTTTTTGTATGTCTCGCATATTTTCTCATATTTTTTAAATAAAGAGAGCAGAGAAGATTAAGAAGGTAAGTCCTTCACTAACGAATTAATAAAGATACCATGATGATGCGCGTTTTGTCTGATTCGCCATTTTTTATATCACGGTTCGAACTCAGAATAAAGACGCAATAAAGTTGAGTTGTGAACCGAGATGATTGCTCGTTCGACCTTATTGTACCGTTTATGTGCAGTTCGGTCGATAAAGGTAATCATTATCCCTTGTTGAGTATTGAGCACTACATGGGGAATGGGTAGGAAATGAATAAATAAAGATATATAGAAGACGAATTAATACAGATAGAGATGGGGATGAGTGTATTTCATCAGCGGAGTCAATTCTGCCATGGATTTCTTCTAGTATCCAAGCCTTCTTGTCCGATGTGTCCTGTTGATGAATGAGCGGACTGGGATTCTTTCAGGCTCATGATTCGGCTATACGTGCTATGACTTGGTCCTACAATGAACAATGGCTAGTCAGTGGAGATCATGATGGGTAAGGTAATGTTGAATTGTGGATAGAATCTCTTGATATGCAGATTCATCAAAATATTGGCAACCTAATATGAATAACGTACACATGTATCAAGCACACAAGGATGAGCCTATTAGAGGGCTGAGGTGAGATTATACAAATGTTACATTTGTTATAGATCAATCTGAGAACGCATTGTAAGTAACAACAAATCCTGTAGTGTTTGCATAGGTCATTGTCTGTATCTGTATAGTATTCGTTGTGGTGGTGAAGATGAATGATGATGTTTTCAGTTTCGCTCCAACAGACATTAAATTGGTGTCTGCTTCTGATGATGGAACTGCACGCATATGGGATTTCGCTCGTTGTACAGAAGAAAGAGCATTGAAAGGACACGGATCAGAGGTGAGAGAAGATGGTAGGGATGAGATTGATATGGGACTAATCAGGTTCGATGTGTGAAATGGCATCCAACGAAGGGATTGGTCGTTACTGGATCACGAGACTCACAACAACCAGTGAAGATGTGGGATCCGAAGATGGACAATGTCTCGCTACTCTGTTAGTCATTTCCACCCTTTCTAATGAGATTGGAATTATCCCAATTGCAGACAAGATCACAAATCATCAGTGTTGGCTGTGGAATGGAATAAGAATGGACATTGGCTACTCACTGCATCCAGAGATCATCTTATTAAACTGTGAGAATGAGAGAGAAATAATGAAATGATCCCTGATTACAGATATGATATCCGAATGATGAAGGAGATGAGAACATTCAGAGGACACAAGAAAGAGGTTACAGGTACGGTAGAATCAATAATCTGATTACTGTAAGAGATAAATGTAAATTGTAGCTGTTGCATGGCATCCCATCCACGAGGGTTTATTCGTATCTGGAGGAGGAGATGGATCACTAGCTTATTGGCTTGTTGATAATGAGAAGGAGGTAATCCCCTTCCTCTTCATTGAACTATAGTAATCTTGTTATCTCTCAGGTTGGTCTATTGGAGCATGCTCATGATCAAGCAGTATGGGCACTTGAATTCCATCCACTCGGACACGTTCTCGCTTCAGGTCAGTTAATGGGAATATGATTGTGATATCCATTGTCCACTCAGGTTCCAATGACAACAACACGAAATTCTGGGCGAGAAATCGACCGGGAGACACACAGGAAGATATCTTCGGTCTCGTTTCTTTCGCTGTTGTCGCTGCACTTGATAAGGTACTGTATAGAGGGAAAGATACTGAAGAATAAGTGGAGTATCGATCGATATGGGGTCGATTGTAGGAATCGAAGAGTGCTGCATCACAAGCGATGGCTGCTGTTCATGCAGCACAACAAGCAAAGGAAGATGAAGAGAAGAAAGATGGAGTGTATATTCCAGGTAGGAGAAGAGAGAGAGATACGGTAGAAGGAAGTATTGATTGATTAAGGAATGGGTCTGGACGAGGATGTAGTGGAGAAGATGAATACAGAAGTAGCAGTTAGTGCATCCACTCAAATGAATCCCCTTACTCTTCTTCCTGAAGATCTGAATGCACGAAGAGATGTACGTTACTCTCTTATCAACCATCTCTATTCATATCTTCTTTCAGTTGGCTGGTATTGGTGCGAAACGAACTCTGATCAAGCAGCCACCAGCTAAGAAAGCACAGAGACAATTTGAGAGAATGTGGAATGTAAGCAAACCATCGGGAGGAGAAGATGGACATTATGGAGGAGGAGGAATGGAAGAAGATGAGGTATGGAGAGGGAAGGGAAGGGAAGGGAGGAAGATAATGTGTATATTGAGATGCCTCGTCGTACAAAGGATCTCTACTTGGTCCACCTCCTTCAATGCCTATGCCATCCATGTTGTCCAATGCTATTCGTATGTCTATTCTTTTACATTATGCATCTCTGATAGCAAACAAAATGAAGTTATTAAATATAATGTGTTTGTACAGGTATTCCTCCGTCGGCCCTTCCTCCTCCCTCGATGCCTCCTCCAATTATCTCCCCTGGAGGACGATTACAATGGCCTCCCAATATGGCCCCACCTATCTTGCCTCCTCCTCATATTATGAGTACGTATATCATCTACCTATTATTGAGATGTGTGATATATGTGATTGTAGGTGGTCCTCCCCCTCCTCGTATTTACCCTCAGAAGGATGAATCATGGAAGACTCCTCGTCCATCTGAAGTACGATAATCCATCGTATAGTAATGACATAATTGATTATATTGCAGGATATAGACTTGCGCCAGACGGGAAGACCACCTTCTCAGACGGGAGATGTCGATATGAGACAGAATACACAATGGAATAATGGTGAGAGAGAGAAGGGATACAAATAGAAAAGGGATGTACGGATGTTTATTAGTGTAATTATAGGAGCGCCATCACCGACATTTAATAATGATCCTCGTATTCGAACGGGAGGGAATGAAATGACTGATGATGTGAGAGATCCAAGAAGGAGAAATCAAGGAGGAAATCAATCACAATCACAAGGAAATCAAATGGTTAATCCATGGGGAAATGAACAACCACCAATGCAATTCAAGTGAGTTTTATTCCATTGAAGGGAGAGTAGAAGGTAAAGAAGGAAGGAATACAATTAGTTTTGATTGTTTCAGTGTTCCTCCTCCAATGGGAAATCAATCACAAATGGGAGGAATGAGGGGAGGAATTAGAGGTGGAAGAGGAGGAGGACAAAACTCTCCATTTAGAGGTAATAGAGGAGGACCACCAAGAGGAAGAGGTGGAAGGGGTAGAGGGGGACCTTATTGAGAAATCATCTTATTATTATCTAATCATTATAGTATTATTACTACCCTACCTCCTCACCCGATTGAAAAGTCTTATTATCTGTCTGTTATTTGTTATTTTTCCCTGCCACTGTCATTTCCCAGTGTTTGTTAGCGCACTTAAAAATGATTCTTTTTACTATATCGCCGAATATGTGATAAATATTGCGCTAGTTGTATTGATTGTTCACAAATGTTTAAATTGCATGATAAACATATTATCATCCTATGAACACTCACGGTGATACAATAAACAATTTACAGACCACAAAACACTCTAAAATCAAATTGATCTTTGATCTTTGGAACTATGAATTCCTTATTGTCAGACATACGTAAATGTGTAGCTTCCGATTTTTTAACTTTAAAAATTCGTATTTATTAATGTGGCCTTCACGAATAAATATATTTACACTTTAGTAAGCGCTCCTATAATTATCTATTGCAATCTGATATCTGAAATGAACAGTTTCCTAGCTGAATACACGTCTAATAAATACAAAGTTGTGAGAGGGAAAGGCAATTGAAGTGCTCGAAACTTTCGACAATTTACAAAAGAATTCAAACATTACTTCTTTTCGATTCGAGGCGAAAATGCATGGAATGGGAGAGTAAAACAATGTTCAGTAGATGTAGCTAGAGGGTAATTGAATGTTGAAGATATCCTTTGGTCTTGCCCCTCCCGTTCTTCCCATTTCACTCATTCGAACACTCTCCGAATTACGAGCAAGAAGTCGAGAGACTGTTCTGCAATCTCTCAATGGTAATACAAATACAAAAGCAAGTTTGAACAAAATGAGAATGCACATGAGTGAGTATCTGACCTGACAATATCTCCCTCTTCATTGTGGGCACACATTTCATCAGAGATATCCTCGAATGGACGACTTCTCAATTGTTCAACGACCGTCGATGTCATTTCCTGAAAGTAACCATCCCATTACTTGATATCTCCAACATTTCAATAGTATTCGATAATATGTCTTCAACTATCTTACCATTGCTCTCTTCTCTTCTTCCACTGCATCCATCGGAGTATTCACAATTGTTCGTAGATATTGTACCGAAATAGGAAGACCCGTCGTTGACATTTCTGAATATATTCCATTTCCACTTGATCGGAGTGGAGTAAAGATACTATTAGGAGCGAGAGTGAATACAGCAGTATTCCTCCTTCCAGTTCTTGCGGGTGAATCAGGAGGAGATGAATCAAATGAAAGATCAAGAGAATCAACATCGACATCTCTTCTTTCTCCTCTTCCTCTTCCTGAGTCTTCATCTTCGAATCCAGAAGGAGAAAGAGGAAGTGGAGGAGGAGTAAGAGAAGGACTCATGGAGTCAGACATGAAAGAGGAATCATCACTCGAGATGAATCCTTCCCTGCTGCCTGTAATACAATTGATGGTTAATCTATCTATCACTCTCATCGTTGGAAGGAGATCAAACTCACTTTGAGACACTCTGCAATGACTGCTCTATCGAATATCATTCCTGATTGTTCATTAATCTCTCCAATGGTAATTCTCCTTCTCTCTTCATCATTTCTTCCTCTGTCTCTACTACATCTTGTACTAGATTCATAAGGAGAGGACCGCGAGAGGCTCGTTTAGCTACCACCTTAACACGACTCATTCAACTACCAGCCTTTTCACTCCCACTTTTCTTTGCTTCTATTCTCCTCTCTTACCTGTTGAATATGTTGACAAAGTGAGGGAAGTGCCATCAATTGTGAAGAGAGATTGAGGAACTTGGCGACCATATTGTGTACTCGCATTCTCTTCTGTAATCCATTCATCTTCATTCATCTACTCCTTGTCAGATGTTATTATACCTCATCCGATATCTTGTTAGTCGTATCCAATGCATAATCTTGAAGAGTAAGAGAAAGACGGAACAGTTCAAGAAGCATCTGTAAGGGAATACAATGAGTGAATGGAGGAGGGAGATAGATGGCAGACAGACCTCATCATATCCAACTTCGATGCAGAGTAGACAGAGAATACATTGAATAGCATCCAATCTCTCCACTAATTCAGCCCCTTCGCCTTCCTTCTGTACACATCTACAATAGACTTCCTTCCCTCCATCCCTTGTCATAAGAGGGACTCACTTGTATAGAGTAGTGAGTAGATGATTCGTATGTTTCCTAATAAACATTTGATCGGCTCTCGAACATTTCTCCACTGTCAATTGAAGATCGGACACATCGAGAGAGTAACCGAGATGAGTGAGACAACCGATATTATCGTGTCTGAAGGGAAGAAGAAGCTTATGTAGTCAGTCAGAGAGAGAGGGAATACATACCGATCGAGTAGAGTGTGGAATATGTAGAGAGTATTCAGTCTCACTTGAGGATCTGCTGCCATGGAGAGTCTGAAGGAAAATATGAGAGAGATAATACAATGGGGATTTACCTGAGAAGAGTAGCGAGGAATGAATCAGTGAATACTGTAGCCAGATATGCAGTACGGTACTTCGTTGCCACCTGAAATACAATCGATTACAGGGGACGTACACATTATCTGTCAATGTGAATGACAATATGGTGACAAAGGTTATACCTTGAGTAGAGTCTTGACTAGTACATGTTGAAGGAAGGCATCACTTGATTTGTATTCATTCGATGCACTCAGAGAGGGAATATTTCCCACTGTGAACATCATCATCTCCACCTAAAGGAAATTGAATGAGATAAACATAGTCAAAATAATCTCCCACCTTCTGGTAGTCAGGAAGAGCATTCGCAAAATCGCCCATAGCATTTATCAATGTTTCCTGAAAAAAAAAGTCGTTCGTTTATGGAACACTGAACCAAAAAATGGCGTATACATTATCTCACTTCCCTTCATTTCTCTTCTCTTACCTGATACGTCGTCTCATCTTCCTTATTCGGACAATACGTCGATTGTTGGAATTCCACAGAAGTTCGCAGATGTTTAAGAAGAGAATTGAAGATGGAAAGGAGAAGGGGACCTGAGTAACTCATTCTCTCTCCCTATTCACATCGAATATCATCATTGAACAAGTGAATCAACTCACCAATGCTCGTTCCAGCGATATTGACTATAGATGAGAGTACAGTGGCTATTCCTATTCTAATCTTTGCATTCGATGAGGCCATTGTATCCAGATGGTTGATCAACTCCTCAAGATATCATTTAGCTACACTCAAGTACACATGACTATTTTCAACCAAGCGAGCTTGTGTACATGGTCTATGTAAAACATCAAAAGTGGCTTAAAGAAGCCCTATTTAAGATTTCGAGTCATGGTGGCCGAGTGGTTAAGGCGTGTACTTATGATCACATGGAGGTAACTCCTCGCGGGTTCGAATCCGTCCGTGACAAAACTTTTTTGCCAGAATTTTAAAAGATGATTTTGAATATATTTCTTTGATTTTTCCTGAATTGAATATCTGAGCATCAATTTTTTACTCATGAATGACGAAGTACGAGTTTGTGTCTGGACGAGTAGAGAATCGCTCTGAAATTGAGTCATTGCTTGTCATAAACGTTCAGATTAAACTGTGATTATGCCCTAGTCCGTTCCCTCGAATATCTCATTCAATTAGTCATTCTCTCTCACTTGAATAATGCAATGGCGAAATTGGGAGGAGGTTGCCACTTCTTATGTAGATCGAGATGCTTGAGAGGGGATCCATAACTGCTCTCATCGAAACCGAATGTGGCCTGCCATTGACAATCGAGATTGAGGAAAGAGAGGGAATGAATACCTTTCCCATAAGTTCCCTTAGACAAAGATCAGATAAAGCATGGGATCATCTCGATCTCTTCATTATCATCGTCAAGAGTTGAGAAACACATTCGATTCGTACGATACACTCGGGAGAAAGAGAAGCTTCCTCTGAAACAATCTCATTGGACATTCCTTCCTAATCTTTACAATATTGAACAATTATATCCTGATTAGATAATGAAAGAGTGTATAACCTCCTCATGTAGATTGAATAGAATAGAAGGGACGATCTTATCCTGTGTTGTCTCTCCCATATAGTAGGATGTAGTCCATCTGTCACTGACTTCCATACTACTCCTACAATAACTTATTCAATCACCATCATCTAGGCCCTCTGATCGATTAAATGTTCAAACCTCTCAATCCTCTTAGTCCAGCACATCTCATTGCTTTCCATTGTTCGTCATGAGAAGAATGACACATTTGAGAAAATTTGGAGATGAAGAAATCGTATTGACTGAAATATACTTCGATATTATTCAATAAATGCTGGAAGATGAAAAGTACCGATGGTAAGAAGGAGAATTCTCTTCGATGTTCGAGAACTTGACGAAGGAAGTTGTCGCCAATTGCTGCAATTAGAAATTAGACATATTGCTAGTTTCTGCACCATTCTCAGATGATTCTCAGTGAATTGAACGAGAGAAGGGGAGAATGGCAGGCCTCCAACAGTTGATCCATTGCTTCCACTGCGATCTACAATACCCATATCACATTCACTTCCATATTCAATCTAATATTAAGGGGAGGAGGGCTAACAACCGTAATCTACTCTACCTTTACTTGGACGAATCTCAATCTGGCGAGATCTCTTGCCATTCTCTGCACTAAATACTCTCCGATTCTCTCCAACTTCTCAGGATGCGAAATTGCGTAGAAGTCAATTTCTGCATCTGAAAATTAGGAGATCATTTCACTAATCTTCAATCATCTAACATTATCCATATTTCTAAATTTTGCAGACCTTTTTGTTCCTGAATTGCTAAGAAAAACTATTTGGAATTATTTATAGTGAATTTCGTTGCTGAGCAAGTTAAAAATGATTGGAATGGATAAGTGACCTGCATATTGATGAGTCCTTCATTGATGGCTCTCGGTATATATTATCAACCAATCGACGATATCTGAAGAGGAACATTCGATTGGAAGGAAAAGAGAGACAATGGAGAACTATTCACTAATTCCCCACACTCTGAATCATCAGAGAAATATGAATAGAAAGAATGAAATGGAATGAACTCACCTCGGTTTGCATGGAACACAACAGTAGAGACCGTTCATCGCTGTGTAATTTCTGAAGAAAATATTGAACTTTATCTCTAACGAACCCATGAGGTCTCATTTTCAATTGACTATAATGAATCTAACCTGGCAGCTCTATACGATCGAATACAGAGAATGTACTCTACTGCAGTAGAGAATCGAGAGAGAAACTGCCAGGACGAGACTGAATTGGATTATTAATCTCTCAATATTAACAACTTAATAGATTACTCACGATGTGACACTCTTCACATCACATTCTTTTACCATGCTTCTTTAGAGAGAATAAGAGAAAGGGGGTCAAACGAATGAGAGAAAATTAGGAGATCATTTCACTAATCTTCAATCATCTAACATTATCCATATTTCTAAATTTTTGCAGACCTTTTTGTTCCTGAATTGCTAAGAAAAACTATTTGGAATATTTATAGTGAATTTCGTTGCTGAGCAAGTTAAAATGATTGGAATGGATAAGTGACCTGCATATTGATGAGTCCTTCATTGATGGCTCTCGGGTATATATTATCAACCAATCGACGATATCTGAAGAGGAACATTCCATTGGAAGGAAAAGAGAGACAATGGAGAACTATTCACTAATTCCCCACACTCTGAATCATCAGAGAAATATGAATAGAAAGAATGAAATGGAATGAACTCACCTCGGTTTGCATGGAACACACAACAGTAGAGACCGTTCATCGCTGTGTAATTTCTGAAGAAAATATTGAACTTTATCTCTAACGAACCATGAGGTCTCATTTTCAATTGACTATAATGAATCTAACCTGGCAGCTCTATACGATCGATACAGAGAATGTACTCTACTGCAGTAGAGAATCGAGAGAGAAACTGCCAGACGAGACTGAAATTGGATATTAATCTCTCAATATTACAACTTAATAGATTACTCACGATGTGACACTCTTCACATCACATCTTTTACCATGCTTCTTTAGAGAGAATAAGAGAGAAGGGGGTCAAACGAATGAAGAGAGAGGAGGGGGGGGGGTATCACTAACGAATGTAATAGATGGTGTCTCGCCCTTTCTTCGTTCTGCCCTTCTTCCTCTTCTTCCTCCTCTCGTCCACAACAACACGATGAACCTCTCGTCACAACAACACGATGAACACTCAACATATACTCATTGTATTATCATTCACTCATTTGATAACTCCTTCCTTCCTTCCAATGGAGAGAGAGACATTCCCTCTCTATCCAACTAACATCCGATAGTCTACCCACCTCCATTCGACTCATTGAAGAGGAAGAAAAATCTTTACTATGGGAATGAGAAGGGATGGAACATGGATAGAGTAGAGGAATGGGTCATTGAGGATGAGAGGAGAGGGAGAGGAATGGAGGAGGAAATGGGAAAGGAAAGGAGGAAGATCGATGCAGACTTGAAGATAGAGAACGAAGAGAGACTCCCACTTACTATATGGAAGGGTTGAGACAAGAAGGAGAAAAAAGGAAGAGAGAGAGGGAAGGGAGGGAGGAAGGGAGAATGACGTCCTTTTTCACCTTATGATCTCGTTGGACTAAGTAGACACCTTTTGTGGATTGAATGTGAAGCATTCGGAGAGGGGAAAGGGATCAGTGAGAGAGTTGAGAGAAAGATGCAGAGAGAGGGATTGAGAGAAATAAATTGTGTGCAAAAAAAAGCTTGTGAAAGGATGTCCCCCCCCTGTGGAACCCACTTACAAAATGGAAAAGTGTAGAGATTGGAATGATTGCTGGAGGGTATTCATTATGTAGGGAGTATTGACTATGACTAGTCGTCCCTTCTGGTTACCTCCCAATCAATCCCACGCATCATTTACATCGAGGAAGAAGGGAAAGAGTACGAGGTATCAGAGGGAGAAGAAACCCCTTAACTATCCTTCATTCATGAAGATTAAGCACCAAATTCTTTATTGTTTCAAATCTCGAAAGGTAAGGAGATACAAGTGATTCATTTGTTGAGCAGATTATTTAATGAGTGAGATTACCGTAACGGAAAAGAAAAGGGTAACCCAACGAGATGGAGACTATGGTACATGTAGACGGATACACGGGTAAATATTTTGGTGAGGTAATGGCAGAAAGAACAAAGGAAAAAATAAACGATGACACATATCAACTACAACAAAGTTCAACTACTCTACATATGACTACGTTATTCTAACTATATCTTATCTCCTTCTTCTTTTTCAATCCAATGTCGAATGACTTCCCATCGTTCACTTGGAGGTTTCCGAAATATTCCATTTGAGTAGATGAATATCTCTCCTTCGGATTACCGCAATCTCTCAAATTATTATTTATTCACATACCGTACGTTATAATGCTACCGTATACCTGAATCGTGAGTCTTCCATGCTATTGAATTCTCAAGGGCATCTTTGATCTCATCGATAGTGTGTAGAACTGCCACTGGCTCACGCTCCTATCAACAAATTAATACTAATTCACTCTGATATAATGGTGAAATAAAGTGTTACCTTGAACGAGGATGGAAGGGCGATATGGGGAAAGATGAGGACGCTTCTGAATGCAAAGTGACCACCGAAATCACATGAAGAGAGAGACCGATGAATTTCTGAATACAACTTTTGCACATCATATATAGAACTATGTACACGACAAATGAAATAAGGGAGAATGAATACCAGATTGGCTGCAGCTGGTTTGGGATCCCATTTCTTTCCGTCCTTTGTCTCTGAGAGTGGGATCACTCTGACGATAATAGTATGCGGCCCTGCTACATGACCACATGTACACATTAGAATCTTAATTATAAGAGTGAGAAAAATTAGGGTATGAATAACAATTACCTTCGGTTCCTATTCGGCCACATCGAATGGTCAGAATTATCTCAAAAGGAACAGAAGAGAGTTCCTGAGAGAAAATAAGTCATTGTACTAATATCAAAATAAGAAGCTATCGAAACAACTTTTACAGTAATTAATTTGTACCTCTTGTACTTTCTCCAATCGTGAATCGATAAATTCACTGATGGGACTGCTCATTTCCTCCGTGAATGCATCGAAAGAACCTGCCTGACAACGACTTACTATCTTTTTTTAAAAATAATGATGTCACTTGTTTAAAGTTAAATACTCACTTTAGAAGTCTCTTCTCTGACCCATCTCTTGTATGCAACATCGAACATTTTTGGAGTGGAAAGAATGAGAACGGCTAGCGAATCAGAGGGAAAATCAAGAGTGAAATCAGAAGAGACCACCGAGTTGTATGATCCTATCTGAATAATTATGTATATCTTAGAATAATATTGAATGGTAATGAATCTCACTCTGAATGGGTATGCCTCGAATCCATCCTCCTTGGTAGACAACATTCGACCCTTTCGATCACTCTTTCGTATGAGAGAGCTACCATCTACTACAAAACAATAACTAATCGAATCAGCAATAATTATAGATAGGATGGTCGGAATTGCAACCGATTATTGACTGAAGAGAATTATGTGAAATAAAACAAGATTTATCACAATATGCGTAATTATAATTGATTTTTTTCAAATATAATTTAACATTAGGAAGAAACAACTCTACAGACTGAACTTTGTGGAATGAGATCAGCTCGATACAAGTATTTAAATTTTTAGAGAAAGTATGGGATTAAGAATTGAAATCCACTCCGTATACACAATTCAATTTTCTTCTTCACTGCTCGAACTCGAACTTGAATCACTACTCATCAATTGATCACCCTGACAAACAGTTCATTTCTAGCTGTTCAATTATGGGTTTTACTCACTTGTTTGGAAGTAGAAGTAGATAGGTGTACTTCTCTTGGGAAGCTTCTGTCTTTTATGTGGATAAGGAGAAATTTCTTGTCCTCTCCATGGTGTTGATCCACCCATTGAAGAACCAGATGGAGTACCTGTACAGTATATTCTCAACAACAACAACTCCTGTCAAATATACCTACAGTACAATCATCAGATTTATTTGTATACAAAAATGAAATGTGCATACCTCCTCCTTGATTCATCCTTCCTCTAGGCGATTGACTCGCAGTTGATACTCTGAACATATCATATGAACATGAACATACTAATTGATTCTCTCATCTTGATAATGAAAACGGTTAAAGTACATACGATGTTCGTGGACTGGCAGCATAAGTGGCAGGAGAAGAAGTGAGACGAGGAGGGAATTGAGATGATCGAGACGGAACCTATCACACCACTATATCGAATGATAAGGGATACGTGAGATGATGCAAGTTCAAATTACAAGGTTATGCACTTTCACCCATTCCATCAGAGATCGCAATCACTTATTTTGATAGTATGAAATAACATTCCTAATCGATTAACGTGGCCAACCAACCAACACAAAGAAGATAAAAAGTTGACTCACGATAAGATTAGATTGAGTAGGAAGGGATCCGATGGGATTCTTCACTGATGAGATGGATGATTGTCTCAATTCATGTTCAGTAGGGAATGGTCTACATGTATCTCCTGCTGCCAATACTGAGGAGCTGCCACCTAAACAACACGAGGAAATTAACATTCCATTAAGATCCATGCTCGAAAAAAAGAAACCAATGGTTCCTTTCTCTCAAAAGAGAACAAAAGTACATACCGAGAAACTCTTGCTGATTTGATGGGCAAACTTGATGACATCTTCGCTATGCACAGGATTCGCCTCTGATTCAGCCAAGTTCTTTAGCTTCTTATTTGCCTGCAAGATAATGATCAGACATTGAAAGGGAAAGCTTCTTTCATACTTGGAATATTCCTTTGGTGAGCACTTGCTCTGCCCCTCTCAGATTATCCGCATACGACTGAATTATTTCATCTCTGTTCTCCACACATTTCTGCAGTTGAGAGATCAATTCTTCTCGCTCGCGATACTCGGGACCTTGAGAAGGGAGAATACACACAATAGAAAGGAAAATGTCTCACTTATTAGGACAAGTTGTTTCATTCGATCCAACTTCTGTTCAAAGAGAACAATAAGTTCAATGAGTTTTTCCTTGGAACCTCTTCTGGATCGCTCTCTATCTAGCATGAACTCGAGGATCTACAAAGTGTAAAAGAATGAAAAGAGAGAGAACAAGTGTTCCTACCTGCTTGCTGATCGCCGTGATGTCCTGTGAACATTCCTGAGCACATTCAGCCAGAGACCGATCCTCATCCTTTGCCATTTCTTGTTTCCGTCTCTCTGCTTCTGCAGCTGACGCCATCCTTCAAGCACAAACGTAGAGGAATACACGTGGGAGAGGAAAAATCACGTCATTCGTATAAGAATCAATAGCAAATGAATGTTGTAAGGAGGGGAAAAGGGTAATCACGCAAATAGAGTATATATAAACGACTCCTGAATTATAAAACACGAAAAAATCAATAATTTAGAATTTTAAAAACAAAGTTGCAGCGATGTAAAAATTCAAGCGTTTTATATCCCACACGAAACTCCTTCGAAAGTCGAAGGAAATACCCCAAGGCGAGAGAGTTTGTAAAGTGAGGAGGGTGCTCGAGTAAACGTGGTCGAAAATGGTTGGAGCTCCCAGTGAAGGGAATCTTCTCATGTTATTGAAATGTATTGTCTAGTGTCGCATATTTTGTTTATATTATGTTCTTATGCTGTGTCTTCACCATACTTTTCATTCAAGTGAGACATCGGTGCGAAATCCTCGGCAAAATCGGCCGAAGATGAGCTCCGCAGAACAATCATGCTACACTCTCATTCATGTTCCCACGGACACCGAGTTTCCTTCGGAGCAGCAACTCAAGGAGAAGCTTGAGAAAGGTGGGTTCTGTTAAATTGTGACAATGAGTAAGATGTTGAGTTCAGGAGATGATAAGGTCCGTGTCGAAGCTCTCAAGAAGCTCATTCTCATGTGTATGAATGGAGAGAAGGTAACTTTAATTTGTCTGAACTCTATTATGAGCTCTTTTATTAAAGGTTCAAAACCTCATCATGTTCGTCATCCGATTCTGTCTCCCAGTAACGATCACACACTGAAGAAACTTCTCCTCAATTTCTGGGAAGTCGTCCCAAAGGTTTGCATTTTACTTACTGTCAGATTTGCAATCTGTTTCTGTATATATCATGAATGCTAGCACAGTTGTTCGAAAGTGTTTTAATTTTGTTATTAATTTGAAATGTTGCAGACTAATCCTCAAGGAAAACTGCTGCAAGAGATGATTCTCGTATGTGATGCGTACCGCAAAGATCCCAACACCCGAATGAGTTTGTCAGAGGATCCACATCAGGTAGTTTCGATATAATTTGTACTTTAGATTTGGAAGGTCAAAGTTAGTTAATGACGTTGTTGTAGATTTTTGTGTAAGTTGAAAGAGCCTGAGCTGATCGAGCCACTCATGCCTGCCATCCGTCAATGTCTCGAACATCGTCACTCGTATGTAAGAAGAAATGCAGTCTGCGCCATCTTCACCATCTACCGTATGTTTTATCATTTTTGGGAATAACATTCTTAGTTTTGTTATTGAATTCACTGACTTATAGATTTTAATTATTATTATCAATTGCTAATTGTGTAGTGTTTACTGTCAGGTAATTTCGAATTCTTGATCCCGGATGCCCCCGAGGTTGTCCACTTTCCTCGATGCAGAACAAGATGCCAGTTGCAAGAGAAATGCATTCATGATGCTCCTCCATGTTGATCAGGTATTCTATTACACTTTATTCCTTCAATTAATGAATCCTTTTGTGAATATAACGATAAATTAGTCTTTCTCAGGCGCGAGCTCTCGATTTCCTGTCTAATTGCATCGAGCAAGTGACGACCTTCGGTGATATACTCCAGCTCATCATCGTCGAACTGATCTACAAGGTAATCTATCTTTCTGTGATTTGTATTCTTATCGTGTTCATTATTTAGGTGTGCCATGCGAATCCAATGGAGAGACAGAGATTCATCCGATGTGTGTACAATCTGCTGCAGAGCTCATCTGGAGCAGTCAGGTACTGAATAATTAATTGAGATTTGATAGCATTCATTGAATGAGATAATACGGATGATGGTTCAGATACGAGGCAGCGGGTACTCTTGTACTCTGTCTACTGTTCCTGCTGCAATCAGAGCTGCAGCGACTACTTACATCGAATTGATAGTGAAGGAGAGTGATAACAATATCAAGGTGAGGAAGAAGGATGAGAGGGAAGGAATTAATTGAATTGACTCAGTTGATTGTCCTCGATCGTCTTATTCATCTCCGTCAATCATCAACTGGAGAGAAAGTACTACAGGAATTGGTGATGGATATTATGAGAGTTCTCACTGCTCCTGGACTAGAGGTACGTATTCCCATTTATTGTCTTTCCATTGAAAAATTTGCTGATCTGTGTCATAGGTTCGTAAGAAGACGTTGTCTCTCGCTCTCGAGTGGTATCGTCGAGGAATGTCGAGGATATGGTCATGTTCCTCAAGAAGGTTAGTCATACTAGATTTAATGTACTAGATTTTAGGCTATTTAAGTTACATAAAAATGTTGTGATCATAAATTATTTTTATTATTTGCAGGAGATAGCGAAGAGTGGGAATGAGAATGCTGATGATGCATCGAAGTACAGACAGGAACTGGTGAAGACACTTCACACTGCTACTATCAAGGTATCCCCTTTCCTCTCCCTCTCATCTATTCCCTTTCTTCCCTTCAGTTCCCCGATGTCGCCGTCTCGATTGTACCTGTCCTCATGGAATTCCTCAGTGACGAATCTGAGCAGGTACTCTCTCTCTTATTCCTTTATTCATCCTTAACTTTTCTTTTCTCAGGTTTCATCATACGTTCTCCAATTCGTTCGAGAGGCATTCACAAGCTGCCCCATCTCAGAGCTACAATCATCTCCTCCCTTCTGGTTAGTCCATTTTATTGATTATATTGTATTTTCCCACAAAACGAATTGTATCGTATAAAGATTTGTAGTTAATACGCGTCGTATTGGGATAGATAGAGTACCTTTGGATAAGGCAGTCTCGTTTACAAATAATGAGTATTGTCAGAATGATTGGATACATTTCTTCCTCCATCACACGCATTCTATTGCAGGAAGGTCTTCTCTTCATCCAGAAGCCGAAGATTCTCATTGCTTCTCTCTGGATTCTGTGTACATTCGCCGATACGAATGAAACCATCCTCCAGGTGAACCGGTCCTCCTTTTTTATACGAAAAAGCTAACTTTATATTTAAAAAATGAAACATCTAGAAAATATGCAATATTTGTAAAATTGTAGGTGCTCAGTCTGGTGAAGAAGTCTCTGGGTGAGCTTCCCATCGTGGAATCGGAACTAAGAGGAACTGAGGGACAGGAGAATATTGTACCTGGAACTGAGAGAAGAAAGTGAGTAGATATCGACATAGACGACACTATCGTGTATTCATGAGTATATTCCCTTCAGGCAGTTCGTCCGATGGTGACTGCAGATGGAACATATGCTACTCAATCAGCCATTTCATCATCAGTAGTAAAGAGAGAAGGAGAATCACGTCCTCCTCTTCGTCGATTCCTTCTCGATGGAGAATTCTTCATTGCTGCTTCTCTTGCTACTTCACTCTCTAAATTGGCTGCCAATCATGCTAAATTGAATAGTCAGAAGAAGAAGCAAATCAATCTATTGAATGGAGAACTTATCTTCATTCTCTCATCGATCGTCCATCTCGGAAAGAGTGGATTGGCTAAGACGAATATGAGTGATGATGATGTGGATAGAGTTATGACTACCATTAGAGTTCTTGCTGATTATGGAGCTGAGATGGAAGAGACTATGATACAGAAGTGAGTGAAGAATAAGGGGAAGAAGGGGAGTAGTTGATTAATATTAAGGACTCGTGCATCTCTGGATATGCTTCTATCTCAGAAGGGAGGAGAGATGAGAGTGGGAGAGAGTGGAGAGAGAAGAGCAAGAGATCGAGTACAAGCAGATAAGACTATTCTATTCACTCAATTGGCTGCACGAGGAGATGCAATTGGAGGAACAGAGAATATGTTTGATCTATCACTCTCACAGGTATCAATTAGGGTATACCATTCCATCTATCCCCCCTTTGACAGGCTCTGGGAACGGCTAACAAGACTGCCAAATTTGACTTCTCGTCATCCAAATTGGGAAAGGTTATCCAACTGGCTGGATTCTCTGATCCCATCTATGCAGAGGCATACGTCAATGTCAATCAGTATGATATCGGTCAGTCCCTCCCCTTCTCCCCTTCCTCCATCTAACTCTTCCCATTCAGTTCTGGACGTTCTCATTGTGAATCAGACAGGAGATACTCTCCAGAATGTATCTCTCGAATTGTCGACAGTGGGAGATCTCAAATTGGTGGACAAACCCACTCCATGCACTCTCGCTCCCGCTGACTTCGCCAATATCAAGGTATTCTTTCCCTTCTGCTCCCTTCTCGTCTCACTCTCTTCTCATCTAATCTTTGATCTTTGCAGGCAACAGTGAAGGTAGCCTCGACTGAGAATGGAGTGATCTTCTCAATGATCTCTTATGATGTTAGAGGAGCTGCCAGTGATAGAAATGCTGTCTATCTACAGGATATCAGAATCGATATTATGGTCAGTTGATTAGTAAGAAAGATAAGCGAGCAGGAAGAAGATCACAACGTGAATTCATAATTGAATAATTCACTTGTCAGGATTACATCGTTCCTGGAAACGCGACTGATGCCGAATTCAGAAAGATGTGGAGTGATTTCGAATGGGAGAACAAGGTTAGTTTCAATAATATAGGCATTGAATTTGACTATACTTTCGTTTCTCCTCTTATTATCTTGTATTCAGGTGGCAGTTCATACATCGATCACTGATCTTCGTGAGTACATTGACCATCTATCCAAGGTCACCAATATGAAGATTCTCACTCCTGAATCTGCACTCGGTATGATCTAATTATTATTATCAAAATGTCTTTCCGAACCTAGAGTATATTTTATTGTCTTAATTGTTCATCTCTCTGTCTCTTCAGATGGTTCGTGTGGATTCATGGCAGCTAATCTGTGTGCCCATTCGATCTTCGGAGAGGATGCAATTGCCAATGTATCGATAGAGAAGGCGAATCCATTGGAAGAGACCAGTCCCATTCATGGACATATTAGGATACGAGCGAAGAGTCAAGGAATGGCACTCACTCTCGGAGATAAGGTATATCATTTACATTAGTGTTTACATTAGAATATTCAATTTGTGGTATGATCAATGATTGACTCTTTTCAATTGCAGATCAATGTTGCTCAGAGGGAACGAAAGGGGCCTAAACCAGTGTCTCTTCCTCCTACACAAGAAGTGGAAGAGGGAATGGAGAAATTGACTGTCAATTAAGTATGTCATATTGTTCATTGTAGAGTTGAATCACTGAGTGAAAATTGCCTTGAATTGTATGTCAATAGCACCTTGAGATACTTGTTACATTCGATTGCGTATTATAATTATTTTCTATTTATTGTGTTGCATCATTATTTCTTTGCTTCAAATGTGATCGATATCAATATTGTATACATAGTATGTAATAGATAGAGTTTGGAGAGAGAAAGTGGTGGGAATGCTATTCTACTACTCGATAATCCGCCTCTTAATACGGTGGTCTCAGTTCCCTTATCAGATTTATTGTACTTGTAATTGTATTTACAAAAATAAATCAATTGAATTATATGTAGTTGTTGTTCCGGGACATTGTATAATTGAATCTCACCATCTCTAATCCCATTGTCCCTCATCCAATTGATTGATTCTCTCATCCTCAATTCCATTTCTCTCTTCACTATTACTACTCGTCAATTCGTTGTGCGGTACGATCTTCTCTTCTCTCTCTCCTTCATTCCTCTTATTCAGACAGACCATGAATCCCATCGGATTCAATATCTTAACGCGTCCAATCAAAAACTGCAGCAATAAATGCGAGAAGGTATCCCTCCCTTCCCTCTCCATCCCCTTACTCCTTTCTCTCTCTCAGGTGACGGGTGATATCTTGAATAGTGACGATCGTAATCTGAAGAATATCGTGTGCAGAAGATGTGGAAGTCTCTTCTTCGCTGCCGATACTGTCATTTATGTTGAGGGTGAGAAGAGAGAAGAGAAGGAGAGAGAGAAGAAGAAGACTCATTGTAGATGTCCAGCGAGAATTGAAATTGATGAGTCATCAAGGAGCGGGTAAAGTGGGAAAGGAGAAGATCTCCTGGTGGTGGTTCACTGACGATGATCTCGATTTCGATACTATCGGATTCCAGACTGTCGATGGAGTGAAGGTATACCGTACCCCTCCCTCTCCCTCTATCCCTACAGTATTCCTCTACAGGTTCTCATGTGCGGTGACTGTGAATTCGGTCCGATTGGTCTACGAGAAGCAAATGGAAAATTCTTCTTCATGGCCGTTGAGAGATGCTCATACAATTAAAGAAGAGAAGAATATTAGAGAAATGAGAAGAAAAAGAGGGATAAATTGAGATAGTGAACGATAATCGACTGAGATAAAGGAGATAGACATAAAGGGGGGACAATGGGACATTGAAAGAGATCAAAGATCATGTAAAATCTGAGAGTTTCCGAGGTTGAAGAGAAGGATTTGATGGATTGTAAGAGAAGTTTTGCGAGATCCTGGAGAGGAATTACGTCGAACTCTGAATGAAGAATAATGAAAGATAATGAAGAGATGGGAAGAATACTCACTCTAATCCATCGAAATATTCAGAATGAACACCGAATGAACTTTTCCTTCTCGATTGTCTCATATGCATATCAAATCCATCTCGAAAATAATCGACCATCGAACAAATTAATTGACGCCACGCTCGACTGAAGACAATTATTCTCATTATTGAAGATTATTTTGATCTCGAAATTCAGACTGCGCTCTTTCATCTTCTCTCATTTTTTTGTGTTTCTTTACTTATCTCGTTTCCTTATTGTTGCTCACCTTGTTTCTTTACTCTGCTGAATTCCATCCAGTTTGAGAACCACCTGGATGTGAATCAATCAATGACATTAGTAATGGATGGTGAATTCTTCTCAAATCTGTCTCATTTCTTCAAGATTAACGAACCTCAACAAATATTTCTCCGAATCGTTCGAATTCTTTAATTCCAATCCTTGATCAGATTGTAATGTAACATGAGATCCTCCCACTGATCGAAGTTCATCTTCCACTCCCTTTAATTCAATTCATTCGTCTATAGACTACGAATATATTTCTCTTTCCTTGGAATAGATACATTCTACTTCCTGTCTCTTTGTACTCATTCTCTCACTTCCTTCCTCTATTTCATATTTTTCGAATGACGATAAACTTCCGAATGTTTCTCTTTCCTTTCTCCTACTCAAATCTTAAAATATCAAGAATAATCTTACTTCTTCAGAGTCGATAATTCTCTGCATAAGAGTGGCTAAATATTTGGCATGGTCGGCGAGTGTTCGAATCTGTCATTAAACTAATTAGAAGGAGAATGAAAAGAACCGACGCCTCATTCAATCGGATTCCGTTCTCTCGCATGATATGGCGTATTCAGAAACTGTTATTCGAATGAGACATCTAAGAAATAAAGAGGAAGAAAAAGATTAAGAGTGATTGTGATTAACGAGAGAGATTATCCAGATCGGATTCAGATTTAGAAGGAAGGAAGGAAGTTGGTGTATGGACTAGGAATGTCAGGGTGACGAATCCGTCTCTTCATTACGCGTACTCTCTCACTAATCAGAGAAACGAGAGATCACAATAAATGAAGAGACGGATTCTTCACCCTGGAATCCCTTCTGTGAACTTGAAAGTGGAGAGAAGGAGAGAGAGGGAGTACCTGATTGGGACAAGTGGAAAGACTGTTTGAAGCAGCTGAGAATGTTGAGGCCACTGAAGGACACGAAGACTCCAACTGAAGAGAGTGATACTGGTAGAAAATCACAATAAAGTTCGGATATTTTGCTAAATCTAATGGTCTCATCGTGTAAAATCCGACCTTTTCAAAGTTTGTAACATAAATCATCAACTGCATTATTTGCCTCTCATTCCTCCCATGACCATGAGGTGAGGTTGAGGTTTCAATGTAATAGTGTATAATTCCCAGTGTCATTCTACGAAATGAACAATAGTAGTGATATCTCTTGTAAGAATAGTATTGATGGGAGACGTCATCTCTTCTTCTCCTCTCTCTTCCTCTTCATCTTCCATCGTTCCTCTCCCAATACTTACTAATTCATTCGTGTGTAAGAGAGACCACCCCGTCGGTATTCCATTGCCGTTCCCATTGAAGGAGAAGAAGGGAGGAAGGCCCCCTCTCCTCCCTTGTCACTCGACAGGAAGAAAGGGATCATGAGGAGGGTAGTCATCTATTCTCAGTGTGTAACCACAACCGACGATAGAGGAGACCTCTCTCCCTCTCTACTTTCCAAAAAAAGGAAGGGGCGAATTTCCGATGTCTAAGTAGTTAATTGTCGAGGAGGAATGGAGGGTTTCCAGAGAGAAGAAACGAACTTGCAATTGAAGATCTAATGGAAAATGAGTCCCTTTTCACCGTTAATCTCTCAATATATTTCGACGTATCGGATTTCATTTGCGGGGACTCCGAAACAAGGGAAAGAGTGTCTATTTCTATGGTGGAAGAGAAGGAATTGGACTGTGACGTCTATCTCGAAGAAGGATTCTTCCCACTTTGATTCCCCTTATCTTCCTATCTCTTCTCTGACCCTTTGGAAGCATCGTCGAAGTACTCCATTCAATCCTTTCGTGTTCACGTGTTTCCATGACTTACGAATGAGGACGACCTAAAAGAGAGACGATGAAGAGGATGAAGAGGGGGGGAGGGGAGGGGAAGATGAGATGGCATTTTCATCCACAATCCATTCACTATTCTAACATCTCTTATGGAAACATCTCGTGACCATCAGATTATGGACTAAATCTCATTCACAATTCAAAAGATATCTTCAACATTATGTATGGATGGAATGTATTACGAAAGCCATGACGATTGGCTAGTATATTGGGTGGTGTTCTCACCTACCGTACCTGAGATGGTGTCAATTGAGGAGAAATGGAGATGGAATGTCTCAGAGCTCGTCCTTCTTTATCTAGAATGATTCAGTTGTGAGAAGAGAAGAGAGAGAGGGGATACCTCTATCAGAAGAAGAACGTGTTAATTGAGGAGATATAACAAGTGAGGGAGGTCGAAGAGGGGAGGGAGATAGAGAACGAGATAGACGAGAAGAAGAAGAATCTCCCATATGGACTGAATGAGAAGAACAACCAGTTACAATGGACGATGACTCCGCCCATTGAGAGAGAAGGGAAGGACTTACCTCGAAGTGATCGACCACGATCTGATACGATAACCTTCCCTTTCATTGAGATCTGAAATAGAGAGGAATAAGTAGAAGAGATATGAGATATATCTAGTGAAGAGATGAGTGGAAGAGGATACAAGAGAGATGAGGGATGGAGAAGGCAACAAATCCTATTTCAACAACTTGACAACTTAAACGAGAGGGGGCAATCGTCAATTCAATTGTGAGAGGAAAGATGGAGTGACTATCTATCAGTGAAAAGGAGGGAGCATCATAGTGAGGATGGGTATCCACTCCCATCTCGTCATTCTCCTTCCGTCGAGTACCCATTCAAATACTAATACCAACCCCAATATCCTCTCCCTCTTGACATCCACCGCAATAACAATACCATTTATTTCACTACAAATACTTTCATCAATCGTGAGGAAAAAAACGAAAATAATGTTAGAATGAAAGAAAGAAAAAAGACAACAAGAAATTAACAGTTACGCTCTTAGCCAACAAACAAAAGGGAGTAAATGAATAGATACGGAGAAGAATAGAGATGGAGAAAAAACCCACAACAAGTAACTGTTGAATGGAGAAAAGGAACGAAGGACACGATAGATTCAGAGATATACACGATACAATGACTAGAAGGGAATCTGAATAGAGACTGAGAAACCATCCCTCTATCCTTTTCGTCTAGCTCGTGGAAATTGCTCATCATCATGGCCTAATCGGGAGGCTGGATTAGGCACCAACCAAGGTGGAAGGGGAAAGATCATAGATCAATCGAGGGGATAGATAACGGAAGAATGGAAAATATCTAATCTTCTCCAATATCTTCCTCTCCGGAAGTAGTACGAGTCCTCTGGGTAGAAAGTGCCACTGTGATCTTCTCCTGAAAAAGAAGGCGAGTCTTCTTCTCTTCTCTCTCTGTCTCCACTCTCTAATCTTTCCTCCCCACTCATACTCCTATCTATTCCTCCTCTTCAGTCTTCTAACCATGACTGGAAAACACACTCAGTCCGACCATTATAGAAACGTCCGAACATCTATAACCTCCTCCTTCTCCTCTCTTGATTTATTCTTTTCATCGTTCTGTTCATTCACACTCAAACCAAATCGCCTTATTTTCTCAGAATCTGGACAACACGATTGTGCCTTTCTATTATGAATCCTTTCAATATGATTTTGAAAGAATTATTCCTCCTGCCTTCTCTTCCACTAGAGCCCCCATGAGATAAGAATAACAAACCTCAACAAGATCTTGATCCTTCGTGGATAGATCATCCGTATCCACTCCATCTCTCAATTGCATTCTCTTCTCTTTGAATGCCTTGATCATATCAACATTTCTGTGTCTCACGACATCGAATGCACTCATGATCTTGCGACGTTTGTCGATAACCTGCAATCACACAATCACAGTCTTCCCCTCTCCCCTCTACAGTACTCCTCCGATCACTCACCTCTTGACTGGCCTTAACCTTCTCATCATTATCTTCTCTATCGAACTTGACACTGGTCGTCTTCAGATTCTTTCTAATCTCCTTCAGTTTCTGTTCCTGCAGTTTCACAGGAGGACGAGGTCTCCACTTGAATTGGAGAAGTCTGTCCAGGTTCTTCCGAACGAGTTCACGACCCTACAACGAGAACCAGTTAATAAAGATCTTCAGCGGATTGATAAAAGCTAGGGATTATTTGCTGTATACCTGGAAGGTGTAGATTCGATATCCGAGATCAGCACCAGCTCTTCCTCCTTGGGTACAGCAAGTAACGAAGTAACGACCAGTCGGATCCCAGTATCCCTTCAATCAAATCATTGTATACGTCAATTCAACTATATTTTGGCCAATCTGTTCTTTCTCCGAACAATAATGTAATATATTGAGTAATTGTTGAGTAAGTTAGCTCCGCACCTTATTGAATCCAGGATGCTCGGCAACATTGCTCCTCTTTGCTTCAGCTCCACTTGCATCGACGAATACGATGTTACCTCCCGTTGAAAGACGAGCGAGAACAGCCAACCATCCTCCTGTAATAAAGACAGTTCATTTAATCAAAGAGTATTGACTAACCAGCGGGTGCCCATTCGACGGAATTCAATTGAGGGACGGGATCCAACTTGGACATGGGAACGGGAGCGTGCTTCGTGGGATCCATTCGGTATACCAATGGCTGGCACTTGGCAGCATTTCCAGTGAGTACACACATTTGTCACCATGAGGTTCCCATCCCAGACTGACGAAGGGCTCCTTCAGCGGAATATTCATCTGGGAAACGTCCTTCCTGTCCGATAGATCGAAGATCTCGATGTGAGATGTAGTTCCACCCTGAATAACAACAATGTTAATTTGGTATAGAAAAAATCCACTTAAAAAAACAAAAACTAACAATGTACTTGACGTCTCCATTCTCTTTGGTGGCCTTCTTCAGATATCTCAGAGTATGGATTGCCATCCGCATTCCAGATTCCTAAAATCGAGTAAAAACGGAATTCACCAGGCCTCAAGAATATATTAAACTAGTTAGATTCTAAAATACTTTAATAAACGTGAATCTAACAGGACGTAAAGCGATCCATACACAAATATATTTCAATTCATTTTTCAATGGATTGAGATATCCGATTATATTTTTGAAAATATACCTTTTTGCAAATGCGATTTATGTCAGAATATTCGTTTACTTTGATTGAGAATTGAAAGGAATGATGCGTACCTGCCACCACATCTGAGCCTCTGCCACATTGTAGATACGAGCAGTTCGCAGCTTAGTACCAGAAGGAATATCAAGAAGGCCAAATTCAGCCGGAGTATTCTCTTCTCCCTGAAATTACATTCTCAATGTTTACATACTCTATTGATCCCATAGATGATTATGCGAACTACACAAAAACAACAATATACCTCAGAGTAGTAGGCAAGAATATTTCTCGCGGGATTCCAGCTGAAGATTTTCAGATTATCGATGATGATTGATCGTCGATTGAGGAGTTCCATGGTAGAGGATTCGAAAACGGATACACCGTTCGGCTGTGAATATTATACATATGATCAATATGTACGAACTACTCAGACATCGGGTTTATAAATGTTACTGTGGATAATTATATTTCTCAATACCTTCTTTTCCTTTTCGAGTTTATCCTTCTCAGGTGACTTAGCACACACAAAATACTTCTCGTCGTGAGACCATCTGAAACAAACAAATAAATAAACAATATGGAAAAAATTCGCTTTCAATTATGAAGAAGAAGCAAAAACTTACTGGAAGAAGGGCCAGCACGAAAGATGATCGCGATTCGTGAGAGCATAAAGGGAGAAACCCTTGAGCTGCTGACCAGTGAACACATCCCAAATACGAAGACAATCTTCATCTTCGCCCCATCGGCCATCAGAGGGAGCATATGTCACCAGGAAACTACAATTATTATTGTGAGACTAATATTTGTAGTACGTAATAATTATGAAAACATATGATGTATATAATACAAACTTCTCATTCGGAGAAAAATCGATGAACTGAACGTTCTCATGAGTGAATCGGCGATATCTGAAGTTGTAAATGTGTTTAATTTAAATGAATACATAGTATTAGAAGATTAATAACCTCGTGAATTTCTCTCCACCCCACATAACGATTCCCTTAGCGTGAATGGTAGTCAAGAATGATCCATGAGGAGACCAACGGAAGACAGATTCCGTCCAGGACTGAAAAGTAGTTGATGAATATGCAAATGGAATGGGCGAGAATAACATACAGGTCTCTCGGCATCTCCGACAACTTCCGGGTCGTGTCCCTTGATGTTCCACATCACAGACACCGTCGGTGTTCCGTTTTTGTCGTATTGGATAGCGAACTGATCTCGGCATCTGTTGTTGTGCATCCACAGCCACGGGTCTCCCTGTAACAATCTTTATTAACAGCGGCAAAAAAAAAGATGAACGTGTAACTGCTATCAGATATTTGTTTTCATGATTTCGAGTTATTTTCTGATTCGAAAAACATTTCTTTATTTTTCTAGATGATTCAATGAATAAACGTTGGAGAAAATATGTCTTACAATATCAAGATACTCCTGGGGTTCAGGAGTCTGCCAGCCCTCATCGGGAGGACCCGACTTCCTTGAATTCGAATAGAGTATAGCCTAAACATGTATAAATAATTAATTTTAATATTTTATCTCATTGTTTATAGGAAACGTGAAAATTAACAAACCTGGAAGGTGTGATTCTTATCGAGCTTGTATCCTTCCAAGACGGTACATGCGTATTCAGCAACAGCCTTGTCGGGCCACTCAACAAAGCAGACTCCCTATAGTAAAATATCATACAGCGTTAGACTTATTTTGTTTAAACCTTCGTTCCACCAGTCTCATCAACAGGGATATGCAAGTTATTCGTCGGATTAACATTGTCGAAAATCTTCTTGAGGACATTCCTCAGCTTCGAGAGACTGAGCAAATTAAATGTTCGTGACAAAGATTATATGAAAAAATTACCGTTCAGTTCCGACAGCAGGGAGACCGAACACGAGAATCACATTATCCTCGTATTCACTTATCTCCGGGCGCTGCTTGAGAACGTCGCCGACAAGATCTAAGGGGGAAATTTAGATGTAGATAACATAACTCGGCGAGATCAAACCTTCATCGTCGATATCATCGACAAACTCTGGGGGATCATCGAAGCATGGCTCCTCCTCGTTCTCTTTATTCAATTCGGCTTCCACCATTGAGATTTGAGCTTATTATAGACCAGGTGTACGAACAAAGCAACCTGACGAAACAGCTTATAGCTAAAATTGCCATCACGAAAAACCATGATCAACGGTAAAAAATGAATGGTTCAGACGCACGATAAATCTAATGGATGTGACCAACCTGCTCACAACCACAAATGAATCAATAAACTTAAATAAAACGTTTCTTAACTTATTAAAGCAGCGTTTGGTATGGTCCCGCGTGGAATTCCCTGCAAAATACTTGAATACAATTCCCCGCGAATTCAAAAAATCACTGTAGATTTACTGTAGATTTCTTTCGAGCATATCTTCAGCTCGTGATTTTTAAAATATTTCGAAATAGAAATAGACGGAAAAGAAATATTTCTTCTGAGCGAAAAGTTTGTATATTTAATGCATCACAAATATATATGATAGAGTATATCTTTATCTGACATAAAACAAATCTACTCGACTCAAGCCATAAGGGGAATCAATCTGTTTCTAAGCGAGTCCAGCACGAGCAAGGGCATCGTGAGCGACTGCCTTCTTCGATGCCTGCTTCTCGAGGGCGAGAGCCTTAGCCTTCTTGCCCTGATTCCACTTGAACAGCATGTAGATTCCGACGTACGAGGCAAGGGCGGCACGGCAGATGTTGGCACTGCAAAATACTTCCATATTCAGTTACTAAAGTCTCAAGCTTACCGTCCGAAGTGCTCGTGGGGATTGAGGTACGCCCTCTTGGTGCTAACAACCGACTGCCAGAGTCCCTTGACGGCGTCCATTACTGAAATGGCATCGTGCAAAGTGACTGAAACGACTACGAGAACAGATACATCGTGAGCCTTGAACTCATCTTCAAATACGATTTGAAATAGGAACAGAAGAAAGAGCTTTACTCTTACAGATTCACGGATCACATATAAATGTCTCAAACGTACCAATATGGAAAGTAACGAATCAGTGAGTGGAGCAATTGAATTATAGAAATAAGAAATCTACTAACTTAATTTAGTATAAATCAATTCCCTTCGTGAACATTTTGAGAATCGATGACCGAGGTATTGAACTATCAATTATCAATTTACATACATCGTTGACTACAAACAGGTGAGTAGAAAAGTGGAAAAACATATATGGGAAAAATAATACAATCACAACGCCCACAACCGATTGAGTGGTGAAGTGACGATGATTGTGGATAAAGACTCGAACCGGAAGAGAACGAGAAAAAGCGGTGTGCCCAATGTAAAACAAGACCCATACAGAAGAGGAAAGATTAGGACGAGATTATGGAATTGAGTGGCACATCGTTCAGGTACAGAAAAGTATAAAGATACACATGAAAGAATGAATCAGATTAGAATAGAATTAGCAAGTTGAGCGGCAACATGCCCAGATCCATGAGAGAGAAGACCGAGCCATCCAGCAAAAACCTCTGCCTGAACACAATAATAATTAAAGATGATAACGTCATTATGTATTTTAACGATTCTTATTACACTCTTGAGAAACATCAGAATTTGTGAATCTCAAGATTAACCCATCTAAAAAAATACAGGGCACCTACACAGTCATTGGTGATTGAACAAGGCAGATACGTTACACACAAAACAGTCAATTAGCAGTTATCTGTTGGAGGTGTGTTTCGATGTGTTGACCGAATGCAGGATAAGCTTGCACGAAAGACGAGACAACCACAAAACTAACCTTATTTTTATTCAATGTGCAGTTTGTGATCCACATTGAGGAAGATGGGCTGAACGAATTCCAATCAATGCTAGTGGAACCCTTCAAGAAAGTAAAGATGCTTGATGAAGAATGCGCCCTCAGGACCGAGCAGGCGTAGAGAAAAGAAAGTAGAATGTCTCGAGTAATCTTAAAAAATAACGTCAAAAATAACTTGGTTAAAATATTAACCGTATTTTTGGCAGTGAGATCGTTGAGAAGAACCTCGACAGACAACTGCTTGCTTAAGTCAATCAGTTCTTCTCTTGACCACAATAACATTGACTGGAGGAGGGAGGGTATAACTTCCTCTCCGATCGATGTCATCACTTCTATTGATACTCGACCATTCGCAGTGAGACGAGAACTACTCTCGAGCAAGGCCACAACTGCACGCGACTGCAAATATCAATATTATTCGAAAATTTGAAAGAGAAACAGCATACTTGGAACCTGACAGGAGCGATTTGCATGAACTGAGCGATGAGTCGTCTCCCCTTCGGAATATTCACAATCTTCGATATCATATTCGAAGTGAATACGTGGGTCATCAACACTTCCATCGTCCCTTCAATCTCTGACTCGCTGCAATAATAGTAGTTTGACGAGGTTTAAAGAATTCATTCTAACCTCGATGCAGTTGGGTGTCTCATTTTATCCTCGCATTGTAGTAGACTCAATACAGAATTTTCGACAATCAATAGAACGGTCTTCAATTTCCGACTGCTCGCTTTTTTGCTTTCATCATCTGGTGAATCCACATGCACCGAAACATCGATCAAATGTCTGAATAGAAAAAATAATATAAATGATCTTACTTCTCAGACGACATACCTGGGATTCGACGTAGTGCTCGAAACCGGCTTCCCCAAACTCCACTGAATTTCGGTGCATTGTAGTTTCTCGGCACGAGCTTCTAAATAAAATGTTTAATATTGAGAATTTATATTCCAATCAGGGGTCAAATACGCAGGTCATAATAGTCAGAATGTGGTGTGACTTTCCGAATTTTTCAAATTTTGGGGCGTGAAGAGGCTAGGTTTCGAGTAATCTACACTGATTTCGTGGAATGGTGGCATGCATTTCTTTAATTTTTGATCAAAAAGGCCTAAAAATGTGGTATGCATAGGGCCTTTCGGAGCGGTATTTGACCTCTGTTTCCAATTACCTCCTTTCTTTTCTTGGTTTCCTCGTGGACGTCATCTCCATTAACAGATTCTGTATCGCGAGCTCGCTTCTGAGACCACAACTGAAAAAAGAAAGAGAAAAAATAATCTAATATGGTGTAATGATTAAAGATAATTAAATAATATTTTTATTTACCGTATAATAGTAATCTTCGAGATACGGATTTCCGCTTCCGAGGCATTGCAAAAGCTGGATTTTGATGAGCCACTCTCTCTCCTTCTTCGACATAAATCCCGCATATGGATCAAAAGCAAAATCTTCAATTGTTTTTCCAGTTGGAAATCCTGAAAATCTAAACGTTTTCAAACTCAAGAAAGTAGCAATCACCAGGAGGTTTCCTCTGATTGTGAGACATATTCGACATGGACGATGAAGGTCGATTACGGAATGAGTCCATGTGTTGCATCGACGGATGCATTCGTTGCTGTAAATAATACAGTAATCAATAATAATAGTCAGTTACTTTTTCTAATAAATTTTCCTTTAAAAAACATACCATTGGATTCATTCCATACATTCCCGGTGGGCCCATCATAGGAGGTGGGATAGACATACCATTGAAACCAGGTGGGACTGGTCCTATAATAATAATAATAATAAATAAATAATATATATATATATATATATCTTTACAAACTATCCAATTAAAAAAAAATACTCGAATATGAACAGTACCTCGATTCATGGCAGCTTGTCGTTGAAGATTCACCACTTGTATAATAACAGGATGCACTGGAGGCACGCCTGGAGGCAGATGTGGAATCTGAAATTAGTAAAAATGATACAATAGTCAACAAGTACAATCAAAAACAGAAAATTGGCAAAACGAACTCTTCTCCATGCGACGTCGAACCAGACTTGAATGAACTTGTGAAATTGTGGAGGAATTGCCATCACCCACGGAGGAGGAGGTTGCCCATTTGGAGGAGGTTGATGAGGCGGAAGAGATGGACCATTCATTTGAGGATATGGACGATCTTGAGGCGGCTGTCGAGTTGGAGGAGGGCCTTGCAACTGCAATTTATTCCGTTGTTACTTGACAAACACGTGATCTAAAAAAAGAATATACCTGAGGTGACATTGTTTGAGGTCTCCGGACAGCATTGGATTCCTGCGACTGAAACATGGCCAGCAACGTTGGGTGGATTGCTGGCTGATCATTCTCATTTTTCCTTAAAAAAATAGAATTAATTACAACACGAGTTTAAGTATCTAAAATACCTTCGAGCTTCCTCGATGAACTGTTGCTCCAATTCAGATGCAGAAAGAGGCTTGTTCGTTGATGCCGACGGTATTCTTAGAGGAGCCTCGCTGCATACGAATTTATAAAATGAAAAATGCAACGGCTTCACTTACGGTTCTTCAACTCTTCTACTTAGAAGAACAGGTCTATGGATCAAGTCATTCTTTACATCTGATGGCCGCAGTGGGATGTACGGTTGACGATTTTTATTTTCATTTGTATCAGGGAGTTGAGTCCTGGCCTATAACAAGTTAAATTAAATAAGTAAAAATTTAATTCATACCGCATGAACTTCCTCCATGTATTTCAGAAAATAGTCGGTATCATCATTGTCTGCGATAGATCTACCAGCAGCACTACCACCATCCGTTGGCCACATATTGAACATACTACTTGAACCAGAATCCCATGGATTATCTTTCATGGAGGACTGTAAATATTTAGATAAATAAAATCGATTAACAACTGGAAAAACTCACAAACGAAGAATCATCAAAGTTAAATGATGGCATGGGAAGATTTGAAGCATCAGGAGCATCGGTAGAACGACCGGGAACTGTCCAAAGATCTTCGAACCGTTTTCCCAGAGCATTGGTCTTAAATTGCAAGCATAGTCATCACGGAGTAAACAATATACAGAAAAATAATGCTCATGTCGATGGATGAACTAACCTGTTCGGCATAGTTCGATAAATCGGGATGTTCAAAGTCCGATACTATGTCAGCACCAAATGTATCCTCGTTGTTGGCATCATATTCTTCTCGTCCAACCACATCGTCATCATCAGGCATTTCACCGAACTCGAAGTCTTCGAGATCGTCCATTTCTCAAATCAGATCTTACCGTTCAACCATTCACTTCTGCAACAATCAACCAATGAGAAATGACATAGCTAAAGCAATTATCGAATACGTTAATTCAATTAGGATATAAAAAAAGACAAAACAATGTTCAATACATCGAAGACGATCGATTTTAAAGAATACCTTGGTATGGCTGCACCGCGCAACCCTATCGTGACAATCGTGTCGAGACCACGTTGCTTCTAATTTTTCCGGGCCGGGGAAAGGTTACTAGTAATAAACGTCGAAATGGGGGAATTCAAAAAGATACGGTAGGATTGATTGATTAAATCCACTTAAAAATTGTTATTTCGTTTAATATTATAGATAAATGAGATACGCATTACGATTCCGCAATTTGTCTTCAAGAAAAAGTGAATAAAATAAATATTTGAAAATGTTGCGCATATTTAAGTTCCCGGTTGTTCGACGTTTGTATTTCGGTCGCACTCCGTTCCCCGGTCCTCATCCCGGATTCTCAGATTTTCTTTCTTTAGTGAAATTTAGTAGCGATTGCTATAGCAATGCTAGTTTTTCATATCAAATCTGTCATATCGAATTCTAAACAGTTGTTAAGTAGTTCCAATTTCAGCTTAATTCTGGCCACCTCATTCGATTAACACTGTATACGTTGGTTTATGGCTATTTTGAAACACTATGTTGCAAAAATTTATCGTTCGCAGATCGTGATAATAAGCGGTGTATCATACTTGCGTACTCTTTTAAATATCTCAGTAAAATAAGATCTAGTTAAACAGAACCTGATGAACTTTCTCAGTTGACGCATTCTATGGATTATACGCTTCCTTTTCAGTCATATAACTGAAGTAATCCTTTGAAGCCTCGTCTCTCTTTGCTTGCTTTGAATGACGTGCTCTTTCGATGTTTCCTATCTTCACAGTTTCATACTTTTATAGTCGACTCTTTCATTTGTGCGTGAGAGCATTTACCCGTGCCGATGACGTTCGCTGATTTCCCGTGATGACATTATTGATAACACATTCTGAAACATCTAAATGCTCAGTTTCAGGCTAGTTTATCTCGGCACGTGCCGAAATCAATTCCTGTCATGGTAACTCCCAATGGTATGCTACAGTCAGAATTTTTCTTGTAATAAATAGTTGCTTTAGGTGACCAGGGAGTTGCATTCGGACCTGTAGAGAAAGGTGGTCTTCCAGGTGGAGATTGGAATATGAGTCAATCATGTCAACCATCGACATCTGCAGACTCATCCACACTTCCTCGTATGTTCATCCTTACATTGCTCAGGAATAGGAGCCTTTTTAAGCACTTGCTTTGACGTACAACGAGCCTTCGAATGATCTCACTCCCAAAGACGAGAATGATCACAAGTATGTCGGGCTAGTCAATCAGGTTTGCTATTCTGTATTTTATTCATCATTATTTTGTTATTCGAGGCAATGACTTGTTATCTCAATTCGCTCCTTCAAACTCTCTACATGACTCCTGAGTTTCGAAATGCCATCTACGAGTGAGTGAACACTTGTCAAAGGAGTTATGTTTCTTTCTATTGTAGATGGGAATACACTAGCAATCGTAATGAGATGCAGTCTATTCCGTGTCAGCTGCAGAAGCTTTTCCTTCTTCTCCAGACATCAGATGCTGATTCACTTGAGACAAAGGAGCTCACGGCAGCATTCGGATGGAGCAGCAATGAGGGTATCCTATCTATTTCTCATACAACCTTAATACTGTTCATCAAGTCGCTCTTATTTGTATTACCACGTTTTTTTTTTCGGATTCTTGTGTTCCTGAATGATAATTGAATGATTTTCAGCATACGATCAGCACGACGTACAGGAATTGTGCAGATTGATGTTCGATGCACTCGAAATGAGATGGAAGGGATCCAAACATGAGAAACTTATCGAACAACTTTACAGGTTCGTTCATTTATATTTCTTTGCTAGTCAAACAAAAACATTGAATGCATGTTCAGGTTGTATCATTGCAATATTGCAATACTATTGTTTCAGAGGTACAATGGAGGATTTCGTAGCATGTCGTTCGTGTGGTCGTGAATCAGTTAAACCCGATGTCTTCCTCGATCTTCCTCTTGCTGTCAAACCATTCGGAGCTACGGAGGCATTCAAGAGTGTCGTCAGTTATTTTCATTTATTCTTCCTTCTCTGTACATTCTCCTAGAAATGAAGCATTATGGGCCTATCTCATCAGTCTTTTCCCTCACTTCCCTCTCTTCTCTCTCCATAACAATACATCATAGGGACTCAAGGGTTTTCATTGGCTAACTCTCTGCTCTGTCTGTTTATTGATTGGAGGAGGGCACGAAATGGGAGGAAGAAGACTCGAGATTCTTCCACGAAAGGGGAGAGGAAAGTAATAAAGGGAGAGACGAATGATGTATGCACTTGATTGAAGTATAGAAAAGGGAAAATTAAAGTAGGATAAACATATATTAAAACTTGTGTAAGCATAGTACTAGACATAGTATACATGCATATATGTATGTGTCAGTAAATGGATAATGATTTGTATTGTAATCAGGAGGAGGCGTTGGGAGCATTCGTCCAGCCAGAATTACTGGATGGAGCGAATCAATATATGTGTGAGACATGCAAGAGCAAGCAAGATGCACACAAGGTATACTGTAGACAATGAACAATTGATTGAAATGGAAGGAATTTCAATTCAGGGTCTGAGAATTACTTCGTTCCCGTATCTTCTTACGATGCAACTCAAAAGATTCGATTTCGACTACACAACTTTCAATAGGATCAAGCTGAACGACAGGTTAGCCAAGTCAACGTGTATCAAGTTCAACATATTCTTTTATAATCTCTATATTTTGGTATGATTCGCCTGCAAAGATGCAATTAAATAATATTGTGTTTGAGAGTGTCATTCCCCGATTTACTCGATCTGAATCCATTCGTCCATAAACCGGAAGAGAAGAAGGAGAAGAAAGAAGATGCCGAGTAAGTCTGTTCATCATCTGATAGAAATTATTTAATCGGTGATTTTCTGCTGTTGCTAAATTTTAGTTCCGCCGATACTATTTATTGCTGTGTATATTCTCCTTTTTTCAGAAACGAGCCACCTTCAGAGACTCCCATGGAAGAAGAATCGAATGAATGGAAATTGGTGAGTTACACTCTTTTTCTTCTCCCATCAACTAAATGAATTGAGGGAAAGGAGGAGTTGGTCATCGTTTTGATGGAGTAGAAGCAGATCGTCTTCTTGAGAATGGACCATTTGTATATGAACTCTTCTCCGTTATGGTTCATCAAGGAAATGCTGCTGGAGGACACTACTTTGCTTATATTAAGTGAGTATGGGAACGACAAGAAAACTTACTACCTATTTACAAATATGATAACTTTACAAATAAAAGTAACGCAACAGAGGATAATGTGTGATAATATCAGGAACATGGATATAAGTGAATGGTATTGCTTCAATGATACTCGAGTGGAGATAGCCACTCCGATGGAAGTAGAGAAGAGTTTCGGAGGAATGCAAGGAGGATGGACCAATAGTAATACGAATGCATACATGCTCATGTATAGACAGGTAATCAATACATTATCTTGTGAAAGAAGGATATGTTAGATAGATACACGGTGACAAAATGAGGTAGTGGATATATGGTTTGTAGGTTCGAAAGGATAAGAATGCGAAGTTCATTCGAACTGTCGACCTGCCTCGTCATATAATTGATCTGAAGAAGAAATGGAAGGAACAAGAAGAAGCAAAAGAAGAACAGAGGAAATATGATGAGAGTCTACTCAAGGTAATATATCTCTTGTCCTCTTCCCTCTCCTCCATCATTATTTGTTATTATAGATCACTGTTTATGCCAATGGAGTATTGGTTCCTCATGACATTTCTTCTTCTCCGTTTGACGTAATCATTTTACATTTCAGAGGGGTGCATATAGAATGGAAATATCAATTACAATTTAGGTGTCCCTGCCACGTGAAAATACAGTTGAGACACTGTCAGCTGAAGTGATTAAACACTTCGGAGGAATATTCAAGGAGAAGGGATTGGAAGGACCATCGAGAAAGAATGGGCGACTCATTCAATGCAGTTATGGAAAGAATATGAGAGCGGAATTCGTATCTCCTGCTGATATGAAGAAAGTATGTCATATTCGATTGGCGGCTCTTCTTTACTTTACCTGACAGCCAATTTTCATTACCCTCTCCACTCTGGTTGAGGGGGAATTCATTCCCCCTCAACTAGAGGAGCGGTTAGTCCGCGGGGGACAGAGCACCCCACATTCTTCACCGAGGGAGGAGGGCCGGACTGACCAGAGGAATGAGGGAAATGTTCTTTTATAGACGTTGGATCGAAACTCAATTAGTAGGCTCCATAAAATGCAAAGAACCGCTATCAGAATTGAAATTTGAGTGAAATGATATAATTTTCCTACAAACTCAATTAATTCCTGACCATTTTGCTCTTATTTGACCGCACTCTGAGTTCTGGGATGTAAGAAATGAGAGGGACGCTCGCGCGAACAAGTAAGGGGAGGGAATGAATATTTGGCTGGCAAGAAAAGTAAAGAAGAGCCCGATTGGCGTTATAGTGGAGGATTAGGACAGGTGATTTTTTTATTTCTTTTTTCAATTGAAAAAAATGTGAAAAAAGTAGCAATTTAGGTAATGTTTCCTGTAATTGTGTACATTCATTATTTACTTGCAAACTAGAGATAATTATGAGGATGTATTCAGCGTAAACTGTCTTCTCTTCTTCCAACTGGATCGATGATTGCTTCGAAGAGTCTCTACTTCATATACGACACTAAACATCCGAATCAACCTTGTTTCACTCCTGTTCACAATGATAGAAGAATGTTCACTTGCACGGTGAGTTAGAGAAGGGAAGGAGACAATCCATGATAAATCTTCTCTTTTGTAGATCTATCTGGTCAAGATCAAGGAGAGGAAAGCCGAACAACCATTCCTATTCCCAGTTGCTGAGAATGAGACGGTATTCAGCTTTTCTTATTTTCAATGTTTGATTTTAAAGACATTATTGTATAATTAAATCAAATAATATTCCTTTTTTTTGCAGATCACACGTGTTCGTGAGCTACTCGGTAGTTACTTATGTGAGAAAGACTTCAAAGATTATCGAATTGTCATGGAGAAGGGAATGGACAAATTCGAACATCTTGATGCTCCCGCCAAACAATTTTCTGAATTTTTCAGACATGGTATGTCATTCTTGTTGTGTTTGATCCGAATTGTTGGTATGCATTAATATATGGGATGAATTGGAGATAATGACACGTGTACTCTGTATGTGGATGGAGGATCACCAGGAGATGAAACAAATAAGGATAGGTGAGAGAGGGATTGACAAGATTCGAATCCAAACCATATTTCAGAAAGTTGATGAAAGACATCAATAAAGTGGAGAATACACTTATGTTCAAAATCATTGATAGATTCAAGTATAGTCAAAAGCTGAGAATCGAGCTCCCCTCCAAAGGTATTCAATTTATAATTGACGATGTGATTCCAGTCATCGTCTGGTCTTACAATTAGTTTGATAGTAAACAACGGAATTAAATTTGGATGTTCAGCGGATCTATGCGAGCACAATGAGAGTATGGCGATGGATGAATCAAGTGAAGTGATCCCTCCTCCTCCTCCTACTCCACAGACTATTAGTATGGAGGAACAACAGAAGTTATTCCCAAAGGTGAGGAAAAAATGGGACTCTTTAAATTAGATAATTTTGAGTTAATCTCTGTGGGACAGTACACTTCAATGGACACTTCTCCCATGGAAGTGATCCCTGTAAGAGAATAGAAGAGGGAAAGTGTATTCAGAGGGATAATAATGATAATTGAAGGAGAGAGAATATGTTCAATTGGCGGAAGAACCAACTCCATCAGTTGCATCTTCAGTGGAAGATATGGATGATGATTGTGGATTAAGTGGAGAATCAGTGTGTAATAATACTCCTCAAATGAGTCCCGTTGTTAGTGAAGGAGAAGATGGATGGGAACCGAATAATCTCACGAATAATCTCGAGGATCAACAGATGCTATTCGCTAAGGTGAGAAATATGAATATGAGCTCATTAAACGAGATAATATTGAGATAACGTCTCTGGGAGAGTACACTGCAATGGAAAATGTACCCCATCCATATGTAGAGGAGGAAACTCATTCTACTACTAGTAGTAAGACTATCGTTGCTAAGAGTGAAGGAGATAAGAAGGGAGAAGAACCCATCATTCATGTGTTGGAAGAGAAGGACAATAGTAAGTTGGGATAAGTAATAATAATCATTTCTCAATACAAACCTCATTCGATTTTAAATCTTTGTTATACGATTGTTTGAAAAAATTCTACTTGAGGTTCAGTTTGTTGAAATGTTCATTTCAGTAATCCTTCTCGATGTGGATAAAAGAAGCAGAATCAAGGAATTGAGGCAGTGGTTAGCTAACAGGTACACTACCCCTCTCCATCTCTCTATCTACCTGTTTGATTGAGATGTGGTATCGAACCGGGTACTTTCTCATTCCACGTCACATATGGAGATACGGGATCGTATGAATCAAATGCTAAAGATGAAGATGCACTCGATTCATGGAGAACCATTCATAAGGTAAACGGAATCCCATTGAAATATTCTCATGTCAATAATTGCAGTTAGTGATGAAGTTGCGACCAGCTCTGAAGGAAGACGAGAAAATGGTGAAATTGTATCGATTCGAGATGGAAGAGAATGATGTTTGTTACTTTCCAATAAGAGAGAAAGGAGTAATCAATTCAATTTCAGCGTGATAAATGGCGTCTTCTATTCGAGATTCCTCTGAGTCCCAATTCAAAAGTGACCGAAGTGAAGAAGAAGTGTCAAAAACTTTTTAGAGATAAATATCAAGAGCAAGTTGAGATTGACCAGTGAGTTATTCTTCGTTATAAATGAATGATTTCAACGTATTAATATCTTACGAGTCCTTTGTAGGATCCATCTTCGTTGTTTGAAGCAGAAACGAGCCGAATTAGGAAATGATGAGGCAGTAACCAGAGATTGGGAGTACAATGGAATGAGAATATCTACGTTCATCTAATTCCTCCTGAGAGAATTGAAGAGGCAAAAGAAGGAAAACAGGCTGTATTCGTGAGAAGATTCAGACCTAGTTGTGTAGAGGTTAGTACTGAAGGGAAGAGGAGATAAGAGAAAGAGATATATTTGATAGGTGGATAAGATAGACTTCGTAATGGTTGATCCATCTCTTGGTGCATCTGCTCAAGTGGATAATTTGAAAGAGGCAATCAGTCATCGATTCCATATCGCCCCTGATAACATCGAATTCACTTACGTATGTTATTTTTATATTTTATTTTGCGAACAAGAAAAGTAATGTCAAATACGGCTGTCATAGTGATCAAAGACTAAATAATAGAAGTTATGGCACTTTTTTACATCCGTGCTGGCCACGCCCCCTCACACTCTCACCGCCCCCTCCCCTACCCCTTGCCCCTCCCCCTCACACTCTCACCGCCCCCTCCCCTACCCCTTTGCCCCTCCCCCTACCACTCTCCTCCCCCCTGCCCCTTTATCGCAGCCAGAGGGGATTAAGGGAAGAGCAGGGGCGTGGCCAGCTCACCCGCCTCCCCCTACTGTTTCTACCCCGTCGCGACTAGCGCGCACTCTCTCATCAAGGCCCTACTCTCCTTCCCCCTCAAGAGCGCCTCGCTGCTGCTCTGTCCAAGGGGAAACCTCTTGGCAAATTTTTGGAAGGGCCTCCCCACCTCTTCAAGGGGGTGGGTAGACCCGCCCCTCCCACCCTCTTCCGAAGGGGTGGAGCCAAGGGGGGCGGGGCCCAGCACGGATGTAAAAAAGTCCCGAAGTTATTGTCTTTGGAATTATTTTGAGCCTCAATGTCAGATCTTAGATCTTCTTTGGAGCCTCAGATCCGCTTAGATAAAAAGTTGAGTCAAATGATAGGCAGAGCCCTTATTGTTAGACGCTGCTGTCATTATTGAAATATTTGCGGACACTGCTTCAGTTTCATCCTCCCTTTTTTCTCAAATGATTGTATTTTCCCTTCAGAGCCAGAGTGCATGGGAGAAATGGCCATTCTCGAAGACACGTATTGATCTTCATGAGAATGTCAGCTGGAATGATAATCCATTCAAGGACAATATTCTACTTCATACGATCTCCCATTTTGTTCTCTACTTCAGGTGAACTATTGGAATTATCCTATAATACGAATCTCACACTTTCGAACCAGAATGAAGTATTCCTTACTCGATTAATTGTGAAACGTGGAGAATACATGGGTAAATAATAATTGTTGTTTATAGGGATAAGAGTGAAGAGAAGAAGACATTGACTGAGGAGGATAAGAAACTCATTCGCATTAGGGTCAGTTTGGTTATTATATTCCGTTTTATTAAAATATCCCCACATATTCTCTTTAGGATATGGGTCAAACAGCAACAGTTCGTCGTAAGGAACGAGCACTTAAAATCCAGATGAGCAGTTTCTCTGAATCATAATCTACCTCTTGTTATCCCCTCCCTCTCTCATTCGGTTCATTTCTCGACCATCCTTGTAAACGTGTTTTCTTATTCGTGATACATGCTCTAGTACAGTAATTGGAGTATGAAAATTCATATAATGTTGGTGACAAAATAAGGTAGATTTCTCAGTATGTCCTCTGCCACCAATATTATTTGACTTCATTATTCAGCATTTTCCAATTCTTTGTTTTCGCTAAACTAGTTAAACTTTCCATCATATTTGTCGCCTTTTCATTGCTACTGAACCAGCCCAGTGTTTCCTTTCACTTTGATTGCATGAGGTACCTAAAAAGTATATATGATAGTATGGTTTTCTTTTTTTTTCTTTGTTCCTCCCCGTTCATAGTTTGATTTGTGACCGATGATTGGACAATAAATAATAATTTTTCTCTTATCAATACACTGATCGGAAAGTTCACAGAAGCTTTACCATACTTGATTATGGACATTCGTGACAATTTGTGAGTCAATTCAGAAATGAGTGGTAGAGCGACCAGAAGTTATACTATGAAAAGTAATAAAGTGAAAGAGGAAACGAACGAGAAGAAGGAAACTACTACTGTACCTAAGAAAAAGAAAGGTTGCAATTAAAATATAGGATTTATTGAAATCTTGATTATTAGGATCGAATGTGAATGAAGAAGTGAAAGAGAAGAAAGTGAAGAAAGAAGTGAAAGAGGAAGATGAAGAAAATGAAGAGAATACCGTAGTCAAGAATGTTAAAGCGAAGAAAGGTATCACTCATTGATTACATTAATTAAATATTATAATAATTTGAGCCCCTGTGAAGAAGGAAGGAACGGAATCGAAGAGCAGAAGTAAGAAAGTGAAGGAAGGAGAGACAGAAGATGAAAAGACAATGAGAGAAACAATTGGGAAGAATGTGATTGATGCTGCTGAAGGAAGTAAAAAGAGATTGGGAATGCACGCTAGTGCTGCAGGTGAGAGAGAGAGAGAGAGAGAGAGAGAGAGAGAGAGAGAGAGAGACTAACTCCATTGTAGGAAGTGTCTCTCGTGCCATCCATGATGCACGATCTATCGGATGCCATTCTTTCGCACTTTTCGTAAGGAATCAAAGACAATGGAATAGTAAGTCAATGGAAGATAGTGTCGTCGATGAATGGAATAAAACTATCAAGGTAATGGAACGGGATTACGGTAGATGAAGAATGGATTGATATTCAGGATACGGGATTTCCTCTGGAGATGATTCTTCCTCATGGTTCGTATCTTCTTAATCCCGGATCTCCCGATGAAGAAAAATTGAAGAAGAGTCGGTAAGTGAAAGAGATGAAGAAAGGAAGAGAGATGGAGAGAGAGGAATATTATAGTGAAGCAATGTTGGAAGAGTGTACGAGAACTGAGAGATTGGGAATCACAATGTACAATTTCCATCCTGGTGAGTCCATTCTGAGTGAAGGAAAGATAAGAAATTGTTGTCTATTAGGATCATCGACAGGAATTGGAACACGTGAAGATTGTATTCGTACTGTAGCCGAGACTATCGATTACGTACTTGAACGAACGGACAAAATCGCACTCGGTTAGTATACTTTGAGCTACTCAATTATATTATCGCAAATGATAAAAAATAATTTAAGTAGTGGAAACGATGGCTGGTCAGGGTCATACGGTAGGAGGAACATTCGAAGAGGTACGGTATTCATTGATTATATTGAAGAGAAAGTAATTCAGATTCGATCGATTCTTGACCAAGTAAAAGGAGATTCGAAAAGAGTTGGAGTGTGCATCGATACATGTCATATATTCGCCGCGGGTATGGAAGAGAAATTCGGAAACTAAACTAAGAAAAGACTTTTTTAGGATATGACATTCGAACGAAAGAAACATACGAAGACACTATGGAGGTCAGTTAGATAGATCAACTTTGAAGGTTGAGAGAATGGCTGAGAGTGGACTGGATCAACTAGTTTACACTTGATTAAAAATACATTCATGCTAATTTAAAATCTATTTTTGGTATATATGAAGTGAGAATACTGAAAGTGTGTTCTCGTTTGTGCTGGTCAGTGAAATTAGTCACATGAATACGAACTGTCGGCGAATAGGAAAACTTTTTCGTCGAATGGAAGTGACGTCATCACAGAGAAAAGAAGATAGACTTTATCCCATGATTGGAGATGAATCGAGAGCACAATGGATTTGGTATGCTAATTAATTAATTTAAGAAGTTCGGGTCGATTGTTGGATTCGATCGATTGATGGCATTGCATCTCAATGATTCGAAGAGTGAGCGAGAGATACGGTAGAGAGAGAGATTCACTATTGATTATTCAGGTGAATTAGGATGCAATCTGGATAGACATGAACATATTGGAAAGGGAAAGATTGGAGTGGATGCATTCGAATATATCATGAATGATAAGAGGTTTCAATTATTGATGTTATCTGTTCACATGGAGTTTATCTTCAGATTCGACGATATTCCTCTTATTTTGGAGACTCCAGAGGGTGATTATCCTAATGAGATGATTCTACTCTACGGATTGGAGAAGAAATAATATATCTATTGCTCCCTCCTTCACTGGCATAATTTCACTTTTTGACTCTACTGTACTATTGCTAACCTAATGATAAAATGTGTGATACGTGATATAACGATTGAATTGTTCTTGCAAATGAGATCTCGTGTCTCTCTTCATTCTGATCATTCTGCAATTCTCTCTTCACTTGATTCGAAGAGAAGGAAATACAATTCGATCTCTGCACTCTCCACGTATTGGTCACATATTGGAGGAAGTTCAACATTTTCCCTTCCGTCTCTCAATCGATAATCAATGTTCATCTAATACCTCATCTATAATGGAATGCAAAACCCATGTGATATACCGGAAGTCTATTTTAGTCTCGTTCCTTTTCTTTTATTCGCTCACTTTATCTAGTTGATCGTTCAACGACAAATGGGATGGTTTTTCTCTCGTGTTGATTGATCATTCAAAGATAAAGAGAGATACTCACTATATAAGAGATACTCTTCTCTTTTCTCTCCATCTTAATCACTGCAATGCAATCAAACTCCATTACCGTACTCACTCTCCTTCTCATTCTTCTCCCTGGTAAGTATACAAAATAATCTTATCTAAATACTTACCGTATATCTCGAGTAATAATGTCGTCACCCCTGACTGATCTCTACAAAAGAGCCATTCAAAGGAGGGAGACAATTCTAGAGGATAAATTAACGAATCTTATTCGATCTTCTGTTCCAAGTGTGAGTCCTTTCATCAATTTGTATATGTTATGTGAATGGCCCATTTAATTTCTTTCCTCTCGAATGTTTTTCTTTCAAGGGAATCGATGCTGCTCTTCCTAAAATCGCCGAATACGAGACATTCAAACAAAGTCCTGAGGCCAATTTCATCCACGATGGAAATGGAAAATTGCATTTCCGACAGTATAGACGAATTAATCTGAACACGGTAAGTCATTCCTTCTCTCAATATCGAATATAATTAAAATATTCATTGAAGGTGATGTCTCAACGATCAGGAGTGTAATTCTATTCTATTTTCTTCTCTTTCTCAATTGGATCTCAATCTTCATCTCATCTCCTTACGTGTCTCTCTCTCTCTCTCTCTCTCTCTCTCTCTCTCTCTCTCTCTCTCTTCTCTGTACAATACGAGTACAATTCACAGTGGGATAAATCTCTCTTCAAAGTGGCTCAACTATCCATTGTGTCATTCGACTCTTCACTCCTTCTAATGAGTATTACCCTAGATCAGATGTCTCATATAAACTTCCCTCTCTCTCCATCTCCTTCTTTCATCTCAATTTCCTCTTTTGTCGTCTTCTCTTAGATTCCTTCTCATTTCAACTCTTTCTTCGTCTCTTCATTTCACTTCTTTCCAATATTCTATTCATTCGCCTCTTTCGCATTGGCTCAATCTGAATTTCCAAGTGAGAAATCCAGAAGGGAAGAAGAGGGAAGGAGGGACGGACTACGAATGATCTTTCCTTCCTTTAGCCCCCTCCCCTCCTCCTGTTCTCTCTTCCTCTTTTACGATGATAGATGACAGGTTCTATCAGATTCTCTCTTGGATCCAATTCGTGTATTTCCCTATCAGCTGAAGGAATGGAGACGTACTTGATTTACTATTGATATGTGATTAGAAGGACGATTGATGAATCCTTATGCAACTCCTTCCACTCCTTTCTCTGTCCACAGCTGCATTCAATTATAAATTATTAGGATTACCTTGATCTCGAACCTCCTGTTTAAGTCCATTCGGGAGTTCTATTCATGGATGAATGAATCGTATTCTCTCCTTCTCTTCTTCTAAATTGGTCTTTTCTCCCCTCCATCTTCCTCCTTCTCCCTTCTTTTCTCTTCTCCTCTCTCATTATAGTTCCTACTGAACCGTCAATTCACCCCCTTTTGTTGACTATGAGATAGATGGTAGATCTGAGACAGATGACATCTGCACAAGAGGAAGAGTATCTCCCTCTCCCCTCCCCCTCCCTCCCTCCCTCCCTATAATCACTTTCCCCCTCCTCTTACTATACTTATCGTATTCACTCTCCATTCAGTCTTCCTTTCCTTCCTTCTCTTTTCTTTATCCTTTATTGTCTCTCGTAGTGTCATGATTACATTTGTGTCACCCTCTAAACGGAGGCTCACCCTACCCCCCCCCTCCTCCCCCTCCTCCCTTCCTCCAATCCACCCTCTCTCCCCTTCTTCCGAGATAGATCCCATTACAATTTTATTCTTCTTTCCTTCAGCTTCAGTCTTCTTTCACCATCTTATTTTCCAGTTGGGTAGTCTGAGATAAAGAGAAGGGAAGTGATAGGAAGGAACGTTGAATGGTCAGTAGATTGAAATGGAGACCTCTCCCTCTCCTTCTCCTTCTCCTTTCCCTCCTTCACTCTTCTCTTCTCTATTCTATCTAACCCGGTATAATGTTTCGATATGGGTCTAGATAGGGGAGGTCTCAAGGGACAAATGTGTCCATCTTCCTCTTCTATTCTGGCTAACAAATCACTTCTCTTTTCCTCCCTTTAGTGATTTCTCTTCTAGTTTGTTCATCTGTCTTCTCATTGGCATCCGAATGGATCTTCTTCTTCCTCCTCCTCCTCCTCCTCCTCCTCCTCTTCTTCCCTCCTTTCTCTCTCTCTTCTTCTTCTCTTCGTGCATTTCGAATCCATCCTTTCCATTCATATCTAATCGAGATCTCTTTCCTACTCAGTCTTCCTATCGATTTCCATCTCCTCACAATGATCAATCAATGGCTCATCAATCGATTATCGTGACTCTCTTCTTCTTCTTCTTTTCCTATAGTCTTCTCTGGTAGACACACTGAATTGGACGAAACTGTCTCCAAGGTGATCTTTCCATTTAGAGACCAAGAAGAAGAATGGAAGAAAAGTGGGAGAGTTGAAGAGGTGTGAGGGAAGGGAATACGGAATGGAAAGTAGGAAGGGGAGGGGTGGTATAGATACAGAATGGTATAAACTCCACTATGATATCATCTCATTCATTTCTAGGTAGAATGTCTGGAGTGCGTTGTCACATGGTCATCTTCAACTCATTATTCAGCAGCTCCAAAATGTGCTCATCATCCTCGAATTTGCACTGGAAATGCATGCTTCATGCGTATGTCTTATTATATATCCCAATAGTCTCATTTACTCCGTTTATTATTCACCCTATGAAGTGTTCGCCGTAGTAATTCAATTCTCTTTTTCGTATTACTCAATTAGCTATTCTGTACATAAATATTGAGCGTTTGCACTGCGAACGTGCAGTTGGATTAGAAAAAAAGTAATTGATAGTGGATAGATGAAATGAAGATTGATTGATTAATTTCAGGTCAATGTAAGCATTGTCCAGTGTATCAGTACATGATGGGATGTCTCTCTCTTTCGAGATGGCAAACTGAGGACATCGAATTCGCGAAGAAGTCAGTTTTTCAATTATGCATTCCTTCGATTTTTTTTAAAAGAAGTGAAATTGTAAAGGTATTTTAAATTACAATAGTATTTTTGAAAATAAAGGAACCATCTTTTTCTGATCGAACAAGAACGACTGATTCTCTTACTTATGTCTATCCGCTTTCTTCATCACAATTATTGTCAGAGAAGTGGAACAACGAGCATCTCGAATCGGTGCAGTTCTTCTATGTGAAGATTCGTTCAATCAGACGACTTGCATTTGCAATCGGTTAGATTGACACTTTCATCCTCTATCTTCTTCATTCATCCTCTTCTTCATTTTCAGTCGAGACAAATGTAATTCCCTCCATCTCAACCTTCCATTCTCAACGTATGCTGAAGGTTTCTTCAATGGAATAGTCAACTTCGATGTAATAATAGGCAGGATTGATCCAAAGTGAGACTTCATTCTCTTTATATTCCATCTCCACGATGATCTTTGCAGTTATTTCTCAATAATTCCGGGTACACAACGACATTCTCCTCATCATCTTACGAGTTCCTCTTTCTTTCCTTCCTTATCTTTACTCTACATCGCATTCCTTCTATTCTGGTGACAATTCATGGATAAATATTGCATCATCATTAGATACCACTCTATTTATCGAGAGATAGAGAGAATCACAATGAAGAGTGGTTGAAAGATGGAAAGAGATGATAACCGTGATGGAGATACAATGAAGAGAAGTCATGGATTAATGAGGAGGGGAAGCTCGAATCGGGGTGATCGAGAGAGAGACTATTCATTATGAGGAAGATTAGATGATTGGAATGGAGATCTTCAGTGAGGTCTCATGATGACTTGTCTTATTTTAGATAGACAATTGGGTAGGGAAATGGAAGGAAATGTGGGGATATGAGAGTGAGGAAGAAGAAGATATACTCGTAGATTAGAGAGAGAGAATCAGAAGAGAAGTGAGAAGAGAAGACAAATAAGAAGGAAGGAGCTGACAAATGAAGAAGAAGATGAATTGATATGTGATCGATAATTGAATCTTCTTGTTTCATGTGATGATTTAAGTGAGGAAGGACTATTTCCTCCCATTCCGATTGTTACTCCCGATGATACCTTATACATATTCATTATTTGTCGTCTTATTCTAATTATATCTCACTTCTGTTTCCTGAACAGAGCCTTTTCCCTTTGGATGTCGAATTGGTTCGTTCACTTGAACATCTCTATTCTTCGCACTTACATCTTCCACTCCATTTGATTTCTCCTTCTCTGTCTCTTCTAATTCTAAAGTGAAAGAATTACAACAAGATCAATCAATAATTCATGTACCTTTGACTCTCATGATTCCACTCTTTACAATGAGTATTCCCTCCTCTTCATCCGAATCTGTCGGAAGAACTTTCCCATCACTCTTCACTGGATTCACTCGATATACTCCAGATAAAGAAGTTTCATCGTCAGTAGGCAATATTCTAGATGTATCGTGGGGGAATAGAGTGGGAGGAAGGGGAGAAGAGGAAGGCATACGAGTTGTCGACGGTTCTGTTGTTGTAGATATTATTCTGAATGAGAATTTTTTACCATTGGTGGTGATTGAACTAACGTCGAATAATTCGTTGGTTTGATGAGTACATATGATTTCACTTGAATGAGTCCTTCTTCATCATCGAATCGATGTGATTTTCGTGTGGTAGAAGAATAACGGATGGGCGAAGACTTCGGTACACTCAAATTTTAAACATTTTTGTGTTCAATTATCTCTTTTCTTTATCCTTTATTGCCTCTCGTAAACAGGTCATCTACATAAATATTTCTTACAGAAAATATCTATCTATGCTAGGGAATTTTATTTAAACAGTGGCAAGCATTTTCCATTTTCTTTTGCAATTTCCTACAACTGAAAATTATGTTGAAACAAAAATTTCAATGAATCATTATGCTTGAATGTAAAGTAAAAAATACATAAAGAATTCTCAGGAAAGATTCGTATTAAGTCAGCTAATAGAGACCATTCAAAAGTATACCTCGTAGTTGACGTTGTAGTTGAAGAAGTTGAAGGAAGAGGAGGAGATATTGAAGATGTTGATGTCGTTGTTGATGATGATGAAGAGGAAGATGAAGAGGATGAAGAAGATGAAGAGGAAGAAGGGACCTCTTCAGACCAATCAGTTGGCAGTTCCACACTTGGTTCTGTAAGAGAGATGAGACAATTGGATGTGCTTCTACAGTCACTTTCCCCCTTTGGATCTACTTTGATTGACAGTCTTCCTTCCCTTTTTCCCTTCTTTCCTTCATTATTCTTTCCCTTTCCTTTTTCTCTCACCTGCAGTAGTCAAATTCACTCCAGGTTGTAGATCATATCCCTTCAGAATGGAATCAGATATGAAATCGAATTCCGCGAGAGGAGAACGAGGATCATTACACTCATTGTCTGTATTACATGCACATACAGTACGATCATGAACTACTTCTCTGAATACGGTAGATTATTGATTGATCAATCGATAACTGATCGACCTGTTGCATTCCTTCTTCGATGAATAAATTCTCCTTTATCTTTCTCGAGTAAATTAATGCATCCCGCAGAAAGAGTTCCGTTGAAGAATGCATTCACTACTGAAATTCTCTTTTCTTTGTATTGGAAGGTCGATTTCGAGATGGAATGAGAATCTTTCTTAGCAGAGGATTAGCAGTATTTTGTGAGTAAGAAGAAGGATGAGAGAGACTCATGAATGTAATTGGTTGTGTTACTCAATGGATTGAATGGTTCTTTCGTCCTCTTCCGTGACCCCCTTCTCTCTATTGTATTCAAGGGCAAGAGAGGACATTGAGTGTGAAGTCGAGACTATAGCGAGATCAGCTATAGATATACGGATGAAATCGAGATTGGGATGAACAAATAGAGAGACCAAGTATAGATAGATGAATACTGCCAGAAGGGAAGGAGGGGAGGGGTAGACTCACCTATGAAACATACATCTCCCTCACAGAGAGAACAGGAGGAAGGGGAAGAGAGTGGAGATGGACAATGTGTGCATCTGAAGAGAACAGAAGGATTACAGTATGACACAATGGAAGAATTCCCTTTGAGAAATGGAAAGAAATACCATTGTTTTACTACCTTCTCTAATCCGAATGAGAGAAGTGACTTGAAAAAGACAGATGGAAAATGAAAACTGACTTGAGTTGGTTTGAGAAGGAAATGAGAAGGAAGAGAAGGAGTAGAGATACTTCCATGGAATAGCATACACTAAATCAATGATAGAGGTGGTGAGAAATTGAAGAGAGTGAAGGATGGGAAACCATATATGAACGAGGATATCAATATATCTCTGATGGATTAGACATGTGAGAGAGAAGGGGAGTGAAGGCTTATTCGGTAATTGAGAATCGGAAGAGAAGGGAATGAGTGATTGATGAGTTGAGAGAAAGCTGATCATTCAAGGGGAAATAATGAAAGGAGGAACGAATATAATTGAGATTGTTATGAGAAGTAAGGAAGGAAAGAGGAAGGAAGACTGGACTGATGGATGACCAAAGAGAGAGAGAGAATGGAGGGAATGAGGGAAAGATAAAGGGAAAGAGTTCAGAAGAGAGAAGGATAAAGAGAAGAGAAGAGAAAGGAGAAGCAAGAGGAAGAGTTCACTTGGAGAAGAATAGAGAGACACCTGAGGGTAAAGAATAGAATGAGGGAAGGGAAGGGGGAGAGGAGGGATGACACAACCAGAGTTGGAATGAAGGAAGGAAGTACTCATAGAGGGATCATATATCCGTTTGTCTATCCACTCAACACATATCATTGACACTTCCATGCTCATCCTCTCTTGTCCCTTCTTTCTCTCGTCTGTCAGAGTGACCAGATATCATTTGACAGTGAGATACTCGAACGGTCAGTTAGATAAGAACAGACATTTGTGCACTCGTATCAGGTTTCCATTCAGATCAAGCCCATTCCAATCAGAGACCGAACAATTCATTCATCACAGAGATTGGCCGTTCCTTTTACAAAAGTGTTTGGCTCTAATTGAATTACGATCGAAGAAAAAGGGAAAAAGAGAAGGAGAATGGAGGTTCATTCAATAGGGAATGCTCCCCAAGACTTTCCTATTCCTTTTCGCTCTGCCATTTATTATTTCAGCCCCTAGGGTAAGTGTTCTATCTACTATACTATATGTTCAATGGATAATTTGAGAATGGATTGAGATCTCGAGATGAGTTTGAATCTCTTCCCTCTCCTCCTTCACTCCCTATAAGTATGTTTCACAATGCTTCATTCTAATAAGTACTTCTACACAGATGAGCCTCCTTCTTCCTCTCTCACTGAATTGGAAGCGAAACTAAATGAAAGAATGAAAATTATCTATAGTGATCTATCTAGCAGAATGGATACTATTGAAGAAGCTATTCATCAAGTGAAGAACTCGAATGAGAAAGGAGAATGGTTGGAAAGAGATGATAGATCAAGGTTATCATAAGGAAGGAAAGATCAATGATCAAGTATGAATTCAGTTATCGATTGCACGAGGAACGTCGAAAATGGAAGGAAGCTCAATCAATATGTCAGTCAGAAGGAGCCAGTTTGGTCACCGTGGATTCAGAAGGGGAAAACGGATTTGTCACTCGTGAGATCCCTTCCTTTTCTGCCCTTTCGAAACTATGTTAGACAGCGAGAGGAAAAGAGAATTCTAAAGAAAAAGAAGGAATGGGAGGAGAGAATCTCAGAGTAGCCATTTTCCCATTGAGAGAGAAATGAGTGAGATGAAGACTTCTTTGCCGAGGAACGAGAATGAAATGGACAGATGAATTCCTTCTCTATTCGTATCATTCAGAGATAATCAAGACGAAGCCTCACATTGATTTCGTATGGTTGAAGATGAAAATCGTTCCAAAGTCACTCCCATTGATGTACAATTCAGTAATATCACTGACAAAGGTCTGTACCGTATTCATTCTCGAATATATCGATACTTATCAGATCAGCACAGTCAGTGTACCGTAATCTGTTCTGATTCTTCATGGGCTCTTCGATCGTGTGATCAACTTAGACCATTCATTTGCAAGGTTTTATTATTATTCCAATTGTAATATTTCCAATTGAACAGCAACATTGCAGAGAGATCCTCCAGTGATATCCCTCCCAAGAGAGATTCTGATGAAGAAGATGAAGTATCAATCGATCCCACTTTCAAACAACCTATTCAACCATGGAAGAATAATCAGATACATTCGACACTCCTTGGTGCAGAATCTCTAGGTTCTAACAGAAGATCTCAGGGAAATCGTAAATCAACTGCGTCTCCAAAGCGAGCTCTCGATTTTTTGTTCGAGTGATTTTTTGTTCTGTGTATTTTTATTGAGTAAAGTTTTTCTATCAAGCAATGGCTCCAAGAGAAATCGACGATCGCTATATATATACAATAAATGCAGGAGAAAATAAATGCGCGCTAACTCTATGGCATACCGTAGTTTTCGAAGTTTTTTCGAAGCTTGTTTTCATTTTATCACTTTTCCGGGATTTTCAAACTTTTATTGCAACTCGCTCTTGTCTCGATTGTATTGCCCCTACTCATCCTTTTGAGATGTCAATGGATACGAAATTCAGCTCAGATGCGCAATGGTTCATATCACCCGTCGTCAACATACGGGCATTCAAGGAAACTGCGGAGGAAGAACTCGTACGTGTTTTGGCTTTTATTATTCAACGCCGTTTACGAATAGTCTTCCGTTTGTTTGATAAGTGTGTATTCTTGCAGCAGTTTACAAACAGTCGAATGGGAGTTTCTGATGAATATGAACCGGAGGTGGAAACTCTTTCTTCTTTCCTTGGATGTTCATCGAGAACAACCAGTCGAATATTAAAAGATATCTCGTAAGTATATTTTATTCTTATTTAATGATGCATGTTGCAATTAATCCAGTTAGTGTTCATCATGATTGATTCGACAGAACAAAACACACTTCAGATTGGAAAAGTTACTCGAACCTGGAAAACGGTCGCTGAATGATGATCTCGAAGCACTGGATCAACCTAGTCTCATTCTACCTGAAACACTCAAAACACACAGGTATCTTTCATTTCCTTCGTTTAATCATAATTGCAAGCTCAGAGCATGTATGGATCGAATGAAGCGCTTCTCCGATCATTCTACCAAGTCCTTTTATTTTCAAAAAATGAGATACTACAAATGGGAAACGTTTGGAAACAAGGTTAGTATGTTGTGTTAGTTAATACCATAACATATTCATTGAAGTTGACTCAAATAACTACTGATACACCACGACATATAACGGGAGATATCTGTATGACTTTAAACATTGGTTCTCCACATAACCGAATTATGGTGGAGGCAGAAACTCGACGGGCTGGTAGGGTCAGTGTTTATTATCTTTGTGACTTTAATTTGATTCCTATTTGATTTTGTTCTTTTAAAATGCGTGTGATTTAGATGAATCCGCATCTAAAACTCTTGGTCAGAGGGTCAACGACACTCAGCCAGATCAGAGAAAAAATTGTAAGTTTTCGGATTTGTAAGGATCATAATGGGATGGTGATGATTGTTCTCTCTTTGCAGATGTGTCCGTCAGATTTTGGAACATACATCGAGGAGGGAAAAGAATTGGAGAAACCAGATCCCAAATATTTCAATATTTCTTTGTAAGTTTCCTTCTTAATGATGTATAAAAATAGAGGGAAAAAAATGCTAATAAGTTGTTCAAGTTGATAGAGAGAAATGGTGTAATGCAGGTATCCTTCTTCGTTCATCTTCATTCATGATACCTTCTACATCGACACATCTAGGCCAGAGTGTCAGGATATATCAGCGTCTGTTTGCAATAAGCCCTAAAATATAAGCCCTAAAATATGTTTTATCTCAGAGAAATTCGTGAGTTCATGGCCAATAAAAGTTGCTTCGGACCTACAAAAGTAGAATCGATGACTGGAGTGACCGTTATGGATCTCACACTACGGTAAGAGACATTAATTAATTAATGATGCTAAATATGATGAGCAGGTTGGGTCAACCCTATTTGTTCCTACATTCTGGAAACTGCGAACATCTCATTCAATTCACTGATCTTCGATTAATGACCAAAGATGATGAGCAAGTGAGCGATTTATTCAATGCATAGTCTGAGATAGTAAGATGGAAAGATAGTATGATGGAAGGGTTTTAATGTGATTGATTACAGGATGAATCAAAATATCCGATAATGACATTCGAAAGAGGTGGAGAAGTTCGATGTATGGCATGTAAGAAGATGGAAGCAGGAATGGGAGTAGAAAACAATGGAAGACTTCCTATGACACCTGCATTCTTCTGTGATACTTGTTTCAAGGAATTCCATTTTTCCCATGGACAGAGATTGGGAGAATTCAGGGCGTTCCCTTACTTCCACACAAATAGAATATGAAAGATTGTTCTATTCGGCTATTACTAGATAATTAATTGAATTTTCTCATTCCATATTGTGCATGTTTATATATAGTTTTAATTTTCACACACTGGTGATAAAAAGTTTTTTTTTCGCTAAAATTTTGAAATTATGTTGTCGTATTAATCGAATAATAAATATCGAGTATTTTGGGAAGATGAATTATATACATGACTAGATGCTACGATCTCTGTTACCCGGCCCGCCGAAGCAAGAACCCATTGAACTGGTGATGATATCATATCCCGGAATCATTAAAAACATGGATAAGGCACTCGAAACTTTGGGAGGACTCAATTCCATAACTCAGGTACTGTAGACATTGGATTGAAATCGACAGTATTACTGTAGGCATATTTCAACAATCGACCGTTGGAGTTACGTCACACTCCGATGAATCCATACACGAGTTGTCTCGCTGCTGAGAGAAAAATGGAAGGAAAGGTATGTTACTGTATAGTGATGACTACGATATTGATGTGAATGATTTAGTTAACATCGGGTACTCTCCATATGGCGATTCGTGTGAAGAGGAAGAAGAAGGATCCAAGTGTCGTTAAGGCAGAATGCATCGGACTAGTTAGTACATTGCTTCTTATACTTATTTAATATTTTGAATGTGGTGTCTGTCACAAGATAATTTTCTATATGGTTAAAATTCTACGTAACGTAATTAAAGGTTGTTTGAGGTTGGAACCCAGTTCAAGTTCGATTCCCTTTGCGACTTCCAATATCTTCCCATAAGAGGGAAACCACAATCGGATGTATTCGATGATCTAATTCCCAGACTCATTCCCACTGTTAGTTTCAAGTTATATTCCTTCTCTCTCATTCTCCATTTTTATCTTTTATCAAATGATTTATCTTGTGACAGGATCTCCCTTCTGCTCTCTGTTGGTGGGATAAACCAGAATTAAACGGCGAGGAGACTCCCCTTTTTCTCCCTCCCTTCCAATTCAGTCGGTGAGATCTTAGAATCTCATTAGTTACGGTAATGGAAATAATAATGGGTCGGCTGCAGATACAACACTCCATCGAATAAGATATTGTGCAGAGAGACAGTGTTTGGAGAGAAGACGAGGAAGAAGGCATTGGGACATGGACATAGTAAGTGAAGGATAGTCTTCTCTCTCATTCTTTCGCTCTCTAGATCTTCGAGTAGAAAGGAAGGCTCTATCTGTGAATGTGCATGCTAACGATGACTTCCCTCTTGCTCCCACTGCAGATGCTCTCGCTGATGCCAATTTCAGGTTTGTATTCCCCCTCCTTCCCTTCTCCTTCCCCTCCCCCTTCTCCTTCTCTTATCACATTCATTCAGATGCAAGAACGAAGGACCTCATCGCATGTTGTTTGAATTATTCGAGGAACGACCACTTTGGACGAGAGTTGCAGTGGCATACCGAACGAAACTGGAAGAGACACTACTCAAGTGAGACTGCTTAGTCGAAGGTCTATCGAATCAATAACTGATTGATTGTCAGATCTCTCCTCCAGAAGTATGCTTTCTACATCAACAATGGTCCATGGGGAAGATTATGGTGCAAATTTGGATATGATCCCAGAAAAGTAAGCAAGAATGTCTTTTGAGTTCAAAAATAAATGATGTGTCGTTCAGGACCCGAACTCAGTATTGTATCAGACACTTATGGTATCATTCAGGTGAGACATCTTTTTTTTTAAATAGATTTTATTTAGCATTGTATCTCTTACAATTATTATAATTTAGACAGCATACGAAGATCCCCGAGAGACAACGATTAAAAGTATCGACTTGTGAGAGAAAATTGGGCGACGAAGGAGAAGGAACGAATAGTGTCAATTATGTGTATTGTCCTGGTAAGTAGAAGAGAGGGGAGAGGGGGATTATTTCATTCAATTGTTTTATTCCATTCAATTGTTCTCGTTGTCAGGACAACTTCCGAAGGTCCGTCAGATGTGGTATTCACTATGTGATATCGAAATTTCCAGTGCACAAGACTTATTAAGGAAGAATCAATCACTCGAATTTGTCCCTGATTCAGGATTCATTTCTGTGGTAAGCAAGTTTTTCTTTTTTTTCATTTGTGGAAGTAATCTGTAGCTAAATCATTTGATATGCAATATATTTCAATGTGCCAGTCTGAAAATATTTTTGTTAAGGCGACATTGGATCAAATTCGAGATTTGATCAAAGAAGATGTGAAGAAGACGAGTTCAGAGATGGAAGTGGATGAATCTGATGGTATGGAAATTACGATTGATGAAGAATGGTGAGAAGAATGATGGAACGGATCAAATCATTCATTGTTACTGTATTCATTGTTAATATAAATGCTTTATGATTCATAAATATGATATAATCTATGGATATGGATGTACATGTGAGAATGATTAGAGACAAATACGAATCACTGGGTGAGAATACGAATGAGAGGGATATGAGCGAATGACGAATGAGATGAGAGGGATAAAAGAACTTCGAAGAAGATATCGAGTTGTTGAGAGGAAGGAGATGTGAAGAATGATGGAGAGAATGACGTCTCTGGATTGAGATACGATATTATCTGAAATTATTTTAATTATAAGTAGGAAGGCATAAAATGGCATACGGTAGAATGGACAAGAGGATGAAGTGATGAACTGGTGCATATCTCAATCTCTCCCTCCACTGTCTCTTTCATTGAAAATTGAGACTCTTCATTAATGGTTAAATTGATCTTTGATCCTTTTGTTCCCTCTTCTTCATATCTCTTCATAACATCTTCAAGTTCTTTCACAAATCTCCTATGTTCTTCAGTTGTTCTTTCTTGATAGATCTCTCTTGTCGGATATTGATCAGGAACTATTCGAGATCCCTCAAATGAAATTCGATTAAAAAAACCTCTTCATTGAATATACCTTGTATTCAGGATAAGTGGTATTCGTGTCTCTCCTTTTCCCTCTCTTTTCCAATAGATATTTGATTGATTGAAGAGTAGATGGTGAAGAGGAAGAGATAACTCTTCGAAGAGTCTCGTCGAGAGTAGATGAAAGTGGCTCAATTGAGATGGATTAGTGTATGTCGGATATCGCATTAGCTTACGGTAGTTGGCAGAATGGGAAATGTCTCTCCTTGAAGAGCTCTCACTACGAATTCAGCATCTCGAGAAATAGATGGAAGGAAGTATCCTCCTGATATTCTACTTGGTCTATCACAATTAATTTTAATTTTTACCCTCCAGAATGAGTGAGATTGGAATTGGTGTGTTCATGAGTAATCTGGTCATTCTACCGTATCCATAAGGAGACACTTTCATCTCTCCCTCCGGATCTCCTGATTTGAAATATAAGTTGATAAGTGAATAAATGATTACCGATGGCAGCATCGAATCCACAAGAAACAATAATGAGATCTGGTTGGTAGTCAACGAGAGTTGGAAGGACAACGAGATGGAAAATGGATATGAATGAAGAATCGTCTTCGCCAATCGAATTGAGTGGAACATTGATTGTATTTGGAACTGAATGAGAATAATGATCTAGTAAATTCTACCGTATTCTCACACTTATGATCGACTGAACTCTGTTCGAGATTTGGCCAGAAATTACCGTGTTCGAATCTAGAATAACGTATATTGTAATGAAAAGAGAAAAATGTGAAATTACCGATGAATGGAGATTAATTTGATTCCATCGTCTCCTTGAATGCATTCTTGAGTACCTTGCCCTGCATGGACATCCCAATCCACAATAAGAATACGTTGAGCTCCCGATGATCGAGCCTGTTCAAGAGAGGATACTGTACGAGAGAGATAGAGAAGTACATGGTAGAGAATACGATAGAAGTACTCACGTGTTTCGCTGCGATGGCAACATTATTGAACCAGCAGAATCCACAAGGAGCAGAAGGAAACGCATGATGACCTGGGGGACGAACAACTGCGAATGATGATGATCTCAAAGGAATGATATTATGACACGTAAGTCGATCAATGACTGACTTCTCTTTGAATGCAGTTAATGTGGCATCGATTGAACAACCAGCAGAAAGAAGAGCAAGATCATACGTATTCTCATTCATGTACACATCTTCCACTGTCTTACAGTAGTCTTCGATCTCATCCTGGATACGGTAGGTGGATAATGTAATCGATTATGAAAGAGACATACTATCGATTTAGTACAGATGTTCTTGACTTGATCGATATAATCTCTAGTGTGGACGATCTCAATTTCTTCAACAGACGCAGACCGAGAAGGAAGAATATTTGCATTATCGAGTAGATCACATGACTGATTAATTAGAAAGAATGTGGTTTCTGATTAGTATGGAATGAAACCTTGAGTCGATCAAGAATGACAGTCATTCTGTCTGGAGATTCGATATGATACGAATCCCATCGGATACAGTGATCAAGCATCTTTTCATCACTAACGAAATACATTTATATCTGAAATTTTCTATTGTAGACAAAAATGAACGAAAGAAAATTTGAAAGAAATTTGATCGGATGGTCGTTGAATGTTTTGTTTTTGTCAAAAGATTTCACGCGACGTCTAATACGATTAGAATCACGACGCTTGTTTGAAAAAAATCAAAACAAACATTTGGTAGTGGGTTGTGTGCGTGTGTGAGCTACCGTATTTAGCCGAAGCTGGCCGAAGGTCTGTTGTGGCAGACTTTATCAAATTGCCTGTTTATTGATTTTCTATGTTGATTTAATTTAAATATCGATTTTTTATATGACGTGTATTTGCTCAGGCATGGCCTCTTTCTTGAAACGGACGCTTGGTCCTCTTAGGACTTTCTCCACATCGCCTATCGTCAGACGTAAGTTCCTTGAACGTAAGATTGAACAGTCGTTGGTTGCATCCTTTATTTTCAGTACGTGGGCCTCTTACCTTCGACGGATGGTACCCCAGAGATCACAAGCCCGGACAGTATCCCGAAAACGAGGTTAGTTTGCGATGGTGGCTAGTTGTAGCTTATTTGAAATTCGTTTTTAAGTTATTTTCAATTTAATTTTCCTGCCCACTCTCAATATATATTAAATATTATCTTAAGGAAGAGCGTCGCCGTGCGGCTATCAAGTATGGTCTTCGTCCTGAGGATTATAAGCCAATGGATAAAGACGATATTGTCAGGTATGTGCTACAAATTGACTTAATCTTTAATTGACTCCATTCACAACATGAGTCGTAAAGAATATTGGTGTTTGAGATATGCGGGAGACTATCCCGATCTGGGAGTCGTGACTTACGATCACAAGGATCCTTACGAGTCCTGGACTGATCGAAATCACAGGCGAAACTGGGGAGAAATGGTCAGTGTGCTTCTATTTTGTATTTGTTATCTGTTTCTGTTTCTACGTTTACTACGTAGCACGAAAATAATAATGAGCGGGCGCGGTGGCGCAGTGGTTGTGTGCCAGGAATGCGATTCGAAAGGTCACGAATTCGACCCCGCCCGCCCTCAGATCCACCCAAAACCAAGGGGGTTAAGAAATGTTGGGAGTGGTGAAAGCCACAGCAATAAATCCCCTACCACGTGCACACAACACGGGCGGTAAAGCCTCGCAACCAGCCACTGGTCGTCCCGGGATAGGCTCAAGTTGCTAATCGGCGTTGGGGTGGCTAGCCCGCCCTTAGCGAGGATAATGCCAAAATCACCACCACCTATCTAAATTAATGCTTGCTTTATTTGTGGGTGCACTCTGGCTGGTTTGCCGGGTAAAATTGTTTCTATTTATTCCGAAAAGAACGCTTCCGGCTCAGAGTCAAATATTTTGTTCTAACTTTTCTCTTTGGAAACCAGACTCTCTTGTTAGGCACATTCCTTTTTTATATTGGTGGCTCTGTCACTACAGGATTTCTGGAAACTTATGTTGCTATTTTGATAGCTGAAGTAATATGTGTCACATTCCAATCACTGAGAACCTAATTATTTTTCTCAGGTCGGAATGGACATGATGAACTACCGTGGAGATCGTCTCACGTTCACTGGACTCGAGGCTGAAGATTACACCACGTATCTTTTTATTTTATACTTTATGCAATATTATAAATATACTTTATGCAGTATATTTTGTATTTGATGTAAATGGTTTAAATTGCAGTTGGGCATCGATCAAAATGTGTCTGAGAGTGCTCGTTCCCATGGCCCTTCTTGCCTATTACTTCTCTCGTGAAGATCCTAATGCATTCAGATGGAAGAATCCTGCGGTATATTTTCTAATAAATTGCTCAATAAATTTAAGTCTTTGCTGATGCAACGTCTATTCTATAATTACGGTAATTGCAGATGCCTAAGCAATATCCGTATGACTTCGCTCGTTCATTCCCATTCGATGATCCTCGCAAGTTCCCCATCGTTAACTACTCTTTCGATGTGGAGGGAAAAGACCACGGACATCACAGTCACCATTAGATATTGTTTGTTAGTGTAGAAAAGAAAGAAGAAATCAAACGAGTCGATCGATAAATGGTTTATGTATACTTTACATATTGTTCTTCGTGTACTTCGGGGTAGAACATGAAACTCATTTAACTATGATGCTGCCTTGGGTGTTCACATCACAAATTCTTGGTCTTAAAAAATATTCGAAAGCCAGTTGAAGACACAACATATTGAATCTGTCATTGAAAAGGGATTCAGCAATGAACGCAATGAGTCTTCGGTAACATGCTGGATAATGGCACTACTATTCAAATGTTTTTGTATGCGTAGTCCTGGTTCCGAACGAAGCTACTACTTCACGGAAAGATCAGAAGAGAATTCAAGATTCAAACGCTAGTAAAAATAATGCGTCACGAGGTCATGGAGATCGTACCCCGTATATCCTCTGTACAGTTCACAATAATACGATGTTTTGATGAAGATGAACCTACTCATTTTACACGCTGGCTCCTCGTTGGTCTCAGACGACGTGCCTTCGAAATCGACTTTTTTCTACATTCCACAGCTCATGATATCGAGGATTATGTCATAGTCCCAAACTGAGCAATATCAATATGTTCATTCTCAAGTGAATTTCAGAAATGAAATTGGAAACAGGATCTTTCATTGAGAGATTAGCGGACTCATATACCACCTGCTGCAGTCAACTACGCTCCCACTAGATTCCTTTGGATGTAACTGGTACTTGGAGAAGGGTGGGGGAGTATCGATTACGGAAAGTACTGTTATTGAGATACTGGAGAGTAGGGCTGTCAAGGTGAAGAATCCGTCTCTTCAATCCTCGCACTTTCTCGTCACTCTGACCTGTGAGAGAGTACTTGGAGATGGATTCTTCACTAAGACAGCCCATGTGAAGAGAGAGAGAGGATGACATACGATGTCGACCGGAGAGGGAGGACACCTTACGGGCTCATGTAGCACGAATGGTCCTCGTTGTCTACGTTTCAGAGCGTTACTTGGCACACAGCCTAATGTAGCATTATAGTTGCATGAGTTCAAGAGGACCCAGGAAAATTTATCAATCAACTCTAGAATAACAATTTTTATGAGACCAATATGGGTGTGTATAATGTGTGCGCGTGCGGTTTGCATTGAGTGTGGTGAGTGTGCGTGCGTGTGAAATGCTGACTGCCAGAATATCCGCTTAGGGACATTCACGTAAAATTTCAAACTCTATTTAAAATTCCTATTTTTCGGTTACGGGGCTATCGGACATGCAGAATCACGATAGCACTTCCAGAATTTTAAAATTATTTTATTTAAGCGAGATACAGGCACCCATTCTTAGCCCCGCCCACCGTGGTGTAGTGCCAGCGAGTGTGCGGTTAGCTGTGTCAGTTCATTTTAACATGTCAGATGCGAATATTTTCAAACGCGTTTCCTTCCTTTATTTTTTTCTCTATTAAATAGAGCAATTTCACTTGAACAATTATTGATACATATAAAGGATTTTTCAGTTCTCAGCGAGCGCACTCATCATTTTTCGAATTCTGGTATACGGTAGCTGTACCTAATTAGGTAGTTATGTAGCTGAAGTTGAGAATTACACATTGCAATGTTTTCTGCAGTGAGTGATTAACATGTCAGGTGCACGAAATAAAAACAAAAACAATCGTAGTTCGTAAACAACAACACAGGATCCTTGGTTTCACGGAATGTTTGACGCTGTTTTTTATAAGGTTTGCGACCACAGATTTTTTCATTTTTAGCATAGTGCACATTAATAGTCTCAAAAACAAAAACATAATCAAATTGCGAAGGGGCATCCAATATTTGATCAGTTCTACAATAAAAACGTTTTTTTCAAAAATTTGAAGGCAAAATTAAACATGTTTGCGAACACAGATATTTTTTGTTTTTTAAAAAATGATATATTATTATTGAAGCTCCGTGGAAAACTGAAAATTAGAGAGGCGCATCCTTATATAGTGGTTTAGTAACGAATAAACAATTTTACTGAGGAGATTTGAATTCCCGGGCAGTTCGACGTTCATTTCCTGGCACAGACCTCTCCCCGGCTCTCGTTTTTTACTTTCCGGTTTGCATGTCCCTAATATCCGCTATACTTTTATATTGTTCTTCGATATATATTTTCTTCGACGGTACAATACATTTTCATATCTCGGACAATCTCCTTTTTCAGATGTTTAAAACGTAGAATCGTCCAAAGTTTGCACACCAACACAAATATGTTGTTTCTCGAAGATTTTTTGGAGAGTGAGTTGCTCGAATCTAAGTTGAGTTTTATTTATGCTTTGTAGTGCTGGACGAGCTACCCGGTGAACTACGAGAAAGATGTAAAGAGATCAAAGATCTCGATGCTGAGATCACAGGTATCTTAATAGTCTAATGAAATCATGTTCATTATGTGATGAACTGCTATAAAAATAGTAGTAATTACAGCTAAGCATGCAGTTGCGACAGCGGAGATTGAAGAATACTTTGGAACGTGTCAAACAATGCAGGAGGAGGTCAAATGTGCCAGGCTAAAGGAATTACAAGAGGTCCGCAGATACACTTCTTAAATATTCACACAAATCTTTCAATGTTAGGTCTTTATTATTTGTACTTATAGGTCTGTTGAAACAATGTAAGATCGATTCGAAAAATAACGGAATCTGTTAAAAGTTTAAGAATTCTCCGATATTTTGTACTAAAAATGACGGTCTTGAACTGGAATTGAGCCATCTAATGAAAAACAGAAATAGTTCATGTCTACATATTCGTATCCCAGAGAAAATTCCATGTTCGTATAGTCGAGGTACCAGGTTTATCTTTTTTCTTAAAGTTGGTTACAGAAATTTTTTTCTTCAATCTTCATTCTACCTTCGTATTAAATGATATATTTTTTCAGACATTCGCCCGTCTTCGTAGTCAATCGGAACGAAAGATTTATCTCTCTGAGAGAATGCAAGATCTATTGGAGAAATACAATCAACATCTTGAGAAGGAAAAGATGCATCTCAAATTTGAACTGGAAGCTGATAATGCTGGCGTCACCGAAGTCATCGAAAAGAGTTCGTATCAAACTGATTGTTTTTTTTTAAATCTGGAGTTGTGTGATAAAATGAGCATGAAGCCAGGATAGATTACTGATTCTTCAATGCTCACAAGAATAATTACAGGATTCGCTGACTACGTTGATCAAATGTTCTCACAACGAAAAGAGAAAAGGAAGAGACCCCATCCCAGTATCTCATCTAATGGAGTGAATACACTTCTCAATGGAACAACCGAAGAAGTGAGATATGATTATACACAGTCTTACTCAAATAGAGAACGTCTATAATCTGTATGATGCGTTTGGATTGAGCTTAATTAATAATTATAGCAGCCATCGACATCTCGCAGTGCATCAGTCTCCATTCCTCATTCTAAATTATCCCGATTGGATTCAAGTGGATCAGAAGCATCTCCTTCTCCTTCTCTTCCTTCCATTCAAAGACCACGCAAGAATAGCCTACCTGTTACTAATGAAGAGAATGCACTCAAGGTATTCCACTATTGGCATCATCTTCAATCCTTATATTATCTGGTATAACGGAGAGGTTTTTAATACTTGCTGATTTAGGAGGCTCGTCGTGAGGCAATTCGACAGCAATTACAAGCATCTCTTCATCTGAAGACACAATTGAATGGAGGAGAGAGGGAAAAGGGTGAGTAGAGTTGAGATTAGTTATCAAAGTACGAATTGTTAATTATAGAAGGATGGAGTTCTCCATCTCATCGATCTCGCCCCTCTCCTTCCACTCCCACTACAACTTCATCCCATTTTGTCAGTTTATTCGCTTACTCGAGATCTGGTATTCTGTAAATCTTAGTATAAGGGTAAATACCAGATATCTTGATATCTCATGATAATATTGCTGATATTACAGGTATTCTCTCCATCTGCCCTTTCTTCTCCTCAATCTTCTCTCCTTCATTCACCCGCTGTCTCATCAATGCCCAATTTCGTTACCACTGAAAGTAGACACGGAAGACCGAGGAAGTCAGATATTATTTTTTTTGATCATTCAGCATTAGGATGTAGAAAAGTTTTTAGTTAATCCATATCCTAATTTGCAGACTGACATCTCGTGTTCAAGAGATGTTCAATTCAAATCAATCTCTAACTGGTCATCGTGAAAGATGTCGTCATTCATCAACAATCATTCCTCCCACTCCTCCCATTATTCTCACACCATCCACTCCCATTGGAAATGTTACTCCTCCTTCCGAATCTATCGAACTCACTCAACCACCTCGTAAGTATTCCCTTTTACTTTCTAATAGTCTCTTTTCTTCTCAGGATCTCGAGATGCCGATGGAGAAGAAGATGGTAATGATGAGCGACCGTGGTGCTTCTGCAATGAGAAAAGCTATGGTGGAATGGTCGCATGCGACAACAAAGAGGTACGGTAGTCACTTCATTCAATCGATAAATGTCCTCTATTGCAGTGTCCTTACGAATGGTTCCATTGGCCATGTGTTGGTCTAGATGCAGCTCCTAGAGGAAAGTGGTTCTGTCCCCACTGTGAAGAGAAACTACTTTCCGAATAATAGTCTCCTTTTAAACGTTCATAATGTACTTATTTTATACTCACATTGCTTTATGCTTGAATTCCATTGATTGTATATGCTTTTCATTTAGTAGTACTCTGTAATTAGTGCCCTCCATCCTCAATTGTACAATAGCCCCTTCCCACTTCCTTCCTCTGGTCATCACTCCAGTCTATCTCTTACTCGCATTCGATGCAATTCTCATATTATTGATAATTCACACATTAATAATTGTACTAACCAGATGATAATAACAATAATAAAGTATTTCACTCTTTGTCTGTCTGGTAGTCTCTCTTCAATACCTGTCCATAGTTGGTTGCTATGGTTCCATCGTGGTCAGACTCCTCTTCGCCCTCTTCAATTCATTCATTCACTCCATCTCCTCCAATGTCTCGTCCTCCATCTGCTCGTCCTAAGACATCTTCTGGTGCTCGACCATCCACTTCTCGAGCAGGAAGAGGAACTATTCCAATTAATACTGATACTACTCCTGTCAGTCCAATTGGGAGAACTGAAATGAATAGAGAAGAAGGAACGCGAAGCATAATTGGTTAGTATCCCATTTGTGATACTCTCTTTTGAAGAGTTTTTTTTAAATACATATCAATTTTATCATTTTTCTCAATTTATCAATTGTAGGATCTCGATCAGGATTTGTTCCACCTCCCTCATCGGTAAACCATTTTCGATTAGCTCATACATAAAATTGGTGTGAATTCAGAAGGGATTTTCTCCATCAGTTCGAATGGATCGAATGGAAAGTAGTGGAATAGGTCGTCCTCCTACTGGAATGATCCATCCTGCTGTTGTCAATAGACCAATCACTCAACAGGGATTGAGAGCTCCCACGAGGGCTGGAACTGCTTCAGGTTTGTATATTGTATGAAATATCTCGAATTGTATCTACACAAAAAATAAGCACGTACACAAAATCTTCTATATAATTGGACTATTTCACCTTGCTGTTTCGAATTTTCTCAATCTTTGTTGCGAAATGAAATAAATTCAGTACAGGAAAACGTCAAGTTCTCGATAAAAGTTATTTCGTCGGTCTTCTGAGGATGAAAGCGAACGATCTTCATATGGAGATTAATCGATTGAATAAAGAACTCGTGAAGGGAGAGAAAGCACGATTGGAAACTACTGCTTATGAGAAGAAGTAAAGGACAAACTAGATATTGAACTCAATTACGTTTCCAGAGCTGAAGAAGCGGCATTAGAACTCAAGAAATTGCATGGTCGACTACTCGATTATAATTCAATGCTCGATAAAATGCATTCAACGAGTGAAATGAGTGTATTGGAGATGGAAGCGAGTGATCTCAAAACGAAAGCTGATCAGGTTGACTGGAATACGGTATGATAGAATACGATATTGATTACAGGTCGCCAAATCATTGGAGGAATTATTCAAAGAGAAGAAACAAAGAGATGATGAAGTGAATAGAATAGAAGAGGAAATTGCAATGCAGAAAAGGAAGAATCAGCAAACAATCGCAGCTATGGTGAGAAATAACAGTGCATTTTGATAGTGTAAAATATATTTCATTCAGGATCCATCGATCAAAGATCATTATGAAGATTTGAAGAATCAATCGGAAGCTTTGAAGGAATTGATTTCTGAAAGGTAAGATGCCTAAAAAAGAGTCTAGTCAGATGATATTCGATTGAAGAGAAAACGAATTGTCTGAACTCGTTAATCTGAAGAATCAGTTGGAGACTGATCTACTCAATTCACCATTGAAGCAGAAAGCTGGTAAATCTATTGATGTAGAAACTGACAATATTATTTCTATTCTAGCGAATCTCCGTGAAGAATTAGTGAGATTGGGAAAAGAAGAGAGGGAATTAATTGAAGAGGAACAGAATAAAGAAAGTCTCGATGAGAAGGTCTGCAATATTTTCGATTATGAAAGAAGAAATATATTTAGAAAGCAAAGTTGATCCAAACGGTGCAGAGGAATAATGAGAGATTGCTGCGATGGAGAAACAGTAAGAGAAAGATAGTTGATCAAAGGGGATTCGATATCGTTTTAGATTCGAGCAAATCAAAGATCAGATTGAGAATGCACAAGAGGAATTGCATGAGTTCAGTGCTAATGTTGAGAGTGATAACAGTAAGTTATCGATTGATTAATCTATCTATTGTACATTCTCGTCAGGAGAGCACTTGGAACGGTATCAGGGTCTTCAGGTCAAGGAAGTTGAAGTAAGACAAGAAAGATGAAATGGAGAACTTTGCGTATCTTTCAGATGAATGAATTCTTCGCTTCATTCGATGATCAGAAGAGAAATCTTTCAATGGAATTAGAGGAATTCCAGGATGGAATAGTACAGAATTTACGACGATTATCTGTTAATCTCAGTAAGGTAAGGTAATCTGTATGGAATATGAATGAAAGAATGAAAGATGAATAAATGGGTATTGTAGATAAATATGTCAATGCAAGTGAATGATCTCGATCCTTCAATTCTCGAGATGAGTGAGGGAGCGAGTGCACACGAATTGAAGGAATGTTAGTATCTCTTATTTCAATTCATACATCTTTTTTTGTAATCATATTTATACTCTCAGAAAATGTTGTAATTGGAAACTAATATAATTATATTTTTGAATTATTGCAGTGCACGTTCGATTAGAAGAGGAATTAATCGGATTAAATGAGATGGAAACAAGAATTCGTGGAGAATTAGAGGTTTGCCCCTTTTAACGTTTCGTATGCGTTACACTTCCATTCAGTACTGTAGTCTTCTTAGTGAAGCAAGGAGAGGACAAGAGGGGAAGGAGGGTAGATGACAGATAGATTTATCATCAATTTGAGACGTTTCGAGCCGTTCGGCTCATCATCAGTCTCTCTTGTCCTCTCCTTGCTTCACTAAGAAGACTACAGTACTTCTCCATTATGACAAGAATCACCGAGTATCCCCAACTTCCATTCAGGCATTTTCACTCAAAGGAGAGAGTATGCAAGAGGAATTAGATCAAATGCCAGACTACAATAGAATGGTACGAGCAAGTCAGGAAGAGAGCACGGTAAGATCAATTATTTATGAAGATACGGTTATGATTGTACAGAATCTGGAGATGAAGAAGGAAGAACTAAAATTAGTTCTTCCTCGTATGGAAGAAACGTTAAGTGAAATAGAAGCAGATCTTGATGAGATCACTAATGAATTGAGAGGAGATGATTCGATTGAGATGGTGAGTGATATTTAAGAAGTCGTTGTAACCCAAACCTTACAGGCTGAAAGTCTGACAAGAAAATTAGAGTATCTAATGGAAACTAATCAACACTTAAAAGAACAGATTGATGAGATGGAATCAGAAGGAAATTATGAAGAGATTAAGAATGAGGTGAAGAGACAAAAAGAGGATAAGTAAATAAGACAATTTAAAGGTTCTTTCCCTCCAGAAGGAATACAACGCACTTCTACTCGCTGCATCCAGACGATAAAACATTCCATATATTCACTGAAATACATGACTAAGTGCACCGATATCTATCTATAAAATGCATCCAAACACACATATCGCAGTTTTTAACTGTATTTAATCATATTATTTGAACCGAGAAGGAAAAAAACATAGAGCAAACAGATACGAATAGTTATTATTAGCAGCAAAATGTGGAGTAAAAAAGAACCCATTTAAAACATACACAATCGGAACATGATTGAGACAATATATTATTCGAATCATGCAGAAGGTAAAACAAAAACGGAATAATAAAACATTTTAAAAAATTTACTTAATCTTCATGGCTGCTCATTCTTAACTAATCTTTGATGATTACTCATTGCTAACAGATTCATTTGATTTAGACGAATCAGTTCCCACTACTCCATCAGCGAACTCTTTGTATCTTGTCCATGAGTACCATCCCAGTAAATCTGTATTAAGAGCAATGAACAATCGAAAAGAGAGAAAAGATCATACCTTTCCACACGATCCGCAGATATAATAAAAAGGTCGATCACTTTCCACCACTTCCGGTTGCACCTTAACATACAATTATGATGCATTCGAGTGAATTGCATCCTCAATGAAACGAATAAATTAACCTTTAGAGTCTGCACTTCTACAGGAGAGTCAACAGAATCCGCCATTACGAGATTGTTACTATAATTGATTGATAGACAATTTATTGTAAAACGGACGTTGTACGTGGATTGTTAACCGTAGTTTACTCACTAGATATCGACAACTCCATTGGTGCACTTCACTATGAATCTCGAATCTTTCGGATCATACTCCTCCAATTTGCACTCGAATCCACCGTAATCATCAGGATTCGTCTGTGAGATTACAGTAATAATGAAGTGATGGTTACAGTACTCACATTCTCGATCTTCTCTTTGAATGGTCCTGGTTGGAAAAGTTCATCATCGAAACTCTCACCCACTCTCTTCGCACAATCATGCAGTGTCTGAATAGACCCATACCTTTCTCAAATCAGTCTACATAATCCCAATACGCCTTATGTAACTTACAACACAATATGTATATTATTACCTGTAGGACGACAGCGGGAGCCATCACAAATCGATCGCCATTGCACAACTGAAATCAAATAAGATAAGAAATATAAAATCGATTTGAAATTGAATGCTTGCTTTCTTCGACATACCATGCATCGAGTGAAGACATTTGAAGGGCTCAGCTTGATCTTGAACTCTGTCAATACCTTCTTCACCTGATATTCAAATTATTTATTACTTCGAAAAGCAGAATGAGCGTGTACCTGATCTAGAGCAGACATTCCCATTCCCACCACGAAGACTCGATCGCCAAACACTGATTTATACTTAAAGCACATGAATCATTTTTAGAAATAACATTTCAAGCTCACTTCCGGTATGTTCTTTCCGAAAGACAATATAATACGTGATTTATTCTCCCTTCCCAATCGTAATAAATGCTCTTTCGAATCAGCGAAGATAACATCCACTCCAAGACGACTGAAATGAGAACAATCAATTAATGAATGGAGTATTCATGGATACCGAAGATGTTTTCCCAATCCAAAGAAGGATGTATCAGTTATGAACGATTTGGGTTTATCTTCGTGTCCATTCGCAGAGATGGCAGCGGCATTTATACTCTGGAATACATCCTAATCAAACGCTCCGTTTCTATTCAGATACCTCAACTAGCTGAGCGTATTCCTCCTCTGTCATCTTTGCTTTCTTTTTCTTCTCTGTCTAAAGAAAGAATTAACAATTGGATAGTGTTCTTATTTGTTCTTACCGGTGTTTCTTTTCTCTCAGCCAAATCATTCTCAATAGATTCTACCATCTCTTCATAATTGTATCCTTTCTCTGTTGCCATTTCTTTGAATTTAATGAATATTTTTATGAGGATATTAGCATCAGTGGCGGCATAGATGATTTGATCCGGACGGAGAGGACGATTCGACCAATTCGACTTCTGCAACCAATTTCAACTCGACCAACTCTTTCTCTCTCTATCTTACAAGGGGAAGGGTTTACCGAACCTGCAATGACTTGTCCAATTTTGAATTGAGGACGACTTCGACCAAATCACTCAATTTGATCGCTCTTTGACGATTTGCACTCTCCACTTCTTGAGTTGATTTACCCTCAGTGATTCGAGCTACAAACACTCTTGAAATACTGAATATAGCTCTCATTCCATTAAAACTATCATTATTATCAAAAAATCATCAATCTATCAAAAATCATTACTTGCTATCCACTACATTATAAAATGGCTCACTCCTATACGATGTACTCTGTGTGAGGTCGATAATCAAGAATCGAGATCCAATAGCTGAAATTATTCGGAAACCATGAAACAATGCTTTTAAATTGGCCTTGAAAAAGTGAATAGAGAAGTGCTTACATCGTTGGAAAGTCGTTTGAGACAGACTACTCTGGTCATGGTGCAACGTAAATCCTCCAAGTCGAGTTTTAAAGTAGCACTGTATGCTTTGAGATCAGAAAGCATGTCGAAACCTGAATTGGACAATGGCGAAAGTTGTCCGAATAATAAATAATCAAACTCGAGATACTTAAAAGTCAAGTTTCTCACCTATTTTGAGATGCTCCCCACCAAAAAGTCGAAGAGTGAATTGCTCCCACTGCGATTTAGACAACTTCCTCTGAAAAAATATACTGAGGCCGATCATTAAACGGAAGATTGGACAAACAAACATCTAGCAATTCGAAATCGACGAGATACACCTTAGCCTGCGAAGAAACTTGAAGAAGGGCAATTCTAAATTCATGAATGAAAATACGAAGCGAAGAGGAAATGACTAACTCTTGCTTGTAATTGGTAGTGCTTCTAAACTCAGAATCGATGCCTATCATACTGAAATGGAAAAGTATTTTTACTTGTTTTTCTTCATTGACTTACTTTCTTCCCCAAGTTCTTCTATCTCATTCAGCATTTCAACCATTCCTTCCCACGTGTCAATCCATTCAATAGGAGTGCCGTCCGCCAATTCATTCTCGCTACATGTTGCCACTCCCGTGTCGTATCTAAATCGGTAACATAATTAAACAAAAATATCCCGTAATAAAGACGACATGGACAACTGACTCGACAAGCATCCGTGCTGCATCTTCCCTCCAATTTGGTTGAGATGAGAAGTAGTTACGGATAGTAGTATAGAAATCAGCTGGATTCAGCTGCAGAAAAAACATAAATTATATCCGTTATAGTTGAGAATAGGAAAAAAACTGACATCATAATAAAGCATCCACAACTTTGCCTCTTCATAATACGTCGATTTATCTTCAGTTTTATCTCGCTTGTCGATACGGTCAAACAACGCTATGATGACATCTTTCCTGTATGGAGAACTCTTCTTGATGTGCGTCTTAAAGTATTGACATAGTTTTTATTTCTTATTTATTACACCTTAATATGATCAAAGATAGTGGTTGTGAAACCTCCGTCAGTTGCCTCTCTATAAGAGATTGGATATATTGACACAACACACCAATTGATAATAATCGAGACTAGAATTATGAACAAAACAACCGATCGAATAGTAGATATCTCAATTTTCCCTTAATCTTCTGTTCTTCGAATCGGGGAGCGACTGCATCTTCCATTCCGTACTCCAATGTCACAAATTTCTTCAACAGACTTGGAATCCTCTTACCTGACAATGAATCAACTTCTTTGTTAGAAAAAAAGGACAACTATACAAATAGACAGGCATAAGAAACACCGTATATACTTTTTTTTCCTGTCGCTATACGCAAAAATTGTCTACTGCATAATTAATTTTTAACAACTAACTTCACCTAATTTTAAAAAAAGAAACTGACTGTTGATGAATTCGTAAGCTTGTCGCTCGTTTACAATTTTACGGTCCATATATGGTTTCATTTTAACCATTTTCTGAAACTCATTTATCACTCCGATTGTTTTAATGTGAACAAAACTCACAAACTGATCGGTCTCTTCAACCATACTGTCGAGGAATCTGATGAGATCTCTCTTCAATATATATATTATGCGATATCAACTATGTATACTTACTGTGATACGGAAATTGCCCTTGATGAATTTCTCCACTTCGTCTGTCTTGTTCTGCAATATAAAAATCTTAACACATCAGTTATTTTATGTATTTTACGTTACCTTGAGCACAAGAGGAATAATGAAAAGATCAACATCGAATTTTTCATGCAGTTCAAAATGATTTGCCAATTTCAATGCTTCCGAGAACAGTTGTTTCGATTCGGAGATACAAAGATCCTTAATATTCGTATTTGAAAATTGAAAAAAAGTAGAACATGAAAAAGGTACTTTGATTTTGAGAGTGATGCGGTCTTCGAGTTCCGATCCCTTAAGCTGAAATATCCGAAGAAGATTCTCCAATTGTCCCATTCCTTTGCTTACAATCTTGTCCATCGTTTCCACCTGCAGAAAATGAGTTTAATCATTTAGGATAGTATTCACTACATGTTCAGAAAAGAATATATAAATAGCATTCGTAAAATATATAATAGAATTTGAACTAGGAATAAATGAACTATCCCCATTACAATCGCCATATTTCTGTCAAACCTTGAATTCGCTCGTCAGCCACTTTTGCATCTTCTCTGGGGTCGCACACTTCTGAATCCACTCTTCGAACGTCTTGAACAGACTGCGATGAACTTTCTTGTACTGAAAGAAAATAGCTTGCGATAAAAAAGGTTCAATCACCTTTTCATTTTTTACTATTAATCACCTTTTCTTTTTCAGAGAAGACAACGTAAATGTCGAACATGGCTTTGTATGGATTCTCAGCTAATCCGAATATCTGAGAAAGTGTGCTTTCAGCTATTTCAATCGCTTCTTTCTCATCGTCTGCTGAACGAGCTGTTTTGTCGACTGGAGCGAGTAAATCCTGCAAATGGGAATACTTAGAAATCAATAAAAAATAACACTTGAGTAATGCAATAATATCTGCTAGAATGGAAATATGCTCACTTGATCAGATCTCTCCATGTAGCTAAAGGCTCGGGGAATGAACCTTTCCCATACTTTTCTTTTTTCTCTGCTTTCGTAAGAGTTCTTTCCTTCTTCTCCTCTTCGAGTGCATTCGGTGTCATTGGCGTTTCATCATTCACAATCGGATGCCAGTGTCGCTGGCCGCACTCGTCGTATCCATTACTGAAAGAATAATTTTGGTCAGATACTGAAACTACCATGAAAGCGGAAAAAACGAGAATGATATTACGGGCGTCATATATCCCTCCTCAATGTGGAATCGAGGTCAAATTGTAACACGGAATAAACAGGGATACTTGTGAAAAAATCGCGATTCATAGTGATTAAAACGCCACAGCCTCAAATCAAATAAACAACTCGTATCAATATCATCCTATTTGTACGCTACAACTTATTATAGATTGGAACTTCCTTCTATGACAGAGGATATCAAATTGAAAGAAAAGAAAGGAGAGATTAAGATCGCCCATACGGCGAACCCCTGGGAATCTAATCTACCCTTTATAGGACAAATAGCGCTCAGATGGAGTCCGTGATCGGTAAGTCACCTTAGAGCGTGCGTGTGCAAAATATTATTAAAATTCCTGAAATGGCTCAGTCGTCATGACAGGACAATTTCAGGAACAGCGCATGCATGCGCGCGCACATATAATTGGACTACATCAGCAGCAAATTTGTCGAATTCCGAGAATGATTGAAATATTGCATCGTATTGCAGATACGTTTTGCCACCATTAACACATAAACGTTGAAATTGATACAGTTCTCGCAGAGTTGCAGAGTTGAGCAAAACTTCCAAAAATAAATTTTGAAATACGTACTTAACTCCCGGCTCTACACCATTCGTAATCGTCGCCTGGCAAATTGCCAACGTGATATTTTTGAACTCATTTTCGAAATCTGCGAATTTCGTTTGAATTCTTCCTTTGAGAATAATATATTGTTCGAATCTCAGGATATACATGTCCGGCGACGAAGGATCAGAAGTTGAGACGAAAGTAGAGCCTGACGCTCCCCAGAGCTCGGACGGTGCAGCAGCGACTGTTTCCCATGGTCGTGGGGGTCGCAGGTTTTCTCAAAGCGGAAGAAGAGGCAGTGATAACAAAGGCGGATTCAAGAGACGTCATGGTTAGTCAGTTGTTTCCAGCTTACAGTAGTCATATTGGTTTAGGAGACTCGCACCATCACAACAAGAATAAGAAGCGTTTCCGAGATGATTTCGTGTATCCGACTGGTGGAAACATCCATGATCCACTCAATCTGAACAGTGTTACTCCTGGAACAGTGAGTTATCAGGTCATTTTCATGGTTGATCATGTTCATTTAGGTGGATCCTCCTTTGAAAAGACCGAAAGATCTCCCCTTAAAGTGAAGATCCCTGGAACTTTGCATGACCCTCTAAATCTGCTGGGAGAAGTCCCGATGGAGGAGTTTGTTGCATTATTATACATTATGGTGTTTATATCATTTTTGTGGTTAATTGTGCTGTTCAGGTCTGTAGATGCACCCGTTGTAGATGATTCCATTGTGTCTCCTCTGCCCAGAATGGTATGTTATTTCACAGTTATTTATGTTCATGTAATTTTTCAGAGTTTTTCGAAGAATAAGAAGAAGTTCGATTTCAAACAGAAGAAGAAAGAGGAGAAAAAAGAAGCGGAGAAAGAGGGCGAGCCTGTGAAGGAACTGACAAAAGAGGAGAAAGAAGCTTTGGCTAGAAAGGAAAAGAAAGAATCTTCAATAAGAAGTACGTTCATCTTCAATCTTGTTATCATTATTCCCGTTCAGGTACTCGTATGGTAACTTTGATCGATATTACGGACATCGTCTTACTAATGGACAGAAGGATCCACGGTATTTACAACCATTCATATATGATTACAGTAATGCGATAACTCTTTTTGTTTAGATTGGGAGTCCTTAAACGGGAATGGTTCGAGAAGAGGAGTGTACTTGATATTGGATGTAATGCTGGCTTCCTTACTCTATCTCTCGCTAAGGTAAGATTGCCATCGAATCATAACTGAATTCATCATTTTGTTTCTTCAGGAGTACGGTCCTCGTCGCATTCTTGGAATTGATATTGATGAACACTTGATTGGAGTTGCGAGGAAAAACATTCGACACTATTGTGATAAGAATACTGAGGTTTGATTCTAACCGATATCTTCTAGATCATGTATTTTAGCTAGCTGGAAAGTTCCCAGCCTCTTTCTCTCGTCAATTCGGTCCCATATCGCAAACTTCACTTTCTTTCTCCACAAAATTTCCCGACAATATCTGGTTCAGAACTGAGAATTTCGTACTCGAGAACGATGAACTTCTGGAAACGGTAAATTGTTAAATGCTAGTTCATCTATGAATGAATCCTTTTGAGGTAGAAGAGGAGTATGATGTCATTCTGGCTCTTTCTATCACTAAATGGATTCACCTCAATTGGGGAGATGATGGAATGAGGAGATTCTTCAAGAGGTTATTATCTAATTTCTTTTGATCGATGTTGAGAGAATACAATGTTCGATTAACCATTAATAGTAAATATTGAGATGCTTCGCTAGTCTTCTCCCCGGTGGACGATTCATCCTTGAACCTCAACATTTCTCTACTTACAGAAAAAGATCCGTCATGAGTGTAAGTCTTCCTCTTTTATTGGAAATAATGTCTTTTTTATCATTCATAATTGAATATTGCAGGAAGAGCTGAAGGCCAACTATCGTTCAATCGAATTCAAGCCAGAGGATTTCGAGATGTACTTGCTAGAGGAATGTGGATTTGAGAGTGTAGACCATCTTGCTGTGACTGGAGCAAAAGCTAAGGGTAAGCTATTTATAATTAATAAATTGTTATCGACGGTGATCAGTCTTATATTCAAATACGGTACATCCTCTAACTTTAAGGATTCGATCGTCCTATTGATGTGTATGTGAAGAAACCTCCTGCGTTCATGAGAAGAAAGGAAACTAAGAAAACGGATAAAGACAAGAAGGAAAGGGACGAAATTAAAGAGGAAGAAGTTGCGACAATTGAAAAGGAATCGACAATTTCAGAAAGTGAAGTGAAACCCGATGAATCGGTACTCAAGTAAATCCCGTTAGTAATTGCTAGAAGTTGATCTCAAGTTGATTTTCCCATGTTTGAATACGTTTTATTCGGTGCACGCTCAATTTGTATTCAGAACAGGTATAATAATAATAAATAAATAATTGTAATCTTAAATGAGAATAGATTGCTTATGCAAGGGAAACGGTTTATATCCAGAGGGACTACATTGTATTGGTTAACGCGTTGTATTGATTTGTCTCTCTGTGTTCTCTCACTGTCACCCACTCTCTCCCTCTCCTTTTCTCACTCCACGATGCTCTCACTCTCACCCCAGTTGGCTCCTTATTTTCTCTCCCTATCTTCTTGTTTTTATTGTTATCTAATTTCTAATTAATCAGTGTTATCATGGCTATCCGTGCCCCTCGAATCATGCAGAGAAAGCGAACTACGCCCTACGATAGAAGTCAAGTAGAACCAGGTTTGTACAGTCATATAACTATTTTCTAAGAGTTCCCATTGACAGTCCCTTCTACTTCCATCTCTTCAAATATTGTCGATGATGATATTAATGAGGTGAGAGAATTATACTCCCATATTAATGCTGTGAACAGTGTCGACGTCTAGACGATTTTTCTGGAGAGAAATGGTCTAGACAAAAATGGTCTAGACGAATATGAGGGAGACAGACTCCCTCACATTCTCGCCTCTCCTCTCCAAGAGGAATTGTCTAATCGACTTTTCAAGTCGCGAATGGCGAGAGGGGAGAAGAAGAGTATGGAAATGCATCTCATTCCACACCGATCCGACAATTCCTCTTGGAGGGGAGAGGCGAGAATGAGAGAGACTCCCTCTCTCTGTCTCCCTCATTTTCGTCTAGACCATTTTGTCTAGACCATTTCTCTCCAGAAAAATCGTCTAGACGTCGGCACTGTTCACAACATAATGGTTGATGTTTTTGTGACCTATAATGTATATTTCCAATGATTTGTTGAGGTGCTCGATTCAAGTGGAGTCTACATTCAGGATGGAGTCATGATGAGAATTCGTTAGTATCTTAAATTGGTTTATAAGAGAATGTTGATTAATCGCATCAGGGCGTTCTGAAACTTAAAATTCCTTTCAGAAGACACTCTGAATAATGAAGAGAGAAGGATATTAGCTGAAGAATCAGCTTATGCAGCTGCAGAGGTTCGTCTAATTCAGTATTTCTTTTTCATATTTTTTTCGTTTGATTTCTGAATATAATTTTTTCAGCGATTTCATATGGCAGCGAAGAATCGTCGATCGATAACAGTAGATGATTCCACCGGATTCGGAGATAATCCACAACCATATTTCGAGAATAGACTTCCAGGTTCATTACAGTTATACGTACACATATTGTCACTCATTATAGCTGATTGTCTTTTACTTCTTTAATATTCATATAATTGAGGTATCGCTGACGAGGTTGAATCGTATCCGTGTAGAGTATGTGATCGAGATCAAGTATTCCTTACTGGATTTGGATTAGAGAAACACACGAGGAATATGCATCCTGATCATCTTTCTGATGTATGACAATTCATTGGTTCATTTGAAACCATTCACTCATTTATCTCCTTTTTCATTTGCAGGTGTTACGACAGATCAGAATCATTGGTGAAGAGTGGAAGAGGAGGAATTTAGAGAGAGGGAAGATTAAGGAAAGAGTTCAGGCTGTTAGATACAGGTGAGATATAGACAAATAAATTCTTTTTTCTTCAATAAAAAATAGAAATTAGCTTCTTTCGTATCTCAAGATGAATGAGATCTTTAATGTAGAAAGATATGTTGTTTAACTTTGATTTTTTTGCGTAACTTTCAATTTCAAATATGATTGATTGTAGACACGATTCATTGGCAATGGCTGCGGCGAGAGAATTGAGAATGGGATCGACGAGAAATATGAGAAGATGGAATCCAGGTATACTTTCTTTTTTCAATGGATAGTTGACAGAAAAAAACTCCTGGGTGAATACGGGTGTTATTATGAATGTTGAATTGTAGATGGGTCTTACAACTACGTGATTCCATCGAATCAATTGGATCTTGATATAATGGGGAATACACCGGGAATCATTGGATCTGCAGGAGGACCTTTTGAGGTTAGACGAACCTATTCATTGATTGTTTCGAAAGAGTAAGTATTAATTTACGTATTGCTCAGGCATGCACTATCTGTAATTTACAAATCAACGTATCCCATCCAATTGCACACGAAACTCATCTGAAAGCACACAAGAGGAATGATGAATTGAGAGAATCACTATTACAAGAATACGGGCACGAGGTGAGGGTGAATGGGGAGGAAGAAGATGAGGATTCCCATTGGGGAAGGGAGGGAAGGGATTGCTGTTTCAATGGAAAGGATCATTCAGCACGTGGAACGAATGAGTTGTCATGACTGTCAATTAGTATTCACTGATCAGAAAAAACTACTTGCACATAATGAATCCATGCATGTTAGAAAAAGAAAGTGAGTTATTTTTATGTTACTGTAGATCAACAGAAAAATTCTGTAGTAGCATAGCTATTGTAATAAGGGAATTGCAGATTTGTATGTAAATGGTGTGGATTTGTGACATGCTCAGTGACGGAATTGAATGAACACAAGATAGATGTACATGCGATGCCACCGAATGGAGGACCGAGACAAGTGAGAAGAGAGAGAGGGGAGGGGGGATGGGGATGGGGATGATGGAGGATGGAGGATGAATGATTACAGGCTCCTATGATGTCTATGAGGAAAGAAGCGCATTTCGATCCGAAGAATGGAGGAGAAAAGAATAAAAATGTAAGTTGTAGATAGATGGGGGGGACATTCTTTGATACGATAGAATAAAATCCTTCAGAATGCCCAAGAGAAGAAGCAAGTTAAAACAAGTGCACCTACTCCGATGGCTGATGAAAGCCATTTTAGGTGAGGATGAATGATAGAAAGAAGAAGAGGGAGAGGGTGATAGGATATTGGGATACTTTTGTCATTCTCTAATTGCATGTATCATTTCAGTGTGACACGTACCTCATGTCCTGATTGTTCCCTTCCCTTCAATCGACCTTCTCTTCTACTCAAACATATGTTAAGAGTTCATTCCAAGTGTACATTCACTGCATCGATCGATACGAAAGTGAGTGATATTGTAGATGATGATGGATAATCTCTCTTTCTTTCTCAGGGTCTTCCCTCCTTCACAGTACAAGTAGATAGAGGACGAGTTACATGGTCATGCTGTGGAAGAGATTTCAATGATAGGTATACCCCCTCTCTCCATCATTCATTCAACTCACTCTTCTCATCTTCAGAGTTTCCTTCTCCCATCATCGTCAATCTCATTCTGTCTCTACAGTGAATGAGGATGAATTAATTCCCATTGGAATGATACCCTCTTCATCGAGAGGAAGAGTAGTCAATATGCCTTCCTCACAAGAGGTAAGAAGAAGGGAGGAGTGGATGAGAGACGAAGATGAATTCATTCCAGGAAGTAGTTGTATCGAGTGATAATATCAAGGGAGCGATCCTCGATGATGAATATCATATCGATCAAAATGCTATTATTGGAGCTGATGGAACAATAGAGGTAACGAAAAGAGGGAATGATCTATCTATTTCTTCTTATTATAGATCGTTGTTCCCCAGGGAATGAAGAATGATGGTAGTCTACAGTATATTCTGGTTGTCGAACCAGATAAAGATGGAGTGGAAAGACAAAAGATTGTCGCTTTCGACCCGAGAGATGATCGTCAGTTTTACTCTTATTCTTTCCATTGACAGAGATATCAATCACAAATATTTTCAGCGGAAGATTTGTTACGACAGCATGGAATGAGTGTAGGAGGAGGAGAGGGCATCGAATCTACTGTAAGATTTATTAATTTATTTTGAAGAGCTTTTTCTTGGTTTCGCTTTCATCTCACACGGTTGTTAATTTTCCACTTAAACATGTGTGCTTACAGTCTCAAGAAGGAATGGATGGAGCTAATTATTTGGAAGACGAAAATGGGCAAATAATCATGTCATCGGAGCAATTCGAACAATTCACTATGCAATATGGAGATATTTCCAATTTGGTGAGAAATTATGATCGATTACCGTACTAAGAACTTTTTTCAGAATATCGTCTACGTAGAGAATACACATGAAAATCGGATAGAAGATGGAAATGAAGGGTGAACGAAGAAGGAGAAGAAGAAGAGGACACAAATGCACTACAACATGATATTCTAGAGCCATCCGAATCATGATAATCGTCACTTCCCTTTTTATTGTATTATCACATGATTCCATTCATATATCTAGGTCGGTTGATTGGACTAATAACTCGCTTCTATCATTAATTCGGGTAATTCATAGTTAATCTAGAAGAAACGGTCTCGAAGACATTGCTGAATTAGATGCTAATGTTAACTCGATAAAGAAGATTGGATAGAAAACTTGGTTCATTCAACAATTGAGACAGTAAAGGAGACGGAGTGTGACCACTTTCCCACTTCCATTCCTTCTATTCTTAAGGAGTTCTGCCATTTGAGATGACAAACCCTTCTCCTCTCTTCCACTCCCCTGTCTTCCCTTCGTTACTGTTCACCTCTAGGCATCCTCTCTTCACTATCGTTTTTCTTCTCTTTTTCGGATCATTTTTCGGACTAGTTTTATCTTATTTTTGTTATGACTTCAGATTATGGAAGGAAAAGAAGATCCTCGAATTGAGGAGTTAGGACATGTAAAGAGAATAATTGTAGCGGCAGTATCTGTAGGGTGAGCAATTAATCAAGTATCAGTGAGGAAATTGTCCATTTCAGATGTTCATCCTTACTTCTCATTATTTTCATTTCTATTACAACTCAATTGTCAGTACAGAGAATTAATTCCGTTCTTGAGGAAGATCTCACTTATTGTAAACTAGGAAATGATAAGATCAATGATTATGTACAAACTACCTATCAAGTGAGACCTTTTTCTCTCTAACTCTTCAATGGAAAGTATTGAACATCTCTCGATCAGTTAATGGGAGCAGAAAGAAGAAAAGAGACACTGGCTACACATCATCTAATGCTACTGCCGTTAGTTCCCCTCTCCCCGTTCAATCTACGAAGTCTTTCCATGTTCAGAGTTCAAGGAAGGATACTCCAGTGGAGTCGGCAGGTTATACGACCTCAAATGCTACTGCGGTATTGATAGACTTTTGTATTCTATCTGCATTTACCATTTCAGACTGATAGCAAGGATGCCGTAGTCCATTCGGTTAAAGATGTCAACGTTTCGTCTACAGATGTAAAAGTTACTGTAGCTGCACCATGTAGTTGTGGAATTGGACCTGTTGGAGATATTGGACCACCTGGGGATGATGGAGTACTATCTCATTTATGTCTCATTTATGTCTTATTTACAGCCTCAGTTATTTGTTTCTTGCTACATTCTTGAGTCTCTTCATTCTTCAGATAGATGGATCCGATGGGAAACCCGGTGCTGATGGAAGCGCAGGATCTGATTATGAAGGAGAGTATAAGGGAAGAAATGAAGAATGGTGCTTCACTTGTCCGAAGGTATGATAGACCATGTATAATCTTTATCAATATCATCGTTGAGGCTCCCGGGGGAAGACCTGGAAGGCCAGGAACAATGGGATACAGAGGAAGACCAGGAGCTGAAGGAGAACATGGGAGAGATGGTTAGTCGAAGGATAAATGAAAAAAGTACTAAGTTCATAATCAGCTCGACCGGGGAAGACAGGAGAGGTTGGCTACCAGGGTCAAGCTGGCAACGTAGGGTACATGGGTGCACCAGGACAGAGAGGGGCCAATGGACAGGTAAAAGGGTTCGAACAAAATATTGTATACAGAATAGAGTGATAAGAGTGGGAAGTTCATTTAGGTCATTCGAGTGAATGGACCATTTGGAATACGAGGAGAGTCCGGAATGGTATACCAAGAGATTAATACTTGAAATTATCGTTTGAGTAATTAAGAATGGCGAAATGGGTGCACCTGGTGAAGATGGACGTCGTGGAAACGATGGAAGAGATGGACGCATTGGAGAAGAAGTTAGGACAAATTTATAATCCGTTTTTTTCATCCTTTTTTTTCAAAGAAAAATTCTAGTCCCACATAAAAGGGGGAGGGGCACGAATATTTTCGCACATAAGCTGAGCATGTGGAGTAATAGGGATGCTTTACCCGATCAGAGATCAGTTTATTCGAAGTGCTAGAAATGCCTCTGAACCTCACTACGGAATTTTGAAGTTTCATTGATTGTGCAGGCACGATTTGGGGTACTGTATTCTCGTATTGATTTCATTGGATTGGCAATCGAAAATAGCAGCAATAGTGAGGTTTGCACACGGCGGGAGTCGAACCAGCCTGTGCCGGATAGCGAGGCAAAAGAACAACCACCAGGCTACGTGCCATTTTTTTTTTGGGGTGCAGGCACGTCGTGGTGGGACCCACCAATTTCGATTCGTGCCCCTCTCCCTTTAACGAATTCGAGAATTCAAAATTCTCACAGAAAATGACTGTCTGAAAGAAAAAATTCAGAAAATTGTCTTCCGATTGATCAATGCAACATAACACTTTACTATTAGGGTGACGCTGGTACTCGTGGAAGAAGTGGTCGTGATGGACAACAAGGATCAAGAGGATTGCAAGGAAGACAGGTAGACACTCACGGAGTTGATTGATTTATTGATTGAATGAATTAAGGGAGCGGAAGGATCGTGTGCTCATTGTGTGAGAAGGAGACCTGTCGCTCAAGCATCGTACAACTCACATCATGGTATCTATCTATAATCCTCGTCTCTGTCTTCTATATGAGCATCATTTCAGTATCGTATTCCTCTCTCTATATACTATATGAAGTACCTATATAGAATTTTCGATTCATAACTTTTAGCGTCAGAACTTTTTGGCTTACTCTTCAAGGGCCAGCAAGAGAAATGCAAGCCGCGGGTTCGAACCAGCGGCTCGCGCGCATAGACGCGCGCCGTGTGCCACTTAGCCACGGGGGAGGTTTGAGAGAGAGGCCACGAGGTGCCTTATGACGAGTGCCGCATCAGAGGGAGGGGCCGAGGTGATTTCGGCCAAAGTGCGACTTCCAGTTTCGGGTGTTTTGGCTTGATTTTGATGCGGTTTTGAACTGCTTTGGTCTTTTCTTGCCAAGGCAGGTGGTTTGCGAGCAAATCACGATTTTTGGAAGTCTCGCTTGCCTGTGGTGTGCGTTTGCACTCTAAATGTTGGTTTCCTGTGGTCCGGTTTGTTTCAATTGATGCCAATTACACTTGATAAATCGAGTTTACATCTATGGACACCATCTCAGTCGATAAAGCCCACATAATCGGTCGATAAAAGGTTGAAAGTTGTGTTTGAAAAGATGAGTGCCAAAGTTGCTATTTATGGACAATTCATTATGATTTACTGTGCCCGATTGCTTCCATGCACCCATTAGCAACTTCTGACTGCGAAGAAAAGTCAAAAAAATAAGTACTGAAAGTTGCTGCATCAAAATTTTGAAAAGTCAAAAATTCAGGTTAAAAATCTGACCGACCGCACAACGCGTGCCCCACTTGAGCTCATGCGTCGCGTGTCGACTACTGTAGGAAACTTCCAGAATTTCCAATTTAATTCGACTTTTCCTTTTTCCCTCTTTCCATTTCTCGCGGTTTCTTTTGTTTCTATTCGATTATTCCCATTATTTATATTAATTTTTTTGCAGGACGGCTCATTTAATTGGTCGCACGCCTATTGCTTGAGATGCGGGTTGGCATGATGGAAGGAAGAGGAGATTTTTGCGAATATAATTGATGCAGGGAAAGGTGAGTTGGTTTTCGCCGGTTGCCAATTGTAATTGTGTGCTTTGCAGGAACGGGTAGTTATTGTGCAGGCCGCTCGATTGGCTCCTCCTTTCCTTCTATCTATTGTTCTATGCGAAGATTTCTCTCCAATTCGCCGATTGCGTCAATGCCAACAAGTAAGCACTGTTTTAAGGGCTCTGCCTGAGCCTTCCTATGCCATTGCTGCCCCATTTCGTCATATATTGAAACTGCTCACCGGATGAATGGAGGCCTCGAGTTTCGTCATGTTAATGCTTTGATTTCAGGCTCGGGTAGTCATTGTGCACGGAATCTAATTCCGTTTCGAATGCCATCAAGAAAATGCCAAGAACTCCTTCATATTGACTGACCTATTGCCATCAAGTAAGCACCTTTTTAAGCGTTCTGCCTGTTCCTTTTTATGCCATTGCTGTCCCATTTCGTCATGTATTGAAACTGCTCACCGGATGAATGGAGGCCTCGAATTTCGTCATGTTAATGCTTTGATTTCAGACTCGGGTAGTCATTGTGCACGGAATCTAATTCCGTTTCGAATGCCATCAAGAAAGCGCCAAGAACTCCTTCATATTGACTGACCTTTTGCCATCGCCATCAAGTAAGCACTGTTCCATGAGCTCGGCCTGAACTTTCTTGGGTCTGTGCTGTCCCATTTCGTCATGTATTGAAATTGCTCACCGGATGAATCGAGGCATCGAGTTTCGTCATGTCAATGCTTTGATTTCAGGCTCGGGTGGTCATTGTGCACGGAATCTAATTCAGTCTCGAATGCCATCAGGAAAGCGCCAATAACTCTTTCATATCGACTGACCTATTGCTGTTGCCATCAAGTAAGCACTGTGTTAAGGGCTCTGCCTGAGCCTTCCTATGTCATTGCTGCCCCATTTCGTCATATATTGAAACTGCTCACCGGATGAATGGAGGCATCGAGTTTCGTCATGTTAATGCTTTGATTTCAGGCTCGGGTAGTCATTGTGCACGGAATCTAATTCCGTTTCGAATGCCATCAGGAAAGCGCCAATAACTCTTTCATATCGACTGACCTATTGCTGTTGCCATCAAGTAAGCACCTTTTTAAGAGCTCGGCTTGAGTTTTCTCATGTCACTGCTGTCCCATTTCGTCATATATTGAAACTGCTCACCGGATGAATGGAGGCATCGAGTTTCGTCATGTTAATGCTTTGATTTCAGGCTCGGGTAGTCATTGTGCACGGAATCTAATTCCGTTTCGAATATCATCAAGAAAGCGCCAATAACTCTTTCATATTGACTGACCTATTTCTGTTGCCATCAAGTAAGCACCTTTTTTAAGAGCTCGGCTTGAGTTTTCTCATGTCGCTGCTGTCCCATTTCGTCATATATTGAAACTGCTCACCGGATGAATGGAGGCATCGAGTTTCGTCATGTTAATGCTTTGATTTCAGGCTCGGGTAGTCATTGTGCACGGAATCTAATTCCGTTTCGAATATCATCAAGAAAGCGCCAATAACTCTTTCATATTGACTGACCTATTTCTGTTGCCATCAAGTAAGCACCTTTTTAAGAGCTCGGCTTGAGTTTTCTCATGTCGCTGCTGTCCCATTTCGTCATATATTGAAACTGCTCACCGGATGAATCGATGCCTCGAGTTTCGTCATGTTAATGCTTTGATTTCAGGCTCGGGTAGTCATTGTGCACGGAATCTAATTCCGTTTCGAATGTCATCAAGAAAGCGCCAATAACTCTTTCATACTGACTGACCTATTGCTGTTGCCATCAAGTAAGCACCTTTTTAAGAGCTCGGCTTGAGTTTTCTCATATCGCTGCTGTCCCATTTCGTTATGCATTGAAATTGTTCACCGGATGAATGGAGGCCTCGAGTTTCGTCATGTTAATGCTTTGATTTCAGGCTCGGGTAGTCAGTACTTTGGATTTCCTTATTCGAATGCCAAGGATTTTCTCACTTCGATTATTTCATATATTGTTAAGATTAAATAAATGCACGAAGAAGTGTATTAATTAATTACTTGCAACTTGAGCTTCCGTGTTAATTTCCTGGTTGATGTTTTTTGTATTGTATATATACGGGTTAATTTCTACTATCAATTGTTGCCGGGTTTTCTTTCTTGTTGCAATAAAGCATCCGATCCCGTTTGTTTTCGTTTGAAGTTGAAAAAAAAACAAGCTGTCTTTCAAGATCGGTGTACTATGTGTTCACGGTGTGTCCTGTTGAAGTTTATTGGGTGAATGGATCAAAGATACTGGATCAAAAGGTCGAAAGGTACTGAAAAGGTTGTTTATTTACAGCAAATTCTTTTATCGGAATGAGACTGCTTTTTCTGAAAGCTGGAAAATCCGACACCAGAAGTGGCAGTTCCAACTTAGAACAAAAAGAAAGGCTTCTTATCCGCTGAACCCGGGGAATCTAAATTCAAATGGCGGCGTGTTTCCAGTGGCAGCTCCAACTTAGAACAAAAAGGAAGGCTTCTTATCCGCTGAACCCGGGGAATCTGAACTCAAATGGCGGCGTATTTCCAGTGGCAGCTCCAACTTAGAACAAAAAGAAAGGCTTCTTATCCGCTGAACCCGGGGAATCTGTACTCAAATGGCGGCGTATTTCCAGTGGCAGCTCCAACTTAGAACAAAAAGAAAGGCTTCTTATCCGCTGAACCTGGGACATCTGAATTCAAGTGGCAGCGTATTTCCAGTGGCAGTTCCAACTTAGAACAAAAAGAAAGGCTTCTTATCCGCTAAACCTGGGACATCTGAATTCAAGTGGCAGCGTATATCCAGTGGCAGCGTATTTCCAGTGGCAGCTCCAACTTAGAACAAAAAGAAAGGCTTCTTATCCGCTGAACCTGGGACATCTGAATTCAAGTGGCAGCGTATTTCCAGTGGCAGTTCCAACTTAGAACAAAAAGAAAGGCTTCTTATCCGCTGAACCCGGGGAATCTGAACTCAAATGGCGGCGTATTTCCAGTGGCAGCGTATTTCCAGTGGCAGTTCCAACTTAGAACAAAAAGAAAGGCTTCTTATCCGCTGAACCCGGGGAATCTGAACTCAAATGGCGGCGTATATCCAGTGGCAGCTCCAACTTAGAACAAAAAGAAAGGCTTCTTATCCGCTGAACCTGGGACATCTGAATTCAAGTGGCAGCGTATTTCCTGTGGCAGCTCCAACTTAGAACAAAAAGGAAGGCTTCTTATCCGCTGAACCCGGGGAATCTGAACTCAAATGGCGGCGTATTTCCAGTGGCAGCTCCAACTTAGAACAAAAAGAAAGGCTTCTTATCCGCTGAACCCGGGGAATCTGTACTCAAATGGCGGCGTATTTCCAGTGGCAGCTCCAACTTAGAACAAAAAGAAAGGCTTCTTATCCGCTGAACCCGGGGAATCTGAACTCAAATGGCGGCGTATATCCAGTGGCAGCTCCAACTTAGAACAAAAAGAAAGGCTTCTTATCCGCTGAACCTGGGACATCTGAATTCAAGTGGCAGCGTATTTCCTGTGGCAGCTCCAACTTAGAACAAAAAGGAAGGCTTCTTATCCGCTGAACCCGGGGAATCTGAACTCAAATGGCGGCGTATTTCCAGTGGCAGCTCCAACTTAGAACAAAAAGAAAGGCTTCTTATCCGCTGAACCCGGGGAATCTGTACTCAAATGGCGGCGTATTTCCAGTGGCAGCTCCAACTTAGAACAAAAAGAAAGGCTTCTTATCCGCTGAACCTGGGACATCTGAATTCAAGTGGCAGCGTATTTCCAGTGGCAGCGTATTTCCAGTGGCAGTTCCAACTTAGAACAAAAAGAGAGGCTTCATATCCGCTGAACCCGGGGAACCTGAACTCAAATGGCGGCGTATATCCAGTGGCAGCGTATTTCCAGTGGCAGTTCCAACTTAGAAAAAAAAGAGAGACTTCATATCCGCAGAACCCGGGGAATCTGAACTCAAATGGCGGCGTATTTCCAGTGGCAGCTTGAACTTAGAACAAAAAGAGAGGCTTCATATCCGCTGAACCCGGGGAATCTGAACTCAAGTGGCTGCGTATTTCCAGTGGCAGCTTGAACTTAGTGTAAACTCACTTTCGTTCAATTGTCTTGATAGAAGCTAAAAGATAAAAAAATATCTCTTTGCTATACTTACAAACAACACAACGACAAATTACGGTAATGGTTGACACACCACAAATCATACTTCGCTTCACTGCAAATTTATTTTTAGTTTATAATGACTTCAGTTTTTCTTAAATTGCGTCATAATGAATTGCCTTCTTTTTAGTCTTAAATCACCTCCTTATACCTATACCCGGTTTCCTGAAATTGCTTTGCCATTATTTCAAACAGTTTTCATTACTTAAAAACCTAAAAGATTAGTTAACTTTATAACGACTTCAGTTATTCACTTCAGCTGAAATAACGTCATTATGAAGTTACTTTTTTTGCAAGTTAACTTAAAAACGTGAAAGCTTAGTTAACTAACTTTTCATATCCGCTGACTTCTCATATCCGCTGAACCTAACTTTTCATATCCGCTGAACCCGGGAAAGATTTCAATTAGTTAACTAATTCATGTGGCAGCGTTTCTCCAGTGGCAGCTTCAGCTTAGTTCAAAGAGATTTCATTTCCGCCGAACCCGGGAAATATGAGTTCCAGTTGCCGCATATTTCCAGTGGCAGCTTCAGCTTAGTTCAAAGAGATTTCATATCCGCCGAGCCCGGGAAATATGAGTTCCAGTTGCCGCATATTTCCAGTGGCAGCTTCAGCTTAGTTCAAAGAGAGTTCATATCCGCTGAACCCGGGAAAGATTTCAATTAGTTAACTAATTCATGTGGCAGCGTTTCTCCAGTGGCAGCTTCAGCTTAGTTCAAAGAGATTTCATATCCGCCGAACCCGGGAAATATGAGTTCCAGTTGCCGCATATTTCCAGTGGCAGCTTCAGCTTAGTTCAAAGAGTTTTCATATCCGCTGAACCCGGGAAAGATTTCAATTAGTTAACTAATTCATGTGGCAGCATTTTTCCAGTGGCAGCTTCAGCTTAGTTCAAAGAGATTTCATATCCGCCGAACCCGGGAAATATGAGTTCCAGTTGCCGCATATTTCCAGTGGCAGCTTCAGCTTAGTTCAAAGAGTTTTCATATCCGCTGAACCCGGGAAAGATTTCAATTAGTTAACTAATTCATGTGGCAGCATTTTTCCAGTGGCAGCTTCAGCTTAGTTCAAAGAGATTTCATATCCGTCGAACCCGGGAAATATGAGTTCCAGTTGCCGCATATTTCCAGTGGCAGCTTCAGCTTAGTTCAAAGAGTTTTCATATCCGCTGAACCCGGGAAAGATTTCAATTAGTTAACTAATTCATGTGGCAGCATTTTTCCAGTGGCAGCTTCAGCTTAGTTCAAAAGACTTCATATCCGCCGAACCCGGGAAATCTGAGTTCCAGTGGCCGCATATTTCCAGTGGCTAATTATTGCTACAATTATAGATATCACAAACTGCACAACGAAGAATTACGGTAATGGTTGACACACCACAACTATTACTTCACTGCAATTGCGTCATTACAAATTCGCCATTTATTTTTAGTTTATAACGACTTCAGTTTTCCTGAAATCACGTCATTATGAAGTTAATTCTTTGCATGTTAACTTAAAAACCTGAAAGCTTAGTTAACTAGTTCATCATCATCATCATCATCATCGTATTCCCCATACACAACTGCAAATCCTCCAGCAGCTGAACCGAATGGATACGGAAGAGGATAATACGATTATCTCAATTTGAATAAACTCATTCAATTTGCATTTTCATTGTGCGCACACACACTGATCATTCCCCTCCCTCATTCCTGGTCGATTCGTATACGAAGAACGGCCCGATATTGTATTCGTCCATTCAACAATGATGGGGTATGAGAGTCTCTTCGAACTCTCTACCGTACCCTCGGCATTCCACTCCATCGAAACTCTCATCATGAAGAGAAATCCTCTCTGCTTTTTCTGCATCGAAGGTTCGTGCAATTAATAATTTCCATTTGGAAAATTTTCTTTTTAATATGCTTCTGAGTTAAGCGGCCTGTATGTTTGATTGTAAAAACTTCATCAACTCCTTTCGAAATAGCGAGTCCTGAACGGAATTATCATACTGTATTTTTCATACTGTATCGACTTTTTCTTTGAATTTTGATTCACAATTTTTGCAAAATTACTTTTAAAATTTTGATAGATTTTTGATATTCAACTAATGTGGGTACATGTTTAATCTACTTGTTAAGCAAACTACTGTCATCTACATGAAGGCGGTGGGCGTGCATACAAGATTCAATGTCCTACGAACGAATTTCCGAGCTCGGATGCTTCTCAACGTGAGGACTATTACCGCTTAGTTAAATATAAATTGATTGCGTCCAGTTCGCTCGGTGCCGAAGTTGTCTATGATGAAGAAAAGTGGATTCATTGATCTTTCTCAAGAGACTGATGCGAATCATTATATAAAGAAGGTGAATGCGCATTCATGAATGGCGTCGAATGTGTTTGAATATGTGTTTTTATATTGACTAAAACTAATTTTGTTTGCAGGTCAAAGATGAGCCGATAGACTCGGACAGTGATGCAACTATTCCTGCTTTTGCCGAGGTACATTAGTCATTATGAACGTTATCATACCCAATCACAGGACGGTATCACAGATTCGGACGATAGTGAATTGGAAGACTACGAATCAGAGAACATCAAGGTTCCATTCGTTACTATTTCCATATAATGCCCGTATCCTTCAGAAAATGATATTCACGAAAGCAATTGGAGAGGAAATGGGCAAACCGAGATTTCGAGCAAAGGTTATATCAAACAATTCTTCTTCATTTTTTTGTAATTGAGATTTTCATCACAGATTCATTGTAATCAATGATTTTATTAATTTAAGAAGTTCGTGTGCGATGTGTGTGATGCACTGTTCACTCTGAAACAGAACGTTCAATGGCATCTCTTCAAGTATCACATGCTAAATGGACCCATTCCTGTCAACAATGAGAAGATACGATACAAGTGCATACAGTGTCTTCAGGTCAGTCAATGGAAAAGGAATGAAGGGTAACTGAGGGGTGGAATAGGAATCTGACACGAATCATATGAATGGATTGACGTTTGGGAGATGCAAACGCGAGAGAGAAATGTAACGAACACTTGTATGGGAGGTCTATCCCTTCTTCTCCTACGTCCTTTCCTATTCTTCGTTTTTCTTCATCAGATGAGGGACCTTTGCCTCTACCCTCCTTCTTCTTATTTGTATCGTTGAGGTACGGTGTGAGAAGTGAGACTAGAGGAGTGGAGGGAGAATAGAAGGCATCCCTCTTTCCATCCCTCCTCTACCCGTTCCCCTTCTCCTCTTCCCTTTTCATCCGTATTTCTCTTCTTCTTCTTTCTCCCGTAGAGGTGGTAGTCCGCTCTAAGAGTAGTCCTTCCTTCCCTTCTCTTTTCTCTCTTTTCTCTGTATGCCAATCTCCCCCCTTCTCCCTTTTCTCCCCTTGGTTACTCGACCTCTGATAACCGAGTCGCGGCTTTTCGCTTTCTCGCAGTCTCTCTAAATGGCAGGTGAGAGTGGAAAGGGAAGGGGATAGGTCTCCCCCCTCCCCACCCCCTCCTTCCATCTACTAGTAGCAGTGTTTGCAGTCATCATTGGCAGTAGTGAGATATGAATGGAATAATAGGTCGGTCCATTGATATCCCTCCCTTTGCCCCCCCCCCTCCTCCCTTTCCCTTCTCTTCTCTTCTTTTCGACCCCCTGCTATGGAGATGTGCGGTGTCAGAAGCCATGCTCCTCTCGCTCTTTCATATTTTGCATGTGTCTCTTCCTCTCTTTCCTCTATTGGAAGAGGGATGCGGATTGGTTGTGGATGCCCTCTCATGACTTCTTCCCCCGTAGCCACATCTCCCTTTTCTATATTAGTTTCCTCTCCCCCAATTTCAATCCTCTTCATATCTCTGATGTTGCCTCGGACGAAATGGAATTGATTGATGGCTCATACAGTAGGTAGGAGTGTCGTATTAATCCCACTGTAGATGTGGTCTAGATACAGTAACTGAGTGTGGATACAATATAGATGGTGATGTGTTGATTCGTAGGGGTGGATTCATTCATAGGACGATAGTCGATGTGTGTCTTGTTTTCGAGGTTGGTCGGTCTCCCTCCTGTCTCCCTCTCTCCTTCTCTACAGACTGCACAGTCCTCTCTTCTATCCCCCACCAGTCCCCTTCCCTCTCCTCTCGTATCCCCTTCCCCTCTGACAGAATGAGGGAATGAGGTGGTGATGCTCCCTTCTCACTCTCTTCCGTTCATTTCTCTCATTCATTCCCATCCCATTTTCTACATTCGAATCGTCAACCATCCACAATACGAAGAGTAACAGAATTATCACCTTTCTCCCAACCCGAACATACATTTACTTGTAATTGTGATATGAATGTCATTTTGCATGTTCCATCTTATCTGCATTTCTTCCTTTCTCTTCTGAATCTCATTGTTTAATCCTCTCGACCCTTCTCCTCTCCTCCATTCTTGGTATTCATAGGATGAGTTCTCTCGATGCGCGGCCGTCTCTCGTATTCATTGATCTCAGTTTGTTGATTCGTCCATTCTCCTTCACATACCGTCTCATACAGATAATCGATTGGTTTATGGGATGGAAGGATGCAATGGTACATGGATTGGAGAATCCCTTCTCATGTCATCATTGTCATTGGGTCGAGAAGTGAATGGTCCTTCTTCGATGTCTTCTCCCTATCCACCCACTCCTTCTCCCAATCAATCGAAGAGTATTGGAGAATGTATGAGTGAGAAGATGGATTCACACTTCCTCAATACAATGAGAAGATTATTCGAGAGAGCTGCAATTGAGAAGGAGAGAAGAGTCAAGAGAAATACAAGAGAGAAGAAGATGAATAGATTAGAGAATAAGATTAAAGAGATGACTAAGAGACTTCATGGATCACCCGATGATGAAGAGGATCTTGAGGTGAGGGGTGAGACTACTGGGCTAGGAGCGGGGGGGGGGTCTGAAAGGATCGTACTTGTCTTGATTAACAATATTCCCTTGTAGCTCTTCAAAACGGCTGGAGCAGCTGCGATTCACGACAGAAAAGTACACAAGAAGCACATCAAACAGGAACCGAAGCCAAAGGTTTCTATTCCATTGATCCCTTCGTTATTGATCTCTTGATTAAGGATCCGATCGTATGTGAGGAATGTGGGAAATTGTTCGCTTCTACATTCCAGCTCAGGGAACATGTCTCCATCCTTCATCTGTACGTTTCTCACTTTTATTCTGTGTCTGGAATGAAAAAAAACGTGGGAAATTCAGACGAGAAAGGAAGTTCGAATGTGATATTTGCGGTCAGAAGTTTGGAAGAAGAGGAGGTAAGGGTTACGGTAGAATAGGAAGATAATTTGGTCACTGTATTCTTTTTGTTTGATTATAATGGATTATATTGAAGGAGTTCGTCGTCACGTACAGATGGTTCATCTCAATCAACTACACAAATGCCCTTATGATGGATGTGATCATCCTGGATACAAATGCAGCAAGGTATCCCATTTCTTCCATTTTAAGTCCTATCCTATTTATGTATGATGAAGAACTAAGTGATTATCCTTTACTGCAGGCGTTGGCTGCTCACATCAGAGCTGTGCATACATTAAGTCGTCCGTATGAGTGTGATATGTGTGGAAAGAAGTGAGTATTCACGAAATATTGTGAGAAACGATAGAATCCATTGCAGTTTCGTACGCAGAAATGATCTCAAAATGCACGAATTGACTCACACTGAAGAGGCTACTTTCCATGTACGTTCCCTTTCGACAATGTACATCTCAACTTGATTTCGTATTTTTATTATTATTTAAATAATTGTCTTGTTTGAGTGTGGATGTGGAAGCTCATTCCGTCGTGCTCTCTATCTGAAGAAGCATCAGAGAACTTGTCCCTTCTCATCGAACGACGCCAATTCTCAAGAAGATGATTCCCCCGACGAGTAATTTGATCCCGAATGAAATTGAAATGTATTTGCTGTATGTTGACATCGATGGTTAGATCATATTTATTAACTATGTGATACACATAATAGGACCATTCCTACCATTTCCCACCACTGATCTCTATCAACCATCTCGAATGTATTCCGTCTCATATCTTTCTTTCCTCTTTTTTTATTTATTTCCAGAATCAGATCAAGTACTGTATCCTATCAAAATACGCTTATATTGTTATGAAAAGAGCTTTCCTTGTCTTTAGCTGCACGTTGATTTTCTCTAGATATATCTATCCTAGTATTTATCATCGACTACTTTATGCAGTAGGTGAAACCTTAATCAATAAGTGCCTTTCTTACCCAACTTCAATTTTTCTAAAATTTAAATCTTATTATTTGATTTTAAATATTTTGTAGACGGATAAATTTATGCTTTATTTCCCAATGTATCTATTTATCACAATGCACCAACGGATCCGACAACACAAAATGGTGAATTCGAATAGGATGCGCAGGAGAATTACGCTGCAAAAAGTTATGCAGCGCAGGCGCTAACTGTCACAATTTTTAGGTACTAAACACAGTAGCGCGCGCTTTTTTTTCGATTATAAATCTGTGTTATGCTTTCGAATATGTGCTCCAACCAACTATTAAATTCTATAATTATGAGATCTATGGTCTACAAATACTCTTTTTTAGTTAAATAAGCGTATTCGCATACTATAGTTCGCCTTTAGTTTTCCCTACATTTAGTGCGTTCTCGCGCGAGACAGCGTTACACTTCGAGAGAGTTCTTCTCTGATGTCTTTTTTTCTCTGCGCTCTCTCGTTCTCTCGTATTCTCCTCGGATCTTTCCGTGAATGAAAATTAGGCATTTGAATTTAGAAGACAGTAATTTGACAAGATTCCAAAATTTAAAAATCAAATTTCCTGGAACAGTTTGGATTAGATTGAGATAGCTATACATTTACTTAAATATGTAGTTACAATCTTTACAATGATATGCCCAAACAGACAAACCTCCATTATATGAGGCCGTTTGCGATAGAATCACACAGCGTTCTGACCCCGTTGTTCTCTCCAGATAAGGGTGAACAATGGATGCAAATTTCGCGCCAAAATCCCGACACGAAAGAACTGCAATTTCCCGCTCGATTCAAATAACTGAGCGGGGAGAGCGGTCGCTCCTCCCGCTCAGGCCTTGCAGTTCGATTCATGCAAAGTGAGCGAGTAGATATGCAAAGTGCTCCCCCTTTTCTGTTGGAGGAGAATGCTGATATCAGACAAATCCGAATAAGTCTGGCACAGGTCAAAAATGTCAACCCTCTGAAACTTTGCGATTCGGGGTTCTCAAGGGTGCTGATGACGATGGACATACTCATTTTGGCCGCTGACGCGTCGTTGGCTCCAGACGACGTCACGTCGAAATCGATTTTTGGTCATTATCTCGGTTCCCGATCAAGCTAAATTGACATGAGTAAGGCCCAAGGATCAGAATTTGATGGCGATCACTACGGAATATTTCATTTTTCATTATTTTTATTAATTATTTTGTAAAAAGGAACTTTCCGCAAACTACAGTGTTATAGTGGAGAGTAGCATAGATCGGACCGGAATGCCACGAGGAATCCAAATCTGTTTTGCACTTGAAAATCCATCATACACCTAAGGATTTATTCAACTTATAGTGTACAGGCTTGTAAGTAAATTGTACCATCCTCCCTCTTGCTGGCTTCCGATCTTTTGATCTACCCGAGTCTCTCCTCCGTGACCTCTTCCCAGTCTCTGCGCTCTCTCGATTCCCCCTGTTCTCTCGCCTCCCTCGCGAGAGAGACTCCGATCGATAAGAGGAAGGAAGTAAACAAGGGAGAGATGGTCAAAATTACTTTCAAGCCAGGTACACTATAAGTTGAATAAATCCTTAGGTGCATGATGGATTTTCAAGTGCAAAACAGATTTGGAATCCTCGTGGCATTCCGGTCCGATCTATGCTACTCTCCACTATAACACTGTAGTTTGCAGAAAGTTCCTTTTTACAAAATAATTAATAAAAATAATGAAAAATGAAATATTCCGTAGTGATCGCCATCAAATTCTGACCCTTGGGCCTTACTCATGTAAATTTAGCTTGATCAGAAACCGAGATAATGGCCAAAATCGATTTCGACGTGACGTCGTCTGGAGCCAACGACGCGTCAGTGGCCAAAATGAGTATGTCCATCGTCATCAGCACCCTCGAGAACCCCGAATCGCAAAGTTTCAGAGGGTTGACATTTTTGGCCTGTGCCAACCCTTGTCAGATTCTCTCGCAAACGGCCTCATAGATATGTGAACCCAGTTTAAGAATCGATTCATCAGGTAATGATGCAATTTTTGGAAGAGTCTTGTGTGTATTGAAGATTTCAGATTCACACGTTTCGAAAAGTCTAATTGAAATAGACTCTTCAATTAATGCTTTCTAAAAAAAAATTATGAGCGACTTGAGGTGTGAAAACCTGTAGGGAGGTCATAGCACCTCTAACGAAAATCAATCCGTTTCCGTTTTCCCATATGGTTGATACACCGGTTATCATTTTGGCCTAAAAGTGTTATTGCACATAAAAAAATGAGCAAACTATTGAACATAACATACTACTCGCAAATACTCACTGACGCCTTTCCACCATAGATGGATTTGATGTGATCTTTTTTTCTTTTATCGAAGTCATCGCTTTGACCAATATAAACCACTGCAAACATTTGAACATGTGTGAAGCTCACTGTAGTGCAAACCAGAGTCAAGGAACTGTTGATAAGGTACATATTCTCCGGCTTTGGGAAGGTCCCCGGTGTCCAGAATTACATACCTACAATTGACTTTCTGTAAAAATAAGATGTTCAGCAACATTTGTTCGATACCTCACCGATTTGATTAGCTAATGAGTCTAATTCCATTTCAGATTCGGGATTCATGACTATTCCCTTAATGGAAATGGATAGAAATGTTTATTAGGCTACGAATGCGAGAATATCAACAACAAACTCAAATTTATAATTTTCCCCCATTCTTCTCTTCAAAAAAATCAATAGGATTACTGTACTTTCGGAGTAAAACCTGGTTCAGGGGTGCTGTTTTCTATTAATCTTATAATTTTATTATTTGTTTTTCTGGTTTAACGTGTGATGTTCTTTGAACTTCATCATTAGGTTATAGGTGGTATCTCAGCTGGGTTGCCATATGAGCTCTCCACTGAGTTCGGTCGCATGTGAGTAGAATAAATCGAAGGCTGTCGGTGTTGACCAAGTCGTCTCTCCATCTTTTTGGTGGCTGTTCTTTTTTTGAACGTGTAACCACCATCTCCATGTTCCCCAAGTAAATCGGTGCTCATCTATGTTCGCTATCTTCCGAGTTGAGTCCCCAAAAACTTCATCATCGCAACGAATAGGCAAGTTCTTTGACCCCGTTGTCTGTCCCCCATCTTCTGATATGTACTTCCTTCCCGTTTACAGCCACACAGTTTTCAATTTGAACTGTGAGTGATAGGAGGAAACGGATGACATTGGAAAGAGCACATTTTCATTCAAAATATTAAGAACTTCTTGGTCTTTTTTTCCTAATCTCCATTTAAGTCTTACGTATTTCGTACTTGTATTTAGTATATTCATTATCCTGGTTAGATTACGAATATAATTAGGCCCAATTTCCTAATAAATGTATTGTTGAGAAGGTAACCATCAGAAAGGTAGGCGGTATCACGAAAAATCAAATTTTGAATTCCCGCGTAAATAGCATGGACTGCAATAGGTCACTCGATACTCAGTCGTCCACGCAGCCACGCAGGCCGGCCAAAAAATAATAAAAAATTTGGGCGTTTGTACTGATTTCGATATTTTTTTGCACGATTGATTAGTGATTTCGCAATTTTTGTTTGTATTCGCAATGGCTGTACCTCAAGTTTCCATCGTCTTCAATTTATGGATATTTTATTTTTGTTGTTAGGGTACAAGACAGTCGAGATGTCGGATCATGATGAGGAACACTTCGAGCAGGCCGATTCCGGAGCCTCGAACACATTCCCCAAGCAGTGCTCTGCTCTCCGCAAGAACGAGCATGTCATGATCAAGGGACGCCCTTGCAAGGTGAGAAATACTTTTGGAAGATAGTTTATTTGTTAAGCTTGTTTTCACTTTTTTAAGCCAATGATCGTATGATCTTTTGGCATGTTAGTTGCTTGCCACACTAACCTATCTAGACATGGTATAATGTTTTAAAAAAATTCTCCAAATATTTCATACTTACATTCCAGATCGTCGACATGTCGACCTCTAAGACCGGAAAGCACGGTCACGCCAAGGTTCACCTTGTCGCTCTTGACATCTTCACCGGCAAGAAGCTCGAGGATATCTGCCCCTCCACCCACAACATGGACGTCCCCGTCGTCAAGAGAAAGGAGTACATGGTGAGCAAAATATTGGATTATTTTATTTAGTTTTTTTTAAACAATGCCTTACTTGTTTTGGATAATAGTTAAATTTCGCTATGCAGCTCATGGACATCGATGCCGATGGATTCTGCTCCCTCATGGACCCTGAGAACAGCGACACCAAGGATGATATCCGTCTTCCCGAGGGAGAACTTGGAGATCAGATCCGCGCTGCTTTCGAGAAGGACGACTGCGGAATGAACGTAAGCTTCAAATTGGTTGTTAAAATTCGTTAAACCGAGCTATTTCAGCTTACCGTTGTTGCTGCTTGTGGAGAGGAGGCCATCCTTGGTTTCAAGAACATGCCCAAGGATAACTAAATCATACATGAGTATCTTTCTTTGTTTCCATCAATGTCAGATGTGGTGAGATCCCGTGATTGTTGCCTTGTTATCGCGCACGATTGTTCGAAGGATAAATTATCTACGTGCCGTGAAATACTTTGTATGGCCACATTTGCAGTAAAACATCTGGCGTTCATTCAAAATCTTTCACGACACTTTTATTCGGGGGCCGTTTTGAGTAGGTATGTTAAATTTGATTAATGTTCCTGAAAATATTGAACTCTATATCATTGCCTTATTTTTTTGCTAATTCGCATTGTATTGGAGACTAGGATGCTGATCCGAAATAAAATAATTCTTTGCTAGTTATCGTTGACCGGACTGGCTCTATCAAAGAAGAGGAAACTGCACACATTGGTTAGATATGGTTGATCCATTGGTTGGATGTATTTTTAGACATTCGACAGCTATTTATCTTCAATTAACTTGTACTGATCAGACTAGAGAATAATAGTTGGTACGCATGGTACAGACTGAATCAATATCAGCAAGAAGAAAAACAATACAGATTGATTGTGGGGAAGAGAGGAGGGGTTCGATGTTTTGTCCGAGGAGGATTTTTCACTGATAAGACTCATTCGACAGTTCTGTCTCAGTCGCTTTTGTGTGTTTGACTTCTCTCTCTCTCTCTATTTCAGGATGAGATCAATTCTCGTCCTTACTGTTTCTCTTCTGGCTGTAGGATGGTCCATGAGGACCCAAGGTATCCTCTATTGTAAACTATCACTACGACAGTGATTGTAGGAGTCTCCGTAACTGGCACTCTCATGTGCGGAGGCGTCCCTGCCAAGAATGCGAAAGTTCGCATTGTAGACTTGGATACCGGTTTGTGATTCTGAAAATCTGTATTGGTGTGATGCATTATGTAGGACCCGATCCGGATGATACCCTTGACACGCAGATGTCCAACGATCAAGGATTCTTCAAATTGAGTGGCAAGTATTCTACGTATACCGTAATCCAAGAGGGTAATCAGGAACGACTCGTGAATTGACTCCCATCGATCCCGTACTGTACATCTGGCACGAATGCAAAGATGAGCAGACGGTATCGATTGATTGATCGATCTCTCTTTCGCTTATCACTACTCTTATCAGCCTTGCTCGAGAAAACTTCGATTCGAGATTCCGAAGAAGTTTATCCACGGAAAAGAAGTTGAGGAGAAACATTGGATCGATATCGGGTTTGTGATCCTAATAACTATGTACGGTATGATATCAATCTCAGAACTCTCAATCTGGAGGCTAAATTCGATAACGAGGCCAGAGAGTGTGTTCCCACTGACTAATCGATTATCGAGAGATAAATACATTCTATCCCCTATGTTGTACTATTATTCTATCGGGGTTCCTTCCACTCGGGATAGTAATGAGTACGAATTCTATTGATGAGTCCCTTAATAGAAGGGAGATCATCATCGAGAACATCCGAAAGAGTTTGACGATATGGAAGGAAGTATGTAGAGGCAATGTGACCGAAGACTGAACAATCGATCTGAAAGAAGGATAGAGTAATGACAAGATCAAAGATCAACTCACTGCAGAGGGGACCTCTCCGAACATAAATCGCTTCTCACCGAGAACAGAGTTGATCGCCTACAATGAAATCATGAATCAGAATAATTAGCAAAGAGATACATTTAATGATGTTAAAAAGTGATGCTGAGAACGAATTTTTGAAGATAAATTAAAATGAAAAAAAATCGAATAGAAAACGCATAATGTAACTAAAATTGGAACTAACATTGAGATCCATCTTGAGTACATCTCTGATCTCTTCATCACTTAATTTGCCGAATGCTCCTCTCATTCTTTTTCCCATTATTGCTGCCATTCTATCACCGATTCTATCAGTGATGAATCGAGGAAGAGGCAGACCAGAAACTGGTCGAGATGCGAATATATGACCATTCTTCACTAGTCTAAAATCTTTCATTTAATCGATTCTCTCCTCCGACTACATTATACCTGTCTAACTGAATAGCGTGAAGAGTACTACAATCGAGCATTCTATCGAGAGCCCTTGCAATTCCCTTTTCCTCTTCACTTAATCTGTCCTAAACAAATGGTTAACTTTCTTCCAATGATCAATCATACCGCACAATCGAAATGTTTCTCCAGCTTCCTAATGATAATCCCTGAATCGGGAATCTGTCGTCCATTTAACTCGATGAATGGAACAAGACCCTTCTCACTCTTATGTCGATAACTTTCGATCACCTGTCCAATCGCCGATATACTTTGATGACTAATATGATTATACCTCGTATTTGATGTTCTTAATGCGAAGATAGGTCTCTAGTTTGAGGCAATATGGGGAAAGATTAGGAAGAATAGGAGAACGTGGGAATTGATAGAGATAGACGATGTCACGTTTGAAATTTGTTTTGAGAACTGCAGTTGAGAGGGGACGACTGAATTCAATTAGTCATTGATCGTTCTAAACTATCTAGAATTGATGACGAATTGACTAACCCCGTGATCGCCAGACGAGGCGAAAGCACCGAGGTCATCTATCATTAATCTATTAATACCGTAATTAAGAATGAGTTGGAGGTACGGTAGAGAAATGAAACTCTGTCGAATATGATCAATGCAATGTAATAAATACTCTATTTTTATCAGTATGATAATGAAATGGAACAAAGAATAACAACTCCTACTCGCTTGATATATAAGTAGTCTAAGAATGAGCTTGCTTGTACTCTTCATACTTCTGCTTCTGTAGTTCATACTCAGTCATATTATGCTTCTGTTGAATGGAATTCAATCGTAGTTTAACTCCTTCTTGTCTCCTTTCTCTTTGTTGTCGTTCATCCCAAAGAACGAGACCTAATCATTCACATTAGATACAAACATCAAAGATCAACTAACTAATTGTGATGGCTGAGAAAACACATGATCCGATGAAGACTTTGAATCCTCTCGAACTCATTACAATTCTGAGTAAATGTCGATAAGAATAATGATGAAACCAGTAAAATAATTCTGTTTGGATCGAAACCCGTAATGTATAGTGTAATACAGATCGTGTGAATGTATCATACTTTACCATATCATTTCATCAAATAACTTCTATAAGGAGTGAATCTATCACATATTTGATTATTGAATAAGGTACAACTGAGAAGAGTTTTGATTGATTTGTGGTGGGGACGATAAACTGAGCAGGGAATACAAAGACAGAAAGGGATGATTAGGGTAAGGCAACAGTGTGAAGAAGAAGGGAAGTTAACCCATGCAAGATGACAATCCAATTATTACACATCAATTATTAATCAATAAATAGGGATATATTTAGCTCTATTATTTACATCGAAAATCATGTAGAAGAAAGGATTACCAGTGAGAGGTTAGTATTGAGATGATATGGGTTAAAAGCTATCTGAAAGAAGGGTATTACTCGGGAAGGGAATAAACACAACTCATATCGAGTACAGTATAAACAATCACTCGGGAATAACAATAAAAGATACGGTAGTATAAAGCTCAAATGAATCAATAATCGATAATTGAATCGTAACCCTGTTCGACATTCTCTTCATTCACATCACTTATGCTTCTCTTCACGTGGTCATAGTAATATTTCGCCCTCTGAATACAATTATTGATATTCCATCCCTTTCCTCCTCTCATCAATCACTAACCATCAATTTATCAGCCAATCTCCTCGCTACATCAAATCGTGAGCACCAAAGATGAACTTTGTTCTCTCGTCCTTGATCGTTTTCGATTCCTAATTCTATAATAAAATTTGTGGGTGTGCGTGAAGAGAATTAGAGTTGGATCAGCTCTTCCTTTCCCTCTAAATCCTCTCACCAATGGAAGCGAATGAATTGGGCAACTCGGACATCGGCACCGCATTCTTCATCATTGCATACGGTATTCGTTGTAGGACTGATTGCACGTCTCCTTCCTGCTTACACACGTAGGCCTATAGAGAATGATATAGTACTGTAGTCAGAATAAAAGTAGTGCATATCACATGAGCGAATAAGATTAGCACTAGCACTATTCGTGTTATACCTGAGTGCATGAGAGTAGTACATAGTGTCTGACAAGTCGTTCCCTCTCTGATATCTGTTCCAGACACACTTCCACATCCAATAGTCTGCAATACCATCCCATCTCTCTCCTTCCTCGTCTCTTCACTCACTTTTCATTCCATTTATGTCCATTAATTCTCATTAATTCCATTTGTGCTCTAGCCATACTCTCACTATAAGGAGGGAGTAATCCATACAATCCAGTTGTTACTCGTGGAGGACGAAGACGCTCTCCTTCAATACGACGAGATGATGGAGAGGAGGCCTGAAGAGATACGTTCTCTCTCTCCCTCTCCCTCTCCCCTTCCCCATTCACTCACGTGTTTGATAGCTGATGCAGTCCCTTCAACGAAATCGAATACTCCTTGAACTGGTTTAGTGATAGTATCCACTGCTCCCGTTGTCAGTCCAAGAAGAGTTCCCTTAATACATCCATTCATCCCCTCTCCCTCTCCACTCTCTTCTCACCTTCAATATTCCATTTCTCTTGCTTTCAGTGATAGTATTACTGACGATGGCAGTCATACCTCCCAATACTCCCACTCCCAATCCCTTGACTCCTCCATATAAATGTGAAAGGGCCGAATCACTGGTCTTAGCCCATTTCCTTCCACTTCTTCTCTCTTCATGTTCATTATCGAATGTGATTGCACCCACTCCCGCTGAGGCCGATGAAGCAATCTGAGAGAGGGGAGGGGATTACTATTCCCATTGAGAGGAATACCTTCGACACACTATTAGACACTCCATATCCGATTCCAGTGATGAATCGTTGTACATCACCCTCGATGAACAGACCCTTAACATACACATTATATATATTAGTCCTGAGCTTATTCTTATTGCTATCCAATCTCTGGTTCCCAAATGCAATCTTTCCCCTGATGGCTTGCCAAACATTTTCTACTGTAAGTGTAAGTTCTCTATAATCTCTCCTTTGCTGATTATCTTTAACAAGTCTTTGATCACCCAGACAATACCCGAAATTTGGAAAAAAGCTATTGTGAAGCCTATTCCTAAGACTTCTTCTAACTCTATTAGTACATTTAGACCTATCAGTCTTACCTGTTCTGTGACCAAAATTTTTGAGAAAATTCTCATCTCTAAAATCACCGCATATCTTGATGAGAATAACCTCTTTGACTTTCACCAAGCTGGTTTCCGTATCAATAGATCCACTTGCACTCAGTTAGTACAAACTCATTCAGACTACCTTCTTTTCAAGTCTAAGAACTCCTCTTTCGACACTATTTACTTCGACTTTAAGAAGGCTTTTGATAGCATAGACCATCGCCTTCTACTTCATAAACTCTCCGTTCTAGGGTTCTCCTCAAACATTGTCTCTTGGATTGCCAATTACCTTTCTAACAGGTCCCAATCTGTCCTCATTGGAAACACATTCTCTCGCTCCTCCTCAGTTACTTCCGGTGTTCCGCAAGGTTCTTGTATTGGCCCACTCCTTTTTATACTCTTTGTTAACGACCTCTCCAAATCCTTGCCCAGTGAAATTAAGTACGGTATTTATGCAGACGATCTCAAGATTTATGCTAGGGTTCCCCTTCATTCCCACCTCTTACAATCAGCTATTGACTCAGTTTTCACATGGTCTCAAGAGTGGAACTTATCTCTTAACGAAAATAAGTGCACTGTGGTTAATTTTGGATCTGTCTCTCCGCGTACACAATATTTCATCAATGGGATCCCCCTCTCTGTCTCTTCCTCTATGAAAGACCTCGGAATAATTATGCACCCTTCCCTTAAGTTTACGGACCACATTTCTAAGATTACTTTTAAAGCTAGAGCAAAAATTAACCTCTTATTTAAATGTTTCTTCTCTTCGGACCCTGCCTTATACTGTCGTGCTTTTACTACTTTCATCAGACCACTTCTTGAGTATGGTTCAGTCATTTGGTCTCCTCATACGGTAACCCTTGCTAATCAACTAGAAGCGGTACAACGTAATTTCTCTCGGCGGTTATTTGCGCGATGTATTATTCCCTACTCCCTGTATCCAGATCGACTAGCCCAGCTTTCGTTGCAAACTCTTGAGCATAGAAGATTAGTATCTGACCTTCTCTTCCTCCACAAGTCCGTTCATGGGTTCTACTGTTATGACCACTCTAACCTTTTCCGTATTGTCCCCCTTACTCGTAACCTTCGTGGAAGCCATGCCTTGCGTATCACATTGCCATTCGTTCCGCCTACGTCTCACTCAAGTTTTCCGACTAGGGTTATTGATCGATGGAACGCGCTTTCTGCTGAATCTGTTACCAGCTCACCCACTCTCTTCCGCTCTCATATTCTCTCTATCCCAAATGTCTCTTTCTCCCCCCAATCGCTGTTGCGACTCTAATGTTATTACCTAACTGCTGCTTCCCCCCGAAGCCCCACCCCCCAAACCGAATCGTCAACCGACGACGGACCTCCACCGAAATATTTCGAATACAACTCCTAGCCACTACGAAAAAACCTACCCTGGTGGATAAATAATTGTAATTGTAATTGTAATATATCAAAAAGTGCATATTAATTCATACAGCGAATGAATCCTTGAGATCCGATGCCAATCCCTGTGGATTTCCGAATGCATCGAGAGAGACAATGATTGATATCGTCTGTTTACGAAGTTCACCTGACAACAAAGAGGGAGATATAATGTAATTGCCCCCCCCCAACCACTCACTCAGATAGAAATTGCCAATATTCTCAAGTAGGAATGAACTCGTCTCGAAATAATGCAATTGACGGAATGCAGGAAGAGAAATCTGACAATGAGAAGAGAGGAAAGATCAAAGATCATCATTAATCTAGTGATCACCTTTGCTTTCTCGAATGAGATGAGTGTGACATTGTATTGATCCTTGAGTAGTCTCAATTCGATAGGTAGACTACTCTTGGATACAGTGACCACTGAGAGATCTGCACTACCAAATTGAAGATCGAGAGTACCGAAGTAACATCTGCATAGATTAGCCGTCAATGAGTATCGTTGATAAGAAGAGGCTTACCTTCGTGCATTGGCTGCATTTGGCCGAGTGAGATTTGTATCGGGAGGAGTGAGATGAAGTTGAGAATCATTAGATGAACGACACGAATTGATGAGATGGACGACCTTCCACAGGAGAATCTCATCCAATCGAAGAGAAAGAGGAGATAGACGAATACGGAAGACCTGTAGAGAGGAAGAGAGAAGGATCAATGGGAATACTCATGTGAACATACATCGAATGAGTCGTAGTGTTTGAATGGAGTACAATTCATCTCTAATTTGAGTGCAGGTCGAACAGCAAGAGGAGATTGGATTGAATCCCCTCCTAGATGTTCACTTCGACACGATAGAACTGTCGATTGATCAGATGACGAGATTAATTGATTGTCCATCTGCAATTCATCTCATGAGTATTACCTTTCCTTCCTTCACTCACTTGTATCTGATCAACACTGGCAGTCAATTGAAGTGATTCTCCACTCTTCTTCCCATACACTTGTAATCCCGATAGACGAAGATACAACAACTCTTCCTGAATATTCCACCTATCATCATTACCTTCCTTTTCTCTACTCACATGCGATCCCGACACGAGACTCAATCCGATTCCACTCGTTAATTGTAGATTGATATCGAATGAAGGGGGATGAGGATGTAGAAGGGAAGAGAGAGAAGGTCTTCCTATTCCCACCATTGAATCTTCTTCGTCTACTATTCTCACAACGAGAGAAGGTCCTTCGTGCACTGTATTCACATGGAGACAACCACTTCCCGGTCTCATTCGAGAAAGGGAAATCAACTGAATGAGAGAAGGTAATGACGATGAAGGGAAGGGAGGAGGGATAGTACCTGTTCATCCTTATTCTCATCGACATCTTCAAGTGTCACTTCGAGTGAACTAACTCTTCCCACAATAGCCTTCCTCCCTCTCTCTGACACAAGACGAGAATCCTCACGAAGACGCCATCTATGAGGAATACGGTAGTCACACCACTATTCACCAACTATTTCTTCTCACTTTTGTGTCTCATCTCTTCCGTTGGTCTTCTGAGTGACCATAGCTCTACATCCATCAATCGTATCCAATACATAAGAGGTCGAGCATCGTATGGACATTCCCACATTCTCTATTCGATCTCCATTCCATCGCCACAACTGACTTCCACTACTGAAAAGTAGACAATTCCATCAGATTATCCGATAAATAATAGCTCATACTTTGCATCGACTCTATTCTGCTTATTCAATACAACTTTTCCCTTCTGTAGACATTCGAGTACCAATTGACTCTTCTCCATTGGGGGACTGTCACGACACCATCTGAATGAAGAGGAATAGAATGAAGAGAGAAGATATGACTGACGATTGGAATGAATTGACGATAGTGATATAGAATGCATTATCATAAGTGAGAGTGGCAGTCTTTCCTATCTTGGATGGATCGATCATCACTGATTTCTTCTCGTATACTTGCAGATTCAATTGATGTACATCAGAGGGGTCATCCCATGCATATTCAACTCAAATGAAATCATTTTAAATGTATTTCTATGACTAATTTAACCTTTACTCTTGGCCTTGCAGATGGTTCTAAGATGCGGTTGATCGGGATTTCTACTCATTTGTTGATAGAGGACCGGCACCTGATAAGAGATTACCAATGTCACAGTTGATTAATCTGGACTACCTCCGATTGATTATCAATGACAATGGGAGCGGGACAGTAATGAGCATCGGATATTGTTACGTGGAAGACTGAACCGTGAAGAGTTACCTCCACTCTGAACCAATGAACTTCCCAATCAATAATTAACAATAGGAATACCTGAGGAATAGTGGAGTATCATCGACTGCTCTCATTGTTACATGATTAGAGTGAATAGTATCAATACGGAAGGGAGACGACCAATACTCGCATCTGATCTCTTTATGCACAGTAATGAGCAACTGGATCGATTCTCATTCCATATCACTGTACTCTGAGGAGAAATCGAGATATGACGAGATTGTTGCTGTAAGAGAGGAATTTGTTAATGAATAATATGAATAGCACGGACCTCCAATAGATCGACATGGCAGGCGACTATTTGAATGAGGAAGCATTGTTGATGATGAATCGAGAAGTGAGAAGAACAACCTAAACGAATGGAATTACAGGAATCTCCTAATGAGTACTATCTCACTTGAGTGTCCTTATACAATCCAGTGCCCGGTCTCACTTCCACTCCGATGTTGTAGTATCTGCATATGATGAATCAGGATGAATTATCAGTACAATCGAAAGTGAGACAATGGCCAAAAATACTATATAAATAAATAAGTTGAGCTCACCTCGTGGGAAGTGATTCGTGTCTCATGAGTAATTGAATGGATTGAACTCCAGGAGAGAGAGTGATCCCCTTGCAGAATACTGGTCGATATCTTCTTCCCTCACTGCATCCGCTCCCAATCGAATTGCACATGACTGAGTGATACAATGTTCGAAGAAGGAACTTCAACGTTTAAAGCTCCAAATACGAGTTATCGTCCCTTCAATCAGCACACTCTCCAGCCTGCTGGAGCGTGCAGAATGAAGAGTCAGCGACACGTATTTCGAGCTCTAATAAGAAAAATGAGCATACTTGGGAGGGAATCGATCATCAGCGAGATCGAATAGAAGAGGATGTTTATCATTCGCCTTCTCGTGTTCTTCCCTTGACCTGCCCATTCACACTCACTCGCATCCTGTACAAGGATAAATCAATGATATGAGAAATCATTGTGACGGGTAAACAAACCTGTTTGATAATGAGTGGGATTCCAGTCTTATTGAGTACCCAGAAAGGACTCCACAGGGAGATCGAAATCGACCCTCCCATCTCACGTCTGAAATACAAACAATTAGATAGATTTTTTCACACATCGTAAAGTAAAAGATAGGAGTAAATAATGAATATATACTTGGCAGTAATGAAGAAACTGCTGGTCCTTCCCATTTCATCTCTCATTGAAAGAGGAATGAGCATATCAGTTGATGATGATAGATCAGAAGGAGAAAGAAGAAGAGGAGAGGAGGAAGAGAGACGATCTGTCTCCACTCGAATTGATATCTCATCACTGATATTCACCTGAAATGATCGCACTCTTCTACCGTAATCACAGGAATCGATGTTCTAACTGAAGTGATCTTATGTTCTTTCCAGCCTTGACAAGATGGGAATAATTGGAACGGTGATATGAGCATCGATAGGAAGAAGAGATTGAAGAGTAAGAGGAGGAAGAATACGAATGTAATGACCAGGAAGGGAATCTCCCTCTGGATATCTCTCACGACGAATTGAACAACACAACCTGGAGAAGGAGAGATATCATCTTCCTATCCTTAAATGAAATTCATACCAGAAAGGACATCCTTGTGGAGAGGGAGAAGTGAGACAATGAGTGGAATGGACTGTCTTCCCTGATGTCTTCACTCCACTCCACATTATACGAGCAGGAGTGGACACTGATGGGAGAGGAAGGATCTCTCGATGAATACAGTAATCTCCAGTACCTTTCTCTTTCTCGCTAATAATTGGGAATGCATCGAAAGAGAGATGTGCATCCCGTAGAGGAATAAAGACACGAGACGATGAATCGATGGTCGCCAATTCTCAAATTATAATTTATGATTATTGATAGTCGGCAAATCGATCTGACTTCTCTTTGTCGATATCTCAAACAATTCCACTGAATGAGGTAGTTGATTCGATACTCTCACTGATGATGACACCTGTACAAAGAAAGAAAATTAATCGATTCTTTCTTTTTTCAAATTGACTACCGCATTCCATTCTCAATCACAAACTGACCTCAATCTGTTTTCTTCCGTCCTTCTCCATACTCACTCTGATCACTATCCTCGCATTAAAGTGTCTTTCTACAATTAATTAGTGTCTACCGTATCTCAATTGTCCTACCGTACCTCAAGTGCCTTAATAACCCTGAAGTAAGTGCCGGATGCATCAACATTAATGGGTGATGTCTCATCCCATCCCTTCACTCTCACAATCAATTGTCGAGGAGGTTCACGTTGAGATGCCTGCAATAAATACATTAACATAGAATACATGCATGCATGTAAGATATAAGATACATAATACATGTAAGAAGAAGCGAAGATGTAATCTGAATACCGAGTAGAATAGGAGAATGGTGGGAAATTCAAAGTGAAGACTGCTTCCGGGAGAGACACTCAACCATTTGGCCACACTCTTTCGTTGTTCAGTACGAGCTGATAGAATCTGAAGATGAAGAGAATGGAATGGTTCACTCTTCAATTCAATACTTCATCTACTCCTGTTGAGAAAGTAAGAGTACATTCAGTGCTATTCTTGAGTACGTATGCCATATGATGAGCAGTCCCTCCTACTACGCCATTCCTACAATCATTCCATACACCTAGTCATCTTCATCGTATTCTCCTCACCTATATACTTTATTCTCAATGGCTTCTTTCATCCTCGGGAGACTCTCTTTCAGATGGAGACATTGTGATATTAATTGCTCACTCAGAGAGATGTCCAGAGTGCACAATGTTTCTGAATCATCTTTGTCACATCAATGATCCTCATGAATATTATCACCTGCTATCAATTCCATGCTTGTATTCTGTTCCTTTTTGACGGAAGTGAATCTGAGGATATTCCATCTCTCAATCAATGGTTCCCATCCAAAGAGACGTTGATTGAAGAAATCAGCAGAGAAAGAAAGAGAAGACTTCAATCGATCGCACTCCTTCGACAGATTCACATCTGAAATCGAAGACTTGTGAATGGGTACAGAATACAAGCCTGTGACTCCTCATTAATTGCCCTGCTCAAGGGTCCTTACTGTATGCAGATACTCTGAGTAAGGTAGACTGGATCCATTCAATTCATCTTGCACCCACACGTGTCCCTCCTCACACTGAAGACTGATTCGACCAATTGCTATTCCTGAGAGGAAGAAGAGGAGATTACGGTAGTCTATTCATCCGATCGATACCTGCATCGGGCTGTTTCGTGAAGAGTGATCGCTGTTTCGTAGTCATGAATGAAGCGAAATTAGTGGATATATCGAGAAGAGCACCGACGTCCAATGGGGAAACCTTGCAGATTAAACCGACTAATTGAGTCTGAGAGAGGAAGGATGAGAAGATGAGCAGAGAGAGGAAGATACTTACTCCCAATTCGATCTTAGGTTGAATGAGTGATGGAATGGCAGATAGACCCGATTGACTGACGTCCCTTGCCATCTGTAGATCGACGGAAGCAGAGAATTCATTGGAGAAGACATACGATGCCATTCCTCGTTCATTGTACACCATGAGAAGGACATTCCCTGAGAGAGAGAGAGAGAGAGAGGGATGACTATGGAGTGTCTATCATCATTCTCACTTGTATCTCGAGTGTCGCATTTACATTTCCTCCGTGTTCAGTCATCTGGAGAACAGTCGTCGTATGAGCGATAAGAGCGAGTGAATCCCTTTCGAGAGGCTTCTCGAGGAAGATGAGAGATGAATCACGCATTGTCAACTGAATAGGTCGATTACTTCCATCCCTCCCCTCTCCTCTTCTTCATCTCACCTTAATATGATTGGGTGGTCCTTGAGGGGGTGCAATGGGCGGAGCAGTGGATGTTCTATTTATCACTCCCGATTGACATCGACCACAATCGGAATTGATGGAATATCTGAAATCATTCATTCACTATTTAAACACAATAGACGATATACCATGGGGTGAAATGAGAATGAAGTCCTTGATGTCATTGAGTAGATCAGGCACGACAATAATCCTCGCATTAACAATGACTACAGTGAGAAGAGGAGATTCATCCTTACGAAGCATCAAATGAGCCTCTCCCATTAATCTAAAGAGAGGAAATGAGTTACCACTCCTTCGATCCATCATACTCACTTTGTACTATTAGTATCTAATGGGGAGAGTACATATCCATATTCCTCCCTTATTCCTCCTTCTCTTCTATCCACTATCGTCGCTCTTTCACATATCAGATCGATCTCTGCTTGACCATCAGTCGAAGCATCGAATGACAAACGAGCCTGAAGGAGATATCACTCATCATCAATTGTCCCTTTCTCCTCTCACTTGGACGAAATGAATAGTGCATAGAGGTGCGTCAGTATCTCATCCACTTCTCCCACTCCAATCGAACACTCTGCTACTACTTCCTCCAATTGAATTCGAACTGAGAGTGTCTGATATCTCTTGTCTGATCCAACTTCCTGCAATCGTCCAATAGAATGAGCATGAATAGAGGGGACTAACCACAGTGAGTGCAGGTCGAGAGAGGATCTCAATGGGAATTGTCTCTGGAGATGGAATAAGAGGCTCTCCCAGATTCAATTCCAATATTCCTCGGAGTAATTTGAAGAATCGAGAGCTCATTTCCCATCGGAATCGACGCATTGTAATCAGGAATGACATATCGGGGACTAAAATGAAGAATGGCAATATTCATAAAACAGATAGTAAGCCGACTAGCATGCGATTCCTCATTGCTCAGATTTCTGAGCGCAGTCACTTCGAGATCGATTGGAATGGAGAAGAAGTTAGAGGGAGAAACTTCGACACAAAAAGTGGAGAAGTCGAGTAATCGATTACATGATCCAGTGGCTGCAATTAGACGTAATTACTCTTTATGTTTTTGCGATCAGAAATTCCATTTGATTGTGATGTACAAATCCTACAGTAAATAACATGAATGTTACAGAAGGATGAAATGAAAATTGAGCAAAAATTGTGAAAATTTACTATTGTCAATTGGATTAGCACTCCTCTCTCCCTCACTCTCTCGGCAATCCAATCCACTTGTTTTATTTTGATGACGATAAAATATGGAAACGCATTTCGCTCTCTTTTCCACTCATTTCATACCTCCTGCATCCATTTGGAATGGGCGCCCCTAGCAAATCAAAGGATGGGAAGAAGAAGAAAGAGAAGAAAGAAGGAGGAGGAGGAGGAGGTAAGTACTGTAGACTACGGTAAGTACCGTAATCTTCCGTACAGGATCGGATGACGCTCGTCCTCCTACTATCGATTGTCCCAAGAGTGCTCAACCAGAGGGAAAGGGAGAGGGAGACAAAGGACTACCCAATTGTGTCACTTTCTTCCCTGAAGTTGTCAGTTCCATCAAACAGCAAAGATCAAAGATAAGGACCATTCCTTTCAGATCACATATCAGCCAGAGAATAAGAAACAAGTTCGTAATATTGAGGTGAAGAACAAGGGTGATCGATCGATCATGTTCAAGGTACTGTAGTATTCGTACCGTAATCTCTCTCTATTATTGGTTATCTCTCAGATGAAGTCAACTTCTCCGGGATTGTACCGTATGCGTCCAATTCACTTCATTCTTCGTCCAGGGGAAAGCAAGATTATCAAACTGTCGTACAAGGGATGTGCTGATGGAAAAGCACCCAATCTCAAGGTATACTCTAGTATCTTTGAGATGATACTGTATTCCATCATAGGATCGATTCACCGTTGTTATGGCCTATCCACCGGGAGTTGAATCGAATGTGAAGCTCATGTGGACGCAGAAAGCTTACATTGAGGTATACGGTAGTCCCTTCAGTTACCGATCGATATACCGTAATCGAATTGAGAAAATGGCGGATTGTACTCATCGCAAGTACATCAAGTGCACTTCGATGGATACGATGTTCCCGATAAGAATGTCAAAGTATCGTATCTCCTTCCCTCTCTCTCTCCTCTCATCTACTCTCATTCAGCCAGCCTCCAAGATGGTTCCAGCCCCTACTCCTCCCTCTGCTGCTTCTGCCCCTCCAGCTGCAGCCCCTCCTGCAGCTGCAGCTGCTGCTCCTGCTGCACAAGGGGGGTGGCCAGGAATGCCAGGAGGAGGAGGAATCGTATATGTCATATATCAAGGAGATCAACAAGGACAAGCAGGAGGAGGAGCACCTCCATCAGAGAATCAAGATGATGATAAGGTACAAGGGAGAAGGGAGAAGGGGAAGGGAGAAGGGGGGGGGGAGAGGAGAGGAGAGAGAATGATTGATTGATAGGATGAGAAGGAAGGAGAGGATGAAGAAGAGGAAGAAGATGAGAAGGATGAAAAGGATAAGAAGAAGAAATAGAAGGAAGAAGAGAGAGCACGTGCATGGATTCAATCTCTGTGCATAAAAATTGTGCTGACCAAATGTTGTTCCATCGCATCTAATATTCAAAATTCTTCAATACACAATACCCTAACACGCAATCACATTTGCCTCATACGACAAGTTCAGATCAGTGAAATAATAGTATGAACATATTAATGATCTCACCTTAACTCCTGGTTCTCTCCTGATTCCATCATGGAGTGTCACAGCAGTAAGCATCAATTGCATTTTATCGAGTAGACAATCGATTCCTGTCTCATCTTCACTCTCAAGACACAATTCATCCAATAGATCACATAGAGATGATGCCATCTCCATTGAATTGTGTACTCTCACTCCTAAATGGATTGATGGAGATTACGGTACTATTATTGTACTCTTCGTGTTCACTAACCTTTGGCAGATAATACCAATGTCCTCTCATCTTGATAACTCCTTGGAATTACAATATCCACCATACAGGGCAGCTTGAAATCAATCAATACTCTTGCCCTTCCTCCTTGTTCCATCTGAGAGAGAGAGAGAGAGAGATGAGTACAGTAGACTACAGTATCCCTCATTAGTCAACTTGCCTTCTCTTGTCTGCTCTTATTGATTAGATCGTGTAATTCAGCGAATTGGCCAGAAGTCCATGAGTGCACATAGATATCGATGAGTGTGAGTGTAAATGAGACGAGTTGTCTCTCCACTTTCCAATCCCACTCTCATATCACAATCATCTGATGCACTCCTACCGTATCTGCAATCATCATCATCAATTACAGTATTCAATAATCAATTGGTTTGACCATCAGTTTCTACCCCCTCAAATGATTCCATTTCCTCTACTCTTTCCGTTGTCGTCTATATTCCATGAATACCCACAACGGATATCTATACTTGACACTTCTTTCCTCGTCTCCGTCCAAAAAGTAATCAAAGTTGAAATGACGATGGAATTGAATACGCATTCATGCCCACTACATCACTACAACTTTCTTATCCCATTGAAACAGCTTCCATTACAGACCAATCCCATCATTTTGTAGTCAGTCAGGTGAGAGGTAAAACAACACAACAGAATAAACTCACTTGACGATTCGCATCTTTGTCCTCTCTCCACTCAATACCATTCTCGTGTCATACTGTATCGAATGGGGTGATCGATCGACTACGGTAAGAGATGAGAATGCAGCATCTATCGTCATCGATTCCTTCTCATTCACATAATCACCAGTCTGTAATAGATTACCGTAATCCCAATTTACGAAACTAACAAGATTCCTTCCATTTTCGATCATCGCGACATATATCTCACATTCCCACCTTCTTTTCTATGAGAATTTACGCAGTTTCAGACGTATTTCATAGCCAAAATGCGTGTGAAATGGAGATGAAATCACTGACAATTGTACTAAGAGTGAAATCATCAAAGACGAGAGATCCCAATCGATAGGCAACTCCTGGATATTCCATATGAACAATGAAGGAATTGAGACGAAGAGAGACTTCCATTGATGATTCTGAAAGGAAAAAAGTGATGCATTAACAACTTTGAACTATAATTTGTGGACAAATGAACTTTGAATGTTCCCTCGAGACTACAAAAGGCGTCTCTTCCAATTGGAGAATACGTGCAGCTAAATTAGACAGGAAGAAAGATGGATGGGGGAGGATAAATGAGACTATATTGTGAGATTAACTATATGGAAGAGAAGGGGATGGAATGGGACAGAAAGGTGCATCTTCTTCCCTTCTCGAGAGATGAATGACCACTTACTCTTTCCTCCTTTTGGTTGATCATTCTTCTCTTTCTCTTCAACTCCAATCACTCCCATAATATCAAGTAATGCACTCCAACTTCTTCTACTCATTCCCATCTCCACTCCATTCATTTCCACTTCCACACTCATATTTCTCTGCAACAATACGATTAACTATAAATCCGTTATCAATGTACTGAAAAGTATGTAAATGAATTCCGTTTTAGAAGAATGGCATATAAATGATGAGATGTGTCTGCGCAACTAATTATTCAATGCTTCGACGTGCTCTTTTAGAACAAAGCATCTCTGTGAATACACGATAACAGTTCGGGAGATTCCTTGCTCTCACATTCATTGTCCCCTCCCTCTTTCCTATCTGATATTCCTTCGTTCTCAGTGAGGTCTCCTCTCCTTCAGATCTCTCGTCTCTTCAACCCCTCCCCTCTCTATCCCTTGACTCCTCCCCCTTTCTCTTCTCCAATCTCCTTTCATTTCAATGGCCTCCCTTATTCAGATGGTCCTCCTTCTATCTCTTCTCCTTATCACTCTCTGCACTGTACAAGCATTCGGTCAGACCTTCCCCTCCCTCCATCTACAGTATCTCTCCAATTACACTACCGTAATCCAATCAATTCAGATGACTATCATCCGATTCTGATGGATCGTCGTGATTCTTCATTCAATCTAGACGATCTCAAATCGCAGGCTCTCGGAGGAAGAATGAGGTGAGGGATCAATCACAACTAGATCATACACCCAATATTCGGTATTTCATATCGCGTCTAAAAATTGATTGTGATGCAGCCTTAGAGTAGGCTTAAATCGTGATGTACTCTACACTGTCACTTCCTCTTTCCTATCTCAAACATTCCCCACAATCAGTGTCATCTGTTTCGAAAGGGGAAGGGGAAACAGTAATTAGGGGGTCGATCGTCATATACTCTGTGTCACTAATCACACCTTTCTCCTACTCCCTTCTAGAGATGCAACTAAAACACTTGCTCACGATAACAAGCTAGAAATCAGAGAAAACGTGATCATCATAACAATTGCTCACTATCTGAGATCATCTAATAGAAAATGTATTCAGATTCGGTAAACGATCAGGAGGAGGAGGAAAGATGCTTCGTCTCAATGAATGGAGATCTCAATTATTCGATCGTCTCATCTGATCTACTTCCATTCCCTCAATTGATCATCCCTCTCTCTCCATCTCAATCAATCAATCAATCTCTTCTGTCGTCATAAATTCGATTGGACACTGTTATTTCTCATTGCATACTTCACTATACTCCTAATTGTACCATAATATTCATCCACTCACAAAAGAGACTATACCCCTTCTCTTCTATCCATATATCTTCAGTACTGTCTATACTCCCTGTCATTCACTCATCAAATCTCCTACCATTATTCCTCATTTTCTTCTCTCATGTATATCCTTCTTCATCTCCCTCTCTAAATGTCATAGAACACTCGCAACAATAACTGTTCTTCTAAGGGGAATAACAGGGAAGGACAGAGAATAGATATACACTAAAACTCCACAAATGATCACCTATTCATCATCCAAACTCACGTACTACAAAAAAAGAATCGAAGTCCAGGGAAATTGGGATTTTAATCAGAATGAGATGAAAAATCTCACCTTGTTCTCAGTCATAGTCTCTCCATACATTGTGCATAGTACAGTAACTTCATTAGATCGACAATTCTCGACTACCGTACTCGTCTTCCTCTCATTCAATTCTTCTCCTGGAATATAATCATGATCATAACAGGAAATCGTCACTCCGCATGACACTTCCCATCACTTCTTCCTCTAACTACAGAGGAAGGGAGGCCCCCTCCTCCCCCTCTCTCTTCAATCCTTGATCCACCTACTCCCCTCTCAATCTCATTTCCTGTCAGATGGAAGATGGTGAGAGTTGTCTTCCCCTTGACAACTCTCACCAACTCGCTACTCCTTCCCTTTCTCACGTGTAAAAAGGACAGTATCAGGAGGGGGTCTCCCTCTAACTCAATCCATTCCGGATACATCTTGCATCTGATCAGAGAAGAGAAGGATAACAAGGGGATAAATGCATAGCAACACATCCAACTCCCCCGCACTGACGTCATCTTTTCTATCACACTGAGGAAATCTCAATTGATGCAGGAAAAACGGAAAATGATATCTAATGCGGACGTGATCAAGTGAACATTCCCAATGAGAATGAACATACTCTTTCATTATTCCTTCCATTTGAATGAGGAAGGGAAGTGGAAAGGGAAGAATCATCTGTAGATGAAGTGTGTAATTGAGGCCATGATGAAGATAGAGATGATGTGTGCTGTAAATTCACTAGTTGAATAATCACTTATCGATAAATGCCTACCGTATCTCCTCCTATCCTATGACTAGTCTTCGTTGTAAGAAGAGGATGAGGTGATCCCTCCATGTTATCTTCCAATTCGATATGACCAATAGAGATTCTCGTCTGAAATGGACCATTCTTCTCTCCATCATTCCCTTCCCTCTCCTTACCTGCGTTACTTCTTCCTCCTTACTCTCAACAACAACCATCATTTCTTCAACACAAGAGTAGCAATCGCTTTGCTCTCTTCTCCTTCAATCGGCCTTCCAATCAGTCCCTCTCCACACTTTCGAACCTCCAGTTTCACCTGATACCGAAATCCATTGAAACAATCAAATGTCTATAACTCACAGCAGGGAATCGAATGGATGCATTGACTTGAGTATTAGTCCTTGCATTAACTCTCTTCTTTCTCTTTGCTTCTTCACTTTCATCCATTTCTTCATCAACATCTCCATCAGAGAATAGAGCGATGAGACCAGCGAAGGCATCCTAATCAAGGATGATCACTCATCGGATGAGGAAAGAGACGATTACTCACTTTATCATACATTCCTGCGAGTGGTCTAAACGATGCTTCGATCGAATGACGAACATTCTGGATCGATCGACGTTTGTAGAACAGTCTAAGATAGAAAATATTAAATTAGTTCTACAATTTCATACGAGAAAACCGCCTGTTAAGTTACGTTCAAAAATCCAAGGTAGAAACTAGGAAACAACAGTGTACAATTCGTGCACATACTTGAATAGTGCTTCTCCTTCTTCGTCTCTCTTCTGATCTCTTCCCATGGCAAAGAGAATGTTAGTGTATTCTGCCAGTGAATACATCAACGAAGAATCTTCCTCTTCTCCACTCTGTCAAAATCATATTGTTTCACGAACAAAAAACTTCAAACTATGTTGTAAGGATTTTAAAATGGTCATTGTGCCGTATTTCGTTCTACTCCCCTCTCCACTCCCCTCCCTTCCTACAGTACTCACGGGAGTAGATGATGCCATCTGTAGTCTCTGTAGTGATACATCATGAACAGAGAGAGAGAGAGATAGAATGAGTACGAGGAGATACTTCAACTTGACATGATACTCCCATTAGATCAACTGCCATTACTCGACCTTCACGACAACATGAAGACGAACCCTAACGAGAATCGTTATGAAGAAGAATCATTAAACATACAAACATACATTTGAATCGACAAGTCTTAGTGTGATATGGTCTATCCTCATAGCAATATCAGCCAATAGATAATCTTTGCGTAGAAGAGTCGAATCGTCCCATGAGTCATGCAACACCTCCAGAAGCTCCTTATCCATCTTTACAATTTAACATTACAAACTGGGAATAAAATGAAACGTTCACTAACCTCTTTCTCCTTCTCCCTCAGATCACTTGGTAGATCACTTCTCAATTCACTGAGATCAATTCCGAAGTCATATTTCTTATCTTCATTCTCTCCTTCTTCGATGGCCGATGAGAAGAATGAAGTCATCCATGCATACAGACCTCCTCCACCTGACAATCCCTTCAGTATATACTATTTCTACACTAATGGCAGTTCCATTCGTCACAATAATTCATCTTCCGTACTAATCAATATTTCATCTCACCAGCTGCCTGCTCTCTTCCATCTCCAATCGGAATTTCTTCAGTATTAATACTTTCGAATGGAACCTCTTCCTCCTCTTCATTCTGTCCAGAATCAATTCGATTCTCACGAATAAGTCGAGAGAAGACAACGTCACGGATAATGGAGAGTTCCTGCAATTACACACAATCGTGCACTTTTAAACGTGCTTCTCCTTGTTAGACATGCCCCCCCCCTTCTGGTTGTTAGAACCACGTGTGTACAAGATAAATCACAAAAAAAAGGAGAACAAATTAATGAACCTTTTTTTTGAAAATTATATAAGTACGGAGATATATAATTTTTTAACGCTCATTTTCCACAAATATGAGAGTGTATACTTACATTGAATGAGTATTGTGCATCTCTCTCAATCTGTCTCATAACCATCTTATCCTCCTTCGATCCAATCGTCTCCTCTTTCGTCTCTCCTCCCTTACCAGCTTCTCCACTGATAACAACCACATTCTATGTCTCTTATTCCAATCACTTTAAATAATTTATGTACTTGCAACGTATATCTCACATTCACTTTCAGTAATCATTCGAAAAGTAAACTAACGATGGAGGTGGAAGTGCGGAATGGACCAATGAGAGTAATCTCCTCTTATATGCTCTTGCATACACATTCAGATGATGAGCACGAGAAAGAGCGAAGGACCATGTACGACTGAGAGAGAAGGAAAGAGATACGGTAGAGAAGAGAGAGACAGGGGAGATACGGTAGACTACTCACCGGAATGAATCTAGTTTCCCTTCAGCAACTATTCGATTCTTCGCGAAGATCCACCATTCCTTGGCACTGGAATATTCCGTTGATCTTTGATCTTTATCTCGTTTCCACTAACTGTTCATGTATTTCTCCTTCCGGTCTCCATTTCCTATGTGGTCGTGCTCTTTCGAATCGTGCCCATTCCCTCGTGACAGCTCTCATATCTCTCATTTGCACTCCTGATAATTCCAGTGCAATCGTCTCGGGACGAAGAAGAAACTGAACAAGAGAACATCCATTACTATACATCCAGGGAGATAATTGGTACACATATGGTACATTGGTATATTTCTACACAGATCACGATGAATATAATATATCTTACCTTGAATCGTGGCATTTTCTCTTTGAGTGGTAATTTACTAGTATTCTTCTCCATTCTCAATTCAATACAACAGGGAGCGACAACGTACGAATTTGTGCCCATATTCTCAGGAGAGAGAAGACTCTACAACGAATATCATCGATTAAGAAATACTAAAAGGTAATCAGCGCACAACTCGAATATTTCAACTTTCTTAAATAAAATGTTTCTCTCACTTGTATTTCTTTGACACTCTTCACATTAGGAGACAATGACTCTCCAGAGTTCCAATAGAAAGAGAATCCCTTCAACTCCAATTTCTTGAATACATTCGCTCCTTCCACTGGTTCCACGAATCCCGGTTTCTACATCCAATTAACCAATAAGTTAATTTACTGAGTAGATACCGTACCCATCGATGATTGGTCGTCTGCACAACAACATTCTGTATTCTCACTCCTGCACAGAATGATCTGCCTCCAATGGAAGTTGAATCCTCGTATCGGATGTGAACATTTGAGATTATCAACTGAGAATCAATCGACATTGACTTGTTTTTATTGTCTACAGTACCTGGATGTTGTTGAGTACTGTAGATAGAAGGGAAGCACCCCACCACGAATTGTCCACTTCTGAAGGGACAGTCAATCCCATCGCTTGAGCCAATTCACTCTTAATCAATATTCATTCATCTACCGTATCCCTTCTTTGACTCACATGATGAAGTTTCTCCAATTCATCCAATTGAGACTGTTTCCCTGTTTGATCTCCCGCTTCTTCCACCTTCAAACTCTCAGTATATCTTTGAATATAATTCTTCTCTTACCTCGGCATCATATTTGCATGATGATTCAGGTCCGAGTAGAACCAATACATCACTCAATCGAAGTGTCCATGCTTCACTTCTCACTCGTGTCACAGGCACACTCAGAGTCAATTTCCCCAATACTCCACTCTTCACCTACAAATCAATCAATCAATAGACAATCTTGTTCTACCGTATCCTCACCGTGAGAGGGAGGTCCAACTTCCGCAACGCAGATTGTTTGAGTGGAACATTCTCCAGTTCAACTTGTCCTATACATTTTCCCTTCCATAATCCTAACAAGTAATTCACTAACCGGATAAGAGGGCAACGGATATGTGATCAGTGTTCAAATTCTCAAGATAGTCTCCGACATAATTATTGAGTACCCAAGTGACAAGGGACTCGAGCATACTTTAATCAATCTGTAATTGATCTACCCTCGATCGATACTTTCAATATGATGGACGCACCTCGTATGGAATTGGAGCTACTGTACATGTGATCAATCTGGAATCACCTGGGTGGTTACTATCTTTATCATTCGAAGGTATCTTTGTCGATGGGAACGAATGAACAGAGTACACAATACACAATAGTGACGATATACACACTTTATCGAAACGAACAAAACACTACAACTAAATATACGGACGAACTTGAGATTCTCTCCTAGTAACATAATGGTCGAGAGTATAGGCATGGATTGAACAGATGTAATTTGGCCTATCTCGAGAAAGAAAAAGAAGAGAAGACTCTTTACTGGGCATAGTGTCCGAATTGTTCGTGTTGATCTCTGAGTCTGACAGCCTGCCATCTTCCATAGTCAGTCCAAGTGGATGAGACTGGCTGATATGACCATCCCTTGTAATCGAGACGTTCTCCCTCAAGATGCTTCACGCGATCTTCCACCTGTCTGCAATTAAACTCATTTGAAATTACATATTCAATGAATGCATATCAACGATTAATACATAATAGAAATTAAACAATGATATTTAATCTCTGCAATATCTTACCTCCAGCGAGAGACGATTCCCTGTTTCTCGTAGTAGGCGAGGTTTCTCTCGTGATGTTCCATATCGGACACTCCGAACCACTTCGCCCACCATTGTCTGCAACATTCTTGTCAATCATATATAAAAAAAGTAGGACTAGTTCACCCACTAAAATTACAAGAGATGAAGAACATAGGAAAGTAGGAAAAAGGGAAATAAAAGGTACCTGACGGGAGTACGCTCGTACTGCCAGTAGTGAGGAGCAGGACCCTGCAAAGAATATATTTAATTTTAAGCTAACATAATAATTAATGAGAATGAAGAAACAAATAATACCTCTTTGGGAATGTCAGTCAGCTCGCAAGGTCCATACACGATGTGAGCATAAGTGACGACGGCCAACCAAGGAAGGAATCCAATACCAATCATGTAGAAATGAGAGAGATCCTTGATCCTGTTCACAATAAGCTGTCCGGGTCTCTTACGGAAGAGATGAGCATGAGAGAATCGGACGAAGGGAAGTTGTCTCAGTGCCGGACGGAGCAGCACCGGAGCAACCTTGCTTAGAGCTCCCATGATCGCTGATTTAGTACCCTACAATATGAAAACTTCAGGTATCAGTCAGGTCAAGTAGACAATATGATATAATATGAAGAATTGATAAGGAGAATGGAGGAAAAAAAGTACAAAATCAGTCAAAGCAAGCTTCGTGGAAATCAACTCAATGTAAACCAAACTTACATATTCCGATGAACGTTACTACACAGGATATTCCGAGCATAAGGAACAAAGAAAAAGAAAATGAATAATAACAAAAATCGATAAATCAAAAAATTCCGATCGTGGTGTGATGAGAGTGCAATAGTTGGCACTGAGTTTTGTCGAGATCTCGCACGATGTTTCAAAAACTGATTTAATTCGTTCTCGAATTTTTGACCTACGCGTATCGATTTTTGCTTTGTTTATCCCTCTCGTGTGATTAATTACACTCCATCACTTGGATAAATTCCAGTTTAACGTATAGACTATCTTGTATTTCCTAATTTGTTATTGGTCTTTGCGAACTTTGCGTTGTAAACAACATTTCTCTCTCTCGCGCGTGAACCCTGCTAGATAGCCACTCGCTCGTTTTGTGACGTTACGTGATTACTCTCCCATTGCAGAGGATGAAAGTGGAAACTATTCCTCCCAACTTGTTCGATCTAATCCAGCTAGATCCTTATCTCGATCCCTTCAAAGGTGAGATATGCAGAAGATACACCGTCTTCCAAGAGACACTCAACAAGATCGACAAGGTTTGTCTTTCAATCACTCTTATCCTTATCTAATTAATACGATTAAGTGTGGTGGGATCGATAAGTTCACGAGTGGATACAAGGAGTTTGGTCTGCACGTGCAATCGGATGGAAGTGTGACTTGTATGGAATGGGCACCAGGGGCTGATTCAATCGCTCTCGTTGGCGACTTCAGTATGTTATCACCTTCCTTCTAATCAATCGATCGATAATTTAGATAATTGGGATGAGCAAGCAAATGTGTACACGAAGGGAGAATTCGGTCGATTACCCTTTCCATTCCTCCTTCCGACGATGGAACGTGCAGAATCAAGCATGGATCGAAACTGAAGACTGCTGTGACTAAGGATGGAAAGACAACTCTCAAGTTATCCCCATGGGCCACTTATGTCACCCGACCCACAGATTCCGTCGTCTACCACCAGGTTCGTAATATATCGAGGTATAAGGTTACGGTAATGATCCGTTCAGGAAATGTACAACCCTCCGACTCGCGTCGAATTGACTAATAATCATCCTGAAAGACCGAAATCACTTCGAATCTATGAAGCTCACGTCGGAATCTCTTCTCCGAAGGAAAAGTGAACACTTATCGTGCCTTCGCAGATGACGTCATTCCAAGAATCGCTAGACAAGGTTTGGTATACGATGGGAACTAATATTGATCGACCATTGCAGGATACAATTGCATCCAATTGATGGCAGTAATGGAGCATGTGTATTATGCCTCATTCGGCTATCAAGTCACTAGTTTCTTCGGTGCTTCGAGGTGCGATTTTTGTCGCTTTTAAACTAGAAAGTGTTTCGTTATCAGTCGATGTGGTACTCCGGATGATCTTCGATATCTCGTGAATAAGGCTCATTCTCTCGGTCTCGTTATCCTTCTCGACGTTGTTCATTCCCATGCATCAAAGGTCAGTCAATCTCTTCTCTCAATCCATTTATCATATCTTTTTAGAATATTCTCGATGGTCTAAATGAGTGGGATGGCACGACAGATGGTTATTTCCACGGATCAGCCAGAGGATATCACAGTCAATGGGATTCTCGTCTATTCGATTATACCAAGTATGTTTTTTCCCTAACTTCCCCTCTCACTGATCCATCATTTAGAATCGAAGTTCTTCGTTTTCTTCTGTCTAATCTCCGTTGGTGGATTGATGAGTATGGATTCGATGGATTCCGATTCGATGGAGTTACTTCAATGATCTATCATTCTCATGGACTCAGTAAGTCCCTTCTCACCCCCCCCTCACTCTCTCCTCTCCTCTTCTCTCTCAGGCGATGACTTCGCTGGTGGATATCCCATGTACTTCGGATTGAATGCAGATAGTGATTCCATTGTGTATCTCACTCTTGCCAATCATTTCCTCCATAAGAAGTATCCCTTCATGATCACTATTGCAGAGGTATCCCGTCCCTCCCTCTTCCTCTATTCTCTCTCTCTCAGGAAGTATCAGGAATGCCTGCTCTGTGTCGTCCAGTGGAAGAGGGTGGACAGGGATTCGATTATCGATTGGCCATGGCCATCCCCGATATGTGGATTAAGATATTGAAACATGAACAGGATGAAAATTGGGATCTATCCAAGATTGTACACACTCTGGAGGATAGAAGGTGACAGAGAGAGAGAGAGAGAGAGAGAGAGAGAGAGAGAGAGAGAGAGAGAGAGAGAGAGAGGAAGGGAAGGAGGAAGAATGAGGATTGCAGATATCTGGAGAGTCATGTGCATACGCAGAATCTCACGATCAAGCACTTGTAGGAGATAAGACACTTGCATTCTGGATGATGGATAAGGGTGAGGGGAGAGGGGAGGGAGGGAGGGAGAAGGAAGTACTGGTTAATTCAGAGATGTACGACTTCATGTCTTGTCTGTCTCCTCTCACTCCAATCATAGAGAGAGGATTGGCATTACATAAGGAGATAAGACTGTTGACCATGGCATTGGGAGGAGAAGCATGGCTCAATTTCATCGGTATTGAGAGAAGATAGAGTAGAGAGGGATAATGGATGATTATTGCAGGAAATGAATTTGGTCATCCGGAGTGGTTGGACTTCCCTCGAGAAGGAAATGGAGAGAGCTTCCATTATGCACGAAGACAATTCAATCTAGCTGATGATCAAATGTTGAGGTAAGGAAGGAAGAAAAGAGTAGAGAGAGAGAAGGGTCATATCAGATACAAGTTCCTCAATGAATGGGATCGATCGATGAATCTATTGGAGGAGAAACACGGATTTCTCCATAAGGGAAATGTAAGTGATGTCGACTTGTCGATTGTTAATCTTCCTTTCTCTCTCTCAGGCATATGTGTCATGGAAGCATGAGGGAGACAAAGTGATTGTATTCGAGAGAGGACCACTCATATTCATATTCAATTTCCATCACGAGAAGAGTTTCGCTGATTACAAAGTGGGAGTGAACTATGCTAATGAGTGAGTGCCGTATTGTATATCAACTTATCTCTACGAGGGGATTTTTATCGTATTCTCATAGATTCTCGATTGCTCTGTGTTCGGACGACGAAAAATACGGTGGTCATTCGAGAGTGAATGCTACGTCGAAATATCACACATTCAATAGTGGATATGCAGAGAGATCACATCATGTATGCGTGTACATTCCATCAAGGTAAGAAGCAGTTATCGAATATTCGATCTTTGTATAATTTCAGAACAGTTCTCGTGCTCGAACCATCTTCATCTCACACTTCTCCCCTCTGAGAGAATGAGAGAATCACTTGAGATACAGTAATAATAAGAGTAGTATTGGTAGAGTATTGCATGTAGAGACTCGGTTAGAGATATATTCGGTGCTTGATACGTTGCCATTGTTTAAACGTGTTATCGTTCATTGTTGAGATACCCTGTCTAGAGATTGTTACACTTTGGTCCCAGAGATAAATAGTTTGTTTTATCCAATTCATTGTTGGCACAATATGGAAACACTCATGCGAAGGAGTGGAGAAGAATGTGAATGATCAAGTAAGTGCATGGGGATTGCAAGTTTCGAGAACTAATGAGTTGTTTCACGCCGATCATTCCCTTACTATCGAGTATTCACTAAATCTGAACTCGATGAGACAAAAGAGGGAAGAAGTTCGAAGAGGAAAGATTATAAGAAGGAAAGTGTTCCCATTCCTTTCTCCCCTTCCTTCCCAATGATACTCTTTGCCCTTCTTGTATCTCTTGTTGCATCTGAGACAATTGAAGTTCATGAAGACAGGTATTCTTCATTCCCCAAAAGTGATTATCCTCTTCATTCCCCTTCATTCCTCTTCAGATCCGTATCCTCTTCTCCTCGATTAGATCCGTCAAATTCGTTCATTGGTCCTCCTCCCTACATGGCTAATTCTCCCTATCCCGATCTGTTCTATCGAGTGGGAGAACTCTCTGATGGAAGAGTATTCTTCACATCTCATCTTCTTTTTCCTGGAGGAGGACCTCCTTCAGATCTGACCAGACCTGCTAATGTTCCTCTTCGGTAAGATCCCTTTAGAATTGAAAAGTCATTTGGGGGAAAGTTCGCAGACGTAAACGGTAAGGTCGGGAGGTATAATGTAGAATGAAGTGTGTCCAAAATAACGCATTGTTTCCGCATTACACCTTTCCTCTAAGCGTGACTGCACTTGTACACCATTATCATGTTCGAACTCCTTTACATAAAAAAGAGATATTTAGGTGCTTAATGTATTCTAAAAATCATTGTCTAATGCAGACCGTGGACTCCCGTGGTAAAGACAGCGGGTAAATGGCATCGAACAAATGTGAATGGAGTGATGGGACCAATGGGATTCATGGGAGATATGACTACCACTGAGAAGAGTACTACAGTGACAACTACTCCTTCTACGACTACTACCACTCTGTGAGTATTCTCTTTCTATTGTAATTCAATACTTTTCTACGTGTTCTCATTGATATTTTCTTCCTCAGAGCAACGACGACAACTGAAGCAGTGAGAAGAGCAAAGATCGATCCAGATATATTCACGGTAGTTCAAACTCTCCAATCGATAATCGATCGTGTGATTCAGACGACAACTCAATCAACGACGACGTCAACAACAACAACAACAACAACAACAACGACTCTTCCTCCCTCAACGACCACTCATCGTCCTCCTTCTTCTCCTTCTACTCTTCGGCCAATGGGAGGATCGAGTAGAATAGCAGAGACTACTAATCTATTCAACACTCAAACTGTATTCGGAAAGAAGGTTTGTACTCTTCAACTCTTATTATTCAAATCTTCATTCTTCAGGTCGATTTCGCACTAAATCCTCGATTCCAACCCAAATTTGCATTCATTCCTCTCGATATTCCGGGCAATGAGAAACACGAGAAATTCCCTCTTCCACTACAGGTAAATCCTTCCACTTCATTAATGGATCAGAGATCATCGATTATTGATTCAGGCGTTCATTCCTAAGATTCCTGAGCCTCCAGTGAATCCGAAGAGACAAATTGGACTAGTTGATAATGAAGTGGAAGAGACGAGAAGGAGAGCGATTATTGACTTCCGATCATTCTTCCATCAATTATACGAAGCATAGACTATCATTATACTGCATAGTCTCTCATTTCTGATTATCTGTACATTTGATGCGAGAGGGAAGGGAGAGTGTAATATCCCATATTTAATCGAGGTCACACAAAAATAGTGGAACAATCAACAGTAAATGTATAGACACGGAAGAGTTTGCAGTGGAACGGAAAGAGAGACATGGATCAGCTATGATCCATGTCTATACCGATACTAAATGAGATCATTGGAATGACTATTCAAGAGTGGTCTCGTTCGTTTAAGGATGGGGAGGGTAGAAGGAGGGATAAGGGTAGGGAGGATAGGGGAATGGATAGGGAGGATAGGGGTAGGCGGGATAAGGATAAGGGTAGGGAAGGGGTTGAGGAGTGACTCCTCCTAGTACGTCATGAACATACTGAGGAAGACGAAGTCTTCTCTTCGCACAATTCGGTATGGTTCATTAGCTGTTGCCTTACCGAGATCAAAGGCCTGAGAGAGAATTGGACGACCACCCAACTGAAAAAATGATGAAGAGTTATCAACTATCTATTTCATTTGGATCAGTGAATCATGAAAAAGACTGAAGAGTATCCCCTGCATACCTCAGTAACAGTTTGTGAGAGTGGTCCATTGTGAAGAGTGCTTCTCAATGGTTCATCCTGTGCATCCAATTGTTGGGGACTCAATGCATTCTCATCTTCAGTCACTATTATTTCTTCGATTTGGCGGGGATTTCGCTCTGCCTCTTTCTCCTGATTAATACACAAGAGGATTGATTAGTACAAATTACATGAAAATTGCGCTACAATATATTCTGAAAAAAGAATGAATAGAGAAAAGTGTTAAACTCACAGTCGTTTCCTCCGTTCGAACTCTGCAATGAATATTGGAAGGATGGAATGAGAAAATAGAAGAATTGGATGAATCCAACTCACAAAACGATGATAATGGGCAGTAGTAGAGCGAGTCTCATGACGAGGGGGAAGGGAAGGGGGGAAGGAACGGATCGAAGTCGGGAAGGGCACTCAACCATTTATACTCACCTATTCTCTCATTGTAATGAACGAGATCGGGAAGGACGATGAGAACCATCGAGAAAATGTTGAAACGAAAGGTCAGAGGAAGAATAGAGTGGAACAACTTTTGAGTGATACCGCCATTGGGAATGATGGAGGAAGAGATGGAATTGGGGAGAAGAGACGATCAGTCTCAGATAGAAATGGACCCAAATAGCACTGCTACTGATATGTATGTATTACAAGGATAATGTGTCTACTGCAGAACAGTCATTTGAGTGTTCGTCACACCTATTGAACTTGATCGATCTAGCTCCTTTTTTGGTTCATCCCATTCCCTCTATGATGACGACAGTTCATCGTATACTAAATCATCTCGATCAGTCAATCATCACAGTGACTCTCAAGAGAGTGAGATCATTTCTTGCAGTGTCACTACACTAATCTCCTTCGATCTTTTCCAGTCCGAGAGTCCATTCGTTCATTTCTCTTTATCTTCTCAATTCGGGATTGTTGAAAAGATAGTTCTGATCATCTCATGGCTAATTGAGATAGGAGGAAGGGATAAGTGAAAGAGAGGGGCGGGCAAATCGAATGCCAACCAAGAAAGTGGGAGAAATAGTGGATGAGAGGGATCTCATTGTACTGAATTAAGACACTCAATGAATTCACTCTTCTTCCTTTTACTCTTTCTTCCTTACTCTTCCCTCTCTGCTACTATCGATTCTACTGCTACTGAAGATTATGATGGATATGCGATGCAATCCCTTCAACTACCGTATCATAGAGAGGTACATCATTACCGTATTCATTTGTTTATTGATTATCTCAGGCCAATCGATATCGAGACGATGTTCAGGCTCCTGGTCAGGCTCAATTGGCTACATCGAGGAATGAAATGCAATTGAGGGAAATTGCGAGAGAAGCAGGAAGATTACTTAATGTTAGTTCGGGATCTGATACGAATACCTCTCTTGTAATCATTATGCGTCTATTCATTGTGTCGATGCAAATCATGCCTCTTGTACCAAATGCGCGTAGACCATTCCCTCTCTTTCGCCCTTTCAACTACTCCTTCTCTTTCTTTCCTTCCAATCGATCCACTAATTTATCATGTCGTAATCATCAGTTCAACTTTTCCCTATTCACTCCTCTCCTCTCTAAATCTATTTATCTCTTATCCGTTCCCTCATCCTATTCGCTCACTTTTCAAGGAAGGAGAGCCATTTGCCGTAGAGAAAGGCAAAACTGATATTTAGCCTCTCTCTCTCTCTCTCTTTCCTTTCATCCCAATTGCAGATAGGAATCGCCGGTGTTTAATGACCTTTTGAGAATAGTTTGGCAACACTTCAAGTGTGCAAAAATATTGGGGGGGGGGAGTTGGTTCCAGTGAAAACCTACATGAGAAGCCTTGCTGTCATAATAGTTATTATCTATCTCAACATCAATTTCCTTGGCATTTATTCAGTCAAGTACTTGAAATCTGGCTTCTCAAGTGTTTCTCTTCAGCTCTTCTATTCACAGGCTCATCTTCCTCGTATTCGTTATTCTGGAGTGAGAAATGCAAATCCATCTGATGAAGGACTATCACAATTATTGAAGGAATATGAACAATTGAGAGATGAAGTGAGACATGATAAGACCTATCTACCAATCATATGAAGAATTAAGCATATTTTAAAAAAGGACCTCCCGAAAAACTGTGCGATGTTGCAGGTATCTCGTCTGGAACGAACTCTATCTCCTGCAGACAAGAGGAAACGTCTGATCCTTGATTCTTCCTTCCCAACCACTCCCTTCCCTCTCCCTCTCCTCCTTCTCCTATTCTCCCTCCATCCACCCTTCTCCTCTTCCTGCTCTTCTTCAACCAATTCCTCCATCCAAACAGATTAAGAGAAGAAAGGTACAGTATTCCTTCCATCTATCGTAATCAATCGATTTTAGCTTCGTAAGCATCGTCGATTGAATGAACTTCCTCTCTTATCTGATCCTTCTCTCATAGAAGCCCTTCAGAAGGGACAAGTATTCATTCTCAAAGAGAATAAACTACAAGCCGTCAGTTCCGAATATACGTTTCTACCATACACCAAAACTAATAAATTGTAGATAGATGCAACTCAATCAGCAGCTCTATCAGAGGAACTTCGAAAGAGTAGTATCTCTGATGCTCCCGTTTCTCTTCCTCTCTCTCATCTGAACCAGTGATTTCCCTTCCACTCATTCCTCTTCCTTCTCCTATCACTACCACAACTCCTGAACCAACAACGACAACCTTTCCTCCTACTACAACGACCACTCCTCTTCCCATTACTACTACTCTTCCTCCTCTTAATGATCAAGAAGAACTCTTCCTATCTCAATTGAAAGCTCTCTTCCCCGGTGATCCATCTCTTGATGCTAAATTCAATGAGTATCGACAAAGAATGGGGACTACGATCCATCCTCTATTCCCTCATTCTTCTCCTCCTGCACCTTCTCCTCCACCCACTACCGTTCCTCCTCCTCCTCCTCCTCCTCCTCCTCCTCCTCCTCCTCCTTCTCCATCCCCATCTCTTCCCATTCGATCATTTGTCTTTGTACCTGGTACATCTCTACGTGCTAACACTTCTCCTCCAATCTCTCCCGTCCTTTCATTCCTTCCTTCATCAGAAGCCCTTCCTCTCAGGTACATTCATTCTAATCATTCTCATCTCATTCTTCCATTCAGGGAATTATCAACAGAGATTCATCCTCTCAATCGTCCTCATGCTTCCTCTCAACCAATCGCCGTTCCTGAATCATTCGGAAGAAGAACGGGAGCTCTCTTCATTAATGGAAAGGGTGAAATTGTCGATGGAAAGGGAAATAGAGTCGAGTATCCTCAAATAGCCAAAAATACTCCGGATACAGTGCCTACCTCACCGATCCCTTCACCTACCGTATCTATCCCTGCTCCTATCGTATCCCATCCCGTTTCTCCTCCTCAACCCACCGTACCCCAGCCGGCCCCTACAGTATCCGCAGTTCCAACCAATTTGGGGACTCTTGAGCAGTTGCAGAGACTGCAGAAACTGTATGAGCAGTATGTGAATACAATCAATAGTGCCGTCTCTCTTCCTACCGTATCAAATTCTACCGTACCATCGACAGTATCTCTGCCTCAAGTAACATCTCCTCCAGTGGTTCAAATCCTTCCTCAAGTACAGTATCCTTCTCCAATTCCTCGATCGCTCAATGAACTCTCCTCAGTCCAATCCCCTCAGCAACCTACCGTAGTCCAGACTCAACCTGCAGTCCCACAGTACTCGGTTGCTACCTCACCTACCGTAATCCAGCCTTATGTACCCCTATCTACAGTACCCCAACCAACCGTAGCTCTACCTTCAACTGTTCTCCCTACTGCCTCACCTATTCCCACAGCACCTCAAGTAGATCTATCTCAATACATTTCTAAGATCCTCACAGTACCTCCTACGGCCCTTCCCTTCACTACAGTATCTCCCTCCACGACTACTCCTACCGTACCCTCCTCAATCGCTCCATCGACTGTATCTCCCATTCCTCGTCCCTATCCTTCCTATCCATCTTATCCTTCACCCTTCAATCCCTATTATCCTCAACCTCCTCAATCGAAAGTTGAAGCTCCTGTATTCGAGAGATATTCTACGTGGGAAGTTCCTGCTGGAGCTGGAGATATTTTGAAGGTATAGTATCTCGATGAACAATCCCTATCAACATCTTTCAGTCTAATTCGACAGGAAATTCCTCTCTTCCTCAAACTCTTCTCTTAGTCGATCCATCGAAGAAGGCAAATGATCCTCCGACGGTCATTCAGCTTCCTCCCAGTATGAACTATTCACATTACTTATTTGCTCATAATGTCTTGATACTATAACCAATATTATTGCAGACTATCCTTCCTATCCCTCATCCCCTCAACAATCTCCTCGTGGATACTATCCTCCCTATCCTCAATATCTCTATTCTCCATATGGCTCTCCTTACGGGGGAGCGTATCCATCATATGGCGGTTCACCCTATGGAGCATGGTCATCTTATCCCACTCCTTCCCCTTCCACTCCTCATCCACTTGCTAAACTCTTTTCACAGGTAATCTACCAGTGATAGTTTGTTCCCCTTTCCCTCTAAATGGCGTTCCTCTTCAGAATGAGCCTATAACTCCCCCAGAGGAAGGAAGTTCATCTTCATCTTCATCTCATCCAAGTCCTCAAGTAATTTCTCCACAAGAAGCAGCAGCAATTCTTGCCCAATTCTATTCCCAATCGCCGAAGAAGCACTAATAATTTATTACTATTAATTATTTATCAACCTAATATTAATAGCATCATATTATTCATGAATAAAGCAGAGAGATTTGTTGTATGTATGTGAACACACGATAGTAATGCCTTTCCTTCTATATCTCTCTCTTTCTTCTCATTATTACTGGTCATTCTATTACTTAGTCTCTCACACACTCTCTCCTCACATCTCTCTCTCTCTCAGTCAACAGAAGCCTTTTGATCTCTCTATAGTACTTCCCTCTCACGACCTCCTATTTTTGCATGGATTCAATCCGTTTCATTCCATTCTCCTTCATATTCCTCTTCCCTTCGATGGAAAAGGCCATAGACAGGTGTTTCTTCACTCTTCCATCGTTCTTCCCTTCTATTCTCTCTTCATTTCTCTCTCCTTCGAGTGTCTTCTTCTAACGAAGAAATTCCGTGTTCCATCCAGCTGAATTTCCCAAATTGATGGCTGCAGGTGAAAGAGTATTCCCCCTCTCCTCTCCTTTTCCCTCCTCCTCCCTTTCTCCCTTCTAGATACACTCAACCATAATCCCAACCCCTTCTCAATCTCATACAGATTCCATCTCCCATCCCATTTCCTTTTTTTCATCCCATCATCTACCGTATTCTTTCCTTTAATCTCATTCTGATCTTCCTTCTATTCTTCTTCTTCATTTTCTCTTCCATTCCATTGACACTTCGGAAATTATTCCCCTCTCTTTTCACTTCTCTTCTTCATTCCATCTAAGTATTCATTCTAACTGTGACCAATCTCTTTCCTTATCTTCACTTCGATTCAACAACCTCTTCTCTTCTTCCTTTCCTTCTTCATTTTCTTTCCATCTGAATACCTCTTTCTTCTTCATTTCTTCTATATCAATTGTTTCTTCAGTCATCATCTCATTCTCAAGTCCTCTTGACCGCTCTTTTCCCTTCCCTCCCTCCTTCTCTCCTCTTCTCTTTCTTCTCTTCTCCATCTGTAACGACACTCTAATTATGTGTCTGAATGAGTTCATCTTTCTCTGATTTCAGATGAATTCTCGTCGTGTTTCTCTTCCCTGTACTCTTCGATCTCCTCTTCTTTCACCAAGAGGTAAAGATCAAAGATCATCCCGAATTGTACCTGTGAGAGAAGAAGAAAGAGAGACAAGAATATTTGTAGTCGAAGGAAAGAATGGAGCAGAAAACAGGAAGGATGTCTATGTGAATGGAGTGGTAATGGGATGGATGTTATCATTACGTTCTAGGCTGATAACACTAAGAATACAAATCATTTCGATGAGGGTACAAATAGAACTTCGACTATGAAGTACATCTATGAAAATACAATAACAGAATTTTGGCAAAAAATGAAATGCACTACTCAATGTTTCAGTATGTCATTTGGCCCCTCTCCCTCTGGATGAATCTCTTAATCATCTATCTCCAACTTCTCCTTCTTCTCTTCGTCGTTCACTTCCATCAACACCTCGAAGATCTCTTCCTTCCACTCCACGAACACTCTCTCCAAGGTAAGACTGTCCAATGGAGATAGTGTATGGATGGAGGCTAATATCGGCAACAAGCAATTTCTCACCGAGTTGCGTGGGAGAATATTTGCGCAAGGACGGAAGATACATTGGGGAATCAGACCCTTCCCTTGACTTAATTAGAATGAATATCAGTGGAATGAAGGGTTGAATTGACGTCGTCGTCTCTCTCATGAATGACGACTGTGAGAATGAATGAAGTGAAGTGGTCATTCCCACACTGATCACATTCCTCCTGTTGAGTCATTCGAGTGATCACTGTCTACGTTGGCTTTCTGTCTATGGCAATCTGTCCTCGACCTATATGATGGGGGTATTGGAGATGAACAATCTCAGTTAGAATTATGGAGAACGGGAACATTGAAAGAAATTATCTAAAATTCCTGCGCGATGGGACCTTGATAGGTATTGCATTGTATCTAAATGAATCAAATGATAGGATGTATCTACTCATGAGTAACTCTCTTAGTGAGTCGTCGTCCCCTTCTCACCAATATCTTCTTTCTTCCTTTCCTTCCTTCTTCTTCTCCCACTCAAAACTCGTCGTCCATCTCTCCCTTCTACTCTCGTTCCTTTTCTATCATTCTTCATCCCATTGTATACGTGCTGATTCCACCATCGATCTCTTCCATCTCTCTCCTTCCATTCCTTCTTCCATCCTCCATATCCATCTCTTCATCTTCAGAGCAGATTCATCTCGTAATTCATCACCTCGTGCTCCTCGTCACATAAATAATCTTCCCGACGTTATGGAATACTCACAAATGGATCGATTTCCACCTGCTATGAAGAAGAGACACAAGTATGAAATACTTTCATCACAGTTTTAGAAGTACCACTTGAGTATTCCTATCTCTTTCCTTATATCTCTCAATCGTTCTCTTCATTCAGAATGTCTTCGGAAGGAGCAGCAATGAGATCATTCGATTGTACATCAAGAGGAGTTATCACGAGAGAAGTTGGAGTTGAAGAGGATAAGATGAGTGGTCAGTCTCCCCTCCCCCTATTCCCTCTCCTCTACTTATCTTCCTTCTGTAGGTGGTCGTCGTTCGACATGTCCTGATATCTATCTCTATTCACCTGAAGGAAGGAATCCAACGAGAAGAGTCCTACTACGGGTAAATAGAATACTTGGAAATGGAAAGAATCGAAATATCTTTGAGGTGTACGGTAGTTCTCAATCAGGTAAGCGAAGAGTGTCAGATGCAATCTATCAGCAAGTAATGGATGCTAGTCATGATGGTTAGATTATTATCATTATTCTATTATTCAACGGTTCAACAATGCATTGAATTAATGATGAAAATGATAAAAATGAACAAATTAACTCTTCATTTCCGACATTTTTGAACACAATTTTGTTAGTCATTCTTGGAGCATTCAAGAAGTTTCACCAATTTCACGTTGTCTTTCAGGCTTTTTGATAAATACAGTAACCCTTTTTCAAGAAAGATCTCAAATCATAATTAATTCTTCAATTGTTTAATTGCAGACACGGAACGAACACGAGGAATGTGTCGATTTCTTCTGAATGGAGAAGAAGTTCAAATGGAAGTTCTCGTTGAATCAACACTTGAGGTACTCTTGTCTCCTTCCCATTCTATCGAATGAAGGACATATCATTCCAGACTGATATGACTCCATCGGAGACAGTCTATGCAGTAGTATATCGAGTTGATTCGAGGGAATCACTTGCCTACGCCCTTCGATTCATATCGAGACTACCGAAGGTAAGAGGAATGAGGGAGAGAGAAATCACCGATGATCGACTTGTAGAACGAAACAGGACAGAGACCTCCTACTCTTCTCATTGGGAACAAATGTGACAATCAGAGATCGAGAGTTGTATCTAATCTTGGTTAGTCCCTTATCCTCCTCATCTCATCAAATCATTCCATCTCATTCAGAAGGTCGAACACTTTCCAAACTCTACAAGATTCCGTTTGTCGAAATCTCGGCTCTTATGAGTGTGAATACTGATCTCCTATGGGAATCAATCGTACGACTTCTATCTCCACGACCTCAAAATACTTCATTTCTTGGTAAGTTCCTTCTCTTCCCACATCTTCAATGATTCTTCAGGCCGAGTAATCGCATCTTGTGAACAAATGGTTCGAAATGCCTTGTCTTTCTCTCCCACTCCTAATCGATCGATTGATGGAGACTCCCGTGAAGATTCGAGAGGTATATTGTATCTACCTCTCCATTCTCACTCAGTAAATATATTCAGGCAGTCGATCAATGTCATCGAGAGAGCCATCTCCGAGTAGACTATCATAACTCTTTCCATTCCCCATCCCGTCCTTTCTCATATTCATCCGATCTCCTTTCCATTCTTCCTATGGGTCACACATCAAAATATTTGTTCTCTGTTCTGTCTTCAAAGCGAAATGCTGAAAAAAAAAATTTTTTTATTATTTTGGTTTTATTAGTACGATTTTAATGCATGTATTACTCTTATAGATGAGGCAGATAAGTACCAAAGATAAACAAACCCGTCAACAATGTTATGTGAAGAGGGTGAGGGTCTAGGTCGGATAAAACTGAGAACAAGAATATTATTCTGAAAGAAAATACAAAACAAAGCAAAAGTGAAACATTCGAGATCCGAACTAGACCAAAAAAAATTAAAACCAATACTCTATTTACTACCACTATGATGAATACTAACTGACTACAAAAGTGCGGTACTTTCGAGATACTCTTCAGACCCAATAACACAGAATTTAGCGAATAATAACACAAAATGAGAACGAGATCGATGGTATTGAGGAGCCGAATGGCTTACCTCGATTGAGATCACATATACAGAATACCTATCTAATCCTATTAATGAGATGTAGAGTGAGATCATTGATCTACTTCTTTGCTCTACTTGATCTCCATAGTAAATCTTGAGGGATAACAGGTTTGATTCTACTCCGTCGAACTACTCCTTTCTTCTCTTCTCCTTCTTTCTTCTCTCCTCCATCCTTCTTTTCTTCTCCATCCTTCTTCTCTTCTTCGCCCTTCTTCTCTTCAACTACTGTAGAAGTACCTTCCATTTCAGTCGATATATCATTAGATGCTTGATCAGAAGACTCAGCAGGAGCGTCCATTCGAGAGGGCTCAAATACAACCAATTACTTTCTTTTCTGAAAAATAAAGATACCTCTCCCATATCGTTTCTTTCTTTCTCTTTTTCAACACTTTCAATTGTCTTCTTCTCCTTTCCCACTTCCTTCGTCTTCACTGGAGATTTGACATCTCTCTGCAAATAACTCTTCTTCGACCGATACCCCCCCCCTCTTCCTCTCTTTCTTCTCTTACCTTCATAACTCCAACAGGAACATGATTAGTCTTTGCCCTTCTATTAGTGAATACTTTCTTTTCTTCTTCCTTTTTCGCACTCTTCATCATAAATCCTTCCTTCGGATCATCACCGTTCTCTATCACTTTCTCTTCTATTCTCTTTTCTCCTTCCTTCTCTCCAATCTTCTCAATTCCATTCGTTTTCTTCAGAGAGCTTTCTAATCGACTTTTCTTCACCTAAAATATCAACACTTCGAGCTCATTTTATCAATATATTCGAATAATTTCTTACATTGTTTCCATCTACAGAAGCACTTCCAATTCGAGGAGAGAGATCCAGTGCTCTGCAAGTATTGAGAAATTATCACAATATATGCTATATGCTAATGATATCATAAATGTACTCACTTGCTCAGTTCCATCATATCCTTCGAAGGAGTTATAACTGGTCTGAATTGAGATCTCTTCCTCTTTGTACTCATTGATGGAATAGAAGAGAGAGAGGAAGGGGTTGATGAGAGAGAGGGAATGGAAGATGTATTTGTAGTCGATGAAGTTACTGAAGATGGAGGAGAGCGAAGAGGAGGAAGGGTCGGCGTCTTGAACTGTAATCGCACACTTCATACAGGAAAATCATACGTTGGACCATTACATTCTTTAACGGCACTAATTCCAGAAAAATGAGCAAAGTGACAAAATAATTAATTGAAAAATGTAATGAAATACTTACAAGGTTAGATTCCCTCTCAAGCTTGACCATTTCCATCTTGATAACCATCTTTTTATCTTCCATTTCTCTTTCTACTCTCTCATCTCCACCGGAGAATTCTTTGAGAATATCGTAGTTCACTTTATTAGACAGCTTCTTCTCCTGAACAATCACATTCACTTTTCTCACACCAACTTTCTTTCTACTTTATACGCATATACAAAGTATGAACTATGATTAAAGTGGACACATAAATACCTGAATAATCTTCTCAATAGCTTCAGCAGGAGTTGCTGCTTCAGTATGATCTCTCTTCTTTAAATTCCTCTTTTTCTTCTTCTTTCCTTCTTCGCCCTCTTTAGCTTCTTCCTCCTCTCGAATTCTGAATATCAACATGATAACTGTCCACTTCCGCAACATTAGACGGTATTACTCCACCCGTCTTACTAGAGATCCAAATTCGGGTTTTCACTTCTTCATTTCACATACTCTCTATCCGTTTTCAAACTTAAAAAAAAAATTATATAGAACTCTTTCTCTCTTAACTAACTTCTTCCGTCGTGCAACTTCCTCCAGATGCTCTCCATTACACTTCATCCAGAACTTCTCTTTCACCTGTAATACTCCTATTATATATCAAGCAAGTGTCAAGTGTCCATTGTGTCATGCCCACATCTATGCATAATTAAGTGTTTTAAAAAGTGGATTAATGAAATAAAATAAATTCTTACATGTGCTTCCTGATCAGTCAAAATATACGAGTCGATCTCATCGTCGTCGATATCTTAATTACGAATATTTATTACTATAGTCCTCATTATATAGGGGATTAATATAATATTAAATTAAACCTTCAGTGAATAGATCTCCATTATCTCCGTCTTGTGCAGGTAGTGCATAAGAGATAATCGGAGGAGGGGCAATAGCTCCTCTCAATATTCCCAATGATTCCAGTGATGGTCCCATTGTTGTCTCACGATAAACATCTTCCACACTGACAATCACATTCATTTCAATCCATAACATTCAATAGTACTCACAATGTTCCATTCGCTTCTCTATACACAGAATCGAGGATATCATCAGTGATGAGTGCCTTCTCAGCTCTTCCCATCTACAATCATCATTCATCTCCATTCCTCCCCCATTCTATCTACTCACCTCTTCCCCTCCTTCGATACTTCCTCCGACCATTTTTGCATAAGGACTCTTCTTGAACTTTTCCCTTTGTTTCTTCTCTAATGCCCTCTCAACTTCTTCTTGAATAGGATGAATTTCTCTTTCCATTCTTTCAGCTTCTTCCTCTTCTCTAGCAACAATGGCCTTTCGTCGTGCTTCTCGATATGCAGGAGGATCCTCACTGTGCTCCTGTAGACATACATTTAATGGATATTCAATGAATGATCACACACATACCCCTCATGACGTGTGAATGGTTCAATTGCACAATAATGATGAACTGACCAAATCGACATTGGAGAATTGATCGAGTGTGAGGGCGGAAGAGGGAGTTTGAGAGAATTCATCCAATCTCTTTCTCACTACCGCCTCACTCACATGAACTACTCGAACTACGTCTGTCACTGATCGATTGAAGTTATACGATCTGCAATTCACATATATTTCATTTAACTGATCAATTCGAAGGATTGTGATGTATGGAAAGAATAGTGCAATTGCATAAGTTGATACCTTGCAGCGAGAAGTAGTGCAGCCCCACACAATCCAGTCGGTCTTCTTCCCGTTGCAAGCCAATCTCTCTTCATTCGTTGAACGAGACGAGTTGCAAGTGTAACCACCTGCCATCAATAGTTTACTAAACTGCTAATAACGGATCTTACGTTATCACCAGAAATAGGAAACGATAAGTAGACTTACCGTAACCACGTTGAATGGGTTATCCCTTCTACTCATATTGACCTACCTCCTTCTGCTTGTCTCCAAAGTCAAGGAGCACGGCAAAACGAAGGATGTATAGACAGGGATCGGTGGTTGGTAGATTGATACGAAGAGAACGAGAGAGGAAATTGAGAGTACGACCGAGATCGTACACATTCACCTTAAAATATTACATAAATTGATGTGCAACATAAAATGCAAACAATGAATTTGAAGAAATCTATAAAAGATTGTAAGGAATCAAATATGAGCAATTTTTACCTGAGTGACATCGCTGAAATCGAGTAGTAGATGAGAAGTATTCTCTAATCTGCATGTCATATAGAGACAAGCAGCGACAACGTGAGTACGCATTCGACCACGGGTTAAATTACGGGTTACGCACATCTGAAGGTGATCAAAATTACAAATAATAAATAAATAGAGAAACACAAAGATCAAAGACCAATGCCGAAAAACCTTGAAGAAGTTGAATGCGGTATCGACGCAGTGTTTATTAATTCTCAACTGCGAAGCAACCTAAAAAGTACAAATAAACAAAAGATATAAATAAACAAACAAGGTTCAACGAAAAATAACTTAACGTGAGCGGACAAAATAGAAAATCACTTACTTCTTCTATGAGCTTCTTTCCCTTTGCAAAGGTGACTTCTCGTGATTCCTGTGTAGCCAAACCGGGCACTCCTTGGATCGCAACATGCGCCCTATCCATGGAGATCGTTTGACCTATCAAATAGGAATGTTGCGATGTGGTTTAGAACCATACCTACCGACTAGCGTATGCCCTGATCCTCCAGCCCTCTCTTGGAACTGATTGTCAGAGACGACAATCGACTCTTCGATGACAGTTCCACATCCTGTACAAGTAGCATCTCCACGACCAGCATCTTCATCTATGTCAGAGCAGCCGCAATGTGGACAAACTCGAACCATGTTTAACTACCTGGAACGACAGTCGGATTCCATTTATTTACAAGGAGGAACTTTATAGAGGGATACCACGGGGTAAAATGAATAGCTAGTATACATACAGAGCACAATATATTAGTGGAAAGGAACGATATGAGCAAAAATCTCTAAAAATGTCAGTTCGGAATTCAGAAATCTGAAGAGGAATTATGCAGCACAAGGGGATAAAACCGGAAATTGTGATAACACTGAATTTTCTTGTTTATTTGGATGCATTAAGTTCTATTATCCAGTCTTACTAATTATTAATTAACCCATTAAATGCAATTAGGAAAGTCAAAAAAATCAAAAAAATTATCGTTAATAAATACTTGCGCTGCAAAATGTTATCGCAAAGTGAATTCCCGAGTCTACCGAAACGAGCTCTCTTCCAGCTCGATTTCTGGTAGTTCTAGCATTATTGCCTCTTCGATTCTTCACTATGCAGAGCTCTACTGATGTCCGTCGTCCGAACAAAGTCGTTCGGTAAGTGGAGAAATTAAAATAATAGTCGTGCGGAAGCATTGCGCATTTGCTTACGCCCTAATCAACTTAGTGACTTTATGATTTATTCAGAGCAAAGCCCGTTGACCTCAGCCAGTCCGTCTTCGAAGATCCTCTTCCGGATTATATGGTACGCAACTATGATTCTCATCTCCGTTATGAATACCATTCTTTCAGAATGTACTCGGAATGGTCTTCTCCATGTGTGGTCTCATGCTCAGAGTAGGTGATTACTCCCATTCCTTCTCTATTCTTCCACTCTAGCTCAAATGGAGTGCATGGGCTGCTCTCTTCTGTTCATGTGTCTCCTTCGCCAATACTCGATCGTCCGATGATGCTAAACAGATCGTCTCCAGCTTCATGTTAGTTATTCCCCTTCTCCTTCTTTCTCAATCCTCTATTCCAGGCTTTCTGTCTCTGCTGTCGTCATGTCTTACCTTCAGAATCCCCAGCCCATCTATCCTCCATGGGCCTCTCTTCTCTAGTCGTTTACATTTTTGTACATTTCAATTTCATTCCAAGTCTTTTCAAGTGTACTTTAATATTGTTAATAAAGTAATTAGTGATTTATATATTCTACGAGAAAATGGACAACTGACGACTAGAGGAGCGGGTTCTCGACATTGGGCTACACAAGCAATTGGATCTACTGGGATTGTGACTCGTATTCTACAGTATTCTCCCTCAGAAATTCTCAACGGAGAGACAAAGTGAAAATCCCATCTGAATCAATGGACGCCACAACTATCCTATTGAAAGAATTCCCGTTATTCAGATGGGATTGTCTACTAGTAGTCTACATGGAAAGAGAAGAAAGGGGAAAAAAGAGAGAGAAATGATGAGAGCGATAAATCGGATTATTCATCATCCATCGAGTTTCGTCTGATGACCGGAACGGGGAAACCATGCATCGAATCCTGTAATAAAAACAGTAAAAACGGATCATAAATTCCTCCCTTTCGGTTAAAAATGTGAAAGTACTGGGTTACCTTAGCAGGCCAAGTGTACGTTCTGTTGATAAGATCTTCATATTCAACGTCGTACACTTGATGACGGATGAACAGTTCCTGAAAACAGTAAGGTTACAGTTACTCTATTCGAGAATTAATTCTTATACAAAGCCAGCAGCAATTTTCATTGAATTCCAATTATATAGGCTGACCTTATCCTCGGGTTCGGGATAGAGAGTAGCCGTTCCATTGGCATAGCAGTGCTTGGCAACCTGAAACAAGACATCTTGCAAATTTTTAGCAAGCTGAATTTTACGAATCCACAATAGTTATGATAACACAGTACCTCAACAGCGATCTTGATGGAGATCTCTCGAATATCCTTGAGACGGGGATAGATACGAGAATACTCATTCAGAGATTTCTCAGATACGGACTCTGCTACTTTCTGTATAACATCAGCTATTTATCAAATACAAAATTGTTTTAACTCCGTAAAATATTCATTATTTTTCTACCAATAATAATATAATGACTAACCCTCGCTGCAAGGAGGAAGAGACTGTTGTCGATGTGGCTGACCTGCAATGGGTCATCATTTCTATATTTTCTCATTCATTGATTGATTGATTGTACCTTGAAGAGTACAGCTCCAAGTGCCACTCCAGGGAAGACGAATGCATTATTGCCCTGACCGGGTTTGTATAATTTTCCATTGATGGTCACATTGTCGAAGGGAGAACCAGATGCAAAGAGCACTGATCCCTTAAACAAGAGGCATTAGACATGTATTACATGAACATCAAATATTAATTTCAAATCGATACAATTCGATAGCGAGTCTTCAAATTTCAATTTCACTATCATAAGAGTGAACATTCATATTTCCAATTTCTTACATTAGAGATGGTGTAAGCCTGTTCAGCAGTACACTCGGCCTTGCTGGTGGGATTGGAGAGTGCGAAGATGATAGGACGAGGATTGATAGTGCACATCTCCTTGATGATCTCCTCAGAGAATGCACCCGTTACGGTAGATGCACCTCAAATATATTGATTACTTCCTTTCTATATGACAGGATACTGTAACTGACCGATAAGTGCTCCAGGCTGAACAGTCTTCACCACTTCCAGAAGATTCTTAGTGTCGGGGAGGTCCTACGACGATATCAATCAATCGATAAACTGGGACTTTCAATCGAACCTTGGCGAATTTCTTGTGTCTATCAGATAGATGAGGAGCTCTATTCTTGGTGATCAATCCATCGATATCAATCATGTATATTCTCTCGCAAGCTTCTTCCTCAGTCAATCCTTCTGCTTGCATCTGTAGCACACACATCTCTGCCACTCCCGTTGCTGCCTGCAATTATGTCATTCAAGAAATCCAAGCCTTATCACTGTAGTTTTGTCAGCCGATCACATTTTGGAAAGAATAATCAGAATATCTTACTCCTCCTGCTCCGAGGAAGACGAGTTTTTCCTGACTCAGCTTCTTCTTCGTTACTCTTGTACACGCGAGAAGTCCCGCAACGACAACGGATGCAGTTCCTGAAGTAGGAGAACGAGTACTGTAGACAGACTGATATAAACATGAGTAATGAGAATAATCTCCAATCAAGACAGATTACTCACCCTGGATATCATCATTGAACATACAGTACTTCTGTTGGAATCTATCCAGTAGACGGTATGCATTCTGATTTCCGAAGTCCTCGAATTGGATCAGACAATTCTGTCCGAATCGCTTAGTGCACGCCTAAACTAATTATTTGGTTATATCTGACCATGGAGTCTAATCAATAACTATTCTTCGATACAGTACCTTCATGAAGTTATCGAGGAGAGTATCGTACTCTGTACCACGAACTCTCTTGCGACGGAGTCCAGTGTAGAAAGGATCATTCAGCAACTCCTACAACACTTCCCTCTTCCCTTTCCCTACAACTGGAATATACCTGATTATCAGTTCCCACATCGATAAGGACAGGAAGACACCAATCGGGTTGCATTCCTAAAGATTCATTCATTCATTTCATTTCATATATTCTAATGTCCGTATTGTAACTAACCAGCGAGAGCAACGTAGAGGGCGAGCTTTCCAACGGGAATTCCGATACCATAAGCACCCAAATCTCCCAGACCGAGGATTCGCTCTCCGTCAGTTACAACGATTGCCTGAGAAGGAAACGTTACAAAATTATTATGAAACCAACAATGCATTCAAATTATTCTTGTCGAAATGAAAGGACAGTACCTTTACATCGGTGCTGGGCCAATTGCTGAGGATCTGGTAGATCTTACTGATCGAATTGTCGTTGATCGTCACGTAAAGACCCCTCAAGTGGAAATGAGGAACGAACACTTGAGATGACTAACTTTGGATTACGATAGATGAATCCGAACTTCTGACAAGCGAGACCGACAGTGGGAGTGTATACGATGGGCATCAACTGAATAAGAGACATTCATTATCCAACCATCTTCGAATCACTTCATACCTCCTTAATGTTGTCACACAGAACTCTATAGAAGAGTTTCTCGTTTCTGTCCTGTAGACCATCCAGTTGAATGTATCTGAACATTCACAATAAGCTTCTTCTCCACTTTAGTTCTAGTTTGACTTACTTGGCCAGATTGTCAGGCTGCTGTCTCAGTTTGGTCATGATTCGATAGGCCTGTTGTTCCTCAGTCATGAATGCAGGTGGCAATAGTCCATGGATTCCAAGATATTGTCTCTCGTAGATAGAGAAGGCCATTCCCTGAATCAGTCCATCTTTCCATCCCGTTTACTATTTCCCTTACCTTATTCAATCGAGGAGTTTTGAGTAGTTCCACTCCTCTCTTAGCGGGAGTAACTCTCTCCGGTCGGTAGAGCTTGTACAGTGCCACCTTAGCCAGTTCACTTGATTTACTGCTGCCACCCATCTCACACCACTAATGATTCGCACCTGTTTCGGGTCATCAGGATCATGAATATTCTGAGAAGCGACGGCAGTGGAACGAGAGAGGGCCCTCCTATCAATGGAGAACAGGTAAATCAATTGTTAGATGAAGAAAACTGACGTTTGAGAGGAAAGATTGAGGGGACGGAAGAGAGACGCCATCCTACTCGAGAGATCTACCGATTACTACGTCGATCTCCTCTGAAATGAACAGGCGGAGATTGAGGAACACACGAGAAATAACGAACGGAAAATGCAACCGATCTCGCAATCTCGCAAGTTTTTCATCGAGTGTAAACAAGTTGGTCAATGCTCGCTAGAGATAAAAAGAACTAGAGGAACATGGTTAAGAAAGGTATGTGTCATGATAGAAACTATGTTTGAACACGACCGTTGGAACAGAAACCAAAAAATGGTCGGCCAACATCTCCCAAACGTTCTCGCGAGTCTCTACCTCAAAGAAAAGAACGTGTCTCAAAGAAAAGAGTCTTGTGCGTCAGCACCAGTTGACGCGCTTTTGGTGAGCTGACGCACTCTATTAATCTCGAGTTTTTCGAGCTTCAGTTTCCGGCATAGTTCCCTGTGAATTCCAAGTCTTTCACGTGTAGATAGATACTTGTTCATTGCTTCATCTTGATCTACATATAACTGTACACATTTCATTCAATAAGGTGAGTGTTTTACCTTGATTTCCGCTGTCTAACAGTCAATCTCGTTTACCTCATTCACTTGGATTTGCATAACCAGACAGTTATGGTTGTCGTGTCTATTAGATTAGCCGTTATCTGGCGTCTGGGTTCCGGGTGTGATATCACGAGTCTGAGTGACAGATTCTTATCATGCTCATTTCCCTCATTCTTTCTCTCACCATCTTCCACGGACGCATTACCGATGAGCATGTGTACTCAATTCACGTGCATTAATTGCAGGGATGCAAGCCGTTATAGCCTTTTGCCACTTCTGTGAAAGTCACGGTCCACGGGTTATTTTCACTACACAGCCACTTCGTTCCCTTCCTTTTGGCGAAGGCCCTTCCGATGCTCCGGTTTGTCATTTACTCTCATCTTATTAATTATTATTTTGTTATATTACAGGACTGGCCGAACGAATCCTCATTGAATTATATCTCTAAGAATCTTCCCGTTTCGGAGGTTGATCATCCTGAATTGATCAAAGGAGCTGCTAAAGACAGAGAAGCTCGGTAAGAGGTGTTCTATTTATTTGTATTTGTTTTAAACAAAATATTCTTAATTGCTTAATTTAGATGCACAGCATGTACATCAATTGGAAATCAAGTGGCATATCTGTCTGCCGATAAAAGAACCCAAACTACTTTCGTGAGCTCCCAAGTAAGTATTTCATTTGTTCCCGGTCACCATGACCATCCTAGCTGCTCTTGTTGCTATGTCGTCGTGTTACTGGTGTTGGTTTTCGTACCCAATGCTTTGATCTCTAAGATCTTACGAATCACTTAGTTTATGGTGCTTAGAGAATTATTGTTGATGCATGTAATCTTGCAGGTATCATTATATCTTGCAGGTATCATTCGATGATGGAGTACTTGATAAAGTTAAATACGCGTGTCTTCGATCTCTCACAATTGAAGTGGGAACATCCACTGAGAAGGCAACGAAACCTCCTGCTAGTGAGAATTTAATATTTTATTTATTATCATTATTTATCGTTATTATGAATATGGAAAAATCTAGGAAAAAAGCATACATTCTAATATTTTTGAATTAACCGTATTGCAGAGCCAGGAGGTGAGCCATGTTCATCCCCTTCCACTGTAAATACGAAAGGAACGGAGAGGGATGGAAATGTATTCTTCGGAGATGCACAACATGGATATACTATGAGTCTCACCTTCCGGTCAGATAATTTTATTTTTTCTTAAAATTATGTATTGCTAATAGCTATAATCACGGCATAATAGACATTACCGTGAAAGTTATGTATAATTCCGATTTCGCTGTTCTGATTTTTAAAAAAAATGGTATAGACTACCCCCAATCCCGCTCCCGCTCCACTGTTCTCACAATTTGCCCCTCACTGAAGGAGAAACCAATCCGACTTTCTGTCTAAATTGCCTCCTCGTAAACTTTTTGCCTTTGAAATAACGAGGGGCGCGTAATAGCCATGGTCTACCCTTTTTCAAGTTGAACGAAAAATGATATCCAATACTGAGATAGTTATGAATGAGTAGAGAAGAGTGAGGTCTTGCGTATTTACCATTAATTCCTCTCTTGTACTCGGGAATCAATTTTGACAGATTGGACTGATGGCAGAGATTTGATTGGATTGATGGCAACATAATTGTGGGCGTGTATGCAAAGGATGGAATGATGTAAAGAATTGACTGGAATGATGTAATTGTAGATTGGAAGACAGTCGTGCTCGTGGTTTCCTTCGTCTCTATTCATTCATCGTCGTTAGCAGTCAAATGCAATTTATTCTCAATAATCATGATTCCCTTCTTGGCCATCTTGTCAATATGAAGAATAGACTCCAGGTATATATTTCTCTTTCCTCTCATTTCTTTCATTCGTCGTCCCTTCTCAATCTAAATATTCCCACATCTCCATAGTCCGTTTGTCGAGATTTGTTATCATGATTCATCTGAGAGAAAATCGAAATGGGCTGAGTACAGCTAGATTTGATAGAGGAATGAAAAGATGTTTGACACCATTCCCTCGTCCCCCCTCCCCTTCCCCTTCTCTTCTTCCCCCTTTGATCTACCCTTCTCTTCTCAACTATCTCTAGACGTCATTTTATGATGGTCCATCATCCATTTCCGATGATGACACTTAGTCCCTCTCGTAAAGTAAACGACTGTGAATATCTACATGTCAATTCATCATTCATCCATAACAATATAAAAGATATCTCACTAATTCCATTCTTCTCATTGTAGCGTAGTGCAACTCGTATCTTTCGTCTTGAGATGGATGGAGGAGGAAGTCAATCCGATGCTGTTAGACCAGAGAATGCACCTAGAGCCAATATGGTACCACAAGGATGGTTCAGAAGGAGGGTGAGCAATACTTAGAAATTACTAGTCTCACAATTGTGTTTTCCTGATCCATGAAAGGACTTGAGGATAGCCGACATTGGTCTAATGATCGGAAAGAGAAAAGAGAGAGGGAGAAAGGTCTCAATTTTCTTGTCGTCGAGAGAATCTAGAAGGAATAGAAGGAATATGTCGTAGAGGAGGGAGAAGTTTCCTTCATCTTACACACATTCTAATGAGGTCTCTTTCTCTTTGGAAAGGAATTGAATATCGTCGACTATAGTAGATGGATGTAGAAGAGTGTTGTCATCTATCCAATCTGAATGAGAGATGGAAGAGATAGAGGGAGAATGAGACGATTAAAGATTTATTGTTGTTTAGATGAATGTGGAGCCATCTCGAGATCTTCAGACGATCGTTGGTGATGAGAATGTATGGAAGGGATTGCATAGGTAAGGAAGAAGGAGGGAGGGAGGGGGAAGGGGATAGCCACCTGTTGAGTATCCATCCATGCAGGGGGTGAAGGGAAGGGGCATCGATCTCTACTCTCTTTTCTCTACTCGAGTAGAGAGAGAAGGGGAGAGAGGGGTCTGGGGGTGGGGGGAAGGAAGGGGGCGGAGTCTCTCTCTCTCTCTCGGGGGTAGCTTCCCCCTTCCCCTTCTCAGTCTCTCCTCCGGTAGTCATCTGGTCTTCTCCTCTCTTCTCCTCTTCTCTCTATGGGTGTGGGTCGTCATCTCAATACGGGTCCTCTCTCATCAATGAGAAAACGACGATTTGATGTAGAGGAAGTAATTGTTCCCACTACTACGACTACTCTGGGAAGAATGGGAAGTACGGGGAATATTGGAGGCGGAATGACTACAGGAGGAGGAGGAGGACTTGCAAGGTAATTAATGTAGAGTGATTAGAGACTCTAGGAATAGGAGAATGGGAATGAATTGTACAAAGTGGGAGTGGATCTATAAATAGGGCAGTCTCCTCTCTCTCTCTCCCCTCCTCTCCTTCTCTTCTCTCATTCCTCCCTAACGTGTGCAACAAGGGAGTCTTCCATTGCAGACAGATGTTATGGACTCTTCGATCGGAATCTCTTCGTCTATTCGATGGTGCACTCGAGGGACTACCCACACAGGATATGCTGGTAAGCAGTTTATTACGTTGTTTACTCTTTTAATCTGATTATGATTCACTGTAGAGATGAAATAGATTGCGTAGTGATGATCAATAGAAAAGAGTAGAAAAAGGGAGAGAAGGAAAGACGAATATGGACAAATGAGTAGAGAGAGAGAAGGAGTAGAGAGTGAGCAATCACTTGCACTTGTACAGAATGGAAAGGGCATTGAGGGAATGGGAGGCTGTTGAATGTCTAGACCACCCCATCCTCCTCCCATCTCTCCCTTCCCATTCCCATTCCTCAACTTCCGATGGTTAGAATGAGACTACATCTTGTAACGACGACACTATCGATCACTCGATGGAAGGGAGGTCCTTCTCTTCTAGAATCCCCCCTCCCCCCCCCCTCTCTCTTCCTTCCATTGGAATGGTGCACGAATTGGTTGAGAGTGGGTGCGAATACTGCACAATTTCCCCTCTCTCTCTCTCCTCCCCTCTCCTTCCATTTTCCATTCAATCCATTGCCCATTCAGCTCCGGTCTGTCCCCCAGTCCCTCTCTCCCCCCCCTCCTTTCCCCCTCCCCTTCTCCCTCTCCCTCCTCAACTCTCCTTTGAGTGTACAATCAATCCCCTCTCTCTCTCTCCCCTTTTTAACCATTGGTTGGTCGTTTGTTCGTTCCCCTTGGTCTCTTCGTCTCTTCACTTGTTTACGTCTATCTCCTCTGCCCACTCTTGTCTCATCTCCCCCCCCCCCCTCTGCTCCCCTCCTCTCTCTCTCTTCCCTCTCTGAGAAGAGCGACGTGAACCCCTCTTCCCTCCTCTCCCCCAGTTGATGGGACGATGCAAGATAGAGCCCCCCCTCCCTCCTCCTTCTCCCCCAGAGAGATCATTCCCTCCTCTCTGACAAATGAAGACAGATATGGTAGATGAGAATAGGAAACAGACTCCCCCCCTCCCTCCTCCCTTCCTCCTCCTCATTCTTGACACTGGAATGGATGGGAGGAGAGAGATGCTCAATTATGGACGGGAGTGTCGAGAGAAGGGAATGAATTGGATGGACTGGAAGAGGAGAGGGGGCGGGGGTGAGCTATTATGAGTCGTGTCGTGATTGGGTGTGAAATGAAGAGAGAGAAAGTACAGAATGAATGAAAGGAGAGTTCATTCATTCATTCATAACATAATGAAATGGGATAGATGAAAGAGAGAGAGAGAGAGAGAGGAAGGATGAATGGGAAATGAAATGGAGTGAACTATGAGGATTGAGAATGGACGAAGCCTCATAAGAAATGCGCAAGTGCATTTGAAATGAGGTGTGGAAGGGATATAAATAGTGTGCACATCCCTCCTTTCCTGTCTAGGAATGGTCTTATTATCTCTATCTCTCTGCAGGTCATTCGTGAATTGGACACTGAAAGAGTGGCTGAATTATCACTCGGAAGTGAAAATGAACACGAGAAGACACTCGATCAATTGGAAAATCTAAGAAGAATTGCAAGAGGATTTGAGAAAATGAATGATGATTCACTTGATAGATTACTCTATCACACTATTACAGGAGGACAGGTATGAGAGATGAGGAGGGGATTCATCTAATCACTTCCCCTTTCAGATAGTAATTCTTGGTTCATCTCGCAACTCGATTCGTGCATTTATTCTTGCCCTCTCTAATCTTCTTCCCATTGGATGTCTTCGTGTCAATTCTGGTTCACTCTCCTATGCCCATCCTAATAAGTGAGTTGCCCTTCTCTTCTTTCTCCAGTTGATTAGATCACTGATATATCCAACTGGTATTGAACATATTTCCCAATCCCGTGTTTCGTAATGTGTGGAATTAGGTGTGAGTTTGTATAGCTGCCGTTCTCATCCTTATCCAATCGTGACTAGACTGTAGTCTCGATGGGGATGGAAGATGAAAGACATGAGACCTACTCGATAGAGATATAGAGAAGGAGTCATTGGAGATTAGATTCATTTCCAATGCATCCATTCTCTCTTCTTCTCTCTCTCTCTCTCTCTCTTTCCATTCGACTAGTTTGGCTGACCTTTGTGCTCTTTGCATTGGAGAAAAGAAGGAGTCCGCGACAGAATTGAATTCCCTCTTCTCCCCGCTCTCTCATCTATCCGTTCATATTGAGATATCCATAAGACAAGAGAGAGGAATGAGTAATCAATATTCTCTTGCAGACATAATCTGCTCGGTCTTCCGAAGGGAACGGAGATTCCTGATTGGGCCGATTGTCTACTTATTCAAATGGAGGTAAGAGAAGGGGAGTCATTGACTAGTTATGATGCAAGAGGCTACTGTACCCTCTCCTCCCCTCCCCTCTCCTTCTCCCTACTCCATTCCCTGATCCCTTCTTGCTTCCGTCTGTTATTCGTGTAAACAAGTTGGGGGAGGGGGTATCCCTTTTCTTGCCTTGGACGGAGGAGGGAGAGAGGGAAAGGAGGGGGGGGGGGGAGAGAGGGAAAGGAGGGGGAGGGAGAGGGTGCGATTCTCTCCTCTCCTCCGGGTGTAAACACCTTGCTCTCTCTCCCCTCTTTTGCCTTGTAACCGAAGAAGAGGATGAGGAGGGAGAGGGAGAGAAGAACCCATCCCATTACGGGTCAATGATGAATGAAGAGAAGAGAGAGAGAGAGAGGAGTCACGAATATCTTATGAGAGAGAATGATCCGAATACGAGAAGGGATTCAAACTCTAGAAGTAGTATGAGACTAGTTTGAGATGAGGAGATGGAATAGAGTATCAATGAATGATCTCTTCTCTGTTCAGAGTGACGATCAGAAGGGTGAATCGGATAGTCTAGAAGGAGTTTCATTCACAATTCTTCGTCGTCCATCTCTTTCTCTTCCTTCTCCTCTTCCTTCTCTTCTCATTCGATACAAACAATTGGTAATCGATGGAGGAGTAACTGAGAATGTACTCGAAGCAACCATTCGATCGACAAGAGATCAATGGCTTGCCAAGACTAAGATTCTATTCCAATTGATGAGACAACCTACTCAATATTCACTGAATAAGGTCAGTTATCAATCCAAGTTGTAGTGTCTCAGTCACTCATTATTCTCTCTTCAGATGTTAATCTCATCTCGTGCTGCAATTCGTGATCGAGATGTAATGTTCTTCTGGTTGGAAGGTCTCTCTAAGGCATATCGTTCTCAATCCTGTCCCTCTTCTCCCCATTAGTACAGTATCCCTCTTTACAAGTAGTCTACCGTAGTCTCGTATTCTCATTCCCATCCACTGCAATATGTCTCTAATAAGTGTAATAATGTTGTTTTACCCGAGTAGTAGAAGGTATTCTTGCTATATTGTCTCCATTCAATCGTGTTTATGTCTTGTATTACAAGTATGATGGTTGTATTCCGTGTATCTCTTGTGTCTCTTCTCTCTTTCCTTCAATTGTAATCTCACTCCAATATGAGCTTTGCCCTTTTCTCATCCCGATAAGTCTTCTCTCTTGAACAGTACCTCATCTGATGACACTTCGTGTACACTATGATCACTCAATTCTAGTCTCATTCCCCCTTTACATACACAATCGGGCTATAAACTATTTTATCCTTTTATCCATTCTATGGAATACACAATATGGAATACACGTATTAATGGGTTAACCAGTTGATATGGAATATTGTATGACTATTCAATTCTCTTCTTTCCTCTCTTCCATTTCTTCTTCTTCTTGTTCTTCTCCACTCAGACACGGCTTACGAGGATTGTGCAGTTTTACTGCGTCCTGCAACCACTCTTTTATGTCTCACGAACGAGACCATTCAGTAATCCCCTTTGAGCTACCATGAGATTACGGTATGAAAAGTAACGTACCCAGATTGTATCTGGTAAAGGAGAATGAATTGTCTCTGGAAGAGTCCATACAAAGAGAGAAGCTGCCACACACAGACCAGAGAAGATTATCATTGGGACCTGAAGTTAGAAGGAATGGCTGACCTGTGATGAAGTGATTAGACAAACCTTGGGGAAGGTGACATCAGAAAGAATGGCAACATAACCTGAGGCACCACTTCCCAAACGAGAAATCTAAATTGGAGGGGAATCATGGAGAATAAATGGAATCTACCATCGAATTGATTCCGATGAATGAATTCCTGAGAACTGTAGGGGAAAGTTCAGTAGTGAAGATGTAGAGGACATTGAAGGCCCCTTGGATGAAACATTTAGCCAGGAACATCGATAGAAGGAAGAACTGCAATGATTAATTAGATGATGAGATACTGTAGTAATCGATCGATTGTGAAGAATAAATTGAGGACTCACCACATCATCATTGGCGAAAATGGCCATAATAAGAGAAATTGCTGAGAAGACCAAACAAAACATTAGAGAACTGGAACGAGAAAAAGTATTTTAGTATGGAAATTGATAGGAACTGACTTCTTTCTTCCAAATCTCATGAGCACAACACAACCAATGGCTAGAGTAGGAAGTTCGAGCATTCCAGCTATTGCATTGTTGATGAAGAATGCCTTCTTGAAGACTGATCTGAGATGGATGATTCCTCCCCTCCTCCCTCCCTTCTCTCTCACCTCTCAGGAGCAGATTGATCAGAAAGGGCAATAACGAGACCGTAGTAAACGAGAGCTGTCGAGGCCTGAAATTGATCTTTGATCTCTTGGCTGATCAGAAAAAGGATACCCAGATGAAGAATAGTGAGATGCTTCTTGCGATGAGTTTCTTCGATGTATAAAGAGACATAAATTGTTTGATTGTCGTGTGTTCCTTCTTCCATTTCGCCATTTCTGCATGTTTGATCTTAATCGATCTTCATTCATTTTCATCTATTCTTCAATTTACTCACGATTCCCAAATCCGAAGGAAGAGTCGTCTTGTTGATCTCACAAACTTTTCTAATGATCGATTCAGCCTGTAATGAATCCATTCTCTCTTTACCATTCCCTTTCCTCACTTTGATCATATGTGACTTCTTATTCTGTACAATGAGCCATCGAGGAGATTCGTCCAAGAAATAGATTGCAATCAATGCAATGAAGTGTGTTGAGACAGTAATGATCTGAATGAAAGAGAGTGAAGAGTGAAGCGGTAGAAAGAGACGTACATGAATGGCAGACCATGACTTGGTGAGATATCCTAGTAGAGCGAGAAGGGCATAACCAAGTGCCCATGGGGCATGCATTAGAGAACCAACGATTGAACGATATTCAGTACCTAATAGAGATCAGATAGATTGTAGGGTGGAATGATAGACAAACCAGTGATCTCCATGCAATACACGTAGGCAGCGATATCTCCTGCCTCATTAGAAATGGCAAGACAGAATCGAATGAAGAGAAACACCTAAAACATTTGATCTCGCATAAATATAAATCAGTTTGAAATTTTTTTTTGGTCAAGATCTTGAACAAATGTTGAGTAAAGTGCTAATTTAAATTTTGATCAGACCTCTAAATGTGCACTTTCAGAACATGTAATTTCAACTTTGACTTACATAGAAATTATCAGTGAGATAGAGGACGATTCCGAAGAAAAGTGAGATGAAAGCGTAGAAGAAAATTGCAAATTGGCGACCATATCTGAAGAGAGAGAGAGAGTTGAGGGAAGAATGGAAGGGAAGGGATGGAGATGTGCTTACTTATCACTAACTATTCCTCCTACTACACATCCTACGAGATAACCGAGTGAATAAGCAAGATGAAGATGAGCACGAGACATATTATTGTCACACAGAAGATTGAATTGTGACACAACTGTCTTCTCCATTACCTAAACACAATCAATTAGCTACACCAACAACACAGTAATCTTACTGAAGTATCATACTCCCAACTCGAGCACCCAACCTCGCTTGTCTTAGGGAGAGCCTGTAGATACTGTATCGATCGAAGTTCTTCAGTCTACAGTAACCTTGAGCTGATCCCATGAAGATTCATTGTAGAGTGAGTAATCTCTATCGTATACTGAGCATTGTGCAAATCCACCACTTTTCGAGTACCTTCTCTCGTCGGAGATTGATAAATTCATGTTTGAAGATTTCTGAAGAGTTCAATGTTGAAGAATGAGTTAAGAGTTGAAGAAACCATTGGGAAGAGGACTTGAGATCGAGAGAATTGATCCCAACTGACGTTTCGTGCTCCCGTATTCACTTCGGATTGAGTGAATCCAGGGACCTGCAATGGGATTTCTAGATACATCAAGATCTGTCATTCCTATCTCTTCTAACCTTGCACCAATGTTCTGGAGTGTACATCATATATACGACAGATAGATTGAACATTGCATGGGGAATCTGTTGAAGGGATATGATCATGTACATTATTATCTGCCATTTCTTGCATCCTCCCGTCAATTGAAGAATACCTACAAAAGACAATATTCAAAAGATGAAATTCATTGACAGGCAGATGCTTGGAGAAATAAATTGGTGGATCGGTTCTCGTTAAAGGAGGAGTAACATGAATATTTTGGTGACTAATCTGTCAACGTCACATTGCAGCAATCCATAACCATATTAGAATTCCGGAACTCTCATGTTTTCACGACATCAATGAACAGAGTTATCACGAGTTGGCATAGTGCCAGTATTCCCCTGAGTCCAGGCAAAGGCGGGGGGTTTGAACAGCGGATTTGATGGGAAGAGAGTGCGCCTTGATCTACCCCTGTCTCCCCCTAGCCTCTTTCCATCGATCGCACTAATCTCTCTCTCAATCGAGGGACGGGAGATGGGAATAGGGACTTTGGCAAGGAGCCAGCAGATAACTACTGTAATTGCAAGTCCCGGGATTTCGTTGCGGGAGTCTCTGACATTCATTCCTGTTACTCCTCCTTTAACTGGTTATTATTGAGTACATCTGCTCCCTCTTCTCTATTTCCTTATCAGTCATGGGCATCCCCCTCCCCCTCCTCTCTCTCTCTCTCTCTCTTTCCTTCTCACCATCATAGTCGATAGCCAATAGATTCTTGTCTATCCGATCTCTTTTGTATTGTTTCTGTTGTTGATAATGTTGATTCTTGATTTCCAATTCGGAATTGAGACGAGGTTCACTCAAATGGAAGTGACAAGTTGATTGAACGATAGAGACACTTCCCGTAACGAGAATACCTACTCGAATAGAGAGACAGTCTATTTTGGACTGCCGTAATCAATAAATCGATAAAACTAGAATCTGTACCTAACTATGCTGGTCATTTCTTCTCCTTCCATAATCTCATCCAAATATTCATTCATCTTCTTGTTGAGAACGGGTGTTGATGCTCCCAATGGAGAGAATTTCGGTCGAATGAGAAGGTCTGTATCACTCTGAAGATGGATTGGAAGACCACCTTGATTCCCCTCTCTATTCAATCAATTGACCTACCCCTTAATTCATCAGTCTCTAGTCATGGACCTACCTGAGTGATGGCTGGTTCAGCATAAAGTGTATTAGGAAGAAGGAAGTGTTCCTCCTCATGGATAACTCCCAGAGGAGGAAGAGCAGAAGGACGATCGTCCATTCAGAGAAGAGAGACTAAAGGGAGACTGAAGAGAGATAAGAATGAGAAGAGAGAGACAGTAGTGATAAGCAATGATCGAATATATGGAATGAACTAGGAATGACCACCATTAATGAGAGACAAAGAGAATGAAGAATTATTCTCACTCTTTCGTGCCATAATCACACGGAGGTTGACAGAGAGAATGAAGGTGAGAAGATTAAGGGAGGGTCAAATAATAGATAAGGAGAGAATGGAGTGAAAAGAGAGAAATGAAGAGAGAAGGGAAGTGTTCTCACTCTGATTAATGAGTGATTGCACTGTAGAGAAAGAGTTATCTCAATTGGAGAAGAGAAAAGCAAAGCAAAGATGAGTAGATAGATCTCTTGATAAGAATGTATGTAGTAGAATCGTGTATATTGTATTATTTTTATTAGCAGCTCGTGAAAACTAATTCTTCAATAACAAACTACAGTCCAAACAATAATGCGAAGTGGAAAGGAGAAAATATAAACTGGGCAGTATTAGAAAGGGTGAAGTCTTCCATAGTAAACCGTTGGGGAACAATATCTACTCGTTATACAAGAGAGTGTGAATGATCGAAGAGTTTTGAAAAGAGAAAAGCAACGAGTTGAACGCAATCTGAACTGAAAATGGAGGAGAAGAGAGAGGGCAAAGGGAGGGGGAGGGGAGAGGAAGGGAAGGAATGGCAGAGATCAATTGGGAAAGATTGAATTAAAAAGTGCATTGAGAGATTGGAGAGAAGGAATCGGAAGGACTGGTGAGAAAGAGGGACAATAATGAGAATATGAAAGAATTGATTGACTTGATAAAGATGAAATTATCGATTGACGAAGAGACGAAGAAGAACTGTGAATGTCGATCTGAAGAAAAATTATTATGGATGAACAGACAATGAGACTCACTCTCGTTTTATTCTCCGTGATTAGATCTTCTGTTGAAATGAATACTCGATCATTCTGAAATGTATTTGATAAACTATTGATATAGAAAGAGTGTCTCTCACCATAATCGATCCCATTCCAATTGGCAATGAATCTTTGATAAATTTAGAGAAGAAGTCAGTGGGAAGAGTCACGGAACTTTTCTAGAATGAAGTAGAGTTGATCAAAATTAAGAGAAAGCGAACCTGTCCTGATTTTCTCGTTTCTCCAATCGATTTGAACATTAAAAGATGTGAAATTAGAAGGGAAGGAAGAGGAACTTAGATTGATTTGCTTATCACTTGAACTTTTCCTATTCCGCTCACTATTGAGAGTATAACACGAATTATCTCGAATGGTGAATCTCTTGACAAGAGAAGGACGGATTACGGTAGGCCATTGAGTTGGATCAGATGACTGAAGAATGAGAATGGATTGAGATGATGATGGGGAGAGGGACGGAATACGGTAGGACGAAGAGGAACACGGTAGTACTGAAAATAAATTATCGATTGAAGAAACGACGTATACCGTACCTTCGTCGGTCTTCGATATTGGATACATTGACAGCAACAGATCCCATTCTTCAAGTATCCAATCTAGATCTGATTTCACATCGAGATAAACCAATATCGATTCATCGAATACGGTAACGATCTGTTTGTGACAATTGATCTTTGACCTCATGAGTATGACTAACCTTCACATCGAGTTTTATTCCGATATCTGCTCTTATTGCACACATTTCCATTTTCTGACGAAGTTCGAGTGCTCTTTTGATCTACCAATCAATAATTGATACTCTATTCAAAGGATTAATACCGTACCTCCACACCGATTTGATTTAATCGATCCAATTCCTTCTTACTAACTTCGTATTGCTTAGCCAATTCATTGATAGTTTCTACATCCAATTTCTTATTCTCATCATTTTCCCCTTCATTCACTTCCATTTCTTCATCTGACCAATCGAAACTCATCTGAATCAATCAACCGTCCTATATTATCTGTGAATAGTGTAATCTGATAATAATATGAGTGAATTCAACTCTGTGTTCACAATGAAAGACGTGATAAATAGATTAGATATGATTCATCAGCTTCTCACAGAATGTATAAACTGGGAATTGATACAACCGGTTACAGACATTATTTACAATACATTATTATGAAAATAATAAATAATACTCTATGACATTAATCTGATACACATACAATGATATAAATAGTTGTCTATACTTGAAGATGTTTTCTCCATTCGGATCTTGATCTAATCAATCTCACGATTCCATTCAATTGAGGTTTCACTGGCAGAGTGAGACCAAGAGACTTAAGAAGAGAAGAGACAACCTTGACCGACCATTCTGAATATGTTTACATTGACCTGTCTCTACTGTCAAATCAATTTACCGTAATCGATCCTACTCACCATTTGGTTGGCATCTCACAACGAGATGGGAGATGAATGAGTGAGAATCCTGAGGTCGAGATTTGCAAAGAACACTCAATCTATCAACGATTCCTCCAGATAATTCAAATATTGATTCCCTATAATCACACATTCAAAACACAATCAATTTCTCATTGCTCACTTCAATTCTTGACTTCCTCCATACAATTCATCATTACTCCATGAATTAGTCATTGTCACAGGAAGATTCTTCATTGAGAGAGCACTTAATCCATCGAGGACGAGAGAGAGAGAATCAAGCAACTCATCTTCTTTACCCTTCCATTCACGACTAAATCAATTAATTCATTACTGTATCATTGAGAATGAACTAACCGATCGATCATATTGATAAGTGCATTGATGAATGCGAGTGGCTGTCTATCTGTTGAATCGGGAATGAGAATGAGAATAGGAAGAAGAGAAGGGAGAACTGAAGGAACTGAGGGAACATCTACGAGAGTCTCCAATGAAAGACGGGCCATTGCTTCTGCCTATATTCGATCTATTACCGTACTCCACTTCCCTCTACTGTACCTGAGGAAGAGCTGCCACTGATAATGCCGCCTGTAGTCCTCTCTCAATACAAATCAATCGATTAATTGGATCGATAATCGATGGAATTGTGATGTGAATAAATGCAAGAGTTGATCGAGTCAATTTGAGATTACCCTTCTCACGACCTAAAGAGAAACAAATGGAATATGATATTGGAATGACATTACCTTGATTAGTGGATAATCTGATGACTAGTGCTGATGCATGATTGATTAGATGCTGCAATCAATGAATATGTGAGTAAAATAAGGAATATTCATACCACAATGACTCGTTCCCTCATAGACATCTTCGATCGAATGGATAGTAACCATTCGAGGACTGATTCCCCATCTGAGAGTGATACTCTGGAAGGGAAGGAGAAGTGAGAGGGAGGAGAAGAATTGAAGTGAGCAAAGAATTATTGATCGAGATTCGAACATACAATTGAAATGACTACCTGTCTACAGTGGAAGTGATAAGTAGATCATGAGATGAATCTCCCTCGTCCATTCTCGATGACTGCTTCAGAAGAGTACATAGATACAACAACTGTAATTATTGATCTCGAGTGAACTTGATCCTTTTCTTCTTCTCACTTGATTACTCTGCACTCGATCTCTCACACTTCCAATAGGATGATGAGAGACGAAAGAGGAAAGAATTGAAGAGGCACAACGAGAAGATTCGAATGGATCGATGAGAAGAGAGAGAAGAGAATGGAAGATATCCATTGTAATCAGAGAGGGAATCACTGATGGAGCTGACTGAAATACGGTTATTATAGTTCACTACTCAGTCACAGAAAAAAGTGATACCTGTGCAAAATTGGAAAGTGAATTGGAGATAAATGATTGAAATGCCGATGGATCGGCACTCAATCGATTGTAGATACTCTTGCAGAGAGTAGACATCTAAAGGAGATCGATAGATGGATACAGTACTCTACCGTATACCTCGTCTATCGTGAAGTGAGTTGCAACGAGAGAAGGGAGGACTGAAGCTGCTTCGACGAATTCGAGTGTTGATTCCAATTTCATCGTTGATCTCCACACGGAACGAAGGACAAGAGCACTACAATTACCGGCTAGTTATAAGAGGATAAATATAGTAATTACCGATTTTGTTCTGTAGTTGATTGAGTGATAAGAGGTTTGATGAGTGCTTTCAATTCACTTCCAGTTGGAGAGAAAGATGGATTACATACCTGATATCAACCAATATTGATTAATGAAAAATTAATTAATGATTAATGAAAAATACCCCTGATCCTCATGAAAGAATAGAAACATACAATCTTGGTAGCCTCCATGATATGGGTGGCCAGATACGAGGGAGGAAGTGCACGAAGGAAAGGAAGAAGAAAGAGTCGTCTCTTGTTTGGATGAGTGGAATATTCCCATAGAGGTGCAAGATCTTCTCGAGATGAACATTGATAGGATACACAAGAGAGAAGCCATTCAAGGGCTATACACACTATCGATTCCTGATTACTTCTATCATATTGGACTGATGATGGAGAGATAACTGACCTGGACTGGTTTGAGGTTCTGCATCCAATCGTTCACTAGTTTCCAATGTACACTTCTATCGCTTGGATCAGAATACATCGCCTGAGATGGTATAATCTTCCCTCTCGTTCCATTCCCTCCCTATGCGATACCTCCTTAGACAGATAAACTCTAGTGAATACAGCAACCATTGGGATAGAAATTGTACTGCAGAGGGAGCACAAATTCATCCATTGTCCATTTAAAGAGGAACTATCCAAGAATCGTTGACATTTCGTGAGTGAGATCGTCACTTCAATCAAATCTATCATCCAAAGAATGAAAACTGTTGACTAACCGTATAATCTAGCGAATGGATCAGGGATAGCACTCGATTTGATAAACCAATTCTTAGCTACGACCTTCACAGAATCGGGTACTTGATTCGAAGTGAATGATGAGGGAAGTTTGCCTTCTCCTCGTGATACTCTGTCCTACATTATTTATCGATTACGGTAGACTTATCGATAGATTTACCTGATTAGACATATTGAGTAGTCTTTCATAGACAAGTCCTCCGAATGTATCGAGTACTTGAGAGATGAGAGAGAATTGAACAGGATAGAAAGAAGGAGATGAACCAAGTGAAGAAAGGGAAGAGACCATCTCTACTATCAACTAAAGAATATATCAATTTATCATAAATAATTAGTCAATTGTACCTTTAGACTCTCAATCCTTTTATTATTATTCCATGCATACATGAGTGTGTCTCTCATTTGTCCCATTTCATTCATATATTCTTCTTCATTCGATACATTCATTTTCTTCAATCCGGAAACATCTTCAATAAGATCCAATCTGGAAGTTAATATGATACATGTGAAACATCTTTCAACGAAGCACATTCTCATTTTCTCAGAAAGGACGAAAAATCTACCGTAATCTAGCCTTTCCTCCCATCATATTCCTTCCTGATTTTCCATTCTCTTCCTTCTTTGCTCTCATCATCCTCGATCTCATTTTATTCCAACCCTGGAGTAATATGATATCTATCTCAGCAACCAAAGTCAAGCTCACTTCAAAATTAGGAAGAATTATCTCGTGAGTGGGAGTAATTGCCTCACTCTTCAGTGTATTCTTCAGAGGACCCGTATCTGACTGAATTATAATCTTTTATCCATCAATCGACCTCCTCCCCCCCTCTCTCTCTTCACGCACCTCTCCATTCTTCTTTCTGGGTGAATCCTCATCGTCAAGAACCGAATGAAAATCCCCTGTAATTAATCAATGATATATTTGATCTATTAATGGAGATAAATACCGAGTGGGTGGAATATCTCTTCTTCTTCGATTTCTTCTTTCTTTTCCTTTTCTTTCTCTTCATCTTTCTTTTTCCTACTTCTCTTTTCTTCCAATGGATGACTCAATACGGTAGTCGACGGAATGGGATAAAATCGATCTTCTCCCTCATCTACCCTCCATTCCATCTAGGATCAACTGTCTTACAAAATACCCTCCCATTTCCAATAATTACTCGATTGATACGAAATGTGTACAACCATGAAATATTTGTCTGAGAAACTTTATCGACAAAATTGAAAGATGAGAAAGACAGGAATAATTATAAATCGGCTTATGAGAATCGTATTAACATTATTAGATAGAAATCTGAATCAGTCTGTAGAATAGAACTACGGATAAAAGATATTGCTTACAATCTATTGAGGAATAGGGAGGAACAACCTGCAGAAAGGAAAAGAGACAAGGAAGGAAGGAAGTGTGATGGTTGACTAGGATGGGATTGTACCGTATAGTCAATGGATAGATGTAATCAATCTATTTGAGATAAGAGAATTGGGAATTCTGTGTAGGAGGTACGAACATTCCTCCTCCCTGTTGCTTACTCATTGCACGAGAGGGAGCGAATCCAAGCAACTTCTGCAGATTCGTACGAACTGTCATCGTGCAGAGAATATAGAGGAAGATGAAGGAACAGTCAGTCAGATCCTCACCAACCTGAGAAGAAGAGATGATCAATCAGTATGACATAACGGAAGGACTCACGAGATTTCTATGGGATAGATTCTGAAGGAGTGAGAAGGGGATGAAGGGAAGTTTGGCCACTACTTTTCCTTCGAAGATGGATGAGAAAGTAGAGAGAAGAGCAGTGAATACAAGACCAATGGCGAACATTGACTTCATCTTGAACATGGACAGATCTCTATTTGTTGCCTGCAATACTCATTGATTATTCCCTTCCCCTCCTTCCAATCTACCTTTAGTCTCTCCTCTTCTCTCTCAATCTTCCTCTTGACAGTCTTACTATCATCACTGGCAGTTTCCTTCTTCTTCTCTAATTTCTTCGTCTTTCTCTCCATTTCATTCTTGAGTCTCTGGTACTCTGGCTGTCTGTAATCCCTTCTTCCATCTCAGCCCCCCCCCCTCTCCTCCCTTACCTATACACGAGTAGATAAGTCAGTCCTTCTCCAGCTGCAGCAGTGCAGATGGCAATGCCAATCACGAGAAGGGCATCCGAATACATCTAACAAGTGATTATTGATTATCATTGTACCACTCAAAAGTGGATTACAGTATATCGAGGGACCAGAGACCCTTTCAATAGAAACAACGAGAATAAGATTAATATTAATACTTTATATCCATTTCGCAAACCTTACTCTAGAGATATATCAAAAAAGGCAGCAACAAACAGCGAAAAACAACCGGAAAGAAAGATGGTGGGAAGAATAATTGGAAAAAGAAAACAAAGATGATAAAGCAGGAAAAACAATAGATGATAAGTTAACAAAGGCCCAGTCTAGAAGATGTGATAATGGGAATGAAATAATGAATGGTAAATTGAATCATACGAATGGCTCGATAGTCAATTCGATTGCTGCAGTGGGAAGAGAAAGGGAGAAGGATGTGATCACCTGAAGAATGAGAATAAGAATGAGAGAGATGATATTTAACCATAGCTAATGATGGCATTAATTAGAGACGTCATTGGTAGATATTAATAGTGAGACGCTATTGCTAAGATAACATAGGTGTACCTCAGGATGGAGACATCCGAGATGTCCAATCTTCTTTCCTCCAGGGGCAATGATAGAAGCACATCGACCAGGAAGGAATGCGGGATCTGAGAGCTCATTGTATCGACTACTTACTCAATACACTCAAAATAATCAAACTATAAATTGAGTTAATTTCTCACCATCCTCAGCCTGGATATAATATCCACTTCCATCTTTGCTCATCTTCACATCCATCAGAATCATCAATCTAAATGAATCCATTCCTAATTCCTTCCTTCCCTATCTTCTTCCTCACCTATCGAGTAATCCATGTACCATCTCGAATCCAGCCTGTTTCGCATACACGATTGCACCCACTCGTCGTTCGTTGCGAGCTCCCACTTCTACAATAGGTCACATCATCCATCTCCATCCTTCTCTTTCCACTGACCATGGGTGGAATCAGCCAGGATCACATCTTGCAGTTCGAATAGTTTAAGAGGAAGGGGCATATGGGAATTGGCCTGCACTGTGCGGAGAAGACCGGGAAGGAGAGAAGTGCGAGCCATCTCAATGATATTGATTCCATTTCATTTTCCTTGATTGGATATATTCAAACTCTTCGAATTAGACACATCGGGATCATCTTTTATCGTCCCTAATAAGTCTTACCTGGAATTCGAGTGTCTTCGGATTAGAGATGATGACTGCATTCTCGAGAGGACGACGAAGACGAGTGGATGAATCGTCCCTGATTGAGGAGATCGATTGACTCATTATCCCCCCTTCCCTCGTCCCCCTTCCTCACTCACTTGCTGCAGAGGGCGAAATTGAGTGCTTCAGTGAATCCAGCATTGGAGAGACCGATTCTCACATGATCAGACACTGAATTCAGAGGAAGAGGAGTGGCAACTGTGTGCGCCTGAAATTATATTCATATAATTTTGAGCACTTTTACAAGCTGCAGTCCGAGAAAACAATAAAAGATAAAAATTTGAAAAAATAGAATAACCAACCGAGGGGAGTCTGAGTTCGAGTTTATTGAATCCGTAGGCGACTCCGACATCTTCGACGATATCACACTCATGGAGAATATCGTGACGAGTAGGAGGAATTACCACCTGCAAAGATGCACAATAATAAACGACTGTTATTTGTAAAAGACAATTATTCGGCGTAGAAGAAAGGGTACTAACATGGAGAGTGTGTTGATCAAGGGCCTTTGCCTTGAGTGACATCTTGACCAAGAGAGAAGCCATTTCTTCTCCTTCGAGAGAGAATCCCATCTTTGTATTCACTTCCGATACCTTCACTGTCCTCTCACGGTATGACAGCTTCTGAAGGAAAGAGAGGTGGAATTGAATACGATGGAAAGTGGTTGGGAGGGTGGGTGAAAGGACAGGTGAAATCTAATTGACTAAGTGAAATAAAATATTACATGAATAAAAACGTACGGGATAAGTCTCGACTCTTCCATCCTCCTCGTACTCTACCTCAACGGGTTCAACACTGAAATTATATTATTATCCTCTTCATTTATCATATTACGTTTCGCATATTTGTAGACTGACGTGAATGGTTTCTTGCAATACTGAGAGTACATGGTGACCATCGTGTCCAGAACAACGATTGCCTTCAATGAATTCATTATTAAGGAAATAGATCGGATAGTGAATCTCGACAAACTATTGATAAGTTACCTTCTGTAGATCAGTGGCCGTTGCCTCGATGAAGATATTCTTCGTCTTCAGAGTGATCTTAGAGTGATCACCTTCAAAGTGCATTATGACTCATTTTTTGAGTATAATTAACGGCCAATTGGTCATCATAAATTGCGTATTTCATAATAAAGACAAATTAGTTAACAGCGACGTACCATTGATGATGGGTGGCATTGAACACACGATTCCATTTGCATCTCTGATAACGGGATAGTGAGATTGACCAGCAAGAATAGGAAGATACGGCTTGAGATGAGACTCTCCCTCAAATATTTGACATTCACGCTTATAATGTCTAGCGAGCTTTTTCAATGCGTATTAATGTTGCGTAGTTAACTAACCGAGTAGTGCACCATCAGTTGCTCTGCACTGAATTCCTTGCTCTCATTCAGAGGAATGAACTTGAATTCCGATGGTTTCTCGGCGTTGTAAATGAACGGACCTGAAATTGAAAATTAAGGTGATTGTGTTCATATATAATTTTTCAATATTTATTCAAAGTGATAAGTGTGAATCGCACCCACCCTTAACAGTGTCGAGATCGTGAGTTCCAATAGCGACGAGTGATCTCTTCCTACAGATGTTCTGATGCAGCTTGTCCTTTAATTAACATTTATTGTAAGGACAAATAGAAAATGCATGCGAAATGAGTAGATAAGAAAGAGTATATTAATTACCTGGAGATCAATGAAGGAGGCGTAAGATCGGTCATCGATTGTTACATCTCTCAGAATGGCTCCCACTACGAATGGACGAACTCCTTTTGTCTGCAAATACATTATTTTGAAAATTAAAGATATGATATCAGATTCGCGCCGACAAAAATTGCTAAACGTAAACTAAATTGTCCACTCACCTGTGACTTGACTACGATTCTCTCCAGTTTACCGCTTGCTGGTGGGACAATTTTGTAATCAGGCTGCTCCATTCTGAAGAAATGCCATCATACAACATTTAACGACTACATACTTATCAATAATGTGCATTTTAGTTGCTCACCTTCCTTGGAAGATCTTGATAGCTCGAGAGAGTCCCTCCACACAAAGGAGATCATAACGATTAGCAGGAATGTCCACCTTATATACCTAAAAAACAAACGTACATTGATCACTTTCCCGAATATCAAAACAATCATTAACTTACCTCTACATCGGATAGTTTCTCTCCAGCAGCAGCCCCTTTCTCCTTCTCCGCACACTGTTTCTCAGAGGTCTGCAAAGAATTCTCACGTTAATTCAAGCGAATACGAATAACAACATCTGAAATAGAATAGGTGAACACCGAACACCATGATAAATGATAGGCAGATAAACTAACGATATCATCGAGCTCGAGTCCATAATCGAAGCATAGCTCCTCGAACTGTTCTTGATCTGAAACAACACTACATTTATCATTTAATAAGTGGTCATCTAACTTTTCGAGTGAAAAACTAACTGTATACTCGTTCGAGATGCTTGTCCAAGTCAGGTTTCTGAATGCCAACGGTAGGCATTGTGGGCAGGTACCTTAATTCAGTGAAAGTTTAACAATTTAATAGAGAAATTTCAAATTACAGCATGAATAGTCTAACGCGTTTATAACGATTAAAAGGAACAGTGAGCTGTAAAATGTTGCTAAACACAGTAATCCTTTTCATTTCAATTTTTAAACAAAATGGACACATTCTTTTACTTCCTAGCAGTTACATCATTTAAAAAAACGTCCATTATCATAAAAACATGAAAAGAGAGACGTTCGTCGCAACGCATCGAATTCCGTGCGTTGCAGTTCGAGTTCACTCGGTCATCTTTCTGATAAGATACAGTATCTTTTACCATATAGTACCGTACTTTTACGATACTACTGCATTTAAAATAATCGATGAATAGATGAGCCTTCGCTTCTTTCTGACATCAAACAGTCATTCGTCTAAAGCGTCACACACATTACTTCAAAGTACACCGAATAGGGACTGAATGATGCACTAATGAATCTACGATTTCTGAGCGTCTATCCAGAGTAAGCATCTCAGGACAAATCGCTTCACTTTTATAGCAGTGAAATGTCCCAAGAATTTTATCCATATCTAATTATTACGGCTGATATCATCTTAGTGATTACCTTTCCACTCCTATTGAGATTGCTCACTATTCTTCTATCAAGAAATAAACAATTCGTCGAATTGGAATCCGACTTCTATAGATGTCTCACACACATTTGTTAGTCTCCAAGTGTCAAATATGATAACGAAGAGATCTGTGAAGAAAGTTGGACACATCTGTAATTTCAGTAATGGCTGACTTTGTATCTGCTCTAATCAGTATTTTAATTGTTGAACCAGCAACGTACGGTATCTTTAGAGATTTTTACGAGGTTATTTTGCCTGGATTGAGTTTCCATCCTCTTTCCATTTGTTCAGAATAACTCTGGATGGCTCTCAAAAGTAGTTATTTTCCATTCTTCAATTCTCTGCACTCTAAGTGTATATTTTCACTGTATCATTGCTCTCAATCGACTAACTGCATGCCTCTTCACTCTTAGGCATCGGAAAGTCCATTCTTTCAATCATATGCATAGAAACAATCAAGCTATTGAGATATGGACTCCACGAAGAATGCGATATTTCCATTTTACTGGCTGGTTTATTGCCATTATCCTATCTCTTCCTCTAATTTGGCCAATCAGAGGATCGTATACAATAGTCAAATCTCCATTTGGTGTTCGAGGACTCTCATTTGTTCTCACTACATCTCAAGCGAATATTTCGTATCAGGTTAAATATAATTTGATCCACCACTTTGATCTAAAGTTTAATTCATACTGCTGATTTCTGGATAGTGATGGGATTTTTCTCTCAGGCTCCTCCTGTTGTCATCGCAGCTTTCATTGAAATTTTAATTCTTATCTCATATTGTGTAATGGTAGCAAATGTGAGAAAGTATAAGGTCAGATACTGAAGACAACACCAATATGTAATTCTTCGTCACAGGAAATAGCGAAAGCAGTAATTCGAACGACTGCTGCATCGGTTTTCATGTGTACCAGTCCGTTTGTATCAATCCAAATCTTTGTGATCATTATTACTAAGAGACTATAATTTTTTTGTGTCTGTCTGTCCGTCCGTGGGTGGGTATGTATGTGGGTATGTGGGTATGTATGTCACGCTCCGGAAATCGCCCAAAATCGCCCTTTTCGCCCGTTTCCAAGCCTAACTCCTTCAGCAAAAGTCTTGTAGTGGTGATCAGAAAAAAATCAAAAATCAATAATTTCATCATCACCATGCAATATGACGAAATAGCTTACAACACCGTTTTTCGCGCCGTTCTCGCCGGAAACTTAACCAAATCGATCGTGCTTGGCACCAAACTACTCGCAATTGAAAACTCGATAATCAATTCCATCATCACTATGCAATATTGCGTAATTATGATGCAATAACTCGTTTTTTGCATTGTTTTCGCCTGAAACTTAACCCAAATCAAATATTTTTTTCATTTTTATTATTACGTCATCAATCGATACCGTAACCCGATTACAGTATCCCAAAAGGTTCGGCGGGTCAGATTTAGTTCGCTGGGTCAGATTTATGACTTTCGTCATAAATCGATACCGTAACCCGATTACAGTATCCCAAAAGGTTCGGCGGGTCAGATTTAGTACGCTGGGTCAGATTTATGACTTTCGTCATAAATCGATACCGTACCACTATTACTATGCACCAAAGTTTTGTCGACTAGGTCAAACTTAGTTCACTGGGTCAGATTTATGACTTTTGTCATAAATCGATACCGTACCACTATTACCATGCACCAAAGTTGTCGACTAGGTCAAACTTAGTTCACTGGGTCAGATTTATGACTTTTGTCATAAATCGATACCGTATCGCGAATACAGTACGCCAATGGGTTCGGCGGGTCGGAATTAGTTCGGTGAGTCAGATTTATGACTTTTGTCATTAATCGATACCGTATCACTAATACAGAACCCTAATCGGTTCGACGGGTCAGACCCGGCGACATTAGCTAGCGAGCGCAGCGAGCCTGCGAGTCCCTGGCGGAAGGCTCGTGGGGCTGAGGGCGAGCCGAAAAAAGATGGGATGGGGCCACGCAGTGGCCCCATCCCATCTTTTTTCGGATCGCCCGAGGCCCCACGAGCCTTTCGCCAGGGACGATGCCAACTCGGTCCGCGACTGTGAATATTTTATCTACCAATGTGGCCCACTAGCCCAAACGTAATTCACTGGGTCTGATTTATGAGTTTTGTCGTAAATCAATACCGTATTACTTTTATATAATATTAACGTGATTCGCTTGATCAAAGTTAGTACGGTGAAACACATTCACGCGTGCGGGAGGCCTCACGAGCCTTCCGCAAGCGTTCGCACATAACTGGGATAAAACCTTAATACACAACCCGGCGACGCGAAGCGCTCGCAGAAGACTATCACAACCCGGCGTTGCGCGCACGCTGGCGAGCGTAGCGAGCCTCATTGCAGCCGCAGGCTGCTTGCCACCCGCAGGGTCTAGCCGGGCGTAGCCCGGCTAGTTACTTGAGGTGGATGGTTTCTTATCATATTCGTAGCAGCAGCTTCTTACTATGGTCATGCATATAACGGAGATGTACGTACACCTTTATCAATTCTCTTCATAATGTTTTCACTTCCAGTTATTTTCTCTGGAAGTGTACTATGCCCTCTTCAAGATTGGTTACGCAGTCAATGGGAGTATCACTTCATGGGTTACTCTTATCGTATTCAGAGATGTAATGTCCAGCTTCTCTCAGAGATCAAAGATCAATTTCAGATTCGATCTCGAGTTTTCTCGTGTTTCAATCGTTCTCGTGAAACTCAAACTGATCCGAGCAATTCAAGATCAACCAGATCAACAGCTAGATAAATGTGGCGAAAGATGATTGGACGTGCACCCTTTATGATAAAGGCTTTATCTCTTCCAATCTCACGCCATCTCAATATAAGTATCAGCTTAGTCTCTCTCCTTCTATCTCTGCTCCGTTTTGAAAACTAGAAGTAAACATCTCTTCGGATAAGTCATCACTAAATCATGACATCAATGATCTTAACCTTCTCTCAAGTGAACCGTATCAGAGTAACAAGCGGGGTTCCGATGCGTTCATATCTTTCCGTCTCTCAACTCTCTCATATTCACCTATCTTTTCCTTTTCTCCTCCTAATGCCTCCCTAGTGTAGTGTCTACCTTGTTCCTTCTATTCTCTACCTTCTATCTTCTACCCTCCCTCCTCTCCTATATATAAACCGACCACGTTGTCCCTTCCTCCACCCTCATTCATCTCTCCAATGCCTTCCTACAAGCTATCGTACTTCCCTGGTCGTGGACTCGGAGAGGTATTGTATCCCCTTCTTATCGATCTACCGTAATCTCTTCCCTTCAGGTCTCTCGTCAGATGTTCCATCTCTCAGGAACTCCCTTCGAGGATCATCGAGTAACCGTGGAGGATTGGCCCAAGTACAAAGATAGTGAGTCTGTCCCTTCTTCTGACCCAACCTTATCCTTGCAGCTACTCCATTCGGTCAGATGCCTGTTCTCTTTGTGGATGGGAAGCCTCTACCTCAGTCTTTCGCTATTGCCCGATATCTCGCTAATCTCTTCGGTACGAATCCTACTTCATCAATCATTTGAGATTGATTCTCAGATAGTAATGAAACAATTTGTGAGGGAGAATGTAGTTAGATGGTCTCTATCTCTGCAGTTCCCTTTGCCTTCCTTCCCTCTCACTCTTTGACCCTCATATTTCGGTGGGCACAAACGTGCGACACACGTTTGTTTGCATCGAGAGAATAGATAGAGAAGGAAAGGGAACGGAAAAGGGAGTAAACAACTCTTCAAAGTAATTCACTCGTTGATCTCTTCTGTGCAGGATTCGCAGGGAAGACTCCGTTCGAGGCAGCATGGGTCGATGCTCTCGCTGATCAATATAAAGATTATCTCAATGAGATCAGAGGATTTCTCGTTGTTGCCTATGGATTCGCTGAGGGAGATAAAGAGAAATTGAAGAAGGAAGTGGCTGAACCCGCTATTCAGAAGTTCTATTCAATTCTTGAGAAGAGAGCTAAGGTAAGGAAATAGAGACTAGTAACTTCCAGAATACAGATGAAGATGGACGTAATGAATGATTGATCTTGCAGGATAATGGATCGAATGATCATTTCGTGGGCAATTCTCTTACTTGGATCGATCTGGTCATCTCTGATCACATTGGAGTCCTCGAGGGACATATTCCCAATGCAATCACTGCCTTCCCTCTTGTCAATGAAATCAGAAAGAAGACGACTTCCAATCCCAAACTGAAGGAATGGATCGACAAGAGACCCGTCACCCCTTTCTAAATCTGTGATCTTTGATCTCTCAACTCAACTTCCATTGTACACACTGATAAATTTAATCTGCACAAGTTGTCAGCAAGAAGAGATTTATTTATGAATTGGAATTGTTTGTATTAGAGTGTTATTCTCGATAGCACTCGATAGGAACTGCACAACTTTGTTGTTCAACCACCATCGAATGGCTTAGTGAAGGAGGATCGTGATGAAAGAGACGAATGTTCAGCTATAGAGAAGAAAACGGCGATGAAAGAAATGAATCACAGATAGTACGAACGTCAGCACGTTCCATTTTTAAAGAAATTCATTCATTCACTATACCAAATGCAATGCTTTTCATTTCATACTCGTAGGAGCTCGTTCAAGACACCGTATTTTCTATACATCTGAGAACTTCATGAGATATTCATTTCTTGATAAATTCTTCAATAATCTTCGAATACCCCGGCTCGAATAACCTGGAAGTTGTAAGATGATGATTTGTAATTTATCTTAACCTTACTTGAGTCCTTCACTTGAAAGATGCGACAAATCCCCAAAGTAGGAATGAAGGTTAGTTCGATTGTAGCTAAAAGGCCATCATCATCATCATGTAGAAAAAATTAAACTGACAAATAGCAAACATTCTTCTCCTCGCAAAAGGGTCTTTCCACTTTATTCTTCACTAGATTGTCTCCAATGAGAGAATCGCTTCGCATTATTTCGAACTTGTGAATCTCTTCGTAACCCTGAAGAGATAAAAATCGAGTTGAAAATATATATAACATGTATTCAAACCTCGTAAGATCTCTTTAGATCAGTGAAATTGAAGTTTCTCTTGAGAAGTCTCTTCTGGATGGTGTAGGCAGGGGCTTCTTCCAATCTCGGAACCATATACTGATAATCAAGAACCACCAAACCGGAGTTGTTTCTGCATACATTTTGTGATTGCATAAATAAAAAAATCGATCATCAAATCGCACCTTATAATATCCATACTCCATTGGGCATTCTTCATCACTTCATCATCTGAGAGATTTCCACGAACGGGAGACACCATCTTCCCTCCGGAATCACTGCAATTATTTTGCATTATTGAAGAGATACGAATTAAGAACAACCTGCAGATAATAAAAGTGATATCAGGTTTATATTTCTCAAGGACGATTCGATAGGCAGCTGAATAGTCGGGCTTCTTATCGTATCCAAGAATGACTGCAGCTGAAGAGATCAAAGATTGACCATTTACTCGAGATTATTCAAACCGCTTCTCGTGAAGAGTCGGAAAGTTTGGAATCGTAGATTGAATAAGTTGAGAAGTACAGGATAAGCTCTGTATCCCCACGAATTTCCGATAAGGAGAACTTTCGCTGTTCCATTTCCTTTCTGGAATGGGATATTTTTGTGATATTTGAGGTGACTCACACACCCATAATCCTCGAAGGTCAGGCTCCTGCGTGAAATTTGTCCATCTGAAAGTTCAAAGATCTTTGATGGAGCATGGGAAGCTATTCACGTCTCTGCTTCGAAATCGCGCAGTTTTCCAGGGTATGGATTGAAGTAGACGATTTTATTCTCTCGGGCATTCCAAGCTATCGCCTCTCTGATCGTTTCTTCAGCTAGAAACAATGTTGATGATCGTCAATGTCTCAAAACCTTAGGTACATGGAATGAGGATAGAGTTGTTAGCCTTCACTTCAACCAGAATCTTCACTGCAAAAATTGTGATTAAAGTTTGGTTGGTTTCGGAAACTCACACTTGGAGGCTGCTTCAGAGATAGGCTGAAGTGAGTTAGTGAAGAGAAGAATCAGAATTATTGAATAGGTCATGAATACGAAAATGGAAGCAATTCGAGTTGATGAAGTAATGAAGAATTGTTCGAATGAATGATGAAGAGCGATGGAAATTGAGAAGAAAAGAATGAGACAAACGATACAATCTGCAAATTAATTACAACTGAGATGACAGTAATGGAATAGTACCTTTGATTTGTAGATCACTAATACCATAATGGTACTTGTATAGGATGATCACGGGCCAATGAAAAAGATACACAAGATAAGAGAGATCTCCAATGTACACGAAAAGACTGCGAACGAAATTATTCAATATCTCGAAAATGATCATACCGATTTGCTAGCAGACAATTCTGTGAACGACTGCCAATGAGTAGAAGAATCCCAGTTAGTAATGTAACCTACAACTGATTTAAGAATATCAAATATCGAATTGATCTTACTAATTGTCTATCAATGACTCCACCGAAAAGTGAAGGAGAAATAGCAATTACTGCGAGAATAACAGTGATTGGAATAGAGAGAACAGCGAAAAATGGAAGCTTCTCATCTCTTCTCTCTTCATCTGAATTGAAGACTTTCGGCTAATTATTTAATCTTTCTTACCTTCTTTCTCCTCCCCTTCACTCTCTTCTAATAACTTCTCGAGATCATTTGATTCTTTTACTTCCTCATTCGATTGAACTTCCAATTCAAAGAATATCGTTCCGACTAGGAATTGCCATACTCGAGCAAAAAGGAATCCGAATGAAACAGTTGAAGAAGTTGAAATATGAAGAAGAAAAGAACCTCGAATAATTTAAATATTTCAGATTTCAACTAATTTCTCACCTCCAATAAGAGTAACTATCCATACCATCTTCATCTTTTGCGTACCACAACTTCGATGGATGATCATGATAAAGGGAACGATTAAATAATATTGAATTTCTACTCCGAGAGACCACGCATGAAGGAGGAGTGGGGAATTGAACACCTTTGAATACGATAATCATAAAAATATGGACAATGAAGATAACCACCTGCTCCCAATAATCATATTTCTTCAGTACATTCTGCATGTTTTCTGCAAATGGAAGTGCCCATTCCAGATCAGTTTCAAAATGAGGAATATCAGTGGGAATGAAGATGAGAGGAGCAATCAACTGGAAGAATGAAGTTATTGAAGAATGATCATTAGACTCACTTACGGTGAGAATAATTAGCATCAGTGTATAAAGAGGAACAATTCTCTTGTATCGACGAACATAGAAATTGAAAATAACTGAACCGGAAATCACTGATTCCCGTGAAAGAATCCATGACATCAAATAGCCAGAAAGAACGAAAAATCTGCGATTTCGTTTTATTTATGTATAGATCGTCAGAAGGCTGGCTGGCTGGCTCACATATCAACTCCAAGAAAACCATTGGGGAATAATTTGGGTTTGAGATGGAAAAGAAGAACAGAGAAAATTGCAACTGCTCGAAGACCCTAAAAATCATGGAACAAACATATACTGAAGAAGACATGATTATCTAATTGCAATAATACCTGTATATCATTCCTCTTTGAGTGTTCTTTCATCCCACGGTCAGAAAGTTATTGATATCAGTTGAGGCGAGACTGATACGAGAGGAATCAGTGGGGAAACGCCCTAGAGGGAGGGATAGGAAGGAGAGAGAGAGAGAGAGAGAGAGAGAGAGAGAGAGAGAGAGAGAGAGAGAGAGAGAGAGAGAGAGAGAGAGAGGGAAGAGAGACTCCCTCACTAGTCTCCCCTTTGATCGACGTCACTAAGGGAGAATACTCAAATAGAAGATGAATGGAACTATGGAAACAAGAAGTGAAAGAGAGAGACGACATCAATGTTGAACAGCTTCTGACATAGAACACTTATTTTCCACAAAGCAAAAAGTACTATCGCGACTCAATGTGTTGTTCTTGTTTATTCATTCTTCGGAATATCCAATTGTGAATTTCCATTTGTTCAGCCGCACTCGTATCCATTCATTCCCCTTTTGCATTCAATTTCTTCAATTTCCATTCATTCAAATAACTCAATCTTTCATTTTGCATCTACTTTGAGAGTATAAATATTCGATGATCGGTCGGTCGATCACACCAAGTTGTCGACATGGCCCAGTCCGTTCCTCCCGGAGATATCGCCACACAGCCCGGCACCAAGATCGTCTTCAACGCCCCCTACGATGACAAGCACACCTACCACATCAAGGTACGATATCCCTAGGATACCACTGTGTTTTTGAATCTCCTCTATGGTCTCTATTTCTCACTTACAGTACTCTTTCTAGGTGACCAACTCCTCCGCTCGTCGTATTGGATGGGCCTTCAAGACCACCAACATGAAGAGACTCGGAGTGGACCCCGCTGCCGGAGTGCTCGACCCCAAGGAGAATGCTCTGATTGCCGTCTCTTGCGACGCGTTCGCCTACGGACAGGAGGTACGGTATCCGACCCAGTAGTCTACAGTATCCAGCACCACCATCCCACTCTCTATTACCGTAGTTCCGATACTGAACCCTCCTCTATTCAGGACACTAACAACGATCGTGTGACCATCGAGTGGACCAACACCCCTGATGGAGCCGCCAAGCAGTTCCGTCGCGAGTGGTTCCAGGGAGACGGAATGGTCCGTAGAAAAAACCTCCCTATCGAGTACAACCCTTGAACGGATCGAGCCGAATAAACATGCATGGTATTATTGAATTCGTTTGTGTTCTCAGTGGATCGATCGGGACAGTGGGGAGGAGGGAAATGGGTGTCCTATAGGAAAGACATATGAACTTGACTCTGCATTCCCCAATGCACTTCCTACTCTTCTTTCTCTTCGTATTGTCCTTCGATTAAACGACTTCTACAGATTGAATTCTCATTGTTCACCATTTCGCCATCTCTCTGATCAACAGCTATCCTCCTGTACCCGATTTTATTGACTCATCGACTCGTTCTTGAGACTAAGAGGATGCTCGGATAAGTATTGCAGTAAGATCATAGGAAATAAGAAATCAAAGATTGGAATATGATCTAACTTCCGTTCATCACTTGATGATGTGGGTGAAGAGACCACCACTCATTCCTCTCCCCTCTCCCTCGCATAACGCATCGCACTCGAAACAATTCTTGTGGTTAACTTCAATTTGTCTGGAATCCTTTTGTTCCATTTTTGTTATCTCGCGTTTCCAAACTGATCTTATCTCGAAAGAATTATCTAGTATCCTCATCATGGTTAGTGAAAATTAGCTGTATTTCCTATCTTCATCCTTCTATATGTGTATTCATTCATGAGAACACAGGCTGTAGGTTTTAAACATACGTGCATAGTAACTCTTGATAGATCGTAGACGGTTGGTTTTATCTTGTATTCCGTCTCGTAATGATGTTGGGGATTGTTCATTGTGATTAATGGAAGGAGGAAGTATTATCTCGATACAAGAGGTAGATCATCCATTCATTCCTTCCCTTTCGTCATCCATCAATGAGAGATCACTTAGAAGAAAGAGAGTAGAGAGAAGAGTATTGTGGAGTCTCCAGTAGTTGGAGTAGACACAAATAATACTCTTCAGTTTACCACATTCCCCTCATACTGCTTCATATTACCGTTCTATTTTACTCTCTTTTTTGTTGTTATTGTTTTTCTCCGGCTATGTAATGTGAGATGAGAGATTGAAGATGATTTTCGAGATCGAAATTATTGTGAAATTCTCTTATCCTTGGGAATGGGGTCTCTCCCACGCCTATCACAGCATTACCTCTTATTCTGCCACCTTCAAAACGGATAATTGATGAGTCTTCAAAGAATGCATTCCATCCGTATCTCCGACTCTAATCATCTTCAGTTCAACTTGAGTATTATCTCAGTCTTATCCTCACAATTTCATCTCATCTGGTACTTTTCTGTTATTCTCAGTGATCGAATGAATTTTCCTCCTCCTCATTCGAATGGATCAAAACAAGTCATGATAATAGGTCTGCAATCCTCATTCTTCGTCGAGAGAGCTCTTGTCTCAGTGGGAAAACAATGACTCCCTCACTCTTCTCTTTGTTGATATTCCCTCTCTCAGTTCTTCATTACTCCATCTACCCTTTGAGTCCTCATCGTACTCGAATGAATCTCTCTTCTATTCAATTAATTGATGTTTGATCTGTCTCTCTCATCCCTCAGGATTCTTCGTCCATCTTCTTCTTCTTCATCACATCGACGAAAGAGATCGTCGAGTGAAGAACCATCTCTTACTCCTACTCAAATACAGGAAAGAGCTTCACGAAAGGCCATTCTTCATCGAAGAGTTTCCTTCCAGGTACTGTATCTCTCTCCTCTCAATCGATAAGTAATTATTCTTTCAGTCTCCTACTCCTATCCGTGCTTCTGTCTATAATCAGTATTCCTCTCCTCGTCGATCCAGTAGTCCGGCTAAAAGAGGTTTCCAAGGGAAGATCATCAATCGATAATCAATTGATTTCAGTAACCTTCGGTCTCACCGATATCGAATTCGAGATGTTGTCTCCAGCGATGCTCAAGATGAGCATCAAACGGTGAGAAAGAAACAGATCTCATTCAGAACCATTTCAGTATTTACCTTTAGAATGAAGAATGAGTAGACGTTTTGATGAACTTGTTTTGAATTTGATAATGGATTGATCCGTATATAGATTTGATTCATGTCCATTTTTCAGTAGTTCGATGAGTAATCCAGCTGGTCAGCCATATTGGCCTTCTCATGGAGGAGGAGAAGGAGGATCATCTTCCTTCCCACGAATTGCAGAGGAGGTACGAAGGGATTCAATGCCATCAGCGGTAATTTATTCCATTTATCGTCTTTTTTTTTCGGAAAATAATTCTCTAGTGACTAAGAACTTACAAATGATAGAACGTTGCAACTTGGTGACCTCTGATGATATTCTATTTCTGTTGGAATAGAGTGAAAAAGTATTCATTGATGAGTTAGTGACTGACACGGACATTTGTTCATTCTTTCTCTGCAAGGGGATGATGGATAGAGAGAGGGAAGGGGATGGATAAGTAGATTATTAGTTGGGAGAAGAGACGAAGATGATTCTCTACTCGGTTGGTCTTCTCCTTATTCCTTCTCCTTATTTCATCAATTGCAGCAATATCTCACACAACGACGTGGATCAGCTACTTCCAATCTCTCATTCCCTTCTGATTCTGAAGGTGAGTCTTCCTCTTTCTCTGTCTCGTCAGATGTTTATCCTTCACTCGATCCATTTCTCATGATAAGAAGAGAAGGAATTGGTTACACACGGATATCAATCTTCTTCTTCCATTCACTTCACTCGTGTTTATGTCCAATGAGAAAATGAGATGAAAACATGATAATTCTTGGTAATCCATCGGACTCCCTCATTAATGGTCTTCACGAGGAGAGATCAATGATCAGATCCTCCTTCTCGACCCTCGACCCCTCTTCTCCTCCTATCTTTCTATCACACTTCTTATCCTAGCTGTTTCTCCCCCTGAGGAAGACCAATAAATCTCTCTCTTGAACCGGAAACGAGAATGTAATCACGTGAAGAAAGTAGAGAAATGAGAGAGAGAAGAGAGATGATCTGATGGCCTCTTCGAACCCGTTGAAGAGTACGAGAATTTGATTGAAGAAAGGGCAAATGGGAAGAGAAGTAGTGACACTTTGGAATGAGTCATTGATAGAATGAAATAAAATGGATCATTGCAGATATTCACAGTATCGTTCGTAATGGAATTCTCGATGAATCTCCACCTTCTGCCTTTGGTCGACAACCTTCGATGGGCAATAAACGGTAGGTCTAAAAAAGAAAAAGATCACTTTGTGGTCTCAGTGAATTTCTACCTCCCAGTCGCACTTCCATTTCACTCGATCGATCTAATTCAACCAAAGGAAGAAGAGGAACAATTCAAATGGAAGGATTGTGTTCAATGGTATGGAATATCTCCTATTGATTGTAATGAGTGGGAGTGTCAGATTGATTAATGAAGTGTTATTGTTGATAACTGTGGATCTTCCATCACTAACCTCATTCTCCTCCTCTTCGACCTAACTCTACTCATTCTTCTTTGCAATTCTCTTGCTGATCTTCAAACTCACTTCCGTCCATCATCATTCTTTTTCTGCACGAATCGACACATTTTCACTTCCCGAGGCACTATCCCCTTCCCCTTCTTCTTCCCTCCCAGAGGATCTTCCTTCTCGTGGTCCATTCTCTTCCTTATTACCCTCTTAGTCTCCTTCCTAATCACCGTTTAAATAGCCGACGAGTCTCTTCATTCAGTCCTACGTCAATTGCCATCCCACGACATTCTTAATACCATACACTCTGAATTGCTTCTGAATGAGTACAGTATCTTCCAATGTTTCTCTCTCTTCTCCTTCAGTCATCTGATTCTCTTCTTCAATCCCTATCAATCTCATCTCTTTCTTCTCCCTCTTTTTCTTTCATTCTCTCTTCTCTCTCATGTTCAATAGCATTCCCTACTCTTCAAGAGGACTCTCTACACTCACTAGCTTGCCACAGACATAAACCATCTAGGTAGATACTTCATTCTTCGAAAGATCAAATCTCTTCTCCTGCAGATTCGTGTAGTTCTTCGAATCCTTCAAGTCAATCATCTTCCCTTCTCGTCTTACCATCACTCTTACATACACTTGTTCAACTAGTCCTCATAGTTCTTCCTCATCAAAATTCCCACGCGTTCTTTCTTCCTCTGCTCACATTCAGTATATTCCATACATTCCACACATTAGAACGTTCAGACGCCTGTTTACTCGTCTGATTCGATATCTAATTCTAATTAATCTTTCATTCACTTTATCGTCTGTTCTTCATTCTTCTTCGTCTCTTCATTCCTTCTAATCCATCTCAATTTCTCTCTTATAAATTCTTCTCAATCTGACGCAACAACTGCTGGATTCTCTCTATCACAATGTCTATTCCATCACCATGTTTCTTCCCATCTCACACCTTTTCACTCAATAACAACAGTTGAACCTCCTCCCCCTCTCGTCTAGTCTATTTTCGATGACTCCTTCGTACCTTTCTGATCCTCTCCTTCTATCTCGTCCATTCCTTTCAGAATGCTAACGAATCGTAATTACTTCGGTGCGACAACAATCAAAGATGCCGTTCGTGAGAAGAGGAAGAGTGTCGTCCCCTCTGGAAGACGTCTGTCTGCAGAGAATATCCTCGAGAATAGAAGGAAATCAATCGGAATGGCCCCTTCCATCTCCGCCATCGATAGAAGAGAAGCTAATGTGTGTCATCCTTATTCCAGCATGATATAATGATTGTGTACTTACAGTAACCACTGAAGTTATTGTTTATCTCTCAATCCTATCATAATTGCAGATTCAACCCCATCAGTACACAACAGACCCGACAGTTGCATGGGAAATGCTCAAAGCAAAAAGACCTGTCAAGAAAGTCATTCAGGTAGACCATTCTCTTTCTACATGGGTAGATCATAGCTGTTTCACTCTTTCTCCATTCACTTATTGCTCTTTCCGTTTGATGTCAAATGTTCTCCATAGATCTCTTCTATCTTCTATTTCATCTTGGCTAGTCAGTTGGTGTCCTATCCTCTCTCTCTTCTCATCCAATGTTTTGCCTGCTTCGTTCCCTTAGATTGAGCACTCCTGTCACAACCAACGGGGATGAGATGGAATGGGAGGGATGGAATACGAGGGAGTTGATATGACACCAATCGATCAAGAGGGATTCATACTCATAACAGACGGGATGAACTCTTTATTTCTTCAGATGAAGCGTGATACTCCAGTGAAGGGAGAAGCAGTTCGATTCGTCTGTCTTGGATGTACTCATGGAGAATTCCCCAGAGAACTTCCTCAAGGTATGTGAAGACTGGTGAAGTAAAAACATCCACACAGTGAAACTCAATGGAATCGGCGAATCCTTTGTGGTAAAATTGAAATTGGCAGGTGATATTCTCGTGATTTCTGGCGATTTCACTACTTGTGGTCTACCGAAGGAAGTGAAAGCATTCAACACATGGCTGGGTACGGTATCTCCGTTGTCTGAACATCAATCAAATATTAATTTGAAGGTCAACAGAAGCACGCGTATAAAGTGATAATTGCTGGCAATCACGAGTGTACTTTCGATGAGCAATTCCTCAAGACGAATAGTGAGATTCTTCTCCCATTTCGCAATTGATCTTTGATCTCTCAGACAATGTGACTGATCCGAAGGAGATTGCACTGAAACAGGCACTCGTTGCCTCGGTCGCCTCCAATAAACTGACCACTCCCAAACCACTGATCACCAATGCAATCTATCTACAGGTACATCTTTATAGTCATTGTTCCATCAATTCATGTTAAAATTCAGGATTCTCTTATCGAGTTGTTTGGAATCACAATCTACGGAACGCCTTGGTTAGATTCAAATCCGAATGAGCTCTCAATAAATCTCCATTTCAGGCAGCCAAAAATCGATAATTGGGCATTTAATCTTCCTCGTGGTACAAATCTTCTCGATAAATGGAATCAGATTCCATCTGGAGTGGATGTTCTCATTACTCATACTCCTCCATTGGGTAGGTCATTCGAATATCTCATGATTTCTTCGAATATTTCATGAGCTAAATTTACAAATTGATTCTCGAGAAAATTTCAAAAATTGGTGGATTGTTCTTGATAGACTCTTCAATTTGTAACAGCCCTTACAATTATTAAGCAGCGATGGGAGACGTGTGAAGCGGTAAAGAAACATACTCTTCAGGTCACGGTGATACACTGAAGAATGGACAAAGAGTGGGATGTGTAGAACTCCTCAATTCAGTGACCAAGAGAATCAAACCGAAGTATCATGTTTTCAGTCACATCCATGAAGGTCAGCACATTCTATTCACTTATATCCTCTAATTTTAATATTTTATTGGAAATCGAAACATGATAAAAAAGGTCAAACACATCTCTCATATCTCATGGGATATCTCATAATCCCGATTAATTTTGAGGTTATGGCTGCACTTCGGATGGATACACAAAGTTCATCAATTGTTCACTGTGCGATGAGAATCTCCAATTGGCCAATGAACCCGTGAGTATTCAATCAGAGTTGATTCAATTAAGTTTTCTATTAAAGGTAATCTTCGATATTCCCGTTCATCCTCATACTAAACAACACTATCTGAACAATGTGAAGAAAGTAATGAAACGATTCACAAAGGAGAAGAAGTGATCTGTTCTCTCATCTTCACCTTTTCCACCCTTCTATTCTCATTCCATCTTCAGTCTTGTCACGGATTAAGATCTGAAACATGTCTAGCTACGCTCAATCAATAATTGTCTAACCTTTTTCGCATTCGACGTTTCCTAATGCGCACCATTGTACGGGTGATTTCTTATCTCTCACTGCACTATACCCATGACTTGCAACTAATGTAATCTCACTATTGTTGCCGATAATAAATGTGATATATTATGTTGCAAAAATGTATCGATACGATAAATATGCATGAACAAAGTTTATCTCAATACGGAATGTTTCAAAAAAGGAATATTCAACAACAGCGGTGAAGAGGAACAATAACAGGATAATCTACTCACTACTCAATTGATTAATATTCTTCATTGATCTCCCGCATCCAAATGTTTGATCTTCACTTCGGAAGGGAGCATAACTGAAGCACGAATGGACGCCTACAAAGATCAAAGATCAATCGAGTTCAATCTCTGATTGACATCAATTAAGAAACAGCACAAGTCAGCATACATCAGCTCCTTTTCACAGATTGATTCATTCAGTACACTCTATTTCTCACCTTCAATTCTTTCACTTCGTCAGTCCAATCCTTCTTTGCAATTTCCTTAATTGCTTCAATGAACAATCTCTTAGCTTTGTCAGCATTCGTACGAAGAGTAGCAGAGACCAATTCGACTGAGACCTTTCAAAGGGAAAAAATTCATTGACGTAAAAGGGGAACGAGTACAGTTTAGGTACATGTATCTAATTAGAAACCTGATTATTCTATCCCAATTCATCAAAAGATTTTTTTGTTACAGATATCGACTATTCTTCCACCATTCCGCCGTTCACTCACATGTTCAGCATCATCCTTCCAGCAATCGTAATCAGTGATGAGTGCAACGGGTGCATAGGGAATACCCAGTTCCTGAGAGGTACCGAATATTTTCTACCGTAATGAGTAGTGTACCGTACCTTGGCGAGAGGACCCTCAGGGATCATGGTCATATTAACGATGGCTGCACCCCATGAACGGAAGACTCGAGACTCGGCACGAGTTGAGAAACGAGGACCTAGTAACATAAGACTAATATCGTAAATGAGTAACACAAAAATCATTCAGTGTTAAAATTATGTAGTGACTCAATAATCAAAAAAAAGAAAAAGATTTGTGATACCTTCGATGCATACTCCGAATCCGTCTTCGTGAAGTGCCAGATCAGGGATTGACGACTGGAGGGACTTCGCCGTCGAAATAAGGATCTCAAGATGGGATATTATTTGTTAAAGCATAAATTGTAGTCTCTTTCTCTATAATTTAACTGTATTGTACCTGTCTAAGTGGTTCATGGTAGAGAGGATGCATGGGAATATGGCAGACTCCCGGTTGATGACCATCCTCACCATCGAAGAATGTGATATTACGACCGAAAGTTCTGAGAGATACTTCTACTTCTACTGCATAGGTTTGCCTATATACAGTCTCCCTCTACCGTACTCCGTACCTATCATAGACTGAATCGGGGAAGAGCAGATCGCCCGGCTTTACATTCTCCTGCAGACTTCCGCAGGCAGTCGATGCAATGATTACGGTAACTCCTTCAATCGATACCGTACTCCCTCTCTATCGATTACCGTATCTGACCTTGATCAGCAAGTGCCCATAGATTAGCACGATAATTGACATTGGAAGGATTGATATCGTGAGCACGTCCATGTCGAGAGAGAATAACACATTCAACACCGTGGATTGAACCTCAACAAGAGATGAATAGAAGGGATTCAACGAAACAATATTTCCCATAACATTAAAACTAATCTCACCCTTTTCAAGTACTTACCTTCGAGCATTTTATCGCTAATCTTTCCATAGGGAGTATCCACATTCTCGATAAGTCTAGCATTCTCCAATATCTGAGGATCCTCCAGACCCGTTCCTCCGATAATTCCCACCTTCACCTGTAGAGGCAAATCGTAACTACAATACAAACTACAACATAATCAGATTATCAGATTAAACCCATCAGATTTACTCAATACGAAAATTATGGATTATATGAAAAAAAATTAGAAAATTATCAGAAAATTATCTTTACGAGAAATGCAAAATAAAGAGAACCCACCTTGCTAGCCATGTCGCACTATCGATAGTTTCTCTTCTAGAATGGTCTGATCAATCCCCCTTTTCCCCTTTCCAATCCAATTGATAAGAGATACACGGCGATCACAGCACACTTTCCAATGTCCCCAAAGATCAAAGATCACTCAATCAAACCAGCTTTATTTAGTTGGGAGCGAGAAAGAGAAGTGAGGCAATGAGCAAAGTGAGAAGAAGAGAGTAAGTTCATATTCCATTCATTCGATCTGGGAGGGGTAGATCACAGAAGGAAGATGATGAATACTCTCACTCATTCCACACGGGGAAACTATTCAGTTGTCGATTGGATAGATTGAAACAGTCGAAAAGGGAGTCTATTATTACAACGAGTAGACAACTTTCACTCGCACACACAAAATAAGATTAAAATTGTATATAACAAAATGAGAGAAGTGGGAGAAGGGGCGGAGCCTAGAGGGGAGAAGGGGGAAAGAAGGGGATGGAACACGATGAGGACAAAGGGATGAACAAGTATGCAACACTCAAATAACACATACTACGATAAGTTAGAACAAAAGAAGATGTATCGATTGAATGGATGGAGAAATCTTACAATTAATCGAGGGATAACAATCAATAAGAGAGCTCCTCATTTTACAAACTCGCAAAAATATCCGACGAGAAAGGTATGAAAATGAGAAAATCACTCTATAAGGTATCCCTATCGGAAACATAGTACACTTAGTAACTGTAGAGACGAATAGCCAAGGCGTTTAGCTCAAGGATACGGTACAATCGATCGATTAACTGTATTCCATTAGATGTGCGACACGAGACGAGTGAAGGCAAATTACGGTAAGATAGGATAGGAAGGAGAGGGATACGGTAGAGACACGGGGAGTACAGTAGGACAGAGTGCATATTCAAAATGGGGAGTGTGCGATTTGGTAAGACTGCGGATAGCAGAAGTGTATTGTGAGAAGAATTGAAAGGAAACGAGTCTATCGAACAAATGAAAATCAAAGTGGAAAGAAGATTGTCAAGTAGAAAATGGAATTGAATTGGGTATGGGACGTATGAATGTCGTTGCTAATAAGCCAACAGGAGTATACAGTGGAAAGAAGGGGAGAGGGGAAGGGAGGGGAGAGACTAGGTGGGAGAGGTTCAATCGATAAATGAATAATCATCATCAGCTTATAGGATGACACACTTTCTCTTCTTCTCTTGCTGAGGTGGTTCAAGTGCAGCGAGAATTGCCTCATCGAATACATTCTTCAGTCCTTTCTGAAAGATGAAGCCATTAGGATATGTGAAGAGAAGAGAATTCTCCCTTCCCATCTCATCCAACTCATTCTCACACACCACAATACACATTCAACTTTCATTCGAGTAAATTCGTAACACCATTGACTTTCATATATCCTATGGAAATTTTCAATGATGAAAATCTATCAACAAAAAAATTCAATACCGACCATCATTTGGCTAGATTAACATTTTTTTTTTTCATTCACTTAGTTACTTTAGAGTATAACCATAATATTACGTTTCAAAATAAATAATGACATACCTGAGTGAGGGCGGAGCATTCGACATACTTGACTGCCTTCAGTTCCTTGGCCAATTTCTCTCCCACATCAGATGAAATGGGTTTCTGCTTATTCTTAGCCAATTTCTCGATCATCGATGGATCGTCTCGCAGATCAACCTGGAGAGGGAAGGGAGATCATCGAATCACAAGATCATCCATCTATCAGGCCAAGCACATTCTAGTTTATGAATTTACAATGGTCCGTATTTGACATTATGCATGAAAAAGTAGATCAGATATTGTCAAAGTTTACGTAGTTCAAATTATAAATTGCAATAAATAAATCTGTACTGTACCTGTGTGCCCACAAGGAGGAAGGGAGTGCGTGAGCAGTGATGGGCAATCTCGGGAACCCACTGGAAAATAATTGATAAATGTTACTAACAATGGGACATCACATAACGACTCGTAATGAGGATAATTTTAAGAAAGGAATAAAATTGTAAACAAATGGTACCTTCTCCTTGACGTTTTCGAATGAGGCAGGGGCGACGACAGAGAAACAAACGAGGAAGACATCCGTCTGATGAAGATATAACCATTACTCATTCATCTACCCCATCAACTTACTTGTATTTCATATTCAAAATATTCTCTATAAAAATTGCATATTCAGTCATTACTTCTTTATCACCAACCTGTGGATAAGAGAGTGGCCTCAATCGATCGTAATCCTCCTGTCCGGCAGTATCGAATAGTCCCAATGTATACGGTTCCCCTCCGATCATCACTGTCACCTACAACATACTCCATATTTATCCATTCCTTATCGCCATGCAAATAACAAATGCCAAGTCTTGTAAACAGATTCTCAGCAATAAGAATGCTCTCATGAACTTATCATAGTGACTTTAGCAACAAAGGTCACATCAGAAGAATCTTTTCCAGACACCCTCAAAAACAACTTATTACAATGCGTGTATCTTGATCTTTTCTATTCCCTTTTGTGAGGATGACAAGGGAGGGAGGAAGGATGAGTGAGTCAGTTGTTCTTCCCAAAGAAAGACCGAGTTTATCTCCCCCTTACAACGTCTATCTGTCATCTGGAGGGAAGGAAGGGAACCTCATTTGATTAGTGACCACTGAACGAACAACAATTCCTCTTACAACTATTTTGAAGAGCACTTCGTTAGATTACAATACTGAATAAGAAAAGGGAGAGATGACTTACGGCATAATTATCGAAGACGGTGGGAACGTATTCCGATGGGAATTTGTTCGTTGTGTATGAGATGAGCAGACACGTCTTACCTAGAACATCACCAATTAAATTATCTTTTCTATGAAAATATCGAATCTTCTCCGACTCGAGCAAACTAAAATTTCCAACTAATAATACAGGCTATTATTAACATTACATGATGTACTAAATGAAGCATATTTCTCAAAAAATAATACAAGAATACTTATAATAAATGAATTTGAATAGAGAAGGGAAAATATAAATAATAATAGATAGTTAAGGAAAGACAACTGACCGACAGCTCCGTCTCCGACTACTACACACTTGATGGTTTGCATCACTTTCCTAACCTGCAAAATTAATTATGATTCATTGGAAAGATTGGAGGAACAAGGAGCGAAACTATATGACGTTTCAATAGTGTCGATTGATTACCTTTGTCGACATGATGAATCACGGTCAGAAATCGAATAGAGAAGAAAGAATGGAGTGAAATGAGAATGGGAGAAATAGAAGAATACAAACGGTAGTACTAATCGTAGTGAGAAGAGAGGAAGGGGAGGTGTCTACTCAAGTCTCCATGGTTGCCTAGTCATCCAGTTATATCAATTCACCTGTCTATTTTCGCACGACCAAAAAGCTCTAATGACGCACAGGCCTACATTTCCAACGAAATTTACACTCTAACGGCTACTTATCGTTATTTCATATGATTCTACGCACGCAAATAGCAACGAGTGACGATATTACGTAAGGAAATGGCTATCTTTACACGTGTTTCACAATACTTCACCTGACGAAATGATTGCATAGGAACAGGCCCGAATAATCGATCGAAATTAATGAATCTCTACAATAATTACGCATGGGTAGTAAAAAAAGAAGGTACTGATCATATCGCGATTGATCAGGATTGTGAAACAGTGAGACGTGACAAAAATAAAAAGACAGGGTGATAGAAGTCATGATAGAGTGAGGATGAGGAGAAGAGAAGGTGGAATAGAGCGAAGATAGATGGTATTCATCGGGAGTGACTAATGATAGCGAGGAGAGGTCGGCTATCGATCGATATGTGCACAGTGTGTGTAGCCAGTATAATAGCCCCGCCTGTCCTTCCTCTCCCTTCTCTCTCCCTCTCTCTCTCATCCACCCTAACTCTCCATCTCCTGCCAACTTCTCCCCAAGACCAAATGCAAGCTATGCATTCAATAAACTTTCCCTTCTCTTTTTTTTCTTCCATCTCACTCTTCTCTATGGCCCCAATCCAACCCGTCTACTACACCAACCCGTGTTCCGGTTTGAAATATGACCCATATTGGGCAGACAATGATACTCTGCCGCAGACATCATATGACCACTATACGAGCCCTCACATAATCAAGGCCATCACCCCCAATAACTGATTTGTGATCTGATAAGAAATGCAAGATCCAGAGTGATTCTACTTATTGAAATAGACGGGCTGGAATAACCACCTGCCAGTCGAAACCTGTCAAACCTTTGCTAATTAGATAATGCACGTTCACAGGTACACTAGGAAAGAGAAATCAACGACTTATACCGAATAAGAAAAACATTAAACGGATTATTCGAATATATTCGTGAAATAAAATAAAATTGTACGGGCCTCTCCTCCAATTCCGCCTTCACCGCATCGACATTTTTGAGGAATTTTCCGGTTTTCGATGAATTTCCGGAAAAGTGAATTGGCTCGACTCGAAAAGATCTCTTGTCTCTCCCCTCTGGAGGGCCCTCTCTTCATATTACATATGTTTTACATTTTTAATTGTTGTATTCTTTTTTGTATTTATGATAGGCACGTACGATATATGTGATTTTGCAATTCTCGGAATATGAATAGTCGTAGATAAGAATTCTTTATTCTCAATACCCATATTCTGCTTTGAAATTCTTTGCCATGACGCCATACTCATTATTCGCGACACATGCATATACTCCTTGATCTCCCATTGTCGCGGGATCGACCTCTAACTTGCTCCAGATCATATTGTCATCGATTGGCTTCTCGTAGTACTGTATTAGGACGTTGTATACGGTAGATCATGAGAGATAGTTTCAATCAAGATCATCTTTCACTTTGGTATATTTATTGAATTCGACCTAAGGAAACTGAATACTCACATGTACATTATTCTTTGGCTGCATTTCTGCTCCTTCTTTGTACCATTTGATAGTCGGTCTGGGGGCTCCCTTCGCTTTACAAATCAGTACCAATTTGTATCCCAATCTGAAATAGTTTTTTTCCATTTAACTATGATTTTAATCACCTGAACATCTGCGAAAAGTGCGATCCAGTCACGATATGAGCACTCTGCAATGATGATTTTCATCGATTGTGTTCCTCTAAAATGTTCTATTTACTTACCCTATTATCCGCAAGGGTTGTATGAATGAGCGAAAATTCCGCCACCTTTAATTATTGATCATACTTGTCAAAAGATGCGTATTCTTACCTGTGCGAATTGCAGATTACTCTTTCCCTTTCCCTTGCCTCCTCTTCGTCCTCCTCTACTCTCCAATAGAGGCACACATACGAGAAGGATCAATAACAACGAGTACAGTATCCCACGAACCATCGATCACGAAGATGAGAATTTCCAAACTACCTCACAAGTATCAGAAGTACATTCACCCCTCCTTACGAGTTCCTCTTCTGAGGTTGGTCTTTGATCTTTAAAGAAGAAACTGAACACTGATACACAGCAAGATATAAGTAGTATAAAATTCGATACTGGGTATCAGAAAGGAATCGAAGTAGTTGAGGGGAAGTATCGAATCATAGAGAAACGACATTACACAGTGGGTTAGTGAGTGAGAGAGAGTCTCACGCGGAATAGACGAGGCTAGAGGATTCTACTGATTGAAAACATATGAAAGGATGTGATATCTCAAAGAGATGAGAGGAGTGATATCTCAAAGTTATTGTCTTGAAAGGAAGTGTGAATAGAGAGAGAGGAGTGACTATTCAATTAGAGTGAAGTGTCTCTCTCTAGAAGAGACTAAGGGGAAATCCCCTCCATTTCACACGATAAATTGAGAGGACACAAGAAGAACAGACGGAAACTCCTTAAGAGGAAGGCACTCAATCTAATCATGAGGAAATATATCCTATTAGATATCAAGGTACGGCATCCCTAGTTATTCCTTCATCCCTATCGTATTCATCCTTCAGCCTCGTATTCCTCCTCTTCATTGTGCTCGTTGTGGACTGGCTACTCGATTCATATCCACTATCTCTAATCATGATTGTACACTCAAGAATATCCATAACTGGAGGGGAACAGGAGCAGGGGCATGCGCAGAGTTGAACACTCTCGGAGATGATGAAATAGGTGAGGAATGCGGTAGAAGAGTGATACTGTTATATGAGGAGTAGTGTGGGAACGATCGATATTGAGATGAGGATCTACTCGCAATGGGAGGTCGCAACAAAATGCGAGATGGAATGGGAATTCTCGAGAGATTCGCTCGTCCTCAAAATGTAACCATGTACGATATCCAATTCATTGAGGTGAGTTACGATTACGGTAGGCGTGATTAATCAATTTGTTGAGCCAAATGAATCGCGAGGTCCTTTACCGCCGTCTACAGGAAGATCCGTTCCTACACTAAGGTACGGTACTCTACAAGAACAACATTGATCCTCGTTGTTATTCCGAGTTATGATGATGATAATGGTCTCCTTCCAGTGAACTTGTAATGCGAGTATTGGCTCCATCTCGTCCTTCCTTTGTTTCTCTTCCGTCTGAGGAAGTATTCGAACAAAAATCGATTCAAGTTGTATCGAAACGAAGAATTGGAAGACGTCAGTTCATCATTCTTTATTATTCTTCTGACCTAAGTTATTTGTATAAGCTCGTATTGTATGGTCTCCCAATGGGAATGGAATACGGTAGATGGGTAGATCATATGGGTAGTCTTGCTCCCTCATCCACTATGGCAGCCTTCATTGCTCGATCGAGGAAGCACACTTTGTGAAGAGGACGACCATCCTCATCGTGCACATACGAATCAACCACTTCCTGCAGTAGACGACCGTTGGGAAAGGGAAGAAAGGGAGATGCACGCACCAGTTGACAGAAGGCACACACAAAGCAGTAGGAGTGCCACATTCGACCATCAGCCTCCACGTATCGAGTAGAGACGATACCACGATTGCAGCCTGTGAGAGGGAGATGGGATGGAGGGGAGGGATGACATACCGTGACACTTGACGGAACTTCGATGCTCGAAGCACTTGCGACACAGTGAGTGAGGCTCGTTCGTTGTCTCCTGAGTGGATCTCCATTATCCGTCGTGAGTACGGTAGATACAGTACCTCATGAGGACATGCATTCTCATCGACTACGAGGGCATATTGCTCATCCTCATGAATGATACGAGTACAACCATGACAACGGAAGTGACCCTGAGAGGAAGAGTACGGTAGGAGGGGGAGGGGGATGGGATACCTCGTGCCAGAGTCGACGGGCAGCATAGATGGCTGGTTCGGCGTGTAGAGAACTCCCACACTCACCACACACAACCATTGAGAGAGGGGCGAATGAAAGGGAGAGAGAAGAGAAGAGGGGAGGAATGAGATTGTATTGAAGGTGTTCGAGATGGTCATCTTTGTCGTGCATGTGGTCGTCTCTTCGCATCATTTGATGATTATGATTCCCATCTGAGTCCCTCCATTGATGAGAAGGGAGATGATACGAATCCATGTAGAAAAGTATTGCCCAATCCCATTCCTGTACTTGTGAGTTTTTATCTTTCTATCTAATTTTCTATAGAGTATCGATAATGACTTCCTCTTCAGATGAACGATAGTGGGAATGCCCCTGCAGAGTTCGATTTCTCATCTCGTCGATTGAAGAGAGTAGTGGAAGAGTGTATGGATGTATGTACTGGATGTGGAATGGATGGATTCGAAACGAGTCTCCATCTTCATACTCATATTATTGAATGTGCTAAGAGAATGGAATATAAGAGAATTGAAGAAGTTGTAAAGAAGAGGAAACATTTACTCCACAAAGTCTAATCTCATTAGCACAGGAGTCTAAAACATTTTATCTGTAATTAATGTTTTTTCCATCATAGGATATCACTGTAACACGAGGTAGAAGTTAAATTCTGTATTTTTAGCACCGTCTTTTGAGACACAACTAACTGTTCATCCTGTTCATAAGCTGTAATAAATGTGAAGCCTTTAATTTTTTTATCACTTCACTCTGACAAACAATGGTGGATCACGCGGACAGATTATCATTAAAGGGCGAGAGCGAGGAGAACAAAGTCACAGCTCAAAGTTCAACGAGAAGCATCACAAACAAACAACATTACTGTAACAAACAATTCATTTTCATACGTGTGGAAACAGCAGTTAAAAGAAAAGATCAAAAATCGTAGCGTAAGAGCATCGCAGTATGTGAAAGCTAGCAAATTGATTAGATAGGGATGATGCAAGTTGAGAAGAGAAGTGTAGATCAATTATCGATTGTGGGAAGAGATCGAGACTACCCTAAGTAATCATCTTACATCGGCATCTCCTTTACGGGTCCATCGCCTCCATTTGCCTTCTTCGTGCCTGAAGATTAAATTGTTAATAAGAAAGTGTAATCACCTCTCCCCATCCTCAATAAATATCGACTGACCAGAGACAATATCATCGATACGGAGAAGCATCACGGAGGTCTCCACTGCTGTCTTCAGAACCTGACAACGAATCAACGTAGAATACAATAGAGTTTGAGTGGCAAAAGAGATGGGCAATGAAGACTAACCTGAATTCTGACGCTGAGGGGATCCCAAATGCCGAGCTCCTTCATGTCAACCTGCAAATAGTCACGTCATTAAGGCACCGTGAATATTTAAAAAAAAAACTGCGAGTGAACGAATAACTTACCAATTTTCCAGAGCATCCATCGATTCCCCATGTCCAGTTATCTCCAGACTGAGCATGTTTCGCACGAAGAGCTGTTAATTGACGAATAGTCGATCCACCACAGTTCTGCACCAGAGTACGAGGAATTACCTGAACAAGGGAGAGTTGTATCATCCAACACATATTATAATAAACTCCATACAACGCCGTGTAACAACGTCAGAAAAGGTACTGATAGATTTCTACCTCGAGTGATCTGGCGACGGCCTTGTAGGGGAACTGACGGACTCCCTCGATAGACTTGCCCTTCTCCACGAGAGCCTGTAAACGATTAAGTTACAATAAATATATTACAAAAAATGTGCTAAAAATAGTTGTCAAATTTTTTTGAAAAATAACTTACATGGGCGAGTGCCATCTCGAGTGCTCCTCCTCCAGGAACGAGACGAGGATTGAGGAAGACATTGCGAACTACGTGGAGAGCATCCTGATAAATTATTTAATCATTGAGATATCATTTACGAAAAACTCTGATTTTAACAATAAGAAATATTGAACATTCACATTGAATAACCCGGAAAATGTTAATGATTATAGGTAATACTAACCTGGAGGTTTCTCTCGACCTCATTGATGACGTCCTTGCTGGGACCACGGAGAACGACAGTGCACGCCGTCGTCTTAGAGGAAGTCACGTATGTGTAGTACCTAAAGAAAAACAAAATGAGACATGATACTTTTCATCATCATGATAACATCAATTTATAAAATAATAAAATTTCTTACTCGTCTCCAATCTTAGTAATCTCGAATAGATCAGCTCCCGTTCCGACGTCTTCCTCTCTCAGATCACACGAGTCATTCACAATACGGGCATTGCACACTCTTAACATTTAATTGATAAAACAATATACTCTCTCCAACAATCTGCAAACAAGGTCTAACCTAGCCAGTCTGTTGTTGTCGGTCTTCTTCAGTCTTCTGAGAACAGTGATTCCAGCTTTGAGGAGGAAGTGCTGAGCCAGATCAGAAACACCTGAATACATCACTTGTTCGCGAATACAAACACAAATCTTATTTGGTAAAATACGACTGACATATCACACCCACCCTTCTCAGTGAATACGAGGTCGGGCTTCACGGCGATGATCTCGTCGCACTGCTTGCGGATGGCAATCTCCTCCTGTCAACAATAATATAATAAATTGAAATTGAAATGAGATACAACGAGATCTCAAGTTTAAGAAAGTAATTTCTCTCTAACCGATTTTCTGATTATATTACCTGTTCGAGGATCTTGCTGATATCCTCTTCACGGACGATCTCCAAACTCGTCTGTGATTCTCCCTTCTTGTACTCGAGATTGCAATCGAGAAGAACAACACGGGGATTCTCGATACGGCGACGCATCTGAATAAATTATTATCATTATCTTTTAGATATCTCTATCTCGAAACAGGCAATTCAAGATTCGAAACGGTATCTTCACCTTAGCATGGACGACGTCCTTGTTGAGGATGACTCCCTTGATAACCTTGCAGTCTTCGATCATTCCTCCGGGAATCTTCTCGATACGGCAGTATCTCTTGATGTCGATCTCGTTGATTCCTCCCTCAAATAATAATAATTTTCACAATACAAAATGCAACAAAATTAAGAGAATGTGAAGAATGTGAGAATGTATCAGTGAAGGCCAACTTACCTTATCGACTCTGATGGTCTTGACAGCATTGAGGGCGATATCAACAGCGAGATCCATCCATTTCGAGATCATCTTAGTGCCCAGACACGAACGAACAACTGTCTTGATCTACAATAATCAACAATAAAAGAGATACGATATCCGTATTCATAAAATAACCAATCGCTTTACTAACCTCCTCGTCATTGTTGATATCAATAGAGCGAGAGAACTTCTCCTCTGCGAGTTTGATAGCGTCCTCCAGAGCAGCACGGTATGCCTTAACAATTCCATTTCGCTACTGACACCAACAAAAACATATTAATCAGAAAAAAAACCGTACCTGGATGATAATGGTAGGATGGATCTTCTGCTCGAGGAACTGTTGAGCCTGGGACATAACCTCTCCTGCGAGAACGATAACGGAGGTGGTACCTGAAGAAACGATAAATAGTACAATATGATGACATAGTCAACTCCCTTACCGTCTCCAGTTTCCTCATCCTGAGTGCGAGCAATGTCAATCATTGACTTCGCAGCCGGATGTTTGACCTATAAATAATGGCTGGACTATATTACGATTTCAATGCCAGGGATATTTGTTCGGCATTAAAACTGACCGTGATCTCTCGGAGGATGGCATTTCCATCATTGGTCATGACAATTCCTCCCATGGGGTCCATGAGCATCTTGAGCATGGCACGAGGACCGAGAGAAGTACGGATGACATCAGCAATAGTCTAAATCAGAGAATTCAGAGCTTTCGAATTAAATCCCAACAAGGAAAATAAATGCGATACCCAAACAGTTTACCTTGCAAGCCGTGATATTTCCGATCTGGACATGATGTCCGCTCTCACGCTTAGTACCCTGGCTGAGCACAATAATCGGTTGACCTCCAGCACCCATCATCTTGCTGTCTGAACATGTTCATGAACAAATCCACAGGGGGCAACATTGAGGAATATAATTAAGCGGAGATGAACCACGAGCTAATGAGTAAAGCAAGACTGAAAACGAGAGAGTTCGAATACAAATCAGATAACAACAACCAGCGAAAACCTCACTGGCGAAGCTCGAACAGTCGAATAATTTCTTCTGGAAGTCGGTATTCTGAACACCGGCTCCGGCTTTTGCCTTGCCTCCGTTCCAAAGTTGAAAATCCCGGTTATTCGAAATTACTTGGTTTCATCAAATTTGATATAACTTTTATTGCGCGAAACTATATAGTACGTCGATTATAAAGGGCTATATCAGTAATATTCCATAAAACTGAATAAAATAATAAATTTAGAAACAAACCAGTTGCTGATCAAATCCGATTCCGCAGAAAAGATGCATTTGCGGGAAGATCTTCGATTTAAAAACATTTTTCGATCAATAATTCCTTCATTATACCGTTGTCTTATCTCGATTATCTCCTTCCAGATCATGTCTAGCAAAGATGATTCTCAAGAGACAGCTAATCAGTTCGATGACCTCGTCCAGACTCGTCTTCCCTTGTCGAAGGTCAAGAAAATTGCGAAAGTAAGTTTGATCTACACTTATTCCATAATTATCTTATCTCCAGATTGATCCGAACGTCCACATGATCAATGCAGAGGCAGTCAAACTGATGGCCATGGGCACGGAATCATTCATTTGTCTACTCGCTAAGGCTGCATTCACACAGGCTGTTCTCGATAAGAGGAAGACTATCCAGACTAAGGACATCAGTAAGTATTCAATTCTCCCTCTTACTGTTGTTCCATCAGAGTACTCATTGCAGATACTGTGATCAAGCAATCTCCTGTCTTCCAACTTCTACAAGGCGCTCTCGAGGATTGGCCTGAGTTCGAAAAGGTTGAGAGACCGAAGAGTTCGGTGGAGGGAGGAGAGGAAGGAGATACTGTAAGAGAAGGGGAGGATACTGCTGAAGCTACAGAAGAGACTGTGGAAGAAACCGAAGAGGCTACTGAAGAAACTGAGGAAGATATTGAAGGTATCTACTATCTAATGATGTTGAGTCATTTATTTCTTTGCAGACGATACTGGACTCGATAATGAAACAGAAGAAGACATCGAGGAAGAAGGAGATGAGGTGGGTACTGATACATAGAGTAGCTCTCTAATTATTTCCCGTATCTCAGGACAAAGAGAATGAGTTCATTGCGGAGAGCGGAGATTCTGATATGGCGGATACTTCTCCAATCAATGAATCAGAGACTCTCCGTGATACCGTACCCCTTGAGGAGGACTCTTCCATGGATCACGAGTAATCATTTATCATGTCATCTTGTAAAATACTACACGTTCATAAACTTATGCTTTGATACAAACATTCATCCACTGCCCTAATTACAATTCAAATTCTCGTTTTTACATCGTTTGGTACACCATAATCAATATCAAGCAATATCAAGTCATTATTCAATAGGGAGATCATACTCTTTACTTCTTCATCTTCTTCATCAAGTTCTCGAGTTTCATTGCACTGGGAAGATTTCCCTGAAAGCACCATTATATCTAACATATCTCCATATACCCTGCCTTACCTTGATAACTAATTTCTTGGTCATGAATGCAGTCGTAGGCGAGAGCTTTCCATTGAACATCTTGACGAAATCAGTGGCAGTGCACTTGAACAGGACATCGGCTCCTCAATCGAGTAATTCAGTTATTGATTCTCTTCGATACAGTATACCTCCGGGAATAAGTCCCTCTCCAATGGCTCCCGATCCATTCTTAAGGTCGAGGAAGATTTTGTCGGCTCCGGAAGATTCTAGAACATCGTTTTCAGTGGGTGAAGTGGAACTATATACTTACCAGTGAGCTCGAAATCGAAAGTAGCATCAATTTTCTTGACTAGTTCAGGAGCAAGAAGTCCTTTCATCTTGGTAATGACATCTACGATCTCTCCCTTCACCAATTCCTTGTTGATCGTTTCACGAGATGCCTGCAATCCTTCTCATTTCACTCTGATCTTTGATCTTTCCTTTCTCACCTTTCTCTCCTTCTTCTGTGAGAAGTGATGATCATAAGTGCCACCGGGAATGAAGAAGTCGGGAGTAAGGGGAACACCTACAATCGATATCTCATGAATACGGTAGTGGGAGTACGGTACTCACTTGGGTCGAGAGCGTACTTGTCGAAGTCAGTCACTCCTTCCGCCCTCAGAACGTCCTCATCGATGGCAAAGTTTCCAGTGTATCTGCAAGGGGAAGAGTACGGTAATCGAATGCCCTGTCCCCTCTACTTACTCAGCCGAATTCTTGGTGAGGACAGCATAAGCAGCATCAGCCATAATCTGAGGTGATCTCGATCCAGCAGCCCCTTCTCCATGGGAGAGCATCTCCATTGCAGCTGTCCAAATAGCTGAACAGAAAAATATAAAACGCCTATCTGCTTCTCTTCATCACATAATCCGCATTATGCTCGTCGTTAGATGATAAAATGAATAGTAAAACGCACAAGTGAGTGGCCAGAGTGCATTGACGGCGATTCTATCGGGACGAAGTTCCTCACTCATTCCCAATACACACATCGACATTCCGTATCTGAATATCCATCATCCATTGTCTCCCCCCAATCTATCTCAGTCACATCCCTAGAATATTCACTCACTTGGCCATGGTGTAGGCGACATGATTTGCGAACCTGTGACAATATCAAATTACTTCCATTTCTCCATATTCACCACTCACCATCTCGATTCCATGAGAAGAGGGGGAGAGATATTGAGGATGTGAGGATTCTTACCCTGCTTCAGATAGGGAATGCACGATTTCGACCTACAATGGGAAATAGAATAATGCATTGGAGAAGAGGCTTACAATAGGAATGTTCCTCTCGTGTTGATGCTGTGCATAAGATCGTATCTCTTCATGTCTGTTTCCAGAGTTCCTGGAGATCAAAGATCTGTCAAAAGGATCAAAGACCACTTCCTCACCAGTCAGTGAGATGGCAGACGCGTTGTTGATGAGGATATCGATGCCACCGAACCTGCACATCAATGGATTACGGTAGGTCATTCAATGGAAATGGATACTTCTTCACAGCAGATTCGACGCAATCTTGTACATTCGCTTCATTTCTCACATCGACGACAATGGGAAGGGCCTTTCCTCCAGCCTGCAAAGTACTCTATTCAATCGATTGCCCTCTCAATCTGCCGTACCTTCTCGATCTCTTCAGCTGCAGTGTAGATGGTTCCAGGAAGTTTGGCATGAGGAGTGGCAGTCTTCGCAGCAACTACGATATTGGCTCCATCCTCAAGAGGTAATCAATAGACCGATCGGTGGCAAGTAATTCAAGTACCTTGGCGAGTTTGAGAGCGATCTGCTTGCCAATTCCACGAGACGCTCCAGTAATGAGGGCGGTACGACCAGCGAATTTACTAAAATTGTCGGGGATACGAAAGATCAAAGATCAACATGCCACTAACCCAACGTTGTGCATCTCGAGACTTCAATCCAAGTATTTCACTCTCTGGAATGATGGAATTGAGAGGTAAAATCTAAAGAGAAAGGTAAGTATGCCGATTTGAACAGCTTTTCATAGGACGAATGAGACCACGACGTTTCCTTTCTTATCTCTTTATCTCAAAGTGAAAAGTACAAAGTTCGCCCGGATGAAACACCGGTTGATAAATCTATTTATTAATACAACTTAAGGCTACGTTCATTATAGATTACAAAGATGGTCGTGAATTATGGCGTTAATTGTTAATTACAATTTGGCTCGATTGTTGAATACAGGATACTTCGTCGGGTCGATCATGAAATCGGGAATGAGGTACTCCCCTGCAAATTAGTCGTTTAATCTCATTTCCTCTTCACATCTCATCTCTAAATTAACTAAAATCCACATTAGTCTTTTACCTGGATGGACATCATATTTATCGATATTGGTCACTCCCTCCGCCCTCAGAACATCCTCGTCGATAGCGAAGTTACCAGTGTAGCTGAATTATTCAATTCGTAATTTTCTTGAGAATTGCACAAAACGATTCAATCTATTGTGGACTCCATACCTCTTACTATTCTTTCCCAATATAACATGAGCAGCATCACTCATAATCTCAGGATGTCTACTTCCCTCTCCCTTTCCTTCTCCCATCAACATATCTGCTGCCGCTGTCCAGATCACTGCAAGTATCTCATTACCATAATCATCCAATTTAATCAATATCTACAGTATCCTCACTAGTGAGTGGCCATAGTGCATTGACGGCGATTCCTTCTTGTTTGAATTCCTCTGCCATACCGAGTACACACATGGACATTCCGATTCTACAAGGAACAACAACGAATTAACAACGCATCCATGTACAAATGAATGTGCCACTTTGTACACTGCATGGTATTACGAATCAATTAGATGACTAACATCTCGACATATCAAAGTTGTGTGTTCTGGGGTCACATAGTTGACCTTATCATCCATCTGTTATTTGTCTCGATTCCAACTTACTTGGCCATCGTGTATGCAACATGGCCAGCGAAGTATTGTGGTTCCATTGCGAGAGGAGGAGAAATATTCAGAATGTGGGGATTGCGACCACGAGAGGCCGAAGTACGGAGGTGAGGGAGACACAACTTAGTACTGAAAGAGGGAGAGAATGTGAGATCAGCTTGTTAACTCAGCCATTCAAGTTGAAGCCAGGGAAATACTCTATTTAAAAATAAGAGAAGATAATAACTAACAATAGATATGTTCCTCTCGTATTGATACTGTGCATGAGATCGTATCTCTTCATATCCGTATCTTCAGTATCTGATTGAGAGTAGGAATAAAATAAGATGAGATAGATCATTAAACTCACTCGTCAATGCGATGGCAGAGGCATTGTTGACAAGGATATCGATACCTCCGAATCTGTAAGAACCAACTCTCAACATACTTTCGTTTCCCCATCATATATTCTTAAAACAATAGATTAAAAAATAAAACATAACATATATAACATTATAAGACCCTATCCTCCCTTGACTAACTTGGTAATAGTCTCATCGATGCACTTCTGAATGGATGCTTGATCTCTCACATCGACCACACACGCGAGTGCCTTCCCTCCTGCCTGCAATGATACTCTCTTCTCTCCCTTCCCTCCCCTGCCCCTCTCTCTACCTTCTCCATCTCTTCAGCTGCAGTGTAGATAGTTCCGGGTAGTTTGGGATGAGGAGTGGCAGTCTTCGCTGCGATGACGATATTCGCCCCATCCTGCAATCACCATTAATCAATGGAGGAGAAGGAAGTTGTGCCCTACCTTTGCCAATCTCAATCCGATGCTTTTCCCAATTCCCCTTGAAGCGCCAGTGATGATCACGGTCTTCCCACGGAAACTACTGAAATTAATTAATAGAGGAGATGATGAAGATAAGAGAGTGGACACTTACGTATTGGAAGACATGGTAGAAACTGAGAGAATGAGAAGGGTAAATGAGGGACTGACAAAACAAGTGAAGATATGGACAGCGTGTGAGAGGGTACTGCATAGTGGAGTTTGTAGTCTAATCAGTACCTAGATTGGAACATGGAGAGGGGAAAGAGACGCATGAGGAAGGAGAGAATGAGGGAGAGGGAGGAGGGGGGGGGGAGACACAGGTTTACACAGTACGATACACTACAGGTGCACAGATAGGTAAGGTGCACGATCTAGAGATCCCGATACTTGGATGGTTCAGATCACACACATTTTAGTCCCTCCCTCTCTCTCTTGTGCAGATATCAACAATTCCGTCTCTAACGGATCAATGATCGCGAGAATATAATATGAACATAAAAATCCACCTTTATTCAAATTGATACAACGTTTATTATAGTTAATACAATATATACAGCAATCTACCGTAATCTGTCTACCGTGCTCTACACATCATTGAATTCTGCCTTCTCTTTAGTCATAGCAGCCATTGCACTCTTCATCAGATCCTCAGTGTTCAATTGGGACATATTCCATGCGAGGATGTAATCGAGAGACTCTTTCACTGTGTGGTCTCTACCGTAGTTCAGATTGATCTTTGTTCCCTGAAATACGGTAGATCAGCTAATTCTTCCATTATCGATTACCTGTACGGCAATGGGACTCTTCGCAGCGATGGTCGCAGCCATTTCGAGCGCTGCAGTTACTGTAGCCGCCTGATCGGGGTAGATCTTCGAAATTAGACCTCAAATTGGAAAATCGATAAAATTCGTAATTTCAATTGAAACAAACCGTAGCTGAGCGCCTCCTCAGCTCCAAAGTTGCGTGCAGTTAGTGCAAGTTCTCTTGTGATCGAATCATTTCCGACCACTTTCTGGATTCTAGCGAGTGTTCCCACATCTGCAGCCAATCCAACGTCCACTTCCTTAATCCATACCATTTCATTACATTGATCATCCCCTTCCCTATAATTTACCTTGATTGAGAATACAGCATCCTTGGCAGCCAATCTGATATCACATGAAGTTATTAGATCGATACCAGCTCCAATGCAATGCGAGTGAACAGAAGCGATTATCGGCTTGTAGCATCTCTTAACATTCAATAGTTCGATTGTGGAGCAATATTGTTTTGCAGAAACTACTGCACATTTGCAAAATATTCCCACGACGAATGCACCATTTAAGGAATCGATTCATCCAATTCTTTCTCTTTTCAGTTGTGTTAGCCTACGAATCCAAACTTTTTTTTACATAAAAAAGGAACTAACTTCTATCTAACCGCGATCAAATTCTCTGCAGAGGAAGGAATGGGCAATCCATTATTCCAATCAGTGTTGTTAATAATACTACTATCGCTGGTGACGTCAGCTCAAGCATGGCGAACTGCATATGTTAGTTTTCTAGTCTATCTATCTTAATCTACCGTACTCCATACAGGCGAGTGTGGAGGGAACTGTGGTGTGCGATTCAAAGAATGGCCATTCGAAAACGCTACTCTCTGATGTTACCATTCAATTATGGGAGTGGGATGCGTGGCGTAAGTTACTCACCCCTATTCCTTCGCCAAGACTCATTGTCAAGTAGTCATTTACCTACAGCTTTGAAAAATGATATGCTCAACAAAACTAAGACAACTAAAGACGGAGAATTTTCGATCACTGGGTTTTCCAGCGAGGTTTCTACAAAAAAAAGCAATCAAAAGATTCAAATGTTGCTAGATGTGGGGTGATGACTTCTTCATCGAGATTAAAGTTCCCTGTTCGGGAACAGATATTCAGAAATGTGATAGCAGAGCCACCATGTGAGTAACTCTCTACTCTCATTCAATCAAATGATATCCATCATTCGAGGTGTATCAATCCGAATTGCGAGTGGTATGTAAGACGTTTCCTCCCGAAAGATTACAATTATTACGAAGAAGAAGCAAAGGCAAGGAAACGGGCCACAATGAAAATGACATTTTTGTTCCAGAAAACCTTACGTCTTATGGATTTCAATGTCGCGAGTGCTGAATACTATAGAGACAAAGAGTACAGCATGTGCCCATAAACAATGAGAACGTTCAAACTAACATAAATTATCTTATGCATTAAAGTTGTTGCAAACACTATTATGAGTTGTCACTTCGCTTATTGGAAGTTCAATTCCTGATGGAATTGGCAAAACCGAACAACAATTCGAATTAAAATGAAGAGAGAATTCTTTGTTCGCACTATTGAAATCGATTTCAATAAAAGAAAACCTAAAGGTGACAAAAGTCCACTGTAGAAAGTGTTCTCATTTTCCCTTCTATCCATGCTACTCATCGGTCTCCTCTTGCTGGCGACCTCAGTTCAAGCTTGGATTGAATATGTTAGTTCCTTACCTTTTTAAAAAAAAGTACTAGATACATATGTACCACATTCCAAACAGGTCACCGTGACAGGAAATATATTATGCAACAAGGGACGTTTGAGTGATACTCGAGTTCTTCTGTCGAAAGTGAATGTCCAATTGAGAGAACACGATGGATGGCGTCAGTTACTCACTTCCCATCTTACCACATATTAACTACTTTGCAGCTCTCACTGACGATGTTCTCAATAATACTAAAACAGACTCGACAGGAAACTTCATTATCTCGGGATCATCTAGCGAGGTATATATACCTACGAGACTCTCTAATTGGCCAACTGTTTTAGTGGTTTGATAATAGTTTCTTCATCGAGATCAAAGTTCCTTGCTGGGAACCACTGACTGCAACATGCAATAGTATGGCTGAAATGTAAGTCTATCTGGATCATTTCTAGTGCAATCCACAATTGAAGGTGCACTAATCTTAATTGCGAGTACTTCGTCAAACTGTATATTGAGGACAAATATGAATATGAAGATGAGAAGGGCAAGGTGATTAGGGGTCTTACTCGCCCCATATACTTATTTCCCTACTTGCAAACTTTTCAGAAACTTAAAGATCTCGGAGATTTCAATGTGGTCGAAGACCTAAAGGATAAAGTATCCACTAGATACAGTATGTGCCCCTAAAACAATAAAGTCGATACAAGGACAATCGCAAAATTCGATTACAAACAACTGTATTTCATCACAGAGAGAACACCATTTCGTCTTCTTTATCGTTCTTTCTGTAGATCAACGTTTCCTGCTGGAGATATAATTTTCAAAGTTGAGAAAATAGTGCAACAAATGGTTTTGATGAACATTCTAGTTTCTCTCAAATTCCATACAACCCAATGATAACCATCATTCGAGCTTTGAGAATCCAAACTTCGAGTGACATTACATCCCGAAAGAGTTCAATTACTACCAAGAAGATTTCAAGGCAAAGCTAGTGGCCCTATTTTAAAAGGACACATATTGATTTTCGTTAAGAGAACCAGACTACTAGACATAGATTTCAGTGTTGCGAGTGGAGAATATTGAAAAGACTAGGGTTCTTTTCTTGGAATTAAATTGGATTAAGAATTCCAGTGGAATTTCATTACCTCATCATTTCTCAAACTCTCTCGCAAACAGAGCAGCCAAAATGCTTTGTTCTTCTTATTGGAATTCCGGAATCAATTCCATCAAGAGTACCCTAGTAAAGACATCATGTGTTCAAAGAAATGAGAACTATAACTTAACATAAATCGAAAGTTGTTGCAAATTACTCAAATATCTATTGTTCGTAAAAATGGGAAAGTGACAAAAGTAGATTGGAGAAAGAAGAGGGGAAACGTTCTTATTTTCCCTTCCATCCATGCTACTCATCGGTCTACTCTTACTGGCGACCTCAGTTCAATCTGGGACTGAATATGTTAGTTCCTCATAATGGTTTATGAACTATGAACCACATTCTAAACAGGTCACTGTGAGAGGAACTATAGTATGCGATTCGGCACGTTATAAACATATTAGTGCTTCGACTCTTCTCCCACATGCGAATATCCAGTTGAAGGAGCATGATAATTGGCGTCTGTTATTCGATTGATTCGTCCCTTATCTTATATTGATTACATTGTAGCTTTCACTGATGATGTTATCAATACTACTATAACAGACAAGAATGGAGACTTCAATATCACTGGATCATCTGACGAGGTAGATGATACCAACAAGACCAACATCCCTAATTGCCTTATTGTTATAGAGATGGGGAAATAAATTCTTCATCGAAATCAAACTTCCCTGCTGGCACCCAGACACTGCAAGATGCTACCACGTGGCAGAAATGTGAATGTGTCTCCATCATATCTGGTGTGATCTAATATTGAAGGTGTACAAATCCTAATTGCGAGTACTTCGTAAAAAAGAGTATTCCCGACGAAGTGAAGTATGAAGAAGAGACCAACGAAGCCAAGGTAATTAAGGAGCAGCCTAGTATCTTCCACAATGCGCCTGTTACAGAAGTTGTAATTGTTTCCATTTCAGATGATATATGATATCAGAGATTTCGATTTGATTAAAAGTGAAGCAGACGAAAGATACAGCAAGTGCCCCTAAATAAATAAAGTAGTTACAAGGACTAACGCGAGTTTTTGAACAAAAATACAATTATTTTTCAAAAATATATAAATCAATATAGAGATGGGGAAATAAATTCTTCATCCCCTCCATTCCAACTCGTTTCTCTCATGTTGCTTGGTTGTCTCCTCCTTCCTCTCACTATTTTTGTACCTACCACTTCTGCCTTCTTTCGATACGCAAGTTAATCTAAACTACCTTCAGCATCTACATCATTCGCATCTTAATAATAATAACTTAGGTGCACGTCAAAGGAAGACTAATATGCGGATCAGTTTCTAATAATTCCGACTCAGCCATAACACATCAAGATGTGAGGCTCATGGAATACGATGCTAGTAAGGCCCATCAACTAATGAACACGAGTACTCTGCATAACAGTCGGACCGAATGATCAACTCAATGCTACCTCTACTGATGCACATGGAAAATTCGAGATAAGCGGATCACACAAAGAGGTGGGTAACTACACTAAATTTCCGTCAGTGTTCACTACTCACAGCAAATAGAAGACAGCACACTAATATTATTTCAGTATTGGGGACACGAGTTCTTCCTCTCCATAATAATTCCATGCTGGAGAAGCGGTTCAGGATCTTTCAGTGACTGTAGTAATCGAGGAATGATGTTGCGTACGTTCATTGATACCATCTACCAAATCTATGTCAGGTGCAATAAGAATATTTGTGAGGTACATATGCGCGTAGATATTCCCTTCGAGTATTACTACACGGAAGATGAACCCAAGGTATATTCAAACTAGTGTTGTAAATTCAAACGCACATTCGCACAAATCTCGAACAAAATGATCTCACTAATTCAATTATCTCATTTTTCGCACTTCATGGTCTGTTCGCACATTGTTCGATTTGTGCGATTCTGTGCGAAATTACTGATTTCCATTAACATAATTAGATTAGGTCTTTCATTTTGTAAAATTTTTCACATTCTCCCCTCTCGAGTTCAAAAGTAGACTGCACTGCGAGCACTTGAAGTGGGAGAATGAGTGGAAGAATTAGTCGAAATGAGCTCGTCGCGCACTTTTGCATAGAAATCGCACAATTTCGAACAAGTCGCACGTTGTTCGAACTCGAACAAAGTCGGACAAATTCCCATTCACTGTTCGACTCCCCTGTGCGATGTGCGGGATTGTGCGAATTCGCAACACTAATTCAAACATTCGCCAAACTATGCATGATGTTTCCTTCCAGAAAACCCTGGATCTAGGTGAAATTCATATGGTCAAGAATAAACAGTCCGACAGGAAGTATTTGAATTCATATTGTCCTGATATGTAAAAGGAAATGTCTAAAATAAGTCTACGACGACTAAAGATATCGTTGCGATAAAAAATGAAAACTACTAAACCTTTAACGCATTCAATATAGCTGCAGAAATACAGCAGTCTGTGATGATAACATGAATGGTACCTCAAGGGCAGTGTATCCATCCTGTGCTGTGGCAATGAATTCCTTCATGAATCGTCCTTTTCTCGCTGCATCCATTTGATCGTTCTCGAACATTTCCATTAGCTGCTGAAACGAAAGGATTTGGTCATATACAGACGATGGTCGAACGAACCCCGAATCCTTCCTGAAGGTCGATTCCAGCACAGAATGACTTTCCCTCCCCAGAAACGACAATTGAGCGACACTTTGGATTCACAGATAGGTCATCGAAGATTTTGCGCGATTCCCTACAAGAACACTGTCAATGATCTGGTCGGAGCTCCGGAGATGCAGGGTAAACTCTTATAAGATGCCGTAGACAAACACTTACTTCCACAAATCCATCGTGAAGGTGTTCCTTTTCTTCGGCTTGTTGAGCTTGACATGGTAAACATATGGGCTAGCTTCCGAGACCTGGGATTGATGCTTGAACAAGGTATACTATTAGATACAGTACCTCGATATCAGCTAATCGCTGTCTGGTGGTTGAAATGAGTCTTGTGAATTGACCGAGACGAGTGGACTGCATGCTCGAGGATGCTTGAATGGCAACTATTGGTTAGGAACAGAAAATAAAAACATATTCGGGGAAAATGGGATAGCAAAAAGGAAACAACACGCAAGTACAAAGTACAAATCGCGAAAATTGAACTAACAACCCGACTACAAACTACAACGTTCGTTGCGAATTGTTGACTGCTTTATTTTTAGAGCTCTTTTTACGGACTTTTTTCTTCTGATTTACACTTAGGGACGGCGGCGCGAATTTTTGAGTACGGTATATTGGACTACACCCTCCGACGCTTTTCTTTTCAATCTACCGTAATCTTTCATTCAAAATGTTTCCCTTTATAAATAATTGTTTTTAATATATTTCTACGCAAAATTCAATATTCCTGTTTTCATAGATTAATAAGTAAGCATACTGAGCAAATACGAAGCAAGATAATATGCGTAAAAGTGCAAAAGCAAGCTCACACAGAGGCGAAGAAAAATGCCGAGTTTTTATAATTTATCATTGAGACTTTATCTTTTCAGAATATATCAATTATGAGCCCCAGAAAACGAAAATGTACGTGAAAATAAATGTAAATTAAAATTATTCGAAATTGAAGTCGCCAAAGTTGAGCATTTTACCGTTGTAAAAATGAGTTTCAATGAATTTCTCAAAAACGGCCTAGAGATTCTTCTCCATTTTTTAACATGTTTTTATATTTCGCATTTAACATCGCCCGAGAAAAAATGAACAAGAATCTCTAGGCCGTTTTCGAGCAATTAATCATTGAATATTGAGTTACCGTAACCCGTTGAGTACTTTGCTTCCTATTCGATGTATGGGCTCTTCTATATTGTTTGTAGCGTGTTAAAATATGCATTGGTAATTGGAGAAGAGACAGATAACATTTTCATACTATAGAATGGCATGATAATAGTACTTTTATATACTCACTGTTTTTCAGTTTGCGATAGTTTGGTAAAAAGGTTGACAGGCGATGCGCTCCGCTTGAACTCAAAACGTCCGGTTTCGTACCTCCTTATTTTGCTCTTTTTCTCTTTATTTTGATATTATTTTTGAAAAACTAAATTGAAAACATGAAATGGGGTAAGGTAAGCTTCCGTTTGCGCATAAACTTGTGAATTGTTTCGATCATCTGTAAACAACGTCGCCGTCCCTATTTACACTTCAATTTATTTTCAATTCCAGTAAAATTAGATGAAGCCAATCAGTTGTACAATCATAGGTGCTTCCTTTTGTTCCTCATCATTGTTGTATTCATTTTTGATTACGGTATGTGTCTTTACCGGTACACGTTTCGAAAGAGCTCTCATCTGTGCTCATTCGTGCTCCATTCGTGTTCCTTATCCTCCATACTACACTACATTGTGGCCACGACTCCATCTGTCTATCTTCCCTCCTTCTCTTCGCGTTGTTGTCCCCTCCGTTCTTTCGACTCTTGACCATTTTTCAATCAATTGGTCTCCAGAAATGACCTGCCCTAACCCTGCCAAGTTCTTTCCTGCCAACACTGCACTTGCCCTTCGAGATGGAGCTATGAAGAACAAGGTTAGTTTCTAGTTCTCTTATCTATTCTAATGGTCGAATTTCCAGATTGCTCTCATCACTGGTGGCGGCACTGGCATCGGTTAGGCTTTAATAACCATTTATATAGCTATTGAACGACATTAGGTTAGATGAGCTAAGTTCATCCATTCCAGGTAAGGCCATTGCGACGACCTTCGCGGCTCTCGGAGCGAAAGTCGCCATCGCTGCCAGGTACGGTAGCTCAATCACTATACTTTCTAATTGTTTCGATTGCAGACGGACAGATATACTGGAGAAGACGGCAGCTGATATTCGAAAGGAGACGGGAGGAATATGCGAACCATTCAAGATGGATGTCAAGGATGCAACTCTTGTTGCTGCAGCCATCGATGAGATTGAGAAGAAGTTAGTACGGTTGAGGGAGAGTACTGTATCTATCGATTTCATATATGATGGATTATATTGTGAGGGCAAATTAGGTGGGGGGGGGGTAGATAACCTAGAACATAAAGTTAATTTTGTGGAGATTTTGAGATATGTGGATAAGAGTGTCCTTTCAGATTCGGTCAGACTCCTAATGTGCTAGTGAACAATGCAGCTGGTAACTTCATCATGGCTACAGAGAGATTGAGTGATAATGCTGTCGGTACCGTAGTCGATATTGGTGAGAATTCAGTAGACAGCTTACAGTAATCAACGATTGTTTAATTTAGTTCTAAAGGGAACAATGCGAGTGACGAAGGAAGTTGGATTGAGATGTATTAAGAATGGAACGGGCTGTGCTGTTCTCTCAATCACTACTCCTTATGCACGGTATCCCCCCCCCCCCTCTTCTCTCTTCACTTCTCTCTTCTCTCTTCAGTGCTGGTGCTCCATTCGTCGTTCCTTCAGCCATTTCTAAATCAGGAGTAGAGACAATGACTAAGTCTCTCGCTACTGAATGGGCCAAGTATGGACTCAGATTCAATGCTATCGCTCCCGGACCATTCCCCACTGAGGTCAGCCCATCCCAGGGTACTGTTACTGTATACCTTATTCAGGGAGCATTCGGTCGTCTCTCCACTATGACTTTCGATGAGGCAGTGGCGGCAGCTGCGACTACCGTACCCGTGGGAAGGTGGGCATCTACCGTTCTCTCTCGTTATTGATTGATTTATCAGATGCGGGGCACTTGAAGAACTCGGAAATATCAGTGCCTTCATCTGCAGTGACTACGGTAATTTCATCAATGGAGCTGTGAGTTGATTATCGATTGATCTCTCTCTTCAATTATTGATTGATAGATCATCGATATCGATGGAGCTCAGCAGCATTTCAACCATGGTTCATCCTTCTCACCAGCTCTTCACGAGGTATTCATTTATCGATAATCCATACTCTTACCGTATCTCTTGTAGATGACATCTGATGATTGGGCAGCGATTGAAGATAAGATCAGAGGAAGAACTTCAAAGACGAAGAGCAAGATGTAGAGAGAGAGACTCTCCTTCCAATGTAGTTATTGTGAATATGATTGAATCTTTATTCTTATTAAATATTAACCGAGCACTGCAATCGATATGACACACACACAAAGAATCGCTTCAGTAGCACAATAAATATTCTACCGCAACAACTAATGAAGACTACCGTAATATATACACAATGATCAATGTCTTCTCAATCTAGCTGCTCTCAATCTCAATCCTAATCTTCTCAACATTCTCATTGGAACTCTTTCTCCTCCTGCCACACTTCGAAGTACTCTAACGAAATCATCAGGGAACTGAAATATCGATTGATTGAAGGGAGGAGATACAGTAGTCTCACGAGATTCACTGATTCTTCAGCAAGGAATTCATCTTCTGCAACTTCTTCATTGGGAACTTCCGAGGCCTGAAATGACACGAGTTCCTCACCGATCCCCCTTCCCTTCATCCCCTCTCCCCTCTTCACTGACAGCTTCTAGAATACTCTCGGCTATACCATCTCCCTTCTTCACTCTTTTCGCTGCACTATCCTTCCCGATAGTGAACCATTTACGAAGATCAATCTGACATGGTAGACTTGATCTTTGATCTTTACTATTCCATCACTTACATCATCAACTGACTTCGGAGCTGCGTTAACTTGAGAAGAAACCGCAGGTTTCCTGAGAGATATATTCCGCATAAAATGAAGATGTCTTATTGATGATACCTTTCTTGTTCAACGACAACGTCTTCGTATTCAACATCATCCGAATATTCGTCTTCAGCTGTTTTTGAGACCGCCTTCTCGAATCTGCAGATAATAGATTCATCTTCACTGTTCGTAGCAATGTTTCGATTGATGTTCTTCAACTCCACACTAACTTGTCATCATTGGGAGTTTGTTCATCAATACTCTTTCCTCCGAATGTCTTGGCCAGATCAATCGATTCGAGATACTTGATCAACTCCTCTCTTGTCATTTCTTCCTCAGTTGTCGTCAGATCATTCTCGAGAGTTCTCGCACTGAAGAATGAGAACGCGATTGAAGAGTTTCAATTCCATTCGATTCTCTCGCAAATTCAACCCAGAATGTCACAGACAGCAAGGCGTTTAGTGCAATGGAAATGAAATTGTTAGAGGGGAAGTGGGGAAATGAATGAGAATACCCAAGAATACTCGTTCGGGCGATTCCCGATTCTTGATGTCTGCTGAAATAGAGAAGGGGATTTTGAAAGAGAGAAGAAGGAAAAGGGAAGGAGGAGGGGGATCTTACGGGAAATGCTTCTTGCCCTCGTCTTTGTGAGCAACAATGGTTGATTTGGGTGGAGTACGAGGAGTGGCGAAGACTGACACCTGTGTAGATGTCATTCATTGTTCATCCTTCGATGCTTGGTTCTTTACTCCTTCAATATCCTTTACCTGACTCGGTTCGATTCCCCCATCATGAATGAATATTTTCCTTGTTGTAGTCGAGATTGGAATGGAGGTCGTGGTTCTCCACGGAATAACGATCTTCTTCATCTCAGGTGTAGCTTTCGGAGGGAGGTAAGGTGGAAGAGGAGGTGCTCTGCAAGGATTGATTTTTGATCTTTAGATCATTTTTCATGATCAGTGCATTGATCTCTACTCACAAAATCACAATCTCTATCAACTCTAAAATGGCTCGTTTCTAAAGATGAAATACACACCTATATAGACACAACTCTTTTCCACTCTGATTTCACTACACGTGCACACTGCACTCTCACCATATTCCCCTTCTAGCGGTATGATTGTGTTTTTATCCCCCTAATAGATATTTGTGCTGAAAACACCACAATTATCACACTTTAATTTTATATAATTCCATACTTGGGTCGAATGGGGATCGTGACGCTTTCAATTTCCGATTCTTCATAGTGAGATCCATCGATCGGGAATGGAGTGGTCTGGAAGAAGAGATTGGATGAGCATCCATCTCAAGATGTCTTCTCTCTCTCACTGTCGTAGGAGGTCTCGTTCTCACTCTCTTCAACGTTGTAGTCGAAGGAGGAGGAGGAGATGTTGTTGTCGTCGTAGTTTTTCTTCTCGGCTGAAAACTCAATTCATCATTCAATCGATTCCCTTATGACGCTACCGTAGTTGTTGGTGATGCGCCGGTTGTCGAGTAGGGAGATTGATCTGATTGATACTCTGAGACAGTGTCCTCGGAACTCTGCAATCAACAGTTCATCTTCGTTTCTTCCATCTCTCTATCTAACCTCTTCATCCAGATTCAATTCCTCTCCTGAATTCGTTCGTGCGAGTTTCGACTGTTCATTCACAACCAGAACCTGCAAGTAGGATGAATAATCTCATTTTGAATAATTACAATTAATTGCGTAGACAATTCAAATAAATCGTTGATCTCACCCTTCCATCAGGTAGAATGTAATAGCTCTTCTTATTCGTTGCGAACAGACTGAACTTTCCTTCCTTGGCAAGCGGGTGCTTCATGTTTACTGCTTGCAATTGGGAAACCAATTCGAGATCGTCCTAAATTATCGTCTCTTTCATTAGATCAGCAAATGTCGTACCTTGGGAATCTTCTCTTCAGTGCACGAAGTTGGCTGACATTTCTTCGCCTTTGAATCTCCTGCAATTTTGTTTGATCACAAACGACCGATGATTTTCCTCACCAGCTTTCTTCTTCTTGAACTCCACAATCGCTTCGATCGCCCTCTTTCTCGTTCCTACCGAATTGTCACCCACTGAACGTTCACTTGCGTCTACTCTCTCATGTCTCATTCAAGAAAATCCTTTCTCAATCTTCACTGTACCTCCAACATGAGTGAGAATCTGATCTAATTCCTGTCCAATGGAAGCTTCATTCACTGCATCAGAAACAACGAGATCTTCCACCTGAAACCAAATTGTAATGATCATCGAAACGCAGAAAGAAAAGGAATCAACTTACCGCGAGTCGTTCTCCGTTATTTTTCGGAGGAAGTGCAAATGCGAAAAGGTCGGGCTGCTCCTGCAATCAATTCAACTATTACAGTACTCCTTCCTACAGTACCTTCTCAGCCGTTGTAGCAACCGTAGTTGTAATTGTTGTCGTAGTGCTTGTAGTGGTATCCTTTCTCCTTCTCACAAATTCGAATGGATCATTGTTCTTCTCTCCCTTCGCAATAGCATCTCTCAATTCTCTATCTTCTTCATCAACAATATCTTCATCTCTTAGAGGAGGAGACACTGACTCTTTCTCTTCAGTTTCTTCCAATCTCTCTTCCAATTGTTCACTCAATCTCTTCAATTCAGCGAGAAGTGCCTCCCTTGGAAGAACAGCCAATTCATCGATGGAAAGAGCAGGGGAGATAGTGGGAAGGGATTGTTGAGGGATGAGAGTGGGAGGAGTTAGAGTGGGAGGAGCAATGGGAGGAGAATGAGTTACGAATTGAGAAGCAGAATCACGATCATAGAACAAACGATTTCCACCCGCGGGTAGGGCGAAGGCTGATTCCTAGAAGAAGTATTTGAGATTATGTGGCATTTTTGAGGTAGCCGAATATGATTCTTCAATCGGGATGGGAACACTCTTCAATCTCACCTTCTTAGGCAGAACTCTGGGTGGTCTTCCTCGTCTGGTCGTTGTTTCTGGTGCTTTCGTCGTTGTTGTTGCTGGCTCATGAGTCTGCAAGGAAATATCGTCGAATCGAACTTCTGACTTATTTGAGTGCTTATCAATCCAGTAATTATCCTCTCACATGTCTATTCCTCCTTAGTGCTCTTGCTCTCAACGTCGTCGTCTCTTCTTCATCCGAAGGAAAATTAGGAAGAGAAGCCATTGTGGCCGTGTCTGTTGATGCTTCCTAAAGAGAATCATTGCATCGTTTCCTTATTTTCTCATCTTACTTTGGGATGGAAATTAGGAATGATTGTGGCTGGTCGACGAGTGCGACGATGGGATCTCAATACAACATTTTCACCGATTCGTCGACAATGATTCAGTTATTGGAAACAGTGGTAATAACTATGTAAGTAATCCGTCGATCTAACCTAGTAGTAGTCGGTGTTTCAGTAGTAGTCGTTCTCCTTCTTGGTCTTCTCGTCGCAGCTTCCACCTCAATCACTCTCTTCCTTCCCCTTCCTTCTTCTCTCCTCCTTCTCTCACCTCCTCTCTCATCGATGGAGTTGTTCGATGTCTTCTCCTTCTCAATGGAGATGCTGTCGGAGAGACAGGAGCCAGTTCGGCTGCTCGGAGACTGAAGGGAATCATTCATCAAGAGACTCCATCTGTCATTACCGTGCATGATACAACTCTTCCAATTCATTATCTGATGCAGGAAGAGCGAATGAATCAGCAATCTGTGCATCGTATTCATAGTCTCCAACATCCTGAGAGATCAAAGATCAACCTAATCTCTCTCATCACACTGACCACATTTCCTCTAATCTGTTCAGTAATCGTTCTTCCATGGGAGAATAACTTCGGTCGTTCGCCTTTGTTCAACTGGAAGGAATTTGTCTTCGTGTTCTCATGATTTGTCCTTACTCTCAATTCTCCCTGTGGATGTTTCTTCATTTGTTCATGATCAACTTGCACTGAATCCTCCAGAGATTTCAATTCTTCGATTACTGAAGGAACCTGAAATACCATCCTTTTTACACTTATCCATGAACACTTATGGCGTACCTTCTTGTAATTGGGAGCGGCCTTCTCTTCTTCTTCTTCTTCTTTCTCAGGAATTTCCTCCTCCTCTTCACCATCCAAATCTTCTTCGTCCTCCATCAAATCAGCCTGAAAAAACATTATATTTACTGCATTATTTCTATCGCTATCTAACCTCTTCAATGTCTTCCTTTCCTCTTTTCTTCATCTTCTCAATAATTTCTAATTCACTGGCCAATTCATCTACTCCAGTATGTCTTTCTTCCCTTTCTCCAATCTGGATTGGCCCTCTCTGAAAGTAAATACGTAGAATAGGAAAGATGAAAGACCAACATACATGTCCACTAAGTGCTCTTTCGATCTCATCCAATTCTCTGTTCACTTCACTTAGATCAGCTCCTCTCTTCACTCTCTTCGTATGACGTTCCGATGAAGTCTGGAAAATGATAGTTTCACTCATGTTCAAGCAAGTGATAGTGATGATGTTCGACCTTTCTCAAAATGGGAGATTTGGGTAGATTCTTGGTCTCTCCTTCAATCACTTTCCTCACAACGACTTTCTCTTCTCTCTTTTCAAATACTCGTTCGTGTTTCTTCTTCCTATCAGATGAAAGAGAAGGAGAAATAACAGAATGAAGACGAGAGAAACGCGATTTTTCTGCCTGCAGGTAATGCATAATTAAAAATTATTTGAAGAATATTGTTTCAATTTGAGACAGAAAAAGTATCTACCTTCTTGACGAGTACTTCCTTCTGCTCCTTCTCGAATAGAAATTGATGTCTACTCTTCACTGCTTCTCTCTTCTTCCTTCCGTAGACTGGCCGATAGTACACAACTGGTTCGTATCGGAGAATGGGTAGTTGAGTCTGTTGAGGTTGAAATTGAGGAAGGAGAGACTGCTGAAGAGGTTGAAGGGGTTGGAAGGACTGAAGTGATGACTGAGGGGAAGGAGGATAATACTGCTGCTGACTGAAATTGAGATGATATAATATCTATTGAAGAGGATTAAACTAACCGTGGATCTCCGAATGGATAAGGGGAAAGAGTGGGATAATATTCAGGTCGATAGATGGGAGCTGCTCTCGCTACTACTGGAGGCTGCAGCTGCACTGGCTGCACTGCTGCAGGGGAGACCTGAGGTGATCACTTTTCAATGATTGTCTTATGTGCCTTCACCAGACCTGGTACTGCTGAGGGGGCTGAGAAATAGCAGCTCGTGGGACGACGAATCGATGAGATGTTGCGGAAGGGGCAGGAGGAGGAGGAGGCGGGGAAGGAGTAGTGGATGGAATAGGAATGGGGGTTGTGGTAGTCGAGGTGGGAGAAGAAGTTGACGTGATGGGTGACGAAGTCATCAACTTAAAATGGTTCATTTATTGGGTCGGATCAACAACAATACCTTCTTTACTCTCTTTCTCAGCCTCTTCTTTATTCTCTTGACAACCACAATTTCTTCATCGTTTCCGATGAGATGACGCTTCTTTGGAAGCACCTTCAATGCTCAATTTGTCGATTTGTAGAATTGTGCCTATTTCACCTTCTTTGGTCTTGGTTCACTCTCTTCAGTAGGAAGGAATGAGTTATCATGGGGACCCTTCGATACCTTCGTCCTTCTATCATTATCAACTACCCTGCAATTAATTAGTTGACGTCTTGAATTGATAATGACTGTCACTTGGATGAAGATCTTGTGTATCCCACTTGTCTCTTCGATGATTTATTTGTAGTATTATCGACGATGATTACAGCGTCGTTGTTAGGAATTACCTGAATACTTGTTCTATCGAAACCCTTTCCTTCATCTCGAACCTTGGTCTTAACTTCTCCACCCTCCGAGTCAACCTGGACTGCTTCAGTACTCTTCACTTCATCCACTGGAAGGGGACGGCGAGTCGTCGTCGATGAAGGGGAAGTAGTAGTAGTGGCTGTTGTTGTAGATGGAACAGACGTCGTGGTCGTAGAGGAAGGAACAGTCGTCGTAGTCGTTGTATGTGTGGTCGTCGTCGATGGTGCAGCTGTCGTTGAAGGAAGAGCAATAGTGGAGGGAGAGACAGTGGTCAATTCGAGATTGAACTGAAGAGAAGGGACTTGATACAGACGACGTTCACTCCTTACCACAGTTTTCTCTCCTTCGTTGATCTGACGGAGTGTCTCTTCAACCTCGGATTTCATTGCACGAAGAGCCTATACACATTATTTTTGTTTTTCTAGAATAGAAGCTACAAAAAGGGTAATAAAACTAACAGTGATGAGTACTTGTGCTCGTTCCATATCCTCCATACTCATCTTTCCTTCTTCCTTCTTCACTTCAGGGAGAGGAGGAGGAGGGGCGAGAACGGGTCGATCAGTGAGAAGGGAATATCCAGGAAGGAATGGAGATGTCTCTCCCATATCCAATTCACTTCCAATTTCAACGGGAGGAGGAACTGTCACTTCAGCAGAGAGGGCTGACTTCTACAAGAAGTTACAATTAGACAGATCGAACATACATATTACGTGATCTCACTTCATCATTATTCGTTTCAGTTCCCCATGGAGTCGATTGAATTGATTGACCTGCTGTTAGCACTCCTGATACCTTCGGAAGATACGGTAACTGAAATCATTTCAAATGAATTTTTCAATGAATGGATCTTCAAAATTTTACCTGAATAAGAATGGGTTCGGAAGTCTCAACAATCGCGCGAAGAATTTCTGGATTAGGAAGAGGAATAGGGATCTAAATTATTTTTTTGCATTTCTCTCACTACATAGAAACACTGACCACAATAGGTGTCTGCGTTACGATTTCGACCAATTTCTCCACTTTCTTCTCTACTACAGTGATCGGAATTTCAGTTGTCATTGCTGATGGGGTCGGGAAGTCAGCAGAGATTGTAGGAGGAGTTGCAGTTGATGCTGATGTTGTCGTTGTGGCTGTGGTTGTATTGACTGTAGTGGGTGCTTCCGTTGTTGATCCAACTGTAGTGGCTGCAGGTGTCGTAGAAATGGGTGTCGTTGCTGCAGCAGTCGCAGAAGTAGTTGTCGATGGTGTTGCAGTTGTAGTCGATTTGGGGGCGACGTATCTTAGTTTCGGTTCCTTGATCTTTTCTTGTTTCGATGGTCGCACTTCATTGACATCATCGAAGAGAGTGAGACGAGCTTCTGAATGAGTGTTCTTAGTCAATCAGTGTTGACAACCTCGATCACAGTTTGTGAACTTTCATCGAATAAATTAGTATTCACAGCTCACCGCTAAATTTTCTGTCCTTCCGCCCCTCCCTTCCAATCCGTCTAACAAGCACTAAACATTATTCCAATCCTTCCCACTCCCTTATCTTCCCTTGATCTGTTCTTCCCTCCCTCAATTTCCCCCGTTGTGCAATCATTGCAAAAAGGAAGAAGGATCACGGCAAGAAAAGGGAAAGTGAAGAGAAGAAAGAGAAAGATAATGAAAGAGGATATTTGGAACTGATTATGCGGTTCATTCCAAGAGATGAAAGAGATGAATGAATGATTACAATGGGAATGAGTTACTGAGAGATCAATAAGAAAGTAGGAGTTCTCAATTTCAGAAAGTATCTATACTCTTGAACAAACAAGACTTACTCTTATTATCTGCCTCCTCTTCACTCTTCGGAGCACTAAGTGCTACCAATGTCTCCAGTCCCTCAATCTCCACTTCTTCACTAAAATAAATTATCTTTAGATTCTTCATTATTTTGAATTTCCCTTCATCAACTAAGGCGTAAATCATACGGAATGGCTGCAGCTGCTGCAGCGAGAAGCAGCAGAAGATAGAGATGCCGCATGAGACGGCAGAGGGAGAGGAGGGGTCCCTGAAGGAAGAGAAGAGAGAGTCAATCCATTCAGTCATACAAATATCGAATAAATCAATGAGAAACAATGAAGAGGATGAAGAGGATGAGGAAGAATCTCCAATTGAGAAATGGCATGGAACAGATCACGATCTAAGATAGGACACCTAAAACATGCCGAAAGGGCATTTATGCTTAATTTGGGTTGAATTGAATGGAACAATAGGGTGTTCGATAGCTAATGGAAGTGCCGGTTTGATAGACTTGGATAGAAGAGAGAATGAATGAAATCGAGAGGATAAGAAGGAACTGTGGATGAGAAAGAGAGAGAGGGCGAAAGGGTCGTGCCATTGGGATGAATTGAGAACTTGATTTGACCCGAGGGGATCTAAATGATGTACCGCCCTTCAATATTCCTTTTTTTCTACTTATTCTTTCTTTCCAACTTTCAGTGTAGATAGACAAATTTAAAAAAATATTTATTATTGTTATTATCACAACTGGAATTACGGTTGGAGGTAACCTGTGACTGAATGGAAAACGAGCGAACTAGGTCGAGAAGGGACTAGAAGGGAAGAAACTTATCAATCAATGGCAAATCAAATCTAGAATATTACAATAAATAAAGTACAATCAATTGAAAGTGAAGTGGAATTAGATAGTAAGGTCAGAAGATGAGGTCATAATCAAGTGATACAATAGAGTAAAGCTCACAACAATCAACATTGAGCCTACATGGGAAGAGCACATCATAACACATGATTGGCATCGTACAATCGATATCATAGAGATTACGGTAGAACGAACTACGTTCACAGAGATAATACAGTAATCCCGTGACTCACGTTTGAATGTGAAACTGACTATGGTTAGAAAGGGTGAGCTGACAATTTCACTAACATTGCTTTGAGCACATCAATGAAACAAGTGGGATCAATCGATACACGATGGCTACAGTACTTCCTGATAAGGATGGATACGGTATTAAGCCCAAGCCGCCTTGATCGAATTTCTCTTCACTATCCTCTTGCAGACGTATGAACCAACGAAGAGAGCAACCAGAACCAGACTGAATAGTACAATAAAGCCGTTACGTAGAAATATTTAACTTGAAAAGAAGAAATTGCAAAATTTCAAATGAATTATGGAGCTACAAAGTGAATACTCACGTGATCAATCCTGTATCGTAATCATCCTTGAGGATATCAAATGTTCCCGATGGAGTGAGACGAGTGTAGAACATATCCAATCCATATGCAAGCATCAGAGATGTCGACTCAAGACCAGAAGGGCTGCAACATACAACCACATCACTAATATGAGATAATAATGACTCTTAATGCATTAGCCTTTGTTTATAAAAGCGCTAATTCACAAAATAATAAATGCTCACAATGCCTTGATGGTCTTGATGCTGAATACACTCTGGTTGTAGTTAACCATGTCTTCGGTCGCTGCAAACAAACAATTTTATTTCTCAAATGAATTCTCGAATACAGGATTTATCAGTAGTCGCAAAGTTGCGCTGATCAAGATTCTCGAATAGAGATCTATGTTCTAATTAGCTCACCAATAGGTATCTCAGGCATATAGGGTACCATTCCTTCTTCTCTCATCTCTTGAGTGAACTCAACGGGACGAGTGGCATCCACGAAACGACGAGTCACCTACATTTTCAAATATTAATTTCTCATTTCACTCAAATCCCTATAATACGAGAAAAAATCAAATAATTTTATAAAAACTGACCTCGAATAGTCCTCCGAAGGGCAGTGACATAACGAGAGATCGAGTAGTCGCGCCTTGCTCTGAAATAAACACATTTTTATATGAACATGTAATGATCGAGTCATTCATAATCTATGTTCTCACCAGTCTCAGATACTCCCATCGCTTCAATTCCCTGTGAGAAGATATACGAAGCGACGATGGCAGTCGGCTGATGAAGAGTCGGAACAAACGAATCGAATCTGAATGATTCGTACAATAGAATACAAATCAGGAAAAGGTATAGGTGAAAAACGAACACATTGCTCTCAGGTAGTTCATCTCCCTCATACAATTCGAGAATTCCAAGCTCCGTTCGACGATTCTTCTCCGACCAGTATGAATACTGAAGGAGAACGATTCACATATGATTAATTATGACTCCACTTCTCAAATAGTTCAAATGAACTAACCGCAATCCAGTGTTCACAATGGACGAGATGAACGGGACCAGTGACCTTCGTGACACGACCAGTATGAACGATCTATGAGATGGAGAGAGATTACTCCTTGTATACTCAATCCAACTGAATTACCTGTCCAGAGACGGAATCGATCAAATGGATCGACAGAGTCTGACGAACCTGCAAACAAGCTGATACAACTGTGAATTTGGCGAGAGTGTGACAATAGCAGGAATGGAAGACTGTCTTACTTCATCGAGAGAAGCAATGGCGACGAGATTGGGATTGATGTATTTGTAGTGTACATTTCTATCGAGGAGAACACGACCACGAGAGTGAACACGCTCTGTAATGACAAATAATCCAGATATGCAAATAAATACCCACTTTTGACCCTTTCAGACAAAAATATTAACAAATCAATAAGTGAAACGTACGAGTGGCTGGTTTTCCCTGTACGATGATAGCCTTCTCATCCTTCTCGAATGAGAGATCACCAGTCCATCTCTTAGATAGAGATCCCACTCCATTCACAATTGACAATTCCATACCCTCCAAGGCACCTGCAATAATTCGTTCTATCTGAGTTTACGGTAGACTCTTTCAGCAGTTTCTCCCAAATTCAATCATATATCTCACCAGTCTCGGGGTCGATATCCATCACGTGAAGAGGAGGCATTGCCTTCATATTAGCGGGCAGCTCTGGCTCGAATACCACCTTCAATTGAGATGGATGAAGTTCAGTGTATGCTCAAAAGCACACCTAGTTTCGTGAACACAACTATAAAACAGCAAGTCATTACTATCAATGGTTTAGAAGAAAAAATGAAACCTTTCCACTCTTGAGTACGATAACAAGAGGATGAAGATGATCAATGATCTCCTTGGGAAGGACATCAACTCTCTTGACTGGAGGAGTACGACGAATTGATACAACCTGACACACAAATGGTAATTACACGAATTAGCAAATTGTGCCTAACCTTTCCAGTCATGGGATCGAATGAGACGAGGACTGCTTCAAGCGACTTCTACAATTATTGACATTCACTATTTCATCAAAGACGAATTGAAATGAGCCATCATTTAGATGTTTCATACCTTATCCTTGTAGACAGCAGTGGCAATGGGATTGAGTCCTGGATGGACAGCCGTTCGCTGTATGTACACTGGCACCTAAAGGGAACAATTAATGTTCACTTTCCATGGTGTACACGATATTAGTCTCCGACTCTCTATATCTCACCGTCTCTTCTCCCAATTGACTCTTGAGAGGAGAGAAATGAGTTGATCCTTCATCCACATTCAATCTCCACATCATTCGACCATCCGCATTGTCCAGACCGTATATAACTCCCTACAACGACATCATGATATCAATCCATTCCCCTCTCATTGCAACTCACTTCAAGAGTAGTCAGAAGCACGAGTTTTCTCGTATTGAAGAAGTCTCTTTCGAATGGTTCGCTACGAGATGCACTGTAGTACATTAATTACCATCCCCATCCACTCATCCATCTTCACTGACCGTACTCCATCCTGATTTCTGATTCTTCCCAGAATATCAGCGAGATTTCCACTTCGACCGAATGAAAGAGAAGAAGAAAGGGACATGAGCTGATGAGATGTCTACAAGGAAGGTCATGAATACCATCTTGATTCCCTCAACCATACCTGGATGGCCCATCTCTTCACTTGATGTGCTTGAGTAGTCACTCTACGGATGAAAGCACCAACGATTCCCACTGCAATAATTATAGTCACTATAGTATCGAAGGATAATAAATGGATAATTCACAATACTGACAATCTCCTCCTTCGAATTCGCTCTCAATCGATGCTTGTAGTTCAGACAGAGGAAGATCGATCATCTCAGCCTGTACACACACGTTCATTGATGAACCACCTCAACTCCCCAACCATACCTTGCTTACTCTGGCGAGTGCTTCTTCACGTGTCCACTCGATAAACGGCTCTCCTGAAAAAATAGTACCGTAATATGATCAGTTCTCGATCGATACATCATCGCTAAGTTTTCGGTGTGTATCATACTAACCAGTCTGCTTCACATCGAGTACAAGACTTTCGATTCTGCAGTCGGATGAGATTGCCACGATTTGGAATTCAGAAGGAGAAGAAGAGGAAGGAGAAGAGATGAGAAGGGTTGAGATTGGAACACGAGCGGGTGATGAATGAAGAGTTGCCTGTGAACACATCAATATACAATACTATCTATTTATACTATCTATCTATTTATCAGCTTGAAATATAAATGAAATAATAAATGAATTTCAATCAAAAAAGTAACCTTGGCCAGTTGAGTTGCCTTCTCCAGATGATATACGGCCAGATTGTAGATTGAATGGGTCACTACAATCACTCCCTTCTCAGTCTCTCCATCCACTGATACTCCTTCGATCGAATCCACTGAGAAAGGAAGAGAAAGCACCTGTAAAGCGCATATGATCACCTTCAGTATGGTACGCCATTTAAAAATGCCTATAGATAAAAATATATGTGTACCTTCTTGATTTCAGATCCCGTCAATCGGTAGACAGTCGTCTCGCTATCTCCCACTACTGCGATTGTGTTCGAGATTGAGAGGGGACGAAGAATTCCCAACTAAATATCAGAATAATAAATGTTTACAAATGAAATCGAACCTTGGCAGTGAAGGTGGTCGATTTGGCAGAGGTGGAGAGGGGAAGAGCAGTGAGAGATCCAATAGAAGAGAGACACCATAGAGTCTCACGAGAGATAACACATCTGATGAAAAGAATTGTTGTGAGAATTGACACGATATGGGAAAAGAGTATGTATTCACCTCTCTGAATCGAACCAAGTGGCAGAGATGGAGACGGATCCTTCCGAAGAGAGACCAGATGCATCGATAGGAGTGAGAGTCACCTTAATCAGGAGGATACAGTAATCGATGAAATGGAGAAAGAGTACCTTCTGTCCATTGATTCCAGTGACAAGGACGAGTTCAGAACGTATAAGGGAAGAACCAGATCCAGTGGCAGATGAAGCCATTGTTGAGACACGAGACCAATCACTTAAATTACATTCATTACAAAATAGTTAACAGTAATAAACAGTTCATAGCTGAATGCGCGAAAGGAAAAAAAAGCTCGATAACAAATACCTTTTAGTGATGACTCCCTTCCAAGAATAGGTGGTAATATCACTTCCTTCAATTCCATAGATAGTATTTCCCGAGACGACTGCAGCAAGATCGCCTGTTGCACCGACCGAGACACTATAAAATTAAGTCCAAGCTGATCCTTCCCAATAACCGCGTAGTAGTCAATATCATGGATGATCGTATGTACATACTAATGAATACCTGGTAGAAGGAGTGTCACTCAGCCATACACTCCATCGAAGGCCACCTTTTCTCTTTTCCCATGCACGAACTGATCTACCACTATCAGACACAGTCACCATTACTGAAAAGAGTTTCTGTTAAATTTTCTCAGACATGAACTTACGCTGCTCTGTAGTGGCAAAGGAAATGTCATCAGTAACATTGCTCTCTTGGAGACGTCGCCAGGCTAGAAATCGAAACAATTAAGAAAGTTATTAATATGAATGACGTGCCGATATCTCCGTTATTCAATGAAATAGCAGCAACTGCTTGCTCCTTAGAAGCGAGGAGAATATTGTCAATCCTTCCGCCACGAGACTTATCGAGACTTACTTGAGAAGGGCATCCGACAAACCTTTGTCTCCTGAACCATACATCTCTCTGAATAATAAAATAATCAACTGACCAGTCAAATTTTCCGACTTGGTCTTCAAACAGTGACAAGACCGGGGAAATCAATAGGAGGCATGCTCCCAGGTGTACCCAACCCATCTGAAGAGTATTATGCTATTAGGCATCAAAAACAGTATAAAAATCAATATTTAAAATTGAACAGTAACGTCGTCATGTTTTAGTAGGAACCGTAAAATTAAAATCGAGAGCCGTGAAAAGGATTCTACAAGTTACAAAAGTCGAACAACCCGGGAGTTCAAATATAAACACAAAATTTTGTATTTAGATTTTATCGAAAATTTCATTAGATTGTGCTCCTCTATTTCGTATAATAAGCGCCAAAGCTCCACTAATTTTTGTAACCCCAATTACATATTAAAAATACAGTTCAGTAATCGATGGAAGTATTCGTGTAGAGTCGATGGTTGTACGGTGTGGTGTAGTGCGCAGAAAAGCAGAAATACAATTTGAATGTCCGCATTTTTTCGTTTTTTCGTAATTTTATTTTATTTTTTGTTTCTAGTATTTCTTAAATTTTGCGTTTTATACCGTTCGATAATTATTGTATTTCAGAAATGCCGCCCAAGAGAAACACCAAGACCAAGTCTCAACAACCTTCACAGCCCGATGAAGCGAAAGTAGAGAAGACCAAGGCCAAAGAAGCAAAAGTCGAAGCGACTGAGGCTGATGAAGCGAAAGTAGACGAGAGCAAGGCTGAGGAAGCGAAAGTAGATAATGCGAAGGAAGCATCAGAGGAAGAGAAGATGGAAACCGAACAGGATCCCGCAGAAGAAGCCGCGCCTAATGCCGACTCCAATACCGAAGATGAAAAGATGGAAGACACTGAGGGCGAAGCATCAGCAGAGAGCGTGTGTTTTCGGAATATACATGGTTTATTGGCAATAAATTAAAATGTTTTAGAAAGACGAGAAGGAGGATGATGGCCAAAAGTCGCCACCGAAAAAGCGCGGAAGAGCTGCGAAAAAGGCTCCTGCTCCTCCCAAGGTACAGCATATTTTTGGTATATTGAAATATCAAATTAATTTGAGGAGACTGAGCCTAAGACTGGTCGTGGTCGCAAAAGAAAGACGAGTGAAGCGGATGAGACCAGCGGTGGTCCTTCTGCCCCTCCTACTCCCTCAAAGAAAGGTGGTAAGCAACCAGGAATATCTATCACCGGGAAGGCATCATTGTTTCAGGAAAGACGAAGGGACTATCTCTTTCATATGAAGACTTCATTAACAAATCGAATTTGGGAGACCGAGTTCTCTCTTGCGGTTAGTAACATCCTTAATTCATTAATAATGTTTCTATTAAGGCGAAGGCGAGCAACTTGGCCATCCGGGTCGTACCACTACTAAAAAGCCGAGAAAGCTCGATATTGTGGAAGAAGACGAAATGAAGATCATGCAGGTATTCATTTAAACGTGTAGATCTATTGGATCGTTTCCCTCTAGGTTGTGGCTGGTGGCGTACACTCTCTTCTGCTCACTGATGACAATCGCATTTTCTCGTGCGGAATCAACGAGAAGGTGAGCTTTGTGTATTTAATCACGGGAGAATAGTGCACAAAAATCCTTTATTGCAACTGGATTCTTCTATTCTTTTTTATATTGTGAGTATGGGATTTTCAAGTAGCGATAGTCGATCTTTCGTCGTCAGTCTCTCTATGGCTTCGGAGTGTCTGAAATATTTCATATCCTTACAATATATAATATCTTAAATGGAACCTTTTCACTGCAAGTTGCTCTTTCATCGACACTTCGCTCACTTCTGTCATCATTTCGATTCTTCTTCTTAACAGATCTTCTCTCCTTTTTCGAACCATCATCATTATTTCTCTTCTTATCTTTTGTAGATCGTTCTTTAATTTCTTCTTCTCCTGTCATTGACTGAGTCTCTCTTGTTCTTTCCTTGGTCCTCTGCATACTTCCAGCTACAGTACACTCTCCATCAAACAATTTGTTGACCTTAAGAGATTCATCCTTGAGATTGACTTCGTCAGAGGTTGATGGTTGTAGATACGACTCTGACGTTGTTTTATTGGATACAGACTGAGTCAATTTGAGATTGGCCTCTCGTTGAGGGATGAGTTCCTTGCTCTTGATGGGTTCCCGACTGGTGTTCTTAGAGCAGATGATGATTAATAGGACGGGAGAGAAGAAAGGGAGAAGAAGGAGTAAGAGTGATTCCATTGATGACTGAACTGAATGAAGAACTGTGCGAAGAATGAATGGGAAAGAATTCGTACAGAATCACAATTGGATTCTCTTATCTTGATTGAAATGCAAATGAATATTGTGTCTATTGCAGGGAACAGTTCCTGCCGAAGGAGTAGAGAGAGATGGATCGACGGACGAATTCGCTGAGATCAAACTGGCAGATCTCGTGCCTAACTTCGCTGATGAACATGGAAAGGTGAGGATTGAGTATGAATGAGATAGTGAATAATGATTTGATTAAGGTGGTTATGATGACTGCTGGCGCTTCCTTCTCTGCTGCACTCACTGATAAGGGATCAGTCATTGCATGGGGAAATCTGAGAGTGAGTTCATTGAGAGAAGAAGATATATTTGAATGATTAATATTAAAGGATCAATCTGGAGAGGTGAACGTACATCCTCTTCTCCACGAAATGAAGGAGAAGCCAGTAGTGATCATACACAGGAGGAATAAGGTTATCGCTAAGGTAAGAAAGGCTATACTATTTAGAGCCCCTATATCAGGGTCTCTGCCATGGTTAACTTGCCAATGATTGTTGGTTTAGATCGCAGCAGGTGAGAACCATCTCGCAATGCTCTCCCATGATGGTCATATCTTCACTTTTGGAGATGGATCAATGGGACAGTTGGGAAGAACCACCAGAACTGGAACCATCAGATCGCGTATGTTTCATGTTATTATTCAATTTGGCAATTACTGACACAGTTTTGAAATGACCGAATAGTTGTGTTTTTCGTTTGTTTATGTCATGGTCATCTCTGTCAGGATACATGGTTGATGGATCGGGCGATGCTCTGCAAGTGAAGGTACTCGATAAGAAGTACAAGGAACTCCTTTTCAAGGTCAGCTTATCTCTCGTTTATCTCTAGCTTTAGCGATGCGTCAATTGAATGGAATGTTAGGCGATTGGTCAAATCTATCATGTACTTAAACTAGGCGTGGAAATGCAATGAGTTTTCAAATATGTTTCAATGATTCACATAGTGATTGAATATAAACTATTTACAGGATATCCATGCAGCTGGTTATTGGACTGCTGCCATCTCAGTCACTGACACAGTGTACACCTTCGGACTGAATAACTTCGGCCATTTGGGAACTCCCTTCGATAAGACTCTCAGAGAGGAGGAGGAGCAGGGTAAGAATTTGTACTATTCCTTTATGTCATTGATATCCCGTTGTTATTGCGTTAGTTCTTCTCGAATATGCTATTTGAAGGGTTATTGAATAGTAAATTATTTGAGTTGCTGGTGCTGGAGATGTCGCCCCTCAGGAGGACGACAGAGACTTCAAGGTGAGAGGAATGATATAGAGACTGTCCGAGCTGTCGTTATTGTTGCTCGCTCTTCTTAATGATTGATATGTGTAGGTGTGCAAGCCGACAGAAGCAGATGCGTATGGCAAGAAGAACTACACCCATATGGCCGGAGTGCAACATATCGTTGCTCGATCTGCTGATGGTAACCATTATTCTCTTTATTATGATGATTATTGGAATAATTCAGGAGAAGTATTCGCCATCGGAAAGAATACTGACAATGCCCTCGGATTGGGAACGTGGACTGGTAATGATGACACTGCCCATTGGAGATATACTACACTTCAGAAAGTGGAGAAACTCAATACGAAAGTGAGTGAGATTAAGGGCTCTGTCCATGTATAGTCATAAATAGATTGATCAACGTGTGTTGTAGATGAGTGGTTGCTCTGCCAAATTGGGTGCATCGATCGCATGGGACGAAGATGGAAATGCATTCGGATGGGGATGTGATACGAGTGGACAACTCGGATTGGGAATTAAGGATGATGATGAGAAGGTACGTTTACAATTCATCTTTTTGTTGTTAACTAGCATTAGCTGGAAGGTATTCGTGAAGGTGATGGATGATAGTATGTGTTGTAGGTTGTTCCTGAGCCATCTCCGATCTCATCGGCCCATCTTGATGGATACAAGATCATTTCCGTCTCTGTCGCTGATAATCATTCTCTCTTCCTTGCTAAGAAGGTAGAATAGACCTCCTCCCCCCACCCCTTCTCTAGGTCACCAATTTTCTGTAACTTAACACACCCACACCCTCGTGAAAATCAGTAGTCCAATCTGATACTCAATCACCAAAACTGTATCATTGACTGTTATCGAATATTATGATCATTTAATCTCAATTTAGTTTATATCTCACCCATCTCACCACCTGTGTTTTTCTGTTCTAAAACTATTCTAACATTATGGTAGACGGAAGTGTTTGAATTTAAGTTGTCTTAGTTTCTATAGGTTTTGATGACCTCGAGGACATCTTTTGAAAATGCTTTGTTCAAACCACAAACGCCTTTTCTCCAATCCCAGAGTAGGTTGATTTTTCGTTTATTTATTACTCGTTCTCACATTGAGTTGTTCTTTTTGTCTACTCGAAACTACTATGAGCCTATTCACCAAACTGTTAGTTATCCTTTTCACTTTTCAATCGTTGTGATTTGATAAAGGATCGGTTAGAATAATCATAACTCGCATGTCACATTCGTTCTTATTAGAAAAAGATTGTGGATAATCAGAGATTACAAGCACGTAAATTGTTGAAGTATTAGATAGAGATGTACACAATGCTCATTATTGTGAATGGACTGCCATAAACACTACAAAAGCTCTCCTAACTCAATGGTTGATTATTGTGAGACCCCTTCTCTTCCCCTTCCCCACTACTGAATCTGCATAGTTTGACCTCCTCCTCCTCTTCTCCTTTCCCCTTCCATCTCTCATCCTGTACGTGTCTTCATTCAACCCATCGTCCTTCTCTTCAATTTCCTTCTTCAATCCTCTTCTTCTCAGCTCCATTTCATTCTTCTTTCTTCATCATCTTCACATGCAACACAGAGCCACGTCAATTGACAGAGACCGCGTGAGTATTTTGACGTATCGAATGTGAAATCTGAGATGGAAAGGTGAAATATTGATGGATTCCTTCCCTTTCTACGCAAGTGTACGAATTACCAATCGAATCAGTAGCTCACAGATGAAGGGAAAATGTTCAAAGGATGGGGAGGACGTAATTATTGATTTCGTTGAGGCGCAGTAAATTTTAGGTTTGTCTTCTAGAGTGCGAATTTGAAACTGTTGTGAAAATTGAATATGTGACATACGGTGAGCATGGAAGCAATATTGGTAACTGTAGCCTGCAGGAATAAGGGAATGAACGGGTGAGAGACTAGTCAACATGAATATTCCATCTCTATTCATTTTGAGATGGATATCAAACTAATAATGGTAAGCTCTCTCGGTATTTCCGTACGCTCAACCATGGATATTGCCCATTTTCTTCATTCGTTCCATTCCATTTCTTTCTCTTGCAATGTCGATGTCTAATCCATTCGTTGGAAATGTTTCGGAAGAGTTCACAAGTCAGTCTCATTTCATTAGTATAGTCTGCCCTCTCTCAGGAAGTGTCAATATCTATTCTTACCTTCTCCATCTTTCTTCATCTGCACTAAGAGAGAAGTGTCCATTTCTATGATTCCTTCCCTCTTCATTCATCTTATTAGAGATACACACTCCTATAGAATGTTCACTTCATTCGTACTAAGAGTATAGTTAGAATCATATTCTGTCTGTGTCACGTATATCTACCGTATCTCTCTCTCCTTCATAATCTTCCTTCTTTCATTCTCATCGAAACATCAGCTGGTCATTTTGAGTCTCTTTTCTATTTGAGATTCGTCGGTCTCCTCTCAAAGAATAGATTCTCTCTCTCTATTCAATGGCTTTTCCATACACATTTTCTAATTGGTCGTCTTCTCTCTCTATGGTGGTCTTGTTCTCCCTCTCTTCTCTTAGATCTCTTTCACACTCTCCTTCTTCCTTCCTTCTCTCCTTATCATTCTTTCCTTCTCTCCTTCATTCATCATCAGGAATGGCCATTCGTATTCGTAGTACACCGTTGATCAAGACTCCTTCAATTGATCGACCTCCAATCGATGGAGATGAGAAGGAAGAAAAGGAGGGGAAGAGAAACTCCAAACCTGATATTAAACAAGCACCCATCCACACCAAGTTACATGCTTCTAAGACGGTAAGTTGTGTCTTTCCTCCTTCTTCCTATGTATGTTATTCACTTCACTTTTCAATTAAGAAATGTAATAAGCAGTTAACATTAATGAGAATCCATTTCCCTTTCGAGCCTACACCGTGCAGATGGAATAGTATGTAAATGGGTAGAATGGATGACCCATTCGGATCTTTGATGTGAAATTCATCGTTGTTTTCGTATTCTTCTACGTATTTCCCTCGAAAGATCAAGCCTCCTTTTAATTATTTCATTCTGGAAAGTTTACTTTCTTAATTGGAAGTTGCGTGCATTTTCAACGAGTCAAACGAGAGGAAATGAAGTAAATTGGGCTGAGGCCCACACGTTTTCTGTTTTGGTAGAGTGGACCGAGATTGAATTTCGTAGATTCGAGTTGTTGCTTTCACAAAAAAGAGCGAAATCATTTCAAAACCCAAAGGTAGAAAGCAAAACAAAACACTATGGTAAAGTGGTAGAAGTCTGCCTTTACATATATTTCTCTGCCGCTTTGCAAAAGGTGAGAAGTTGGTGACTCGTTAACCTCTTCCTTCTACAGACTTGTCTTCTCTTCTCAATCTTTATTCCGATTCGTTTCCTTCTTTGGCATTCCATCTCAAACAGGCCCTTCTCTTCCTTCTCTCATTCTTCTTCGTTCTTTATTCCACTCCAACGGGGAAACACCCCTCCATTCAATTTACCTCTGCACTTATGTAGAGTTAAAACGCAGTCTCTGTAAGAACGCAGGTGGGAGTGCACAACTCCGTCAGAATGATCGCCCCGTACTCAAACTTCACCAACATGACCCTTAGAGACGATATTTACGATTTTTGATCTTTGATCCCAAAAATGTTGATCTTTGATCTTTGAAAAAAATTTCAAGTAACCCTATCATGTTATAGCTCATTCGAAAGAGCATGAAAAGTTATGTTATTTCCTGAAATTTCGTCCATTTTTGATAATCCATATTCGAGAAACACGAAGAAACGACGAATTTTAAGGGTTTTTCGTTAAACTTTGTGGTAGCAGCCCTACTCAAAGTCATTTGCTGCCTCTGGATTCGACATATATTTTGTATGTCTGTATGTGTAACAACTTTTTGTGGTCGACAGGAGGATCATTCAGTGCCGAAGAATCGAAAAGATGGTTTGCATGTGGCACACTTGCTCAATTTTAGTGATTCTGCCTGTCATGATTCTTGTCGGAAACGATAATAGGCAGTCGTTTAAACCTCAAATATTGTTTTTACGTCATTTTCAACCATTTGCAGATTTTTGGTCAACATTTTGACCATATCTGCGAACTTGACTTACCTTGACTTTTTTCACATAAGGGTCCCCCCTTATGTGAAAAAATGGTTTTGGGCACATGTCAGAATCGATGACAATACCATGTAGGATAGCACTTAAACTAACATAAAACAATTTTTTGACCACCCGAAAGTACTTTTTATCGTGTTCGAGGTCTCATTCTGACATGTGCCCAAAACCATTTTTTCACATAAGGGGGGACCCTTATGTGAAAAAAGTCAAGGTAAGTCAAGTTCGCAGATATGGTCAAAATGTTGACCAAAAATCTGCAAATGGTTGAAAATGACGAAAAAAACAATATTTGAGGTTTAAACGACTGCCTATTATCGTTTCCGACAAGAATCATGACAGGCAGAATCACTAAAATTGAGCAAGTGTGCCACATGCAAACCATCTTTTCGATTCTTCGGCACTGAATGATCCTCCTGTCGACCACAAAAAGTTGTTACACATACAGACATACAAAATATATGTCGAATCCAGAGGCAGCAAATGACTTTGAGTAGGGCTGCTACCACAAAGTTTAACGAAAAACCCTTAAAATTCGTCGTTTCTTCGTGTTTCTCGAATATGGATTATCAAAAATGGACGAAATTTCAGGAAATAACATAACTTTTCATGCTCTTTCGAATGAGCTATAACATGATAGGGCTACTTGAAATTTTTTTCAAAGATCAAAGATCAACATTTTTGGGATCAAAGATCAAAAATCGTAAATATCGTCCCTAAGGGTCATGTTGGTGAAGTATGGGCGCGGGGCGATCATTCTAACGGAGTTGTACCACTATCAGCCCCTTTCCCTGCGTTCTTACAGAGACTGCGTTTTAATCGTTGCGCGATATAATGGTTGAATTTTTCTTCGACTCTATTATTTCTTCAAATGATGTCATTGTATTTATGATAATGTAAACTTCAATTTTGCAACAGCGTATCTTTCCTACCGTGGGGAAGTTCTTCTTGAAAAGCGTATAGATCAATGGATTGAACGATCATTGAAATGATAGTGCAGATGTGATTGAAATGGGTGTATCAAAACAAAATAGCTTCGCCCTGAAGGACATTAAATGAATCCGTTGTTTTTTCCGAAGAGATTTCTTTCTCTTCTCTCAATCATTTCAAGTCTCTCAATTTCATCCTATAGTTACTTGCGTCTTCATCATCCTCCTCCACCTTGTGTACTTTCGACTGGGTCATTCGTTGGGGGAGTGATTGAAAGACTAGAAGATCAGAGGGGTGCATAGAGCAGATTGGTCCTGCAACTGGGGGAATGATCTCATGAGATTAGTGATGATAAATGTAGAATGGGTGTCTTTACCTCTCCTCTCTTCTCTCTTCTCTTCTCCTTCTTGTATAGATCAAAGCAGTCTCTTCTCCACTTCCGTTCTTTTTCTCATTTATTCCATTCCCTCACACGTTCTTCTGACAATGTCATTCCGATTCTCTTCTTTCTTCTTCTCTCTTCATTCCAAGTGGGTTCACTCTCATCAGAGGCTGTAAAACAGTGGGAGAATCTCTCTCTCTATGTATCCATACATATCTACCGACTTCACTCTTTTGGAGGGGCAGATTTCTTCTTTCTCCGGGTGGGAAAATGGACGAAAGAGTGCTATTTGAAGAAGATCGCGTGTTTTTGATCTACAATTACTTATTTCTTTGGCATTATCAAATTTAAATTTCCAGATGGACTATCTGGGAATAAACACGGAAGACGACGGGAGTATGGCAGGATCAGATCGATCTTTCGTTGAGAGAGGGTGAGTTATCTTTCATTATCAAACATTATTTTTGACAGCTAAACTTTAAAATATTCCTGCCACTCGTATTAAAATTAATTGTGAAGTATCTATATTTTAACATGAATGAACATGTGTTCTACTGCTATCGAACGAAAACATTCGGATAATAGCATCCTACAAGATATCCATTCTGGGATATGATCGGTTATCTACATAGGCACATAGGTATTGGCGATACATACGTTTCAAACGAGCGCTCTCTCTCACCTCTTGGATTTTCATCCATTTTTGCCATTCCGACTGTATTCTCAGTGCAGCCTGTATATTTCCCTAGTAGAACAAATAGGAGACCTTTCTGTGGTCTTTTGAGGGGCCAAAACATATTAAATTACCGGATGGATAGAGGTTATGAGATGGAGGCACGCAGAGAGAATAGGAAAATGCACGTGGGGAATTCTCAATTGGAGCACTTGCAGGTCGATTATGAACGAATCGTTAGTTCTTTATCCCTATAATTTATCTTTTTTTAGACTACTTTAGCAGCCTTTCATTTTGGAAAAAAGTATTTCTACGGGTAGTATAGATAGTGTCAATAGATATCAATAACAGAATTCTTCAATTCACTCTTAATTATTTTAATAATTGTTCTCTTCAGATTTTCTCGATCAGCACGAAAGAGATCGTCAGTGAGGATGTTCTACGATGAAAGTTCACTTCAGGATAGGAAAACGGTTAGTATCTGGCCTGGTTAAAATCTAGATATTATCCGTTAGAGTTCACTCAACATATTTTATTGACGTGAAACTAAAATAAAATTTTAGGTGGACTTTGTTGAATTGACCAACGTTAATCCGAAAAAGCGCAATCACGTGAAAGTACCTAAAATACGAAAATAGATAGATTGTAGACGTAGTGCACCTCTTAATCCCATCTAGTGGATAAAAGAAAGGAAGGAATCCGTCAATCTCAGAATGGAATGGACACTCACTAGAGATGACAACTCCCGTCCTCCCCCACCCTCCCTCTCCCTCCCTCCCTCCCTCCCTCCCTCCCTCCCTCCCTCTCCTGTAGTACACACTAATTGTTCTACTTTAACAATCAAGTCTCTTCTTCTCTTCTTCTGCTCTGTCTTCTCTTCCTTTTCTATCTTCCTCTCACAGGCCAATTTCCGAAGTAGTTCACAATGAGACTAACTCAACCTATTCTCGGTAGTATCAATCTCGTTCTTCTCTCTATTCCACAAGTAGTCATCATATTGATTAGAATCCTCATCCTCATTCAATGGTCATCCATTTCGTCCTTTTCCTTCACTGTCTCTTCTTCTCTTCTTACTCAGTAGAATTAGTTCAGTCCCTCTTCATTCCTTTTCTGCGTCCACCTTTTTTCCCTTCATTCCTATTCGAATCTTCGACCCTTCACAGGTTTGTTTTCTGGCCTTTCTCCACAATTTCATTGCCACTAAATGGAATCCACCACGTCGGATCGGTCATCACCTTTTAATCTGAAGATCCCTTCCATTCTTCTTCTATTTCTTTTCTCCCGTCGACTTCTGATCAGACTCCTTTATTCTATCGATCAATCTCTATTCTTTCTATTAGCCCACTTCTTCTTCTTCTCCATCTTCTTTATCTTCCTATTGTCTTCATTTTTCTCAACCCTCTATAGATAACAAGTGTGTTTCACGGGCCTTCCAATAGATTCTTAAGTTATTTTCCGTCTCTTTCTTACGGGTGTTCAAATGGACTTCGTTTCACTTTCATTCAATATCAACATCTTTTTGCAGTAGACAAATTCGGTTCCATTCTTCGAATAAGAGAGGCGTCTAAAACTTCTCTTTCCTCTTGGAGGATTAGTGTAAGAAGGACCAAAATATAACGGGTTATGAAGGGTCCTTCTTACTTCTTCCATTCTTCATACTCTACTTTTTCTTTTGTCTTTCCGATTGTTTCCAATCTCTTTTCTTTCTTTCTCATTGGAAGACCTTCTCTTCTCACGTTTCATTCCACAATTACGTCTGTGATTTCACCACTTTTCGACTTTGACGCAACATTTCTGCAAAAGAATCGAAGGGAGACGTCTAAGGCATCCACTCTCGAAATGACTTCATCTTACTCTACAATATTTTCTCATTTAATTCGTCCATCTCATGAACACATGTACTTCCTCTCTCGTCTTTCTTCCAATTCTATCACTCTTAATAGGTCCCCTCTCTTCTCCATTCCAATAGGTATTCTCCCTTCTCTTCTCTACTCTTTCACTTATATTCAATTAGTTCTTCCAATATCCTTGTCTCCTCCAGTCCATTCACTTCACTTCCCTTCCCTCTCTTTCTTATCATTCTCCTTCGAACGAATATTCATTTTGTGCAAGGAGTCTCCATTCATAATACATGGATATCTGAGTGTGACCTCCCTTTTCTGCCCTCATTCCTTTCCATTCGGAGGAAGTGACAACAACTAGAATATTCCCGCCCTCAATCCATCTCACACGAGACTGTCTATCTATCATACAAATGAGTGTCCCCTTCATCCTCCCCATCCCCTTCGATCACTCATTCACTGCACCTTCGATTACACACTTCATAGTTCAAGAAGGTGTCATCTTTCCTCGATGGTCTAGTCTTTCTCTCTTTCCTTCTTCATTCCATCGACAATTTCGATCAATAATCATCACTCATCATTCTCTTTTTTTCTTCTTATCTCTCACATTCGACCTCTACATCTCAATCTATGTTTTCACTCGTCGCAAACTGGAGTAAATCTCATATTTTGATTGATTTATTAACATTCTCAGGTTTCTGATTCTGTTGCATGTTTTCAATCTATGCCAATTAGAAGGCACGTCTCAATAACTTTCTGTGAAAATACTGGATCTTTTTTTAAAAAATTCTATCCATTCTTTACAATCTCATTCATTTCATGTATTTGCTTCTCGATATCCTTTCATTCGTATGTTCTGTCTTTCCTTTCCTTCTCTTCGTTAGTCTTCTTCTTTTTCTCTTCGTGGATATATTCGTCTATCGATCGAATGGACAGATCAATTCAGGAATGAGAAGGAATCCATACTGGAGTTCACTCAGGAGATCAGGGGATGTCGCCATTGCAATAGGGGCCACCAATTCTGTGAGTAAACAAATAATTATTTCATATCAGTTTATAGTTGGACTGATAGCGCATCTAAATAGAGATTGCTGACTTACATCGTATCAGTTTGTGTTGTGAGTTCGGAAGAACTCGCATATTTTTCTGTCCTCAAATATTCCCAAAGTCTAAAAGGTCGTCGAAAAGATGGAGAAACACGAAAGAGAAAGAGAGAAAGAGATAAGGAGAATGTGGTTGGTCCTCTTCATTTTGAGTGGGATAACGATGGATTGAGTGAATGAAGAAGGGAGTAACTTCCTCCTGATAGACTCCTCCTTTCATCTCTTTCACTCATTTCATTACAAGCACTCAATTTGTGTAAACCCTTCTTTTCCTTGGTCTAAATGACAAAGTTGAATGGGATCCGGTTACAAATTATTCATGGTCTCTTCGAATTGGAGGTCCCTTCCAACCTCGAATCTTCCTTTCGATACAAGAGAGAAAGAAGAACAGGCACAATATGAGTAATGGACTGAATATGAATCAGGAGAAAGAGATGCATAATCTAATCATTTCCTCTCTCTTCTTCTTCTATCCATGAAGATTCTCTATTATCCTTCCTTCTTCTCAACGAGTTTCACAGTGAAGAAGAAGAGGAGGGAATTGAGGTGGTCTTCTCTGTCCTTCTTTCGTCTCTTCTAAGGGGACAAAACATCAAAAGGGTGAACACTCCAGTAATGGAGAGAAGAAGAAGAAGAAGAAGAAGGGTAATGGAAGCGTCCTCTTCAATGTCCCCAATGAAATTAGAGATTCCATCTATACGATAATGGACTGAGGACGACGATACTACCGTATCCACATCAGTTCTCGATTCATCATCTTGATCATCTATACATCTTTCATCATAATTTTTCATTATTGTCTTCATCGAATGGTCCATTTTTCATTCTCGTTGACAGTCTCTTTTTCTCTCGATCTCTCCAATGGAGACTATACAGTATTTATCCCCATCTCTCTCTGTGTGTCTCTTCTGTCTATGTCTTCTCCCCTTTAATCCCCCTATCTCCTTCTCTTCGTCTCTCCACCCCTTCTTCCTTCCCTTCTTCCTTTCCCATCTCAAGAACATCATCCGTTCTCACCTTCAAGTCAATTCTTCCTCCTATGCTCCAACGATTTCTAGCTGAAGAGTTTCTTCGTAAATCCCTTGGGAAACGATCAGAAGGAGGGATGAGTGGAGGATCTTCTGGATGGTTGAGTAGACTAAAGGAGACGGGAAGTCTTCGTGAGCGAGAAGAAGGAATGGGAAGGAAAGGTAGAAGAAGATCATCACTCCATGCAACGAGAAGTGTTACTCTCATGCAAAATAGTGAGAATTCTTCCGTTCAACGAATAGCAAGAGATCAACCATTGAGAAGTTCACGAAGAAATCCGAAGGTTTGTTCAGTTAAATATTCTTTATTCTCTATCTCTCTTGAATAGCGCTTTCTCCTCGTGAAACCATTATAAGCGATGACTGATTTGCGTGTAAAGTTCATCATCTTTATCGTAACCTTTTCTTCTTATTTCTAGTCATGGTCTGGATTCTCGAGGAATCAATAGAGTAAAAGACTATGGATGTCTTCCTTCCCGTCGTATCGGATGGAATAGGTCAACAAAGGGTTGCAGTCACTTGAAAATGCAGAGATAGAATACCCATAGAGAGAAGACGACGGGGGGATTAATGAATGAAGAATCAACGGACGATCTCACACTTCTTCTCTCACTTACTATCTATATGCATATATTTCTATCCAGTAGGTCAATCAGAATCTAAGGGGCGATGATAATGAATAGAATATTATGAATGGTCGTTCAATTGGGTGCTTCTCTCTTCTCTAATTCTCGCGTCAGTGAGAAAAACGAAAAAAGGAAAAGAATGTATTCTAATAACAGTCCGACCCTCTTTTCCCTCATTCTCTTCCGTTTTTCTCTTCATTCCCCGTTCAGTTATTCGTCTATTGCGAACGTTTTCTCTTCCTTTTTTTCTTTTTATTTTCATTCAATCATTCATCCAATCAGATTCCGTCATATAAAATAGGTCTCCAATGGTCTCATCTCTATTATAAATGAGTAATTCGACTCTTCCTTCCTTCTCGTATTTCCTATCAGTTGTAAGCAATGACATTGAGTTACTCCATGGGTAATTCCATTCCTCTTCTTCTTCCGATGTCTTTTGATCTCTTCTTCCTTTCGCCCCTCCTCATACAAATAAACGCTTCCTTTTGCTTACCAAGCAAATTTTCAAATACTCACTTTTCCTATTACTGAATTAGCAACTAATAAATAGTCAATTCAATTGATCACTATAGATACATTTGATTGATCAAGTATCTTTTCTTCTATCATTCTTTCCTTCGATTTCTTATCTGTATCAAAAGTGTGGGAGTATCCCTCCATCTGGTCTTCTCTCAACTCTTTTAATGTCCTACATGTTCTCGTGAGTGTCGATCACTTCTGTTGTGCCAACTCCCTCTCCCTCTCTCTCTCTCTCTTCTTCTTCTTTCTTTCCATCGAACAGAGGACAGTTGGTCTTCCTCCCTTTCTCTTCTCTCCAGAATGAGCATATCCATTCTGTCACTCCCTCTCTTCGTTCCTTCACCTTTTTCGATCTCTGATCACTCATACTCTTCGTATCTAGACTGCCCTTCACCCCTCCCCCTCCCTCCTCTCTCTCTTCCTCTTTCTACTTATTCCATCTACATAAGGACATCCAAGTGGATCTTCTCTCTTCTTTCAATTCTTCTTCTGATAAACTCAATCCTTCTTCTTATTCGTACTCTTGAGAGTTGTACCTCTTCTTTGTCCAATTCATAATTTATGTATACTTTATTAATCTATACACTCGAACAACAATTACAACTGATCTACAATTAGTCACTCCGACTATAATATGATCCGTGTATGTCATTCTATCATCAGATCGTAGTCAATTATTCTTATTGGTTATTTCATTCTCAGTCTATCATCGACCTTTTCCTTCTTCCATCCATCTAAATCTGTCCATTGTACCTACGAGAATCTCTCTCATCTCTCTCATCTCTTCAAACTTCTTCGCCCTTCTTCTCCTTTTCTCCTAAACGCATGTAGATTGCATTTCTTTCCATGTGCTCTCTTCTTCTTCTTCTTCATCTTCTTCTTTTCTTCACTTCATTCTGAACTCTTCATCACCTTCCATTTCCTTCTTCTTCTTCTTCATCTCCATTATCCTCTTCCATTTGCCCTCTAAGGTCATCTGGATGTTTCATCTAAAACGAATAAATTATTTTCAGCTCTTCGTCTCTTTTCCTTTCTTCCTTCTCTTCATTTCATGATCTCGTTTCAATTAGCAGTCTCCTCTCCTCTCTTTTCTTCGTCTCTTCCCTCATTGCAATAAATCAGAAGTGAGATAAGACAATCTTCTAATCATGCTCTTCTCTCTCTTCTTTTTTCTGATCGAATGAATCCCTCTCTTCATTCACCCCCTCCCCTGTCCTTTGATCTCTTCAATACAAGGGATGACTTCATCATAGAGGAAATCGGGATGGCCCTCCAGTCGAAATTTGAGAGCGCGCTCGTTTGAAATGAACCGAGATTCGTCAGTGAGAGAGAAGAAGGGAGAGGGGAGGAGAGGTATACTAAGTGAACTATGTTCACACACTAATTTATGGATAAGTGATCAATAGGTCATCCAAATCTTTTTGGCCTAATCTCTATTCAACTAACTTCATCTTCTTTCATAACTGTTCTGCCTTTCTAGTTGTTTAGTGTTCTTCCATCAACCTGTGCCCGTTTCTGTCTCGAGTTCTCTTCTCCCTCAATCTCTTTCATCCTTCCTTCATTCATCATAGAACAGTCTTGGAATATTCATCATACTTTCTCGATTACTTTGTAGTTCTTTCCTTCAAAATGGACTCAATTTCATTCCGGTCGAATTCTTTCTCTTTTTCACCTTTGGATTCCAGTGTATCTATTCTCAAGAGTTTCCCCAAAAAGAGAAGAAAGAAACTAGGACGTATTCTATTCCTCCCACTTCTTCACATAAGAAAACGCAGTGATCTACTCATCTATTTTTGCCTCAGCGGAACAAAAAATATTGCAAGTTCTTGATAGATTCTTGAAATTTCAGTGAGGTATCAATATCCGATTTTTCGAAACTGAAATTGATGGCTCGTGATATTGTGATATGTCCATTGAATGTGCCACTTGTTCATGTTCTTCTCTCTATCTAATCACTCAATCACTCCCTCCTTCTCCTTTCCTCTTCTCTTTCCTACATAAACACAGATTCTTCTGTCTTTCCTCCTTCCTACTCCTTCTTCTGTCTTTCCTCCTTCCTACCCCTTCTTCTCCTTCTTTCCTTCTCTTCATCCTCCATCTCAATCTGTAGAGACAGAAGAGAAACGTCATAAATACTGTTAGTCTCTCTATCCCCACATCTCCCTCCTCTTATTCTCAATATCGATCATCATACCGTAACTGCCTTGATTTACGATCTTCCTTTTATCGTTTTGACTTCCTTCCTTTCTCTACGAGGAAAGAAGTCCCCCATAAATTTTTGTTTGGTACAAATCAGGAGATTAGAAATGAGAGATGGATAAAGGTCATTCTTCCCATTCTCAGCCTTCTTTCTTAGTCTCTTCTTCTCTTTTATCTCAATAGCTTCCAAATTTCTTCCATCTGAACAACTCGGACGACGACAAAGTTGTTTCTCTCTCTTCCGTTCTCGATCTGTCCTTCCCTCCTTCTTTCCCTTCTTCTTCTCACTTCCAATGCTTCATTTGATTCCCTTTGATCGTAATCGTCGAAAGACTTTTTGTATTGCGAGATGCGATGGAATAGGAGAGGTTAAGGTGAACTATTCGATTCATGGTCTCAATGGGGAATCTCTCGATGTTCTATCGTCAATTCCTTGTCTATTACAGTCGTGGATGGACACTGAACATCGGGTAATTCTTAACGTGGGAGGAATTCGACACGAGACATACACACACGTACTCAAGAAGATTCCAGCTACTAGGTTATCACGGTATGTCTAGTTGTTATTCTCTCTATCCACTGTATATACGACATTGGGTAGACAGATGTCTATTGACAATATGAATACGATTTCAGCTGCTGATGCTGAACAGCTAAAAATAAGGGATCTATGAGAAACTATGAGATATCTTGATGGGAATTCCCAGTGGTTCATCCCATAAGCATCCATGTCTAGATTGACATGAACTTCCCCCTTTGAACTTTTGACATATCTACATTCGGAGGGTTTTGTTAGAATGGCGAACATTGGGCAAAAATAGAGATACAATAACATTTTGTTTCAGATTAACACCGAATCTCGCAAACTACGATCCAGTATTGAATGAATACTTCTTCGATCGTCATCCGGGAGTATTCGCTATGATCCTCAATTACTATCGAACAGGTGTCCTTCCCCTTCCTTTGACCATTTCATCCTTCGGGAAATACTCTAATCCCTCTCCATTTCACCATTCGATAATGCTCTCTTTCTTCCTCTTTCTTCCTCTTGTCATTTTCCTCATTTTCTCCCACACACAAAAGTCCTTTTTTCGTCGTCTTCTCAGATGGGAGGAAGGGGTCACAATTGAAACTAGAGAGAAGGGAAGTGATTAGAAGAGAGAGAGAGTGAAATGGTTGGGTGCAAAGAGGGAAGTGCCATGATTAGGAAATGTCTGCAGAAGAGGAAAGGAAATGGGGAAGAAACAAAAGAAAGGACTCTTCAAGATTTCCTCTTCTTTCGATCCATTTCCTTATTCTCAATGCAGTTCTTCTTTATTCGTCTTTTCTTTGATTCGATCAGACGTCATCAAATGAAGTCCTCCTTATTTCAGGAAAACTGCATTATCCCACAAATGTTTGTGGGCCGTTGTTCGAGGATGAATTGGAATTCTGGGGATTGGATTCGAATCAAGTGGAACCATGCTGTTGGATGACTTACACTCAACACAGGTATATATAGTGAAAAAGAGGGGATGGAACATTCAAATTGAAGTGAATTGATCTTATCTAGTTGTATTGAAATAGTGTATCAGAAGAAACATTTGATGCAAAAGGTAAATGCAAATATGAATATAGGGATACGCAAGATACTCTCGCTGTGATCGAATCATTAGATCTTGATGGAGATCCTCCAACTCAGGAAGAAATAGCTAAGAAAGTAAGTGATTTATCCTTGCTCTTCATTTCTTCATTTAATTCTTCAGTTTGGATGGGAAGATGATTATTACTCGGGAACTCTCACTCGATGGCAACAAATCAAACCTCGAGTGTGGTCTCTATTCGACGAACCTTGGTCTTCCCAATACGCACGAGTGAGTGGGAATTGTCGTCTTTCGTAGACTACACTCGACACACTACACGATACACCACGGGGTTCTCCTTCTTCTCCTCTCTGTCTCTATGCCTTTCTTGTGTCCGGCCTTACTCACTACCGTATTCTACTTACATCTGTGCTTACTGTATTCTGGCCGACTACCGTACTCCCGGCTGTGTACAGTAATATCGTGGCTTCTTCTTCTTCGCTGGAACGAGTCAATCAATCAATCAATAATAAAATCCAATCGATATTCCTTGGTTTGCCTATCTAACCCTCGAGTGCCGAGTGTTCCTTCTACCCTATCAATATCCCCTTAAGAGTGAACTATTTAGTTACCCTCATCCCACTCCCCTTTCTATTCTGATTGACGCGTTATCCATTGAGAAAGATGGGCTGATCAATGAATGGCTCGAAAGACCAAAGATTATTCAGCTAATATCGTGCTTCTCCGTCTTTTTCGTCGTTGCCTCAATAATCTCATTCATGCTCAAGACCCATCCAACCTTCCGAATTCCACATATCGAAGGTATACTGCAATCAGAGAGTATTGATCAAATCCCCGATATATTCCAGTGATAGTAGAGAATGCATTAGTTGAAACGAGCGATGGAAAGTATCATTACGATTCGAGACCAATTGGTAGGTCAACAGAGATATTAATGTCTCGAGTAAGAATATTTCCAGGCGCAGTCAAACATTTCACTGTTCCTCATAGTGCCTTCTTCTACATTGATGTCGTCTGTAATGTCTGGTTCACTATCGAATTGGTAATATAAAAGTTCGATTTGATACATTATACTGATGAGGATCTGAATACAGAGAATTTTAAGATAATAAGCAAGTTTACACAAATTTTAAATTTCAGATAATCCGAACAATCTTTTGTCCATCGTTTCCTCGATTCGTCTCTTCTCCTCTCACAATCATCGATTTCACAGCGACGACTGCCTACTATTTCGATCTGATTCTCCACACAATCCTCATTTCTACCGGTGAGATTATGTCGAAATGTTGATGAGCCTCAGTAAATATGGAACTGGCAATGAAAGTATGATTATCTACCATGCAGTAATTGAATGTTATAATTTAATAATGGTTATTTCATCAGGTTCAATCCTCACAATCGATTTCATTTCGATTCTCTGTGTCCTTCGTCTGTTCAAATTAGCACAACATTTCTCAGGATTGAAGATTCTCATCCAGACATTCAAGGTAAGATTGATCATTGACAAACTAGGAGGAAGAGCCTACATCTAAATGATAAGCTAAGAGAAATGCGTCGTTCTTCTTGTATCTTCGTATTATTGCAGGCGTCAGCTCAGGAACTTCTTCTTCTCGTATTCTTCGTCCTCTTAGCCATTGTTATCTTCGCCGCTCTTGTGTACTATGCAGAGAGGAGTCAGGTAAGTCACTTATCATCAGTACCATGTTTTCACAATATTTTAAATCTTGCTTGCAGATCAATCCTACCAATCAATTCACATCGATTCCGGCTGGTCTTTGGTGGAGTTTGATCACCGTATCAACAGTAGGATTCGGAGATATGGTTACAATTCCATCAAATACAAATGAAAAATACCTTTTTTAGGTGCCAAAGACGTATTTGGGTATGTTGGTTGGTTCCCTGTGTGCTCTCATGGGTCTCTTGACCATCGCCCTTCCCGTAAGTTATCATTTTTTTACACTTTGATAAACATTTATTTCCCTTTAGGTGCCTGTGATAGTATCCAACTTCTCCAATCTCTATTCTCATTCTCAAGCACGAGCGAAACTTCCCAAGAAACGAAGGAGAGTTCTTCAGGTATAAATTTGTTCTGTGTTCAACAGTAATAATTGTTGATTCTTCATTGTTCAGGCGCACGAAGTTAAACCTCCGGGAGGAAATATGGCTCCTCATCTCAAACCGAATCATCATCCTCATAAGAATAGAAAGAAATCATCAACGGCAACTTCACCGTTAGTCTATTCTCCATTCTATCTTCATTCCAATCTTCTCCTTTTCAGAATCGCCAACGGGCCCACTAAAATCAATCACAATGGTGGTCCCAACACGCATCTTCTCTCCAATTCTCCTCCCAGCAATTGATTACAGTATCCCTCAGTTGATTTCTTCCCCGCAAGACCACTTTTTCCTTTATCGTCCTATGTCGATCTCTTCCCTTTCTTTCATACGAGTTCTCTTTATCCCACTGCCCTTTCCTTTTCCTCATTTTCTGTTATTTCCTTGTACGAGTTCAATTCCTTCGGCTGTTTCATTATTTCGTTCCGATGATCGTATTGTCGTTCCGTCCTTCATATCGATCAATTCCTTCTCTCTCTAGTCATCGTTGACCTCCATTCTCATCGCTAGATCTTTCCCTCTGTTCGATAAAGATTCTATGAATCAATCTCACTTTCAGACTCATCTTTTATTCTTTATCTTCATAAAAGGGTGAGTGTCGATCTCCGCATGAATTTGTGTGTCTAATCACTTTCCTAATTTCCTAATTATTCGTGTTTCGTGTTTGTCCCTCTTTGCTATCCCATCTTCACAGTTTCCTTCTCTCATTCTCTGTCTCTTTCGGGGTCCCATCGGGAAAATTACAGTAATCACCCAATCATTCGAATAATCGATAATTTCCAGGGAATCAGTTGTCTGTCCATCACTTTCGTCGTTATTTCCATCATTTGTTTTTGTCTCAAAACACATCCTTCGTTACGGTAACTCGAATATCGATTGATTACAGTGAAAGAGAGTTCTATCTATTTAGAGTACCTGCGTTCCAAACTCATCGACTCAACAATACTCTCTTCGTTGAGAAAATATCGACCAAGTAGGTTTATCCCACGTGAAATGGAGAAGGAATGGACTACATTATAGACCTCATCCTTCCTTTTTCTTCCTCGAATTGATCTGTAATGTTTGGTTCACTGTTGAATTCTTCATTCGAATATTTTTCACACCTAACAAAATCTCATTCATCAGGTAAAAAGAAGATTAGATACCAGAATAGAATGTAAAGGAATGTTTTTGAGAGAACCAGTGAACATAATTGATCTAATCGCTACTCTCTTCTTCTACATCGATTGGGCATTCGAAACATTCCTCACTGGATCTAATAGAGATTCTGTTGAATTCTTCTCTATCATCCGAATTCTTCGATTATTCAAACTTACGCAACACTCCGTCGGACTCAAAATTTTGATACAGACCTTTAAGGCTTCTGCTCAGGTAATTCATAATCATTTTTAGAAGAAAAATATGTTTCTTCCTTCTAAGGAATTATTTCTTCTCGTATTCTTCGTCCTTCTTGGAATCGTTATCTTTGCTGCTCTGGTTTATTACGCAGAAAGATTGGTTGAGAATCCGAATAATCAATTCGATTCGATTCCCATTGGATTGTGGTGGGCAGTCATCACAATTTGTACTGTCGGATTCGGAGATTTGGTTAGTCGACACCACTTTTCTCTATCATCGGCTGTGCATTCTCTTTCATTGCAGGTGCCTAAAACGTATCTGGGAATGGTCGTAGGCTCCGTTTGTGCTCTAATGGGAGTGTTGACCATTGCTCTTCCAGTCAGTTCTCACAATTCATTATACAGGCATGATTATTTCTCTTGAGGTGCCTGTGATTGTGTCTAACTTTGCCATGTTCTATTCTCATGCACAAGCTCGATCGAAACTTCCAAAGAAGAGAAGAAGAGTTCTCCAACCGCACGAGATCAAGACTGCACCTGTTAGTTTATCATCAACTTCTAACATTTTAACAAATATTAAATTCAAAGGTAAATTCTCAGGTTGGAGGTAGATCGACAACGGCAGTTCTTCTCAATTCTCTTGGTCCACGAACAGCGAAATCATCAAGTAATGATCTCGGTACGTCTTCCTCCTTCAGTTCTCATTCAATCTCTATTCAGGTGGCAGTCTTGGATTCGCTGCTTCTCCTCTTTTAATGAATCCATCGAGTGAGAACTCATCGAGGAAAACTTCGAGTACCAATAAGATTAGTAAACTATTTTGATCTCTTAATCATTCTCAGTGATTCTCCTATTATTGTTAGTTATTCTCTAGACGATTGCTGCCGATTTGGTTACAAAGTGTGTGAAAATCTATTGTGACAATTTCGAAGTGGGTTGTGAGTGCCTCCTCAATCAATTGTGACTTTCCCCTTTAGCGATAATATTTATTTATTGTATCGAATTTGTCATTCGTTCATCCTGATTGTCTTTCAACGTCCAACAATAAATTTCTTTATTCGTTCATCCAAATCTCGTTATCACAATTACGAAACGATGGGAGTAATTATCAATTCATAGAATCATCGGGAAGGAAAGAGTTCATCGGGAAAAAGGACGAAGGATCACAGATTAAAGTATTGGAGTAGATATTTATTGATCAGCATCAGTTTCATGCACAAGCACACTTTGTAGCAATGACACCATAGATTCGGCTGTTGTTCACAGCCCCATCCTTCGTAGCATACATTACATCCACGTGAGAACTCCTGCAATCAATGATTTTATGAGAATTTATGAGTATTACGTCTATTCATTTTGAGTAATCTTATAAAGATAATTTCGAAAAGTTCTATTGCATTGACAATCCGAATGAATTCTTACTCGACGGCATGACAGCATCTGGGTCCATTATCTCCAATGATGTGAAGACTGCCTGAGTATTTACTGAAGAGTGGCTGAAATTGATCTTTAATCTCTCTATCTCTTCTCAATCTGATCCTACCATAAAGCTGCTCTCCTTCTTGCATTCTCCTGCACACCAACTAACTTCGATCATTGGAGGACTAATTATATTGTCAATCTTAAACGGTCCACGCTGCAATGTTCCTCCCTTCTCTTAGTTCATCTTTCTCTTCAACTTACACGAAGATCGATAATTCTTGATGCAATACAACATTCTTGATTGGGAAGAATATCCTTTCCACTCTCATCCATTTCACATTGTTGTTGATCAAGGAATGATCTTCTCTTTCTCTTAGGAGATACAGCCACATCGAATTCGAGAATGATATTCTGCAAGAACATGTCTAATATTTGGTCTTTGATCTCTCTCTAATCTAGACTTGCCATCTGAAAGATCAGTGTCACGTCAGTTCTCTCGGAGATTAGTCAACTTGTCTCTAATTGGGATATCTTTATCCTCACCCGTGACTATCACTTCATTTCATGGATGTCAACCCCCTGTCTCGACCACTAATGAGTGCACTCTCTTCATTTCACAAACTCTCTCCCTCTTTCTCACCTTTCCATTTGAATCGACGTCATCTTTGAGAACGATAAGATCAGAGTCCATTTGTCGACATTGAATAGAAAGGACGATCGATGGAATGGAGAGATCAGACCATCTGAAAGGGAAGAATAGGATACGGTAGATGGGAAATGGAATACTTCTTCATCAATTCCACATCCAACTTCATTCTCATCTGCTTCATAGAACGAGGGGAATCGATTTCTTCTGTTGCCAGAGGGTAGAAAGTATCCTGAAACGAACAAATGAAATTGCATTCCGAGATATAGATAGTACCGATGAAAGTTCGCGAGCTTTCACATCGATTGTCAGACGAGACGCAGAGTAGATACTGTAGAGAAATAATAGGAAAGATCAGAAAAGGAAAATTACGGTCGAATGTAGAAAGAGATGAATGTGTTGAGAAGATCGTGCGGTGTGAAGGATTGAGGAATTTTGAAGAGATGTTCGTTTGGATCTGAAGGGAGGATACGATAGAGGAGAGATGGAGTCACTCACTGATCAATAGTCCATTCTCAATCACATGAATCTTCTGATGATCAAGATGATGATGAGAATCGAACATTGGAAGAAGTTGACGGATCTCTTCGATTGACTGAATACTATATTCAATCGATGACCTTTTCTCTTCACTCACCTCAGGAGGAATACTCTGCGTCTGTAGTTCATTCATTTCCATTCCACGAATCAATTGAGAACGAATCTTATGAAGATGATAGAATTCATCGTCTGAACAACCAGAGAGAAATCTGAAGGAATGATTATCGATTATAACATCTACAGTACACTTCAGAAAGAATGTTTAGGAAGATAATGTAGATACAATAAGATGAACATGAAAATATACAGTAAGATAGATAGTCCGTCTAAAGACTAATACTTCGTAAACTAACCCTGCCAATAGGACGAAGAGAAGGAAGGGTAGAAATTTCATCGATTGAGAAGTTGAAGAGACGAAGTATTGACAGTCTCGACGTTGAGAGTTAGATGGACAACTCTTAAATAATCCTGACTCCGCCCCTTTAAAAATTGAAGGAATGAGAAAGACTCCGCCTATTCGAGAAGAAGATGAGAAATCAAGAGGGAAGAAAGACAAGGCCAACAAAGGGGATAAGAGGATACAATTCGTTTTTGACTGTTCATTAAAACAACAAAGAAACATTTTTGTTGTTCGTCAAGCATGAAAACTGGATACAAATTTTCGGTTACAGAATGAACGTACAAGTGAAAGAACTCAATTTATCAGTTCTGAGATTATCTTCTTTATCAAAATTCATTCATTCATTCATCAAATGTCTGTGGTCCTGAATGTATTTCCCTTCCATCCTCCTCTTCATCAACCCTTCCCTCCTCCATCTCCTTCTCTCTTATCCCGTGACGTCTCCTCATTAGTCTTCTCACCACCCACCTCAAGTGTTTCCATGTATTCGTATCTTCGCTATTGTGACGATGGACTGATTACGTCAATTTATCGTACGTGAGACGGTTCACGATGGAATCACAAATGTCAAGTAATCGGTCAAAGACAGGAAATGGAATGAGTGGTGACTCAATTGTTGGTTGACATTTGAGTGTTCTCTGTCTAGACTCACAAATTTTAAAAATATGCAATCAGAAAAGACATAATATCTATTCACGAATTATTAGAATAGTAGTGATGCCATTAATCGATTACTATCGTCAATAAATCGTTAGTCGTGCCAATCGATATTTTTTTCGTTTTTTGTTTAATAGTCTTCCCTCTGTTCTTCATGGTTTCTTATTTTCGAGTCATAGTTGTCTACTTCCACTGTCGCATACTTCGAATTCTTCTTATCTTCAGACCGATTCGCCACATCGGTTCACTCAAGTTATATTTCTAAATTTAAAAAAGACAATCGACGAGCCATCGACCATCGATTTCAATTGAGTATAAAGGAGAAAACAGGGTTATCATCAACTTCCCCATCTCATCTTAGTGTTAGTATGTATGGTCCTTCCCATTTCTAAAGTTTAAATTTTGTATCTAGCGTGGAAAGTGTAGAATGACTGGAGAGTAGATACAGAGTAGTGAGAAGGATTAGGGTATGCACTCAGTAGTATCAGTACGTATTACAATCAATAGCGTCGCTTCCCTTTGACTCTTATGATAAGATACGTTATCTATGGCGGGTTCTCTCGTGGTGAGATACGGTAATGAGGGGGAGTGAGTGGGAGGATGCTGAAGAAGTGTCTACTATCGAGGGAGTGGGAACAATGACATTAAGTCATCTGATAACAGGCGAGAATTGTGACTTCTTGGAATGGAAGAATGAAGGAGGGACATCTGTTGATGAGTAATTAGAGACGACTAAACATCATATGAGACTTTGAAGAGAAAGGAACATCTTGCAAAAAGAGGGAGAAAGAGAAGAAGACTGTTTACAGTGTCTATGCTCCCCTCCCTCTTCTCTTTGTTCCATTGATTCCTTCTACTGATCCATCTTCCTAATTCCCTTCACACATGTTTACCAGAGGCATATCTTTATTATGAATTAGAAGACATTTTATTCGTCATGATTGGATGGACAATTCGGAGAAATGCGATATACGGTAAATGTACAAGTAGGATTGATATTAACTGAGAAATCGAACTATCTACATGGCAAAGAATGAATTGCAACAAGATGACAAAGGGGAAATCGTTGATCGGTAACAATCTAAACCGAATTGGAAATCATAGAGATTCTGTCTCCATCTTCTTCGAATTGAGAGACAGAAGAAGGAGGGGAATTAGTGATGATTGGGAAATGAGTAATCACTCTAGGAAGAGGAGGATGAGGATGAGATCTTCTGTCTTTTCTCATTTTTCGAATTTCCTCCACTCTCTCTACTGTCTTCACAAGGGAAGCAAAGTGAAGGTAAGAGAAAAGACTAGCGAAGATGAAGAAGACACAGATGACCCATACAGCAATATTCATCACGGGAAGAAGTTCTGTTGAGGGAAAGATTAAAGATCAATACTCAATCATTTTATTGCGTTACAGTTAAATCATATCAAACTATAAACATAATACATACCTTCGGGTTTGACATCATTGAGGAATCCGGCCAACAACTTGGTCGGTTTCTCAACAGTGATCAGTGCATATCCCATGGGAAAACCCGATAGAAGAGTGATGAAGAATGAAGTTGCCTGTGAATTGGAATGTATCGATATAGGGACCATTATGAAATATACCTTGTAGAAAATGAATAGACTGATACAACATTTGTTCTTCGCGAGAACAGATAAAATCACTGCCAGTTCAATGAGAATAACGAGACAGAAGCCATACTTGGCCTGATAAGGAAACGTTATTATCCTATTTATTGTTATTCTTACCTCCGGGAGTACGAAAAGACCTCCGAAAGATGACACAATGAGACAGAGAGAAAGAAAGATCGATACCATCTGAGATTATCGATTGAATTGAAAAAAGTATGAATAACACTGACTGGGCCATCGATAGTGAACATTCCTCGATCGAAGAGAATGCGAGGAATTCGAGTTGGTTTCGGCTTTGTCTCGGCTGGAAAGTAATCGATAATTGATGAATGAGGTTGATTAGCTGATACCATGTAGATTGGGTAGTGGAGGGAGAGGAAGAAGAAGAGAACCTTCCTTCGACATGCCTGAATGAGAGAATGATAAGAGAGAGAATTGATGGAGGAAGCAAAGAGGAGTGATTGATCTGAAGAGAGAAGAGAGGACTGTCTTACAGTGAGAGAGAGAGATAGGGAATGAGAGAAGAGAAGACAGAAAGAAGAAAGGAAGGGAGGAGAGAAGATGTTACTCCCATTCAGACTCTTCTCTTTCACCCTTCTCTTTCAACATCCAAGTGCAGATTTGACTTGTTACTGTAAAGAAGAAGACCTTTGATAGATCACCGAATTATGAAAAATCATCATGAATTGAAAAACAAAGAATTTGCAATAGTGATAATCAATCGAAGGTGTTTGATTGTGAATGAGTTGCTTCAATGCTTCTTCTCACTGTTACATCGATACAGATATTATCTCCTCGTCAACATTCTATCATTTTCCACTGATTGAGACAGCAGTCAGAGAAAATTTAGAGAGAATAACATTTTTGGACACTGTTTTGGTCTTTGGTCCTTTGGTCGAGTTTTGGTCTTCACCATTTGAGGCACAATCATTCCACATTGATCATGAAGCTGTTGTAAGAATCACTTTGCTCCATTGGCCGATAGACGAACGTTAGAGTTGATCAATGGTTAGGGGCCACAACGTAGATAGCCGAATTCAAGCCATGGGGTCAAATGCGTTTTCAAACTATCTCTTGTGGTCCCAATAACATCATACATTTGGCCGTTTGTTGATATCTTGTCTCTGAGCCGCACTAGAGCCCGAGAAGTGCGCGCGCAACCCTCTGGGGAAGAGGAGGGAATGGCGAGACGAGAGGGAAAGGGGGCGGAGCTTAATTAGCGTGTGTCTCTCTCCCTCCCCCCGCCCTCTCGCTCGCCTCTCCCCGCGCAAAAAACACAAGCTGGGGAAGCATGATAAAAATCCAATTTTTTCTCTAAAAATCCTAAAATATTCAGTTTAGTCAGAAAATCGATATCCCAAGAGAAAATTCAAACTCGAACCCACAGAAACAGCCAATTCCCTACTTTTAAGTCCAATTTTGATCTAATTAGTGATGATATTCAATCTTCGGATAGTGCTCGATCGATTGGGAATGGTAAGAGCTATCCATCGCGCTATCAAACGTCCGATTTGGTTTAGAATGAGCTTTGTGTTTTTGTTTTCTCGCTTTTTGGCTAAATCATGTCAGAGCAAAGTGGGCGGGGCTTGTGGTCCCTATCAATGGTCTCTCGATTTAGCACACTCTCTCACCACCCTCTTCATGTAAAATGAAGAGATACTTATTCGTACGTTATTCTCTGAAAACGACTTCGCGACATTCAAGGATGTATTGAAATATCTAAATACTGCTGGATCAACATCGTTATATGTACTTATTTTTGAAATAATGTTCAAAGTTTTAAATTATCTAGCATCATTGATAATCCGCTACGTCACACCAATTTTCATAGTGAGTTTCGAAACACATACGGTTACTTAGACATAGTTCATGAGATATAATATTTCCCTTCTGTTAAACGTTATCGAATTTATAAAAGAAACACAGTGTAGAATAGTGACAAACAACATTCCAATTATCCTGTTTATTCTCCACCTGTGTAGAAAACTCTCGAACACAATGTGACGAACTCTCCTTTAACAACTTTCCTTGCAAGGAAAACTTTGAAATGGGCGAGGATAATTTGGGTTTTGACACGTTCCCTCTTGTATGGATCATAAATCTTGGGTTTAGTTGTCTCATTCTCTCCTCTCTTCTCATTCTCAGATCATTATCATGCAATCTGCAGAGAATAGAAGAGAGGGGAAGAGGAGACTACTTTCGCCCTCACTTGGAAGGAAGGGAAGGGAAGGAGAAGGATGATCGAGAGAGAGACTCACCTTCCATTCTTGCCATTTACTCCAATTCCATAAAGAGACGATTTACTATCTACTATGATATTGAGGAAGTTACTTCCATCATTCCAAATAATCCAACTGGTTCTGTCACTATTCCTAGATTTTATTCATTGTTGTTTGTTTACATGAATGTTGATACTGATGCTGCCCCTCCTCCTCTTCTTCTTCTACTTCCACCTCCACCTACTCATCTTTCTAATTCTTCCCTTCTCTCATTATCCATCGTGCACTTCCATTCTATTTACTCATTTGTTGTTTCCTTTATTCTCTTCTTCTTCTGCACAATTCTTCATTTTCCCTCTCTCTCTCTCTCTCTCTCTCTTCTTCTACTGCAAAACACACACAAACTGTGCAGAGAAGAGGAAGGAAACTCGTGATTTCCCTCCCTCTCACAGTCTTTATTCAACTATTACTGTCTATCTTGGTCTCATTCACTCTCTGATCTCTCTTAGCTTCATGAGAAGAGGAGTCATCCCATTCGTTTCCTGGTTCGATCCTATCACATTTCACTCTTCTTCTCTCTTTCTTCTCTTCGACATCCTTAGAACTTGACACATCTCTTCACTCTATTGAATGATCATCAATATATTCTGATCTTGTGTCTCAATTTGGTCATTTGTCTGCTGAGAATGAGATGTCTTCGTAGTGTTGTAGTGTTCTCTTCTCTCTTCTCTACATCAGAAGTGCTAAGAGACTATTGACAGTCCCTCTATATCTTCGCTCATTCCCATCCCTCTCCCTCCCTCTCCCTCCCTCCCTCTCTCTCCCTCCCTCCCCCTCCCTCCATCTCTCGTCTTTGATTCATACAGTCTCTGTTTGACTCATCACATCATCCATTCTCCCTGTCTATCCAAACTTCTTAGCTTGTTTTATCCCCCTATCTTCCTCTCTTCCTAACCATAAACTCTACCATTTTCTCCTCCTATTCGCTTCTTTCTTCTCTACAACAACTCTCTCATTTTGCTATGTTATTCGATCCATCTGCTATATTTTGTTTACTTGCTAGTATTCTAATCGAAGTAGCACATAGATTGGAACCTCAGGTGAGATAGAAATCTCCCTCCCCTCCCTCTCCCCCCCCCCTCCTCCTCCTCCTCCTCCTATTCCTTGATTCTTCATCTCATCCGTGGGAGATGGCCGATAATCTCAAATATTCCAATGCATTCATTCGCTTTTCGTTGCCAATTTCATATAATTCGTAGAGTAGATCAAACTTCAGATTACCTTTGTTTTTTCATCGATAGAAAGTGAGGGAAACAGAGTGGAATATTACAAACTGTGCACACAATCTGATTATCTCTCCCTCTCCTTTGTTTTCCTTCCTTTCTTTCCAGTAACATTCAATTCGACCCTTTCTCACTTCCTTTTTTGATTCGTCTATTTATTTCATATCTTCGTCCTCTATTGTTATTACCAGCTCTCATTCAATATCACCGATAGAATGACGCAAATCCAATCGTCAGTTCAACGAAGGAATACGGGATCGTAGTTACTAGAATATCTCTCCCTCGATTTGTTATATACCTATCCCACAACAGTTCCTTCCTTGTCTCCTCATTTTCGACACTTAAACGTTTCGTCTCTTTCAACGAACTTTCTTCTTCACTAAATAACTATTTTTTCGCAAGAAATATTCTGAGAATAGGCGCGTCTTCTAAGTCGAATATTCTTTTGTTCTCGACAAATCATTCATTCACTGTAACATTTCTTGCGTATCTCTAAAGCCTGACAATTCTGCTCAATTCTTTTCCATTTGCATCTATAGTCCTTCCAAATAGCCTCTTTCCCTTCCTACCGTACCCCTTTCCCCTTCTCTCTCCTCTTCTCTCTTTTCCTTTCCTCTTATCGAGGATTCTCTCTCTTCGCTGCAGCTTTCTCATAAATAGGAAGATGCGTGTTTTCCCTTCTACCGACTAAGTCGATTCTAGAGCTTGCGAGGTAAAGAAGAGTAGGGAGAAAAGGAGGAATAAGAAGAAGGAATCAGGTCTTTAGATGGAGAGGTGTTCATTCCATAATGAATAATCCCTTTCTTCAGTTCTATTCCATTGCAAGATTCTCCCTTGAATACTCGTCGAATACTTGGCTTTTCTCTCTCTTTTCTCTCTTTTCATCGACCACTTTTCTCCAAGGAATTGAACGCGCCTCACTTCATTCCGGCCTCTTCTTCCCTCTCTACACAATTGCAGTCTTGTTTCAGAACACGAATCATTTTGTTTCCCTGACCTCCCCTTCCTTCTACAGTATACCTTGCACACTCTTCACTTTCTCAACCAGTGAATATGAAGGAATGTTTGCAGTCGGTCGACATGATTGAGTGAATTCCGTCGATTCTCAATTGAATGCACTTCGAACCTTCGTCCTCACAGTTTACCCAAACCCGTCTCGATCTCTCTCCTTCTTCTTCTTCCTTCTTTCTATTTGAGTGTTCACTCGATCGTCTTCTTCTCCATTCGAATCTCTCACTTGTACTTCATTCAAATGGTCAATGGAAGATCAAGAACGAACACTTTCAATCCCCTCCTCCCTCCTCCTTGTATCCCCTTCCTCCCCCCCCCCAATCTTCTATTCGCATCTGCAGTCATTGCAGCCTCCCTTTCCCGCTATAAACGGAAACCCTTCATTTCCTTTTTTCCATTCTGCAAATTGATATACTTGTCCTCATCCTTCGTATCAACTCATCCTTTCATCATAATCTATTCCATCTTCATTCTTTATTCTTCTTCTCTTCTCTCACTTCTTCATTCATTTCCACGACCTCCTCCACACTGTTTTCCTCCCTTCTTTTGCAACGATTTCTTCAGGGTTCCTTCCCTCTTCCCCCTCTCCCTCCTCCTCCTCCTCCTCCTCCTCCTTCTTCTCCAACCCTCTAACTCTTTCCAAGAACCATTCCTTCCACACACCACCCCCTTATTTATATCTATGACCTCTCCGTTATCTACCATATCCTCTCCCCCTCCTCTCTCTACAGTCTTCTAATCTACCGTATCTTCTTTCCCCTCGGGATCGTCTCCTTCCCTTCCTTCTTCTCTCTTCCTCTTCCACACTCTTCTTCCCTTCTGCAGAGAAGGGACCAAATCGAATTTCTGCAAGAAAAGACGAAGGCGAGGGAATTCTGCTACAGCCGAGAGGATAGAGGGAGAGAAGGAGGGGGAGGGAGACAGAACCCCTCCCTCCTCCCTCCTCCCCTTCCCCTCCCCCTGACTCCCTCCTCTCTCCTCCCCTTCCCCTCCCCCTGACTCCCTCCTCTCTCCTCCCCTTCCCCTCCCCCTGACTCCCTCTGCAAACCACCCGTTCGCTTCACTGTGTTATGAGGCTGTTATCGCATTCTGCAGAGAAGTAAGGAGGAGGAGGAGAAGAGACTGAATGAATTGATTCATGTCTAGAAGGAAGGTCCATCTCCATGGGAGGAATCTCGTCTAGTGATCTCTCTCCCTTCATATCTTCCCTCCATTCACGTTTTTCATTGTGTTTCTCCGTTGTCGTTGAATCTTCTGCTTTATTTTGATCGCTTTTTTCGCCGATGCGACGGAAAGAAAGAAAGAAAGAAAGAAAGAAAAGAGGAGTGGGAAAACGGACTAGCATTGGAAAATAAGATTATTGGAATTAGAGATGACTGGTATCTCTCTCTCTCTTCACTCTTTTTCCACTGCAGATCCGTACTTTTCCCCTTCTCTTCTTCCCATTTTTGCACTTTATCTCCTTCATCTCATTCCAATTATCGATGCTTTCATGATTCTTCTTTTTCTTCCACGATAGAAGATCTCCCTTCTTCCATCTCTTCTCTTTCTCATAACTCACCCCACTTTTTACCATAGTCTCCCATTATTTTGAGTGTCTATCGATGACTTTGAATTACTCATTTCATTGTCTTTTCCTTCAGAAAGAGAGAACATCTTCGTATCTCTTCTTGATCATTCGTCCCCTCTTCCATTGACTGGATGGAAGCATGAATCTCATGTTTACTAGACCCTCCTCTTTCTTTTTCTCCTCCTGTAGATCATTACTCTCTTCTCTTGCAAGTGTTCATTCTTCTTCCTTACACTCAAATGTGTATAGGTAGTATCTTCAGTCTTCACAAGGATTCTCATCTCTTCCCATCACTCACACTATTTCACTCCTTAGATGACATATTCCTCTTTTCCTCTTTAAATCCCCGTGTTTTCATCAGTATTATTGCGAAATTTTAAGCTTTACTTTTCTATTTCCAATTTCCTTCGTTTTCATCATTTGTATTGTCTGCCCCTAATCAGTCCCCTTCCTCCCTCTCTCTTCCTTTCTTCATTCCACTTCCTTCTTATCATCACGTTCCTCTCAATTCGAGTAAACATCTTCTTTTCCATCTGCATAATCTATTTGCTTATTTTTCAATATTTCGCAACTCGACTTCTCGCTACTCAAATAGATTGACGCCGTTGCAAGAAGAAAGAATTTGTACAGAGATCGGAATACAGAATGATCCATTCCTTCTGCACAATCTGTTTACGTATGGGAAAAGGTTCGAAGGAGTATGACCGTACCCCCCCCTCCCCTCCTTGCACCCTCTCTCCATCTCAGCATTCCCCTCGACGAGGTTCTTGATCAATCTCCGATTCTGCATCTCATGAATATCTTTCCATTTCTCTTCTCGTCTCCTCATAATTCTTGCTCATAAGCTGGGTAAATATCTTCTTCTCTCCTTTTCTCTTCGTCCCCTTTTTCCCTCTCTTTCATCTACCTTTCTGGCGCCATCAAAGACATCTCCTCCTCATGTTCTTCCATCTATTCCATCCGTTTAATCATATCACTTTCCTAGTATCTGCGGAGTAGATTTCTCCTTCCATTTAATCACGTTTCATCATATTCATATTTACTCCATCTGTGTAGGTCACGCCTCTTATCTTGCTTCGAAAAGAGTTTGTTTTCGTTTGTTTTCATCAAGTCTCGTGCAATGGATTCCATTGCAGTCTTCCGTGACTATCTATCTCACAGTCCCTTCCCTCCCCTTCCCCCTTTCCCCTTCCTCCTCCCTTCTCTCCTCCTCCCTTTCCCCTTCCTCCTCCCTTCTCTCCTCCTCCCTTTCCCCTTCCTCCTCCCTTCTCTCCTCCTCCCTTTCCCCTCATCGTCCATCATCATTTGCTAATTGAATATCGTTGTATTTGAATGTGTGCTCTGTTTCTGACATGGGGAGGTTTTCTTATCCTTTTCGTGCATTTGTCAGTAGGAGTCACTCTTCTCTTTCCAAATTCAATCGCTGCTCCGATTTATCCCTTTCTCTCTCAGTTCAATTTAACAGCAGAATACACAATCTCTTCATTCCTTCACTTCTCAGTCTATCACAAACTGATTCAGTCTCTCATTCTCATTCTCGAACTTAATTTGCCCATTTCTTCTTCCAAATAAGTACTTCTGTTGCAATTTCTCTCGCACGTGACAAATTTCCTTCTTTTCTCCACTCTTCCATCTGAATATTTTGGACGTGAGACTACTTTTCACTCCTTGGTCGATTCATTGAATACATTCGATTCTCTCTCGAATATCGTGCAAACTTATGCTGACCTCTCCCCTCTCTCTCAGTATTATCAGCTGTAGAAATGTGTGATCCTCCATCTCTTCTTCATTGAATCCCGTACGATTGAGTGACAATTGTGTGTGCAGAATGATTACTTCGTACTGAAGGACTTCTCCTTCAATCCTCAGTCCATCCATTCCTTTCCCTTTCATCCTCCGATCTCTGCACCTTCCCCTCTTTCTTTTCTTCTTTCTTCTATCCATTTTCAGACTGCTGTCACTCTCTTTTTCGCCTCGTTTTCTCTTTGTTTGTCCTTTTTCTTCTTCTCCTTCACTTCTGTCCCTTTCTCAGTCCTTGCAAGGATACTTCAGTCGGAGAGAGAGACGGAGAGGGAATAGTGAAGTCTGTTCACTGATGGATAGACTCCTATCCCTCTCTCTCTCTCCTCTCTTGCACCCAACTCCATCTTCCTCTCGTAGACGTCGTCTTCATCTCTCTCTCTCACAGCTGATTTGAGTGTAGACATACGTAGGGAAACAAATCCGTGTGACTTCTCCTTCTTCTCTCTCGATAAGGAAGCCGTATATCATATTCATTCCTTCCATCTCACTTGCACAGCTTTTTTTCCGTATTGACTATGAAATCCCTGATTCCTACTACAAATCTACATGTAGAATCCAACTTCCGACACTTAACTAAATGAGTCTTAGAATAGACAGGAGAATCAGTTTCATCTCATAAGGAATCCTCCTCCCTCTTTATCCCTCTCTCTCTTGATCATCGTTGATGTCTTGCTGCTTCCTTTCCATGTCCATTCCCTTTGTCCCTTTTCTCTCCTTTCCAACCCATAATTGTCCCTTCCACCATTAGTTTCACTCCTTCTTCGTATCTATTCCTCGTCTCTTTCCAATTGAAGGGTATCTTCATCTTTTTCACTGAATTCTCCTTGCAATTATGGTCGTCGTCGTCTTTCTCTCTGTAGAAGGAGTCGATTCTGTCTTCCGGAAGTGTGAATCTAAGATGGAATTCTCTTTCTAATCTTCCTCGAGTGAGACTTCTCTTCTCTTCCTCTTCTCTATCTCATCCACAATGAGAATTTCCAACTCTTTTCTGCACGGGAACGACTTTCTCTTGCATTTCCAACTACTTTCCTCACTGATTCAGAGAAGGAAGAAGAGGATGTTTCATTCCTTCCTTCAACTACAACGAAGAGAAAATGAACTTCTGGCCTCTGATATCATCATTTTGATCACACATTTCTGTTAGTTCAATGTGCGGGTGTAGCAAATTTACAATTCTAAACTAGAGAAACAGCTGAATTTCAACGCTTGCGTTAGCAAAAGTTACAACCTCGCTCGCAGATTCAGAAGAAAAAGGGAATGATGAAATGATGTTCTAACTCTGTATTCGTGTTTTGACCAATAATAGGGAACACGACTCAAACTGCATTCAGTTATTGCCCAACTTTCTTCCCCCTTTTCATTACTCCTTCTCCTCCTCCTCCTCTTCCTCTTCTCTTCCCATCATCCGCCTTTTCCTCTGCAATTCTTCTCTTCTCCATACTCATTTTACTCTGCAGAAATGCCTCTTTTACCTCCCTCATTTCCTCTCTCTTCATCTCTCTTTTCGTTACTAGGGTACTTCCTTCTCTCTCTTCCATACTTCAGCCTCAAATACTCTCATATGCAGATATTCTTCAAGTATCTCATTATCCATCTCTCAATCTTTCGATCATTCGCAGTCTCATCACTCTTCATTCTTTCCTTCCATCGTCATTCTATTCTTTCTCCTCTTCATCACGAGATCTTCTCTTCATTCCTCTTCTCTTCTCGTGTCTTCACTCTTTTCCAACTTCACATCCAAATAAATACGTACCTTCTCCGAGTAAGATATCTATTCGATTCACAGTGAGAATTCCCTCTCTCTCTCTCTCTCTCTCTCTCTCTCTCTCTCTCTCTCTCTCTCTCTCTCTCTCTCTCTCTCTCTCTCTCTCTCTCTCTCTCTCTCTCTCTCTCTCTCTCTCTCTCTCTCTCTCTCTCTCTCTCTCTCTCTCTCTCTCTCTCTCTCTCTCTCTCTCTCTCTCTCTCTCTCTCTCTCTCTCTCTCTCTCTCTCTCTCTCTCTCTCTCTCTCTCTCTCTCTCTCTCTCTCTCTCTCTCTCCTCTCTCTCTCTCTCTCTCTCTCTCTCTCTCTCTCTCTCTCTCTCTCTCTCTCTCTCTCTCTCTCTCTCTCTCTCTCTCTCTCTCTCTCTCTCTCTCTCTCTCTCTTCTCCTCTCTCTCTCTCTCTCTCTCTCTCTCTCTCTCTCTCTCTCTCTCTCTCTCTCTCTCTCTCTCTCTCTCTCTCTCTCTCTCTCTCTCTCTCTCTCTCTCTCTCTCTCTCTCTCTCTCTCTCTCTCTCTCTCTCTCTCTCTCTCTCTCTCTCTCTCTCTCTCTCTCCTCTCTCTCTCTCTCTCTCTCTCTCTCTCTCTCTCTCTCTCTCTCCTCTCTCTCTCTCTCTCTCTCTCTCTCTCTCTCTCTCTCTCTCTCTCTCTCTCCTCTCTCTCTCTCTCTCTCTCTCTCTCTCTCTCTCTCTCTCTCTCTCTCTCTCTCTCTCTCTCTCTCTCTCTCTCTCTCTCTCTCTCTCTCTCTCTCTCTCTCTCTCTCTCTCTCTCTCTCTCTCTCTCTCTCTCTCTCTCTCTCTCTCTCTCTCTCTCTCTCTCTCTCTCTCTCTCTCTCTCTCTCTCTCTCTCTCTCTCTCTCTCTCTCTCTCTCTCTCTCTTCTCTTCTCTTCTTCTTCTTCTTCTTCTTCTTCTCTTCATGAACCCTCTTCATTCCTCTTCATATCTTCCTCTTCATCTCACCCGGAAGCTCTTCGTTAGATAGTAACACTCTCTTCTGTATCTTCTGTTGCTCACTCATCCCCTCCCTTCCATCTCTATCTTCATCACCTTCTTCCTTCCTTTTTCACATCTCTGCAGAGTTCATACGTCCCTTCTTCACGATTCCTTCGTTTTCCCTGGAAATTCGTAATTTGTGATTCCTCACGGCTTCAAGAGAGAAATAAGAGTGAAATATACGGAATATGGTATGGGAAAGAGAAGGGAGAGTACAGTCCTAGGAACAGGAGGAGAGAGAGGGAAGGAAGGAGAGAGTCAGATGAGAGGAGAGAGTTATTTTGCAGTATCACCTTCAGTGAGTGCAAGTTTCCTTCTTGTTGTCGTGTTCGACCATTCTCTCCTCCCCTCTCTGACCCCTCTTCTCTCCTCCCCTTCCCTCCTCTCCCCTCTCTCCTCCCCTCTCCAAGGCTTCGATCGATGCCAAACCGTCTCCACTGCTTTTTCTGTAGCCGCGGTGCTATTTTCTTTGCGTGTGCTCACGTCGTCGACGTTTCCCGATTGTTCGCGCGTCATATTTTGTGCACGACGACGTTTATGATTGCAGTACACCACGCGAGTCGATGCGGTGACTGAGAGATAATTGTGGATGCATGGATTCTCTCGTGAAAGGAGTTCTTCTCCTTCTATTTCTATTCCATGGGACAAAGGAAGAAGAAGATATTATAGTGAGACCAGATCAAGACTACGACATTCATTCTCCCACTCCTAATGTTCGATCTGTAAGTATCTTTCTCAATGTATTTCGAGCCACCCATAAACATAAGAGGAACCGAAAGAAGATAATTAAGAGACGTCTGTAAAACGACGTCTCTTTCCTCACGTCCCCTCCTCTTCTCCTCTTTCTCTAGTCCTTCTCTTCTCCTTCTGTGATCTCTTCGTTCTGAAGCCCTTCCAAAGGATGAATCCTCTGCAGAAGACATGATTCACAGAGAAGGGAATCATTCCTAGAAGGATAGACTCCCTCTATTCAGACATTCTCTCTCTCTCGTCTCAAGTCTCTCTCCTTCTCTCCTGACTTCTCCTTCCCAATTTAGCCTCTCGTACTCCGATTTCGTACACACTTGATACTTGTCTCGTCTTGCTGAAGTTTGGAAGGGCAGATCTCTCTAATTAGAGTAGTCTCAGAAAGAAGAAGAAGAGGAGGAAGAGGGGTCGTTATTGGAGTGACGGAGGAGAGAGAGACATCGAATATTCATAGAGGGAAAGATAGTCAGTTCTCACTGCACATTCAGTCATATCGTATCTTTCTCATGTGATAAACACTCTTTGTACAGAGTTAATGAACTGAGTGAGAGAGATAAGCAACGAATAGAGAGTACACATTTATAAATAGGACACTGCAAAACAATAACAACGAATGAATGCTTTCAGTTATTGGAGGAGGATCCGATCTATCCCGAACCATTCTCCAATGGATCGACCAGAAAGAAGGTGAGATCATCAATAATCTCCTACCGTATCCTACCGTAATCCATAATCTTCCGTTCAGGAGATTCTTATCTCTTATCTCACTGCTGTGTCTCACATCCCTGCTGATCTCAAGATGCTTCTCTCTAATTTCTCCCATTCCACTAGTAGACAAGTAAGCAAAGGATCGAGAAGTGAACACTTCCTCCATGTTGTATGAACCTCTAGAAGTGTTTGCAAAAGAGAGAGGTTCAAACTGAAGAAAGCTGATCCTTTCGCCTGCAAAATGTATCCTCATGAAAAAGCAATAATTGCAGCTTTCATCGGAGGGAGAGAGTGATGCATACTACAATTCCATCTCCACTCTTTCATCATGCTTTCGAACGGATTTCGAAGGTACGGTATCCCCTTATTCGTAATATACTAATTCAATAATCACAGGTTCTGTCATATCTGGTGCTCTGGAGGTTGCAATTCGTGAGATCAATGCTGACCCTACCATCCTTCCCAATCACACTCTCTCGTATATCTTCAGAAACACTTGTGGAAACGAGAAACTAAGTAAGTTCTCCTTGTTGTCTTCTCTCTCTCTCTCTCTCTGTGCACTTATCTTATCCTCAGTTCCACTGTACTTTTTCTCCAAACTCTCGATTAATTCCTTTGAACGAAAAGAGTCTCTTCTCTTTCTGCACTCTTCCTTGTTTACTAGATATCTGCAGAAGTGAGTGAAACCGATAGAATAGAGTGGAACGAGAGAAGGATTAGCTTACTGTAGATCCTACACATGAAACGGAAGGGAGAGAGTGTTAAGAGATAGAGAGTCAGACAATGACACAAATTAGAATGATGCCAATAAGCTACTGAAAATAATGTGCACTTACTGCAATGCAATGAAAATTGTTGCAAGAATTGAAGCGAGCGGGAATTTCTTTCCCTTTCTCACGCAAAATGAGTAATTTCACTGCAGGCACGGGATACTTCATGGAGCATTGGAAACAAGGAGCGAAGGTCTTCATCGGACCAGAGATGAACTGCAGGTACGGTAGACTACTGTAGATATGGATGGATGGTATTGATTGACAGGGGATATTGATTGATTACAGGACGGAAGCAATCATGGCTGCAGCTCAGAATCTCCCGATTATCTCGTACAAGTGCAAGGACCAAACTGTTTCGGATAAGGAAAAGTAAGTGATCTGTTTCGTAGTGGGGGAATTTCTGGGAGAAATTGTTCATTCAATCTTGAATTATCTCGTGCACTGGTAGATGATAAGATAGATAGTCATCATTTGTCCTTTGATCGTTCTTTCCGTTCCCTCTTCTCTTGTTTTCCTCGAGAAGTCCATGGATGCACTGATAACACGTGCGATAGGATGTGCTTATTGTGGACAATGAGAAAGAGAAAGAACAGCTCAAAGATTACACAAGGAAAAAACATGATTAGCTATGATGAAAGAAGGGAGATTCTTGCTGGAAGCTTCCAATGACTGAAATAGATTCTTGATTGAATCCATTGCAGATATTCAACCTTCACACGAACAGTTCCTGCTGAGACTGAGATCGTTCAAGCATTTATATCCCTATTCAACAGCTACAATTGGAGAAAGTTCTCGATTATCTATGAAGAAGCTTCCGCCAATGAAGAGCTGTTTCTTGCCATTAGGGTTTGTTTACTCTTCATTATCTCCTTCCTTTCCTGATCAACAGATAATATTATTAATCCCTTTATTACAGCGTGCTGTAGACAAAGAGAACGAGAAGATTGGTCGAGATGGACGTCGATTTAACATTCAGAATGTATCGACTGTCCCTTCGTATTCTGAGACAAGTGATGGAAAGGTCGTTGATGGAATCATCAGAAGTACGAAGGAAACGACCAGGAGTGAGTCCCATCCATCCTCTCCCTTCCTCTCCCAAACAATGCCTTCCTTAAAGTATACCTCATGTTCGGTAACGTTCGTCTCTTCCGTAACATCCTCTATACGATGGGAGAGATGGGATTGATGGATTCGGTGAGTATCGACTACCGTATTCCTCGATTATCGATTGATCTCGCAGGGTGAATACATGCTTGTCTATCTGGACACTGACTACAACTGGTTGAATGTCTACCATGCGATGAACAACCACTTCTTCAGAAGTATGTTGCATTATTGTTTTGTTTAAAAAAATAGTTTAAATACCCTCATCAATTTCAATTAATCTGTTCTCTTCAGACACGATGATCCAACTGCGTGAATCATGGGACAATCCCAACTCATCCGATCATCAGGTTACACTTTCTTCCATTCTCTTTCATTCATTCGTTCTTTTGTTTCACTCTTCCTAGATCCCTCCCCTTCCATCAGGTTGCTCGATTCTCTCGTTCTGCTCTAGCCGTCATTCCCACTCCTGTCTCACTCGATTCACCCAAGTTCATTGCATTCTGGAAGAAGGCCAATGAATATCTGGCCAAGTTTGGAGTCCAGAAGGATTCCATCGCTGAGAATGCACAGATCAAGGTAATTCAACTCTAAATTATTCTTGTCTCTTCGGGTACCCGAACAATGATTGATCTTTGATCTCTACAGGCAAATCGATTCGCATGTTACCTCTATGATGCAGTGATGCTCTACGCAAAGGCGCTCACTACTCACATGGAGGTCAGTTTAAAAAAACAACTTGTTAACAAAAACAAATTAAATTCGAAAAAAATTATTCGCGCTGAAGAAGTGAGCGAGAGTATCTGCGCCTTTATCCCTCTCGTTGTCTGCACTCTCTCACTCTCTCGTCACTGGTCGTCAGCCCGCTCTCGCCTAGGTCGCGCGTGTTTCAAATTTCACCAGCGCTCCTTGAAGCAATGTTTGTCACGTAGTTAACTACTGTGAAATGTGTTTCATTGGCTCGCAATCTAATCCTAATTCTTTACAGAAATCAGTGAACAAACCAGCCAGCTACGATCCCGTGAGCGATGGAGAAGCGATTACAAAATTTATTATTGGAAGCACCTATGAGAGTAAGCGATCATAACAACTTTGATCTACCGAGTAAACTAGACAGTCTCTACCTTTAAAGATCGGGGACATAATGGTTAGAGAGTGTGCGGAATGAGGAGAGTCAAAAGGGTAACATAAGAGGAGCCGACCCGATTCCCTTCCCTTTCCAGGCATGCAGGGCTTCTCTATGCGAATCGACGAGAATGGAGACGCCCAGGGCAATTACACACTTCTCTCCTGGCAGGTACGGTGATATTACATTTTATTACGATAGGGGTATGACTAGGGTTGTTGATCTTGTGCGTGAGAACTATCATAACACTTGCATTATTGTTATCTAGTTCTCTATTGTTACTTATCGATCGATCAATCAATCAATATCACCTTCCTCTGATTACGTTATTCGTACATCATCGATGTGTATTCTTGCAGACTGTAACCCCAGTGAAGAATGTGACGGATGCAGACTACTATCCCCTCGATGCAGCCCTTTCCATCACTGCGGACTTCATGGCTGATGGAAACAAAAGCAAACTCAGGTATGTTAACTATTGAAATAACTATTCTCTCCTGTCAATATTAGCGAGTGAAGTAAACACCTTTCTTGTAATTGAGTCCTAACTGTTCAATGATCTCTGTTCAGATTCAAAGAGGCGATGGACATTCAATGGATAGCGGGAGCTCCTCCCAAGGATGAACCTGAGTGTGGATTCCATGGAGAATTGTGCAAGGACTCACTAACTAGCTGTAAGATTATCGGCACTTTATGTTTTACATATTTCTTCGTTTCATATCAGATCTGATACGGTATTTATAACCCTTGTTTAGATGCATACATCATAATGGGAGTCTTCCTTCTCTTCGGTCTTCTTGCCAGTGGAATTGCAGCTGCTTTCCAGAGGTTAGTTTTTTTAGAGGAGGGATACCACACTCTTGCTTTGTTTGCATTCATTCTAGTCTTGGACTATAGAGGCACATTCCCCCTGTAACGTAGTCTACACTGAGTCTTGCTTCCATCTCCTATAGTAAGACACACAATTCGTTGAGGAATCGTAAATTCGAGAAGGAACTAGCAATGATCTGGAAGATTGAATCGAAGGAATTGGAGAGAATCGTACAGTGTAACACATCAACGACAAGTCTATATCTCGTCGATTCTGAGGTATACATTGTTATCTCGATTACTAGTGGTTTCCCATGATTAGAGGACCTAGCTCGATCGCATTTTGGACCACTACGGTCATGGTAGCTAATATCGAGTACATTAATAGAAGAATCTGTAACATCTAATTCAAACTATGATATCTTCAGTTGCATCGATCGAAGGATATCTACAAGGGAGTCGCGATCTACAAAGGGTCCATTGTGGCTGTGAAGGAATTCGAGTACAATCGAAGAGCGAAAGAGATAACGAGAGCAACCAAATTGGAGATGAAGATTATGAGACAATTATGTCATGATAATATCAACTCATTCATGGGTGAGATCATTCATTTTATTTGTTGAAAAAGCGATACTTTGCAAGCACTAAAATGCCAGTTCCAAAATAGGAAAGTCTTATTTTTCGTAATTCAGGATTATGTCTCCGTCCCACTTCAATCTGCGTCGTTCGCGAATTCTGTGCCAAATCATCCCTTATGGATATTCTGAGGAATAGAGATCTCAAACTAGATCATCTATTCATTGCTTCCTTCGTAGAAGATCTCATCAAGGTTAGTGATCTTTAATCTCTTCCCTCATCAATCAATCATCTCTCAGGGTATGATCTATCTACATGAGAGTGAACTGAAAGTGCACGGTAATCTCAAATCGACGAATTGTCTCATTACTTCTCGATGGGCCCTTCAAGTGGCTGATTTCGGTCTACACGAGATCAGAGATGACCAGGTGGGCAGTGTTGGTAGAATGGGGCGGGAATCGAAGTAAGGCTCGAAGGCTTGACTGATCTTTGATCTTCTCAGAAATGGGACTGCGACTATCTCCTTTGGCAATCTCTACTCTGGACTGCACCCGAACTACTCAAGGAGACTGAATACGGAAAGAGAACCATCAAGGGAACACAGAAGGTAATCGATATTTCTCTCTATCGTACTCTTATCCTACCGTATCATCTCTTCTTCCCGCTAAGAATCATCATTACAGGGAGACGTGTACGCCTTCGGTATCATTCTTCACGAGTTGATCACTCGACAGGGACCGTATCAACTCATTGAGTACCAGGATCATACCAAGGGTCAGTGATTAGAACAGAATTACAATCGAATAATGCTGATTCAAAAAATGAGTTTCTACCGTTGCACTTTCAGTAGAGGATGTGGTTCGATCAGTAGGAGAGGGAACGAGTTTCCGTCCATCTCTCGTGGGATTGGAATGTCAGGGATATCTACTCGAGACTATGAGGTCAGTTTTCATTTTTATTTCTCGATGAGCTTTCTATCACATGTCTGTCACTTCATAAACTAACGTGCCTTTCATATTGTGTGATCTGTGTCGCAAGCAAACTGTAACCATCACTTATCAGATTGTGTTGGTCTGAATTCCCCGAGCAGCGACCGGACTTCAAACATGTCATCAGACACAAATTGAAACCAATGTTCGCCGGAATCTACAAGAGGAATATCATGGTGAGCGAGAATTTTATTCAAACGTGATACCTATTGATCACGTAATTATACCCTACTTTCTTGCAGGATCACATGGTGCTGATGATGGAGAAGTATCAGAATCAATTGGAAGATCTCGTCGAGGAAAGAACGGCCGAATTGAGAGAAGAGAAGAAGAGAACGGAACATCTTCTACAGAGAATGCTGCCCAAGTCAGTATTCATTCTTATTCGATAGATTTGTATTCTACCTTTCTCGGTACTCAATACTTCCCTTCAGATCCGTTGCCCAACAACTCCTCAACGGTCATTCGGTCGTTCCCGAATCCTTCCCATCAGTTACAATCTACTTCTCAGATATCGTCGGATTCACTAAGATATCAGGTATTCGATGACGTCATTGATCCTCTCTATAATCTCGTTGTCCAGGTGAGTCGACTCCTCTTCAAGTGGTGGCATTCCTCAATAAGTTGTACACTCTTTTCGATTCGATCATCAAGCAGTATGACGTATACAAGGTAACACTTTCATAGACTTTCGTAGGCTACTGAATCATAGTGTATTTGACAAAGGTCATCGTGCTCTTTAGTGTAAAATGAGATTCACAATAGCCACGTAGAACATGAAATAGTATGATCATGAGATGCAATTCCTTCGTTCTTCAGGTGGAAACAATCGGAGATGCGTATATGGTCGTGTCGGGTGTTCCCAATTACAAGACGGAGAGTTATCATGCAGAACAGATTGGAACCATGGCACTACATTTACTCGCGGCTGTGCGGTAGGTCGAAGGGAAGGAAAGGGACACTTGGGTACAATGTAGTCAATGGACCCGAAAGCATTAGTTAGTGTGCAGACGAATTTCGTTTCCACCTGCAAATTTAGCGTTGAGATCAAGGGTGAAAGGAGACACATCAATGCCAATGGACAGCTGATAATCTCTTCCCATTTGCAGTGACTTCCGAATTCCTCATCGACCAGAAGAACAATTGATGCTGAGAATCGGATTGCACACTGGAAGTTGTGTGGCTGGAGTGGTTGGAAAGACTATGCCGAGGTGAGAGATTATAGATTGAATAGGGGGATATGGTAGTGGATCGAGATGAGTAAACTAAGCATCTCGATTGACAGAAGGAAGTGGTAGCAGGAAGTAAAATATTCTATTGTAGATATTGTCTATTCGGAGACACAGTCAACACTGCTAGTAGGATGGAGAGCAATGGAGAACGTGAGTTCTTTTGTAACACTCACAGTAGCAAATAAAGGCCAAAGTTGTGCTTTGTGTTGCGTTATAGAAAATGATCATTGAAATGTTGACGAATAAATTTGTTCAGCCCTGAAAGTTCATTGTTCGTCGTCTACGAATAGAGTGTTATCGGCCATTGATGGATTCGAATTAGAAGAGAGAGGAATACTCAATATTAAGGTATACTACACTTATCATTGATCATTCACATCATAAGTAGTACACACTTTTACTGCCAATGAGTTGATCTATAGTTTGATTTACTACCGCTAATTTAATCCTTCATATCTTCTCATCTACAGGGTAAGGGAGCGATGACGACATTCTGGTTGACTGGAAGGAAGGGATTCGTATTCTCTCCCTCTCATCCTGATTATGATTGCGAGGATGAACCCGATATATTCCCAAGGAGGTATGCACGATTCATTCCTCTGATTCATTCGAGTGGAAACTGAAAGCGAGACTGAAATTGATGTTTGATCTCTACAGGGAAATGGGAGGTTGCTCGTCCTTCAACAACACGACATCTGCAGCGATGAGAGCAATGCAGACTGCTTCCAAATTGGGTATGACATTTCTAAATGACGAATTATTTCCTAAAATTCTGTAAATGATTATTCAAAATGGAGTGAATGAATTTGATCTTTGATCTCTACAAATTCACTTTGAAATATTGAATATTATCTCCTTGTCAGGTTTGAATCGAGAGTCGACTCTTTCTCTCGCTCGACCAAAGGAAGGCCATTCATCCATTCTGAAAAGACTTGTCGAGAGAGCTAAGAATACTGTAAGTGCACTTATTTTGCTCAATCATAATCTCTTCTTCATCGTTTATTTTTCTTCTCAGGAGCCAGTAATTCCTGCGTATTTCACTCCTTCGAATGGTGTTTCATTCGGAACGACTAATCCACTAGTGAGACCTGTGGAGAAGAGCTCACCACGAGCCCATCCTACCAATCGGTTTGTTCACATTTTTTTGAGATGATTATCTATTCATGTTTCGAAATTTTTCTGATCATCTATGTCTTATTCAGATTCCGTCGGAAAACATTAACACCGAAATTGACTCGTCATCATCATGAGAATGGATTGGAGAGAACAGGATCAAATGGAAGAATTGCATTCGAAGATGAAGAAATTGTTGTGAGGAAGAGGTTTGTTCTCCTTTCTCATTACTTCCCTCACTGGATCCGTTCAATTCAGATCAACCTCCTTACCCGATGGAGAAGTACTCAATCTCGAGTTACTTGATCTCTATTCATCACTCTCAACAACAATTCCTCCTCCTCCTCCCCTTGATTCCTCTCCATCCTTCTATTCTCCATCTCCTAATCCTCGTCTCTCCAATCTTGTCGATGGTTCATTCACTTCTGATTCATCCGCTCGTTCCTCTCAATATCCGTCATATCGCGATCTCCCTGAGATTGTACCCAGGTACGGTAGATTTATTGATCCATTCCATTTGATTCCAATTGAGTCATCTCCACTGTAGCTATTCAATTGAATGGCTTCTCAATGGGGGGGGGGGGAATGAAGCCCTTTTCCCCTTTCCCGCCAGTCACAACAAACAAGTGAATTCATTAAGGAAACGATCTTTATCGTGTGGAGACAAATTATCCGTTCTCGGATTGGAAGAGGAAGACGAAGAGGTAGAGCATTGAAACAGTTATAGGATTACGGTATCGTTCGATCACCTATCAGAGGGTACGGTATGCATCAATCGATATTGTAGGATGATGAGATGGAGAGACGATTGTCGAATGGGGAACCAATGGAGGCTGATTCGTCCCCATTGATCACACCTCCACCCAAGGGAAGAAGAGCGAGAAAGGTACGGTAGAATATGGTAGTGATGGATACGGTAAGAGTACGGTAGACTTATCAATCGAATTGCAGCCTCGGAAGTCAACGTTGTCACTACAGCCGACGGATGGGAATGTACTAGCGAAGAAACCATTCTGGCACCCGAGTTTGAGGTACGGTAGTCCTCTTGGGATAGTGTAGCGTCATAGAGTACTGTAGTGACAGTACCTCATTCAGGGACAAATCACCCGATGCGTCATTCTCTTCTCTATGGCGTCGATTGGCCAAGTCTATAGGAGATGAGAGTATAGAACAATCTCCCTCTTGCAATAGACGACGTAAGTCTCTTCACTCGAAAGATCAAAGATCATCTCTTTCTTCCTTTCAGCAGTTAATTCCCGTCAGCCTACTCCCCCTCCCTCTTCGGCCCCATTGAACAATGCTTCCGAGCCGCTTCTCAATCCTTCTCTCATGGTGTAAACGAGTCTTCTTCTCTTTCGGATTCCTCGTCGGCGCTGGTCGCACGCGCGGCACACCACGGGTACACCACATACGCAGCCAGCAGGGACTACTGTAGACGAGATTGTTTTCTTCATTCCTCATGTGTGTTTCTCCTCCTTTCTCTCATTCTTTGACCCGATCATCAATTGTGATTTCGAGTTAGCATTAAGTCCCTTACTGTACTGTACTATACACAGAACTAATCAATATTTATTAATCGATTCCATTTGGTTCGTCATTTCAATCAAAATCACGAGTATTCTGTTTCATCTCTTCACAAAACTAACCGTTCCGTACAAGTTTGATCATGGAAAATGAGTGTATAATTGTATCAATCAAAAGGATTAAATTACAACGTGAAAGTGTTGCCCCCCCCCCCCAGTGAGAGTTACGTGTTCCCTTTCTATTGTTATGTTGTGTAGATGAGAGATTGGATAGAAGAGTAAAATATATTTACAATTCTTCCGGTCAATCAATCACATGCACAAGTGAAGAGACATTATCAATGAGATGGAAAGGTTGTTTTCATTACAAGGAATTCACAATGAAAACTCTTCAAACGCACGTTGTCTTATGAATTCCTTTCGCATGAAAAAATAACCGCAAAATTGCTGATGTTGTTTTCAGAGAATACTTTTCCGATATTCTTTGCAATAAGAAACATCGTGATTTGAGAATTCCTGTCAAAGCAAATATTCAACAGACATCTTTTTACTTTTTATCGCTACTGCTCATCAATTTGTAATCTATTTAGAGATATTAGTCAGAGAATGATAAGAGGTCTAATCTCCCTTAGATGATCTCCCTCCTTATCAATTCCTATCCCATTGTCCTTTCTCGTTCTCCCTCTTCTTCCTTCTTCTTCTCTCTTCTCATTCTTCAATTCGAGATTCCTATTCGCCCATTCCTCCCTCTTTCTCTTCTTTCTTCATTCTCTCTTCTTCCATTCTCAGCTGCAGTGATTGTTTATACTTGCAAGGTTGAGAACGGAAGAAGAAGAAAAGGAGAAGACGTCATCGTAGGGAAGGAGTAAACATCACTGGAACATCAACTGCTTCATTAAGAACAATTTAGCTCATTCTGCAGAGTGATTCTCTTCATTCCGCCAACTTCGTCACCTAGAGATTCTTCATTCTGAAGAGTCTCATTCTTCATTCTGACATAGTCAGACCATGAAGTTCATACTATGCTCACCTGCTCTCTCTCCATAGGTATCATCTCTCTCTCTTCCTCTCAAATATGTCGTCATACCTCAACATGCAACCTGCCATTTCTCACTATCCAAGTAAACATCCTCTACGTACATGGATATTTCCCCATAGACTGCTCTTCTCTTCTCTTCTCAGAGGGGGAAATGGCGTGTAATCGTCAGTCTTCTCTCTCTATTCCATCTCTCAATCCATTCTCAGACCTTTCATTGTCCTTTCTCTCTCATCCTCGAAAGGGGAAAGAATACGATCACAGCGTCGAATGGTCACCAATTTCATCGTCAAACGTCGCTTTTCTCTCTCGTTTTCCTCCCTTTGAATGGGTGACCCTCTCTTCCTTCCTCTCTCTCTCTCTCTTCCCCTTTCTCCTTTCACAAAACCATCTGCAATGGGAGAGTACTCTCGTCTCCCTTTAGGTCACTCCACACTAAATGTTACTTTCTCTTTGCTACTCTATTACTTTGTTATTTGCTGCTCTAATTGTTTTTCACATAGTCACAAAGTTTTCCAGTTTTCTGATTCCTTCGATCGGGTGCAGTCTCCCCCTCCCCCACTCTCTCCCTCTGTTGATGACCGATGGTTTATTTACAGAGAGAGAGAGAGAGAGAGAGAGAGAGAGAGAGAGAGAGAGAGAGAGAGAGAGAGAGAGAGAGAGAGAGAGAGAGAGAGAGAGAGAGAGAGAGAGAGAGAGAGAGAGAGAGAGAGAGAGAGAGAGAGAGAGTGGTTATTCTCTCTTGCAATTTCTGCTCGTGTCAATTGAGTGTCCATTGGGAGAGAAGAGAGTGAACTGTAGAGGGAACAGAGATGACGTCACTTCCAATCGACGTCATTTCATTGTCTCACTGATCCCCTTGAACTCTCTTTCTTTCTCTCTCTTTCTCTCTTCGATCTCTTCAATCTCTCGAATGACGTATCACTGACCTACCTCCTCTTCCTCCTTCATCTCCATTACTTCCAATTATCGTCTGAGATCTGTCCCCTCTCTCCCTCTTATTCTTTTCTTTCGTATGACATCATTCGAATAACCTCCTCTCTTTTCTCTCACTCATCTCTCTCTCTCTCTTCTGTCTCTCTTCCTTTCCCTTATTCTCTCTTCAATCTCTTCATTCGTTCGTGAGAAAAGGTCCGATTTATGTCATTCTTCGATTCTTCAATAATTCTTATGTGGATCAATCTCTTCAGTCCCTTTCTTCTTCTTCTTCTCTTCATCTTTCATTCATAGTCAACACTTCTGTTTTTGTCAACCCAATTCGACCTCTTATCAAATGAGCTCTTTTTTCTATTCCTTTTTCTACTCTTGGGATCCTCTGTTCTTCATTCGTTCCCTCTTACCTTTTATCTACTCGTTCGCTCTTTATTCGATACTTTCTTTCTAATGAAGATCATCCCATTCTACATCACTTTGATGTGCAAGTTATAAACTTTTTCCTTCCAGACACTATTTTATCTTATCACTTCTCAGTTTACTCACTTAATCATCACAGTTTCTTCTTTTCTCTTCATTCTCTTCACTCCCTTCCTAGTCATAGTCTCTCTCTCTCTCTCTCTTCATCAACTGATTCATCCTTCTTCTCTTCACTCTCTCTTCAATCTGTACTCTCTCTCATCTCAGTATGATATCATAAGTGACATCACCTGTAGATTGAAGAGGATGTCTTCTTGCAAAGGAGAGAGAGCTACTGTGTATAAAGAGAAGAGGGTCACATTAGCTATTGAACTGTGACATGATTGGTTCATTCTATTTATGGTCACTTTCTGAATCATTCAGTCATTCTTATTCTCCTTCTCTCCTTTCGCAATATTTAGACGTTCTTTCCGTTGTGAGCCACTTAGTTGCCTAGCAATGACGAAATCCCTTGAATGACATCACTGACTCACACCTTCTTATTTTGACCATCTTCACTATATCTTCACTATACTCGTCTCTCTCATCTATTAATATCCGTTGATCTGTCCATCCGGGGGATTTCCCACTCTAATCTCTAAGGGATTCTTCACCTTCTGTTCCTTCCGATGTACGGTACCCCTCCCCCCTCCCCCCTCCCTCTTCCCTTCCTCCTCCTCCACTATCCTACCATTCTCAATCCATGAATCAATTCCGTCATGCGCTTAATTCAGTGATTTCATCCATCTATCGTATTTGATGCCATCTTAAGGGAGGTTCAAACTTGCAAAGGACTATTCCTCTTTCCTCTCTCTCAATCAAACATTCATTTCTACATTGAATCACTGACGTCGATGATTCTTCACTGACGTCGATGATTCTTCGTTCTTCTAATTGATCTTCCTTCGTCATTAATCTATTCCTTTCCATTCCAGCACTGGATCCAATTTCCTCCTCATCAATCTTCTTTCTCTTCAGTCGACATGGGAGAGAATGGAATCATCTCGGTAGACGAACTCGCACAAATGGTTAGATATATTCACTTATTTGATATGATTCGTTTCGAGCATCTCTCACGCGCGATAGGTAGCCATGGACAGAATAAACAAGTATGGAAAACACGTCCGCAGATAAATTGTGAAGAAAAATAAAGTAGATTGAAAAATCGGTTTGAGGTGGTGAATGCACAGCCGTCTCTTCTCATCGTCGATTGCAGATTATTCTCTGATTACAATCAGGTACTCACCTAATCTCGAAATTCAATCGAAGAACCACAATTTCAGGGTCATGTTCGAAACGCCGTAAATGCCTTCTACAGCAAACTGATGAGGAGAAGACTTAGTTGTGGAAAGGCGAGTGATCTTTGATCTTTTTCACTGGCTTCTTAGTAGCAGTCTCACCCTTCCCCTGTGCATGCATTCTCCCTTCCCTCCCTTCCCCCATTGCCCTCTTCGGTATCAGTATCATCATCAGTGTCTCACATCATGTCTCACTGATAACCATTCCCTCATCACTGCATCCATTCCTAACACTCTTCATTCGTCAGAGGGAGAGAGAGGGGGGGGAGGGAGAGCATGGATCAAGGATGGAAGGGTCACTCAAAAAGAAATGAGTAATGTCGTCTGTCGTCATGTTGTGTCTGCTATACACGAATAATCACCCCTTTGATCCTCTCCATCGAAAGAGAGAAAGAGACGTCGATCTTTGTTGTGAGGGGACGAAACCAATGGAGAAAGAGGAAGATCAGAGGGAATAAGTCGTGACTGAGACTGTTGCATCCACTAGATCCCCCTTACTCATGGAGTAGCTTTCCCATTACACATAAAGTCCCTCGTTCCCTCCCTCTGATTCACTCCTACCGTATTTCCCAATGGAACCCATTCAGAAGAGATATTTCTCAAGGCTACGGTAGACGTGACTAAGGGCGATGAACGGGCATAGATACTATCGAGTCATCCCATTCCTCTTCAAAGTAACAGTGACGTAATCAGATGGGGGATACGGTAGTGAGTAAAGAGGGGATAAAGAGATGATTCAGTGAGAGAGAGTAGTCTCAGAAGGGAAGGCAGCTGGACTGTTTCGTCATTACAAATGCAGTGGAATAGAAAGAGAGTCTGGAAGTGGCGAAAGATCATTTCTTATTCTGCACTGAGTAATCAAACCAATTACGAAAGAGATTCAGTCCTTCTATGGATCGAATTTCAATGATGAATCCATCGAAACAATTACGCAATTTCCGATTCGTTTCGTTTTTCTTCCCCGGGAAAGGAGGGCCTACCCCTTTCGAAAGATACACAAACTCATATGGATGTTGTGAGGGAAGGAAGGAAGGAAGATATGCTAGCATCTGCAGTGAATCTTCTCCTCCTGCAGATGTGTGAGATGAAAGGGATAGAGAGAAGGAGTTGTTGTAGTAGTGAGACACGTCGTTGTCAGAAGTCATTGTGTTCCCTCAGGGTCTGAATCATCTCTTTCTCTCGATTAGTAAACACTGATTCACATGCAGTCTCTCTCTCTCTCTCCGTCTCAATATGACTCAGAATGGGCTGCTCTAATAAGCTCGTTTCCATCCATTTCTCTCATTCATCCAAAGAGCGATTCCCCCTTGGGGCACTTTTCCCTTTTTGGCAGAGTTGAAACTCTTAGCTAAAATTGGAAGTTAGATTGATTTACAGTAGTGATTCATTTGATTGGAAACCGTAAAATGAATCCATGACTTTTGTCCTTTGGATGCCCTTTCTGAATCATCTCTATCACTTACAGTATCCAGTTGGTGAAGATGATTAGTCAGAGAGGGAAACTAGTCTAGTTTGAGTGATTCCCTCCATGGATACTCACCCCTCTCTCTCGACCTTATGAATGGACAAGAAATGAGTCAGTGTGGTCATTCATAATCACTCTATTCTTCATCCTCATTCACTTCTTTATTATTCTTTGATGTAGGTCAAGACTCCCGAACCACCTTAAACGCTCTTAGATACTGGATCTTAGATAGTAATTGTTTCACGTTTTCTACAAATAGATTCTTCATTCTATTTTTGTATTGTATTTTTATCCGCACAGGTCTTCGCGTTTTTTTTCGATAGACGTCGTGGAATTTTCGTATGACTAAAAAGGGCTAGTCTATTCAGCCTATCCATCACAATAAGAATGAACGTAGAACGGAATTGACTTTGAAGATTCATTTTATTCCCTCCTCCTTTTCACTAATTCATTGGATGTTGACTACTCAATTGATGAGATACCAGTTCTTTCTCTTCTTTTCCACCGACCTCTCACTGGCCCTTTCATTCATTCCGTTCAATGGTTACGTCAGGAAGGATGGTCTCTCCCCTTAGTCATGGTATAAATCCAGAGAGTGATCACAATGAGTCATTCATTCTCTGCCCTAAGGGGACAACTCCACCCCATTCACTCTCCCCTCTCTCTTCCCTCTCTCCTTCTCTACCGTTCCCACACTTACGATCCTTCCCTCCATGAGCACTCGTTGACGAAGTACTTGTTTATCCCTTCTATCGTTCATACGACAAGTACATCCCCCTCTCCTTCTCTCCCTCTTTCTCTTATCACTTGTACTATCACTAATCTCTCATATCATAAGTGCTGTCCATCTTCATCTCTTACTCATCTCTCGAAGGCCTTTGTAATCTCTTCAATATTTTCTTCATCTCTTCATTCAATCATTCTTTCTGTATCTAGTCTTGTCTATCTCTCTATTTACAGTCTCATTCGTTCCTTCAATCTTGCTCACTTTACATCCATCGCCCGTAAAGGACGCTCAAACTTTGCAGAAATATCGAGTTACACTGTTTTACAGTCTGGTGAACTAACCAATTTATCGGATTCATTTCCCCAATGAAAATTCGATCTAAAACATATCCGTTCCTCATCTATCTCCTCTATTCTTCTCCTCCCTTCATTCCTCTCTTTTTCCTATCTCATTCCTTCACTGCACTCTTTCTACCCTCATGACTCATCTCTCGTGCTAACTCCATTCTTTTGCCCTCCCTCACTCTTAATTAGTAATTTAAACGATTACACTCATTCTTCCTCTTGTTCGTTCTCTCCTTTTGTAGTGTACTTCTTCCCCTTATCAATTATTGTCGTTCTCTTATCACTTAAAGTCTCAATCCAATTCATTCTCACGAACCATTCAATTCTATTCCAGAAGTGACTCATTCTTTCTCTCAATAAAACAGCGCGCTTTCATTTACTACACAACTCGATTGTTATTCTCTTCCTCATGTCAAACAGAAGAATGATTCCCTATTTGTCTCTCTCTATTGATAATCAATCCTCTTTCCTCTCTTCTTCTTGTAGACGACAACGTTGATATTGACGTGAGAGAAGGGACAAGTGGTTCCCCTTCTGTTTCGACTGCACCCTTTTGTTTGATGTCGTTCCCTCTTTCGTTTTGCAACTTCATACTCATACCGTGTCCCTCCCCCCCCCCCCTCACTTCTCTCTCTTCATCTCTAACTCCATTGAATGAGTATATCGAGAGGGTCAATCAGAGATCGTCCAATGACGTCACTAATTAGAGAAGACTAAATTAGTCTCATTTCAGGTAGACGCAGACTTTCTCGTATCACATTTACTCGGTACGATAGAAGATAAAGAATCACTCGGTCCATCGATGAATCTAGTTCTCTACGGGGGAAACGAAGACATGGAACAAGTGAGTTGAGAAAGATTATTTCACAAATCGATTTCTTCAGAGAAATATTTCTTAACCAAATCTTCCAGATTTCTCGTCCTACCGGTCTCTGTTTGAAACGAAAATTGGAAGGATGTCCATTGAAGTGAGTCATTTACTACGATTTGAAGAGTGATCTGAGAAAGTGACTAGTCGATAGCTAATAGATGCGAATTGATGGTGTATTTCGCAAGAGGAATCCTTCGAGATCAATGATTGATAAGGAGAGAGTATCTCACCATTCTCCACTTTCCTCATTCAGATGTGTATCCGACTCCCTTCCTCTCAACAACAATAACAATAACAACAAGGAGTCGTCAGCGAAGATCTGTCGATTGCTCAAGTCCAAACTGGATACTGTAGACTGCTTCAGTAGTGTACTCATGTTGGAAGGTGAGTCGTCGTCCATCTCATTGCACTCACTGCACCATCTCACTACACCACGACCCTTCATCTCATCTGACTTGTCTTGACTACTCCCTTCTGGAGATGAGTGACATGACTTGCCTCCCCCAGTCCTCCTTCTCTTTTCATTATATCCCCTCCTCCCTCCTCTCTTCCCTTTTCCCCTTCGGGATAAGAATCTCTCGATGGAGTCACTCAACTCTTCCCTTTAATTCATCCTGAGAGGGAGTCTCTCACATTTCTTCCCTTGTCTTCTTCTTTCTCTGCAGTATTCAATTCAATTTGTCTCTTCTTCGTCCTCTTCACCACTCATTCAGAAGGCGTCATCTTCTCTCTCTCTCTACTAACTATTCCCTCCCTTCCCTCCTCTCTACCGTCCCCTCCCTTCTCCCATCTCTTTCCACTTTACACATCTCTCATATGACTTCTTCTCTTCCTCTGACTCATCTCCATCGTCTACATCGTCTTCCTCTCCTTCTCCACTGCAGTCCTCACTCCTCCTTCCTCCCCCCCCTCCCCCTCCTTCGATCACAGATCTTCACTCCTTCCATATGCCATTCCTTCTCATGATTCAATCCGGTTGTATCCTCTCTCCCATCACCCTTTCCTCTCTCTCTCTCTCTTTCCCTTCCTACGTCACCATCTCATTCTACATTTATTAATTTCCAATTAGTCCTCATATTCTCGAAGCAGGAACAAGAGAGATAGATCTCTCTATCAATAAGTGTCAATGAGAGAGAGGGTGGAGGGGGACTAGTCCAGTCAATCATTTCCCTCATCTCTCTTCAACATCTCGCTACCTCGCCGCACTTTTTCATAAGGGCTAAAATATTGGTGCTGAGTCAGGGCCGTTAATCATTCTGCGGGTCTTCTCTTATATCCCATCGGTTCTTCGATGTTCTCCCCCCCCCCAACCTCTCTCCCTTCTCTTTCTCTGAATCGTCTTGGTGATGACAAGTGAGAGAATGACTCAGTCCTTCTCTTCATCTTCTCATTTTCCCTCCTTCTCAACTTGTAAATTCCTTCATCGTCGAATCAGTGAGATTCATGTTTCATTCCTCACAAATTCGTCGCATGTGAAATGGGGACTTTCAAATGGTCTCATTCGTCTCATTCTACTCTACGGACTACACTGGTAGATAGATACTACAGAATGACTCATTCCTCCTCTCCCTTCCTCCCCTCTCTCTCCCTTCTTCTTTCTTTCTCTCGCTTAGCTCATAATTCTCGTGGCTCTCTGAACGAAACTGCACGAAAATGCACGAAGAGCGAACAATATTGGCAGAATTATGAGAGAGTCACGAGGAGATAAAAATATTGATTAGATTAGAGGGATGAAGGTGCTTCTTCCCATGTGAAGTTCTGATGAAGAACATGGGATTATTCAGTTAGAGATAAGATTATGTCTCTTAGGGGAGAATTTCGTGGTGAAATATCACCTGTCTTCGTCATTTCCCCATGAAACTACGAGAATGGAGAAAGGACTGAATGGGAATGGGAGAACCCACGCGAAGAGAAGGACAATGGATGGAATCAGCTGGGGAGAGGGAAAGAAGGGGGAGGGAGTTCCTCCCCCCTCCCTCCCTCTCTATCGATTCCCTCCCCTAAGGGGTCTTGTGAGAAGAAGACTCCCATTCAACTATACAACATTTACTCATAATCGTCCCTTCCAATGGCTAAGAAGAAGAGAAGAAATGGAAGAAGAAGGAAGAATACAAGGAAGGATGAAACTGTCGTTGAACCAAAGAGGATTCGTCCTGATTCACTTCTTCTCAATGGTAGGTCACGAGTAGAAGTTGAGTCATTCTGAACAACTGACTATTAATCACTACTTCTTTCGTCGTTCTATCAACTTTCTCTTCTCTGAATGTACTAGAACAGTCTCTCTTCTTCTCTTTCTATCGGATTATTGTCCTTGACTCATTATTATTCCCATTCTTTATTCCATTCTTGACTACCAATAACACTAATAATATCGAGGAATGAGTAATCACATGGTTTGATCTACTCTTTTTCTCTTCCCTCTCTTTCTCTCTCTTTCTCTCTCTCTTCATCTCGAATGTTTCTTAGAACCAGTTGGCTTATGAGATCGAGAGAAGGAGAGAAAACGAGTGTTCATTCTAAATCCCAATCTCTCTCTCTTCAATCTGCATAATCTCTATCTTTCTCTCTTTCTCTACCTTCTCTTCAATTTCCATTCTCTCCCATTTATTCTCTTTCTCTAATCTTTGCAATGATTCAAGGGGTGAAAATGGAAACTCTCACAGTTCCATCACATTTTTCATCCCTCTGAATGAGATGACTACTCTCTCCTTCTGTATAACCATCTGCTCCCATTGTGATTATTCCATGTGACTCATTGTACTCAATCAATCAATCAATACTACAGTATACCCTCTCTCTACCGTATCTCCTTTCCCTTCCAATCGATCGCGAACTGCACACATTGGAGTGACTCATGTCCTTGTTTTCTCTTCTCCCTTCTTTCTCTCTCTGCGCTCTCCTCTCTTTGCCCACTCTCTCATTCTCCCTCTCTAGTTTGCTCATTCTCTCTTCATTTCTCATTGTCTGCCCTCTCTCTATTCGCAATGTTCCCTCTTCTCTACTCTGATTCAATAGATAGAACGACAATCTCTCTCTCTCTATTCTCTTCTCTCCGATCGGTAGTCATTGTGACCTACCCTTTCCATCAATCGATATCCATTCTATCGTAGTGTTGACTCACTCTCTTCATTTGACCACGTGATTTCATCTCCTCTTTCTACCTTCTACTCCATTCTTCCATTCAATCTCAACTACACCTTTCACATCAACGAGATCGGCACTATTTCACAATCCATTTCTCGAGTTTTTGAACTGAAAACATGACAAGGAAAGTGTGATTTATTCCCCTCGTTCCTTCCAATTTCAACATTTGCATCACTCTCTCTCTCTTCTCTCATTGAATGGCATCACACTCCACTGGTAATTCCCTCTTCTCCAATCCTCCTTCCATCCATACCGTATTCTTCCTACTGTAACCTATCCTCTCTTCAGGTGGTTTCTCCTCCTTCTCATCTGCATTTCCATCATTGATCGAATCAACATCATCTCCATCTCTTCCTCCTATTCTTCTCTCTCCTCTTTCTCATTCTGTTCATCCGTCCTCAGCTCCTCCTTCCATGCACTCCCAAGTGCCCGGAGGCAGCCAATCTCAGGTATTTTTTATTTTATTTAATTCACCGGTGAACCTTCCTCTTCTCCAAAGTTTGTAAGACATTTCTCACATTGCAAAGATCTCTTCGTCCGATAGCGATCTTGTTATTCACCTTCTCTCTCTTCAGCCATGTCTTTCTGAACGACCAAATGGACCGACGATGATCCTTCCTTTCCTTTATCTCGGATCACAACAAGATGCTATGAATACTGAGATGCTCAAGGTGATCTTTGATCTCTCCCCTCTCCATCTGTTCATCTGTTATCGTCTCCTCATTGACTCGTGAGAAGGAACAAGTGGTGTCTGGAATGAGTCAGACTACGTCATTCGCCTATTTCTTTCACTGGGTCAAAAAGATGAGCGGGTGAAAGATGGGAGAAGAGTAGATCAATGAGTCATTCCAATCATGAGAGAGTACACAGTTCGACCCACGCCCACCCAATAACAACTGATAACTACTACCGTAGGATGATTGTGTGGTTCGATGGTGAGATTTGATAATGGTCGTCCTTTCAGGAGTGTGGTATCGAATACGTCATGAATCTATCGGTGACTTGTCCTCGTGCGATCAGTGTAAAAGACGACGAAGAACACTTCCTGAGGATACCCGTCAATGATTCGTATATGGACAAACTATATCCATACTTCAATGATGCTTTCCAATTTCTAGGTAAGGTAACAAACAAATTTATAAAAGCCTACAGAAACGCAATCAAAATGTGGAGTAAATTAGATGTTCATTAGAATACGGTCATTAACCTTCTTCTCTTTCAGAAAAGGTACGTGAGAACAATAAGATCGTTCTCGTTCATTGTTTGGCGGGAATCTCACGATCTCCCACAATGTGCATCTCATACATCATGAAATACCTTAAAATGGATTCAGAAGACGCATACAAGTATGTGATCTTTGATCTCTGACCCTGCATATTCAATTCTAACTCATAAATTCTAGATTCGTGAAAGCCCGTCGCAGTACGATTTCGCCCAATTTCAACTTCATGGGCCAACTCCTCGAATATGAAAGGAGACTACGGTAAGAATCCATTATCGATCCAAAACTATCTTGATCAGTAGTGACCATCCCCTTTTCAGTGACGAAGGAGTGCTTCCAATGAAGGAAACGAAGGAGAAATTGGATTGTTCTCCATTGGAAAAGTCATCTCGACCCGTCAGTTATCGATTCGCTCATCCCATCTACCGTACTCTTCTCTCTTCAGAACTGCTGTCTCGCGCCCTTGATGAAAATGCCCAAAATGCCGAAATCCTCTTCGTCGCACGCCATATTGACGTCATCTTCGAGAAGTCGCATTCCAAAGGTACTGTAGGACGATGGGTACTGTAGAATACTGTATCTCAATCGATAGACTCTTCTGTAACCACTGCTGTTCAGGAAGAAGGAGTGCGAGAAGAAGACGAAGAGACAGAAGAAGAATTTCCATCGACAGAAAGAAATGAGAATGGGAAAAGGGAAATGCAATCGACTCCTCCTCGTAGTGAAAGTGGATCAGATGGATGTCGATCGGGGTTTGTATCTGCCCCTTCCCCGCCCCCGGAGGAAGTACAAAGACCGAAGGTACGGTAGATACGGTAGATGGATGATTATCAATTGATTATTCAGATGCTTTTCTCTCGTCCTCGTCGATTGGATGAGAAACCGTCATGTTCTTCCCTTGCTCCATCTCCGAAGAATGAAGAATTACCCTCACCATCGACAGAATTGAGCAAATTGAGCTTCGATCAATCGACGAGGTTCGTATTCAAGAGACCATCGTGGAAATTGGGGATGGACTGAGCTCAATAACTCTTCAAAATCACATATTTTTTGCTATGTTTTATCCATTAGTATCATGAATACATAGGAGTATAGATTGATGTACAAATGTTCTGTTACTGATCACACACGGTTTCTCCATGACTCAATAAAGTCCTCCTCTCTATCTTCTTTCTCTTCTACAGACGTTCTCCTCTTCCTCATCGTCGTCCAATCGATCTTTCATTCTCAATCACTTCTTCTTTCTCTGCCAATCCATGTTTCGTCTCACCTCAACAAGTTCATATGATCAGAAGAGAAGAGTGTGGAGTGCAAGGGAAAGCCCCTTCGGTGAGTGAACAACGTCTTTAGTTAGCTGGAATATTTTCAAAGATTCAAATCTAAAATAACGATATCTTCTTCAGACCTCATCGACCTCAACAGCGAACCCAATCTTTGAATCTCCCTCCTCCGAGGAACCATCGTCATCGAAATCGAAAGAGTCCTACTTCTCACGACTCTCTAATATCTTCAAAAGAAACTCGCATAGCGTGCGTTTTCATTCGTTATATTCCTTCCAAAAATATTAATCAATAATCCCATAATAACAGTATGTTTCTTCAGGTAACTCGTCCAGATTGTCTCGAGAAGTCAGGAGAACCTCATCATTATTCCCGTTCGTCCTCTCGTCTCTCATCTGATTCACTTGGATCTTCTCTTCTCTCCTCTTCTACAGGGGTCAGCCGATCATCCATTCACGTTAGCATTTATTCTCTTCCCCTTTGTTCTGCACTCTCTATCCCTCGCGATGACTAATGTTCGGACACTTTGTGAAATTCGAAAACTTTATACTGAAAAAGTTTCCGATTCATGCCAAGATCTTGAACGTTGATAATTCTTTGCACTTGTCTCTCGAGTCCATTCTAATTGGTTCTCTATTTCAGACAGGATCTCATCTATCATCTCTTCCTGAACATTCGGATGAGAGTGGATATGCTCATTCATCAACTGATTCCTTTCGAATGGCACGTGATGATCCAGAAAGAGCCTCACTTGGAAGCACTTCATCACATGAAATTACTGTCAACTGATATCATTTAGTTGACCCATCAAACTGAAAGATCAAAGATCAATTATATTGTTAGACGCTGCAAATGTTTATATCTTGCTATTATCCATTGTTTTACATAAGCGAGATAATCGATATCTCTTTCGGGTTTCAGTATAATCTGCCTCACTCCATTAACCCGATAAGCTCCCTTCTTCAAATGTGATAGCCCTCCTTTCTCCTTCCTTCACCTCTTCCACCGTATCACTCACGGTGTATCTGTGCACATACCTATTACTCATCGAGAACGGGTACACTGCCAATCTGCGACTTGCACCCTTCACCACCGTGCTCTTTAGCACACCGCACACCACTTCTCCCTTCCCTCTCCCCTCTAGTCTCCCATTCGCAGTCTGTCCCCGTTCTCTTATTCACTCTCATTCTATCATCGGGTTACTGTATTCATAGTGTCGTGTGATCGACGTTTCCAGTCCATATTTATTACTCAGCGGATCAATTTCTCATCGATAAAACGTCGTTTACGAAAACAGGCTGTGCTGTGTGTTATCAATCACAATGGAGTGGTATCAATCGAGGTCTATTCAAGGCAGTAGAAGTACAGTATGCATTCCTAGTGAACCATGAGGTTATTATTAACTCCCTCTATAATCAGAAGGCAACAAGTAAGAGACACGGGGACAATGAGACACGTAGTGTCGAGGAGTGAGAAACTGCGGCAATGCGGATACGGTAGTCACACCGAGAGAATACGGTAGATAGATAGATATCGATCAGATCGATGGAACGGCTGCCTTAAGGGCATTTTCGAGATCGGCGATCAAATCGTCCTTATCTTCAATTCCAACGGAGAGTCTGAAAAGATCAAATCCACATTTGGGTATTTAGAATGAATTATTGTTCTTCGCAGACCATGAAAAATCTAACAAAAAATTATGAAGTGATCGGATCTCCTACCTGATTAGGTTATCAGTGATTCCCAGCTTAGCTCTATCCTCTTCAGGGACGGAAGCATGGGTCATCACGGAGGGAAGTTCAGCTAATGATTCGTATCCACCGAGAGATTCAGCCAGTGTGAACACCTCAAGGGATTCTATCTTGATCTCCCCGATTAGCATTTAGCTGGAATCTATTTCGAATGTCCTTTCAAATCATCAGAAAGGTGTTATTGATTTGATTTATTGCATTTGCCGTGAAGGTTAAAAATTACCTTGACGGCCTTGAAGAATCTCTGTGACTCTTGGAGTCCTCCCTTCAGATAGAATGAGATCATTCCACTCATTCCCTTTGTTTGCTTACGATGAACTTCATGCTGAGGATGAGAGGGAAGAGCAGGGTATAGAACCTGAAGGAATTATTGATTGATTCAATCGATTGATCAATCTACCGTACCTTCTCAACTCGCTCGTTCTTCTCAAGATACTGAGCGACAGCAAGAGCATTCTCGTAGTGAGCCTTCATTCGCAGCTGAAATTAAATCAATTAGTGATCAGTCGATTGAATAATCATTTGGAAACTTACGTGGAGGGTCTTGATTCCTCTGTTGACGAGGAAGCAATCGAAGGGAGAGGGAACGGCTCCAACGGCTGGAAAGATCAAAGATCACCCAAGGAAGATCATAGATCACATTCGATCATAGTGGCAAGAGGCCTACCCAATTGCTGGAAGAATAGATGGTCCTTGATATCTTCTCTATCGGTCATCACACATCCCATCACAACATCGGAGTGTCCATTGATGTACTTAGTAATCGAATGGACAACCACATCCGCTCCGAGGGAGAGAGGACGCTCAATGGGATAACGGTTACTCGAGGAAATCAGAAGGATGGCATCGTTGAGAACACAGTTTCAAATACAGGTCGCTGTCTCTTCATTTCGCACACTGTCTCGCCCGCTTGAGTGACGAGAGAGTGTGTATAATGAAGAGACCGATCTCAATTCGATAGTGAATTCCAACCTGGAAGTAGGGTGACATGAATGTGTTATCGACGACAACGATGATATCGGGATTGGCCTTTCTCGCGGCAGCAACGACTGCTTGGATGTCGACTACTTTGAGAAGAGGGTTGGACGGAGACTCGAACCATACCATCTGGAAATCATTTTATGATGATGGATTGAAAATTATCGTAGAATTGAAGCATCATTCTTGAATACGATCGTAATCTCTCCTCACCTTAGTATTGGGCTTGAACGCCTTCTCGATTTCTCCTTGCTTAGTAAGATCAACGAAGGAAGCTTCGAGTCCGTGATGAGGGATGGATACTTTGCGGAGGAATCGCTGAGTGCCTGAATCAAGGGATACGGTAAGATGACTGCAGTATTCTTCAGTGGGGATATAAGTAGATAATCGATTACCTCCATACACGTCATCAGAGCAGATAACGTGATCTCCAGTCTTCAATTTATTAACGATGGCAGAGGATGAAGCGAGACCCGAACCGAAGGTGAAACCTACAAGGAAATAAATCCATTATTAGCCCGAATGAACCACATTGGGTGTCAGTTTGAACTCATCTACATTCTTTCTCATTCGTAAATTCTAAAGGGTGTAAATGGGGTGATCGACCAATCGCCTTGACACGTGTGGCTCTTCTCACTCTTTGCAGTTTTGCAAAGCCATTCCTTCACTTTCTTTTCCATCATCGAAATGGCCCACGCTGTCATCTCCCTCCTCCTCCCTTCCCTTCCTGCTCACTAATCACAGTTTGCACTAGTTCTCAATCATTTTCTCATTGAAGAAAGAGGATGATTGGAGGTTAATCTCCGGAAGAAATGACAGACAATTCGACCAATTCGTTTAGTAGAAGGGAAGGGAAAATTAGCTGTACAGAAAGTGTCATTCTTACTCAGTTCCAAGAACTGTAATCCATTCTCTGCACGATTCGATCGCTAAACTTTCTATTTCAGATCTCCTCATGGTTTTACAACCCGTCGTTATTGCGCAGTTTCACTTGGGCATAAGAAATCGTAAAAAGAAGAAGAAGAAGAGATCAAAGCGTTAGCTCTCAAAGATCACCGATGGTTTTATGAAGAACAATAAACTTACAATATTTAGCGTCTTCGAGAGCTGCAAGATTCGCTTGGAGAACGTCTCTCGTGGGGTTACCAGCACGGGAATAATCGTGAGCCTCAAATTGATCTTTAATCTCTACTCATCTTCTCTTCTCCTTACCTTGGGCTGTCCGGGGGCATCCTGCTTGTAAGTAGTGGAGAGAGAGATGAGAGGAACAACCTGAAACAGATTGAGAGTGGATTGGCAACAGTTGTCGTGTGTTCTGTGATCAGATGAGGGAAACGGGAGACTGAGTGAGATGAGTTTCGCCCATCCCTCAACTGGGGTTAGCCAAAACAGTGAGTTTCTATCTTGTTTTTCAAAACAAGGAAATGATTCATCTTCTTCTTCATACCTGGTTCATTTCCCATTGTTCGGGTTCTTGTCCAACGTGGACGGCATTCGTTCCGAATCCAGGGAAGGTCGACATCTACAATGATTGGAAATCTCAATGGGATTGAGAGACAGATAAGGGACGACAAATCAGAACACTCGACATGCAAACTATCCAAACTATTGAACAATCTGAGCTAGACTAATTGCCTTACGGAATTGCTATAACTTCTAGCGAAGTGAGTGATCGCTCTTCTTAGCATCGAATACTAAATCGATAGCTTCAACTCATTAAAGGAGCATTCAAGAAAATGATCCTATCACTCTATTTTGTCACCGTAAGTGACGGACGGTAACGAGATAAGGCCACAATTCGGCTCTGTCTGGATTTTGGGTGGTGATAACAGATAAGAGATGGAGTTCAGAGGGAAGTGAAGAGATAAGAGAGAATGAATGAAGAGATGGAGCTACTCTTTATATTGAGATGAGAGAGGAGAAGAGGGAGTAGAGAAAGAGAAGAAGAAGGAAGAAGGGGGGAAAAGAGACAGAGAAGGAGGGAACAAAAGTGATCTCTTTTCTGTCTTTGAAACGGACTCAACCACGTGGGAAGGTAAAGGGCGAATCAGCTGAGAAAAAGAGGAAGAACTTGAATAATGGAGCCGCCTATCACGTTGTTCTCTGTTAGACGAACGAATACAAACATGGAAAAATTACAATGGAAGGTTAGTAATCGAAGTGGTTGTCCAGGTAACTGTAGAATATCGGACTTCAGTTGTTCTTCAAACGGGAACAGACAGTCTAGAGGAAGAATAAGGAAAGGTCGAAAGAGGAGAAGGGCAGTGTACTATGAAGGAAAGAGAAGAGAGAGAGAGAGAGATACTGAAGAGAGAAGGAGAGGAATGAGAAGCAGAGTGAAGAGAGAGAAAGAAAGAGCCACCACTCGTCTACACGAAACATCGATGACTGGAGGAGATGAGGGAGAGAAGGAAGAGGGAGAGAGGGTATTTGAGGACGGAAGAATGGATGATCAACTATCAATTGGCAGTTGCATCAGCTGTATTATCTAATCAGCAAGGTGGAAAGCGTCAGCCGGACTAATGAGAGAAATGAATGGGATGAGAGAGCGATTGAAGAATAAACGTAATAGTCGAGATAATCTTTTGATCTTTGATTCATTGTTCCCACCTTAACGGGTTGTAGCGCACAAAAGAAAGAGGGGAAGACGATGAAGGAAGAATCTATGAGGAGTAAATGATGATTGGAGCTCCACTCTTTATATACCAGGCAGTCTCATTTTTATATATTGTAGTGTATGACTAGAAAGCAGATACTACACAACAACATTTAGAGGACGGAACACTTTTTCATTCTCATTCATTCGCTCTTTTTCTTCTCTAGTTGTGTTCTACCAACTGACCCTCGTGTGTGTGATGATTTTCCATTAAAGTGACGAGCACAGAAAATACACACCCGATCAGAATGAGATGTCACATCATAAGAAGAAGGTTAAGTAATAGTAGAGAAACTTGACACTAGATATTTTTTTCGTTATTGTCATCACAACGAATCACTTTTTTCTTCCTTATTTTTTGTGAGTTTCAATGTTCTCTGCTCACACTTTTCGTGACAGATGGCAAGGACTACGCAGTATATTGTTTATTCGATGAGTGTCCATAGAGTAGGACGATTGATCTATTGTATCTGTACTATTGTTTCCGTGGGAATTTCTCCCAATGACGCTTCTCTCTGTGCATACTCCACATAGCAAGCAATCCTTATCAGAATCTATTATCATCCTCTCGAAGTGACACTTTCACTTCAAATTCCATGAAAATTATCTGAATCAGGAAAATTCTTTTATCGTGACAAGGCACCAACCGTTTTTTGGAAAATTTTCAACCAGAAAATATTTCGGGATGATTCATAATTTATCATCTCAAATAAAAAAAATTCAGAAAATATTCTGCAAAGCGAAGGACCAATTATTCTTTCTCTTTGCATCCCTTCCTTTTTTTATTTCTTTGAGATCCCCGGAAGAAAAGTGTCTTTCTCAATAGTTGATTCTCGATTCTTCACTTCTGCTGATTATCCATTTGTTTCCCCTCTTGCACCCATTGCAATCTGTCTGTTATTCCCCTCTCTTCAGTCGATGGATGAGCAACACCATGTATTCCAATTAACACGACAACGTGAACAATCAGAAGAACATTCAACAAGGACTAATGGGGAGGGGGGGGGGCACTCTTCGAGATACAATCCCATTGTGAGACCGGATAGATGGAGGGACGAGACTGCTCTCTCCAACCTCCAAGACTACGGTACAACCGAAGTAAAGACACCATCCGCACTGTGTTTAGTCCAGGCAGATGGCTGGTCTCACGGGGATACGGTATTCTACTAAGTGAATCGATCTAAGAACGGGGAGGGGGGATACCACGGGGTGGATGCATCTAAAGGGTAGGGACACATGCAACAAGTGAGAGGACGACGTAAAATGTGGCAGCATCGGCAAAGAATAAGATATACGGTATGTGATACGGTCTCATCGGGAAAATCGAGTATGAGAGAGGAGAGGGATACGGTACGCACGAGAGAGAATACGGTAGGCAAACGCTTCCCATGTTACTCATCGATACGACCGAAAGCAACAATTTTGTATTTGGTTTTTATGAATATTTTTGTGGGGTTGGATAAAAGCAAAAATGAATCTCGATTATTAAAAAAGGGGCGAATTGAATTAGCTAAGCTTTAGAAGGAGTGAGAAGGGAGAGAAAGGAGTAACAACGTGTACATATCTAATCAGATAACCTATATGATGCGATTGGTGAGCGTGTGAGAGTGGATGTGAAAGGGATGAATGGTCGGTGTGTGGAAGGGAGGGAGGGTGAGCAAGTATCGATTGAAGAGAGGGGGAGGGGTACGGTAAAACGACTGAAATGATTGGGATGAAAGGCAGGGACGGGACATTATCACCACGTAGAGACAGAATTATTTCCATCGAGTAAATAATGTTACGAGACAAAAATTAACGAAGAATTTGATAGGGGAGACAACATTAGCGAAACAGAATAAAACGAACCCAAACCAGGAAATAACAGAAACCCAAAAACATAGTAATAAAGAACATTATTGAATGAGATAACATAAACGATAAGGGAGTAAGGGGGAGGGGTAGGGGGAGTGCATAGTGCGATGGGGGGATGGTGCAGTGAGTGCGAGAAATGGGAAATAGCAGAACACACGGATAGTAACAGTGAGTGTCATGTGGATGAACAAGTGAATATGGAGAGAAGGGGGAGAATCAACTAAGGGAAGGGGGATCAACACGGGATTAGATAGAAGAAGACCACTATGATATCGATTGATTGATGAACAGTAGATTGACGAGGATGGAATGACAACGATGAAATGAGACCACAGGGTACAACACTTCTCTCCTCTCTCTCCCTTGAGGGAAAGAGAGGAAAGATCAACAACAAGGGTACCTATGAGGGGATACAATGTGAGTACACTCATGGAGAGACTTCATCAAGGATCAATCAATACTCGAGAGACTACGATAACAACGAGGAAAGGGATGAAGATAGAAGGATAGAGAGAAGGGAAGAACGATGGAGTGAGAAGGGATGACCTCGTAGATGGAATAGATTGATGGAGAAGAAGGGAGAGAGAAGGAAGAACACTCGTACTCAATCAACACTCCTGTCGCTCACTCTCCCATCACCAATATCTGAAATGGTTACTGTAATCCCATGGACTACCGTAACCTAGAGAGAAGAGCACAGTACCTTAGAATCGATCTATAAGATGGGCCGGAGGAACTTCCAACATCTGGATGAGTTTCTCCCATAGTGCACGATTAGCACAGAGTGAGAGGATGACTCGTTGAATCTCACATCTCTTCTGATCTACTGAGAAATCCGGATATTCGGCTACGAAGTCGAATGATTCCATCTGAAAAACATATACTTCATTCGATTGTTGTAGTTACAAATCGATTGCATCCCACCGTATCCTCACCTACCGTACCCCTATAGATATCAAATACCGTACCTTCTTTGGTGGATTTAGAAGGAATCTTCGTGCATACTCCAACACGTACAGTCCACAATCGTAGTGATTCTCTTGTTGTTGAAGATTCGATGGAACGAAGGGAACAACGAGAGACGTTTCCATCGATGGACACACGCAAGCACCACCACGAGATGTGTGAGTGTACTGTAGAGAGAAGAGATTATCGATTAGAACTACCGTATCCCTCATCGTCTCCTTCTCAACCATACCTTGAAGAAGTCAGCAATGAGCTGAGCAGCAGATCGAAGATCATTCGGATCACTTGCCAATTGAGAATCGAAGCAGATAATACGAGAATGAGAAGTGAATGGATGACAGACCATTATGAGAGACCTGTAAGCGAAGAGACTCTTCTTCTCTTGTATTCCCCCTTTTCCATTCAATTCCATCTTCACACATGCAATAATACACCTCTTATCCCTTGTTATTCCCTTCCTCCCTTCTTCTTCTTATTTTTCCCTCCATCCATCTCTATTTTTCTATTCTGAGATCTCCTTGGGAACGGTGCTAGTCTGCGGCTTCTTCCCCTCCAAAAGACCACCCATTCAATCCTCCATTTACTCCCTAAACGGGGCAAAAACGAGACCCATTTCTTTCACTCGTACAACGGGAGTGTGAGAATAAGCCAATGGAGCAACAAGAAGAAGGAAGAGGAAAAGGGCTTATAATGGATTCATGCACTTTGCCCTCTCTCTCTCTCTCTCTTCACTCTTCACTCTTCACTCTTCACTCTTCATTCCTCTTCTCCTCTGAATATCCAATCACTCACAAGAAGCCAATCCATCCTTTCGTTTCGCATTCTCTTCCACACAAAAAATCAGAAGAAAAATAGATAGTTTGGACTCTCTTTTACACTGAATACACGAGAGGAAAGAGAGTAGATGTATACAATCCCTCCTTTGCGTGTATACACTGTATTCCTTCTCTCTCTCTCTTTCCATTCCATGGCTATTCCTTCCCCTTCTCCCTTCTTCTCTTCAGTTCCATCTCCCCCAGCCATCTTCTATTTGCTTGAACTATATGCCATTGGAGACTCCGTCCCTCGTTCCCTTTCTCCCTCCCCTCTCCCCTTTCCCTTCTCCTCTTCTTCTGTCTAGGCACGACCAGTCTAAAAACCGCTTACCCCCGTCCCTCGTCCCCCCCTCTCTCTAGCACACTCAGAGTTAAATGAAAGATGAGGGAGAGGGGAGAGGGAACGGTAGAGGAGATTCAGCTGAGACATGAATAGAGAATAAGAGAGGAAGAGAGAGGAAGGAGAGGGAATGGTCAATCTCGATGAAAGTGAGAAAGGAATGTAGACTGAAGAGAGGAGAATGAACAGTGAATGAAGCACATGAGAGATAGTTAGCGATAGACAAGAGTAGAGAAGGAGATGAAGTAATCTAGCCTTGAACCCCTTTCTCCCCTCCTTCTCTTCCTCGTATACTCTTCATACCACAGTAGATTTCTCTTTGATCTCTTCCCCTCATCTAATCCCATCCCATCCCATTCCGTCCCTTCCATTTTCATTTCTTCCTGTCAATCACATCCCTTTTGCACGACTTCATCTCTTAATTGACGCAGTCTGAGTATGGCTCCATGATTTCACTGATAGGCGCCCCCTCTCCTTCTCCCTATCTCCCTCCCTTTATTCCCTTCGGTGATGTCCCCATCGGAAAAGCCACGTCTTATCAATACTCGCAACACTTAGAGGGGAGGAAGCACCCCTCTGATGATTAGACACCCCCCCCCCTCTCCCTTCTCCCTTCCCTCCTTTCTTCTTCACGTTGGAGGAGACAAAAAAGTGCGCACGCTGCATCGATTGGTTTTAAAGAGGAGAGAAGAGAAGGGGGGACGAAACATTGGTTTCTCTGCCCCATCCATCTCACCCCTCCCCTTCTCTCCTCTCCCCTTCCACTCGCAACATTTTCGCAAGAAGGGGCGAGAGAGAAAGAGACGGGCACACAAAGAGTTCAACGCACGCTTTCTGCCAATGGAGGAATGAGAGAAGGGAGAGGGGGGGACCAAGAGAAGAGATGAGAAGAGAGAGACACGCAAAAGTGCAACTCCCTACACAGTAAGAGAGGGCGCGCGCCAATGAAGAACTACCGTATACAACAACCAATCACAATAAGAAATCGATAAACAGTAATATAATCAATCAATACTCACCAGTGTTCCCATTCATTAACAGGAATAACGACGTAATCGACATCAACCAGCTCGAAATCCGTCACAAACTCAAGAATGTCCTCGAATCGAGCGTGATCCTGAACGGATAGATCATTACTACTGTACTTACTATCATACAGTATCCCCCTCCCCCATCTATCGATCGATCTTCTGACCCCCCCCTCCCCTTCCCTTTCTCCTTCTGCCCTCATCATCAATCCGACTTCATCTCATATCATAGTTCTCTTGGATCAGACTCTCCCTTCTTTTCCTCCCTTTCCTCTCTCCTATTCGTGCACTCTTTTCTCCCCTTCAATTCAAGCCTTGCACCCTCCCCAATGTGTAACGAATCGAGTAGTGAGAGATGGGAAGGGGAAGGGGAGGGAGGGGGGGGGGGTGGAAAGGGGAGGAAGGGGCGACAACTGCTATGATAAGCTCCCCCCTCGAGCAGTGGAATGAGATTGAAGAGACAGATTCGACAGATTCGACTACCATTGCTGTATCCCCTCCCTCCTTCCCTTCTCGATCAATCCATCTTATCAAGATAGAGCACAGAGGGGGTTATAAACGAGAGTATGGTCATCAATATCTCTCTTGATGGAGGAACATAACCACTGCCTGTTTGGATCCCCCTCTACACACACTCATAAACCATCGAGGGGATGCCCTTCCCTCTTCCCCTCTCTTCCTTCCTCTTCCCTATGGGCAAAACAACACTGATCAGCAACACTCCTCTCTCTCTCTTCCTTCTGTCAGCATAGCTATCCAAACCCGGCCAGAGGGGGGATTAGTCCTATCCGAGTGCATATCCTCCATCGAGGACGAGGAATGGTAATGGTCGTCCTTCTCATCGTGTAACACTACACTTCTTCCTGCTCACCTTCTCTGTCTCCGTCATACTCTCCACATCATCCGGCAGCGAGTTCTGTCTCATACTCAGATTGTGCCAGAACACCGAAGGGAGTACGGTCACACGACGATCACTGCAAAGGGATCATTAGGGAACGTCGTCTATTGGTGGTGTAGTGTGTGGTGTAGATGACTCACGGTTCGTCCGGAAGGAGATGCTCTACTATATGATTGAGATAGAAGTCGATTATGGTATCATTGAGATAATCTCCCTCTTGGAGACAAAGGAAATCCGATAGACGAAGGGAAAGAGATTGGAAGGGAAAGCGAATCCGAAGCATCTCAGTTGATGAAGCTAGCAGATAGGCACCTCCCTTTCCTACTCCTACTCCTCCTCCTTTCACCTTAGCTCCTTCCTCAGAATCCTGAATAAACTCAGTTATCGATCGATTCCATGTGTTATCTACCGTACCTCATCCTCTTCATCATAATGAGATCCATTGTTAACAGGTCCAGAAAGGGATTGATCAAGAATGGAATCATCCTCATCACTGCTACTCTCCATTAGAGGAGCAGTCATCTTACGGATTGACGTCGTCGACGAACAATCTGATTGCCAATATGCATCTGAAAGGAGGGAGACGTTACGGTAGACAATCAGGGAGAGAAGCAAGTGATACGGTAGTCCGTCTACACTTTTCACTTTTTGTCCATTGAATTAGCCTCAATATGTGTCCTCTACGTGGAGGGATACACACACAGAATCAAAGGAGGGAATGGTAGCCATTTATCCCCCTTCTCTCTCCTCTCACTTCCCCCTTTCCACTGTCCCTTCTCTTATTGACTCCCAATATTGTTGTGTCTATTGTAGGCAGTCACTTTTTAGGGTGGCACTACGCATTGATCTCACGCTGTGAGCAAGGGAATCTACTGTGAGAAAGAGTCCAGAGAGAAGGAAAGAGAGACTGGAAGGAAGGGAGACTGTCTAGTAGAGAGAGAGACAAAGAGATTGAAGTATCGAGTGTCAATCCCATACGGTTTATCGCTTTTCGTCTCATCCCCTAAAGGGAGAGAAAGGGGAGATCTAGTCGAGGGAGAGAGGGGTATCCCCAATTGAGCTGTTCTTCCCCTCCTCCCTCTATCTCTGCTCAATCTAGACTATATTTCGACCACTATTCTTCTAGTGATATCTCACTAAGATGGTGTTTCCAAAACTTAGTCGGAGTGTTAGTGCAAGAGGAAGGAAGGAAACAGTTCGAGATGGGGAATGGTGTGACCATCGAGAGAGAAGATAGACGAGAAGGTAAGGAGTAGGTCACTGGTAGGTCATCCCCTCCCCTCTCTCTCTCTCTCTTACCATCCATAGCGTAATCCTCATCCATCTCTTCGTCTTCTAACATATCATCGTAATCGACACCACGAAGAAGCTGCTCCTTGAAAGGGAAAGATTGATTAGATTCCCTTCTCTCTCCTCCTCTTGTAGACATACTAACTAATGGGACTGCTTTCATCTTTCCATCGAATGGTAGATCAAAGGAAAGGAAAGGATCAATTTCTTATTCTACCTGCAGATCAAGTTCGTGTTCCTCACTATTTAAATCCTCATCGTCAGAACAAGACGCCATCTGTAAGGAAGAGTGATCAATCGATAGTGTGCTCACTCTTTTCCCCCTTCCTCATCTCATCTCAGGTAAAAGATGCGATTCCTTTGAAATGGATAAAAGAAAGTAGATTGTTTACCTCCATGCACTCATTCGAGTACTCGTCAGGAAAGTGAGAGTAGTGAGAGAAGTCAATCGCAGAGGCCAACTCCATTTTAGAAGGAAGAATAACAACAAGTAACGGGATAAGGAAGAGCCGCTATATCAACATGTGAAGGCAATCACCTGAGAGAGAATATTATCGATTGATTAGGAATGAATGAATTGAAAAGTCTTGGAAAAGGACGACGGAGCGACAATTCTACACGTTGCACAATAAAGAAGAAGGACGAGAGGAGGGAGGCGGGGCAGAGGAGAGGATAGAGAGAGAGAGAGAGAGAAAATAGGAAAGGAGAGGGGATGGAAGAGATAGGAGAGAAGTGAACTATGAGACGTGTGGAATGAATGAAGCAACGGAAGAGAGACTAAGAGTACAAATGATAACGACTGACTGATACTCAATGATAGGCAGACTGAATTGATAAGTGTGAGAGAGAGGAGAGAGGACATTGAGGGCAGAGAGGTCAGGACACAAGGGAAGGGAATTCCCAGTCTCATCCAATTGAATGGAAATGAGTGAAGTGACCAGATGGATTAGAGACAAGTGGGGGTAAATAATAATGAGATTGAGAATATACGAAGGAAGGACTTTAGCCAATGCTACGTTCCAATGACGAAAATGAACAGAATGAGATGGAAAATGTCATCCATTTGGTAAAGAAAAGAATGGGGAGGAAAGGTGACTGGGAGAAGGGAAAAGAGCAATGGAATCACCTCTCTATGAAGGGGGGACGGGACAGTATGGTGGAGGTGGAATGGGAAAAGGACAGACACAACGGACCGTCTATCTCTTTCGCATCTTAATGACCTGTGAGTCTGAATATCCTCCGTTGTAACGGTGCCATAGGACAGAAGAAGCAGTGTAGAAAGGGAAGGAGAGCATAGCCACTGGATAATATTTACTATCTCTTATCCCTTCCCCTCATCTTGTCCCTTCTTCGACCTCTCAAGAGATAGCGTATACACTCATCAGGTCGCACCCTATTGCACGGGGTATAATTATTAGGGCTCAACCAGCGGGATCGTCTCCTAGATTACTCATCCGATTAAAGATGGCCGGGCGAGTAAAGAGGGCAGTGACAGACTACGCATGTGAAATGGCTGAGTGCGGCAAAAATTGGCGCGAATCGCGAACAAAAGCGAAATGCGCGGGCGAGTGAGCGAACCGCGGGAAGGATTGAAGTGAAGAGAGAGGAGAAATGGAAAGACGATCGGAAGGAAAGGAAGGAGGGGGGGGGGGTTGAGGGGCAGGGAGAGAGTTGAAGGGCAACCGAGATAAGAACGTCTCATAAGAACTGGTTGATGGTAAGGGGGGGGGGGGGGAGAAGGAGTAGAGAAAAGTAAGAGAGAGGTGAGCGGACACTGGACACTTCTTCTCCACTCCTTCGAGAATCTCTCCGTCTGTTGAAAGAAACGGCATTTGCACTATTCAAGAGAAGAAATGAGAGTGAACGAGATCCGCGAGAGTCGAGACGAGAGGGGTAGAAGTGAGTTGGCAGTGTGAGTCAGTCAGAGAAGTAGGAGAGAGAGTAGTTGGGCAGTGAGATAGAGTAGGCACCACCAGGCAGAAGTCCGAGAAGCGAGAGAAAATTCTCTAACCAAAAATCAATAATCCATCGCAGACCATGGTGAGGGAGAGAGTGTGCCAACCCTGGCGCTGTTTACCACACACTGCTTGGTGAAGGTCGTCGGGAAAATGTCGCGTTGTGCCCGAATGATAAAAATTTGAATTTTAAACCGGTTTATCGTGTTTTTATTTAATTTTTCGTTGTCGATAATGAACAGAAATCGCGAGCTTTCCTTGTGTGCATTCTGGCGCTTCTATCCGTTCTGTTTCAGAGCAGGGCTGAATGAATTTGTGAATGCATTCGCTCTTCAATGATGATGGCTCTCCGTGTCTTTTTCATCACTCTTCTTATATCCATCGGAATCAGTTCTCCATCCGCAGTTGAATCTAACAAGGTTCCCTTTTTGATCGACGCTCGTTATGTAGTTATATCACGTGTGTTAATCACACGTGGCTTAGAAAGTACGTCATGAATTATCAACTTTTTCTAATCGAATGAACTGGAAATATCAAAATTGGATTACAGAATGGTGAAACGGTGGGATCTGATCCCGATGTCAGCATGATTCTCGTATCGACCCTCGATGGAAGACTGAGAGCACTTGATGTTGCTACTGGGAAGGAAAAATGGGAAATGCAAGAAGGTTAGCAAATGATTCCTTCCTTTCAAGCTAAATAGTCATATTCACAAGATAATAGTGGTCATCACCAAGCGATTATACTGCAGTAATTGTTATTTCATTGCATTTTTCATATTGCAGACCCTGTCATTCGTGCTCCAAGTACCGTAACCCAAGGCTTCACTTTTCTGCCTAATCCACAGGTATATTGCATTTTCATTGTTACTTCTTTCTGTTATTCAGTTTTCATTGTGCGGATGTAGGCGACCTTTGGTTCAGTATAATATTTCTTGCATATTTGAGGATGGAAGTCTCTACTCACTCAAAGAGGGTGTTCTTCGCAAGCTTCCCTTCAGTATTCCTCAAGTAGTTTCTGCTTCTCCCGTTGTAGGGAACGATGGAGTCTTCTATGCTGGTAAGGAATCAATTCATCGTATTACTCTCTTTACGACCATCAGAATGACACTTCGGAATGAACACATCAAATGTTCACTTTTGCCAACTATTATACGATGTACATTCACAAATGGAATGGATGTTAGCAAATATAGATTATTGATTGCAGGAAGTAAAAAGGATGTGTGGATTGGTATCGATCCGATCTCTGGTGAGAAACTGGAGACACTCTCTTCTGCGGCCTACCACAGAGTGTGCCCTGCCAACGGAGTTCATACGGTAATTATTGATTCACATACGAAAAAAAGCTGCAATTAGATTCGATTTTGCATCGTAGATTACGGTCGAAGTGTGGATTCATATTTATTTCCATCTCCTAAGGTATTCATCGGTCGTCGTGAATATCGAGTTACGATGTACGATCCAACGAATCGAACGAGAAGTTGGAACACAACATTCGTTGATTACTCAACTCATCTCCAACCAGGTATTCAGAGGTCAAATACTGCTCCCGAAAGGACCTATGCATACTACATTTTTAGGCCAATTTGAACAGAAATTAGAGTAATGCATGCCACCATTCCACGAAAACAGTGCAGAACACCCGAAACCTAGCCTCATCACACACAAAAATGTGAAAAATTCGGAAAAGCACACCACATTTTGAGAATTATGACCTGAGTATTTGACCCCTGCAGGTATTCCATTATTTAACCACAAATTGGATGCCAACTATCAACTGCATACCATATGTTTTATATGTTGATGCGTGCATTATTCAAAACCGGCTGTTAAGTATTAAAAATTACTTTAAAGAAGATATATCGTACCCTCTCCGTCATTTGGTCTCTTCCTCTTCTGGAGATGTCCTTGCTATTCACGAGAAGACGGGCAGTTTACTATGGCAGACTGATGTGGGACAGCCGGTTCGTTCTTTTTATTCTTCTCTCGAATAATGGAAAACGGTAGCAGAGAATGCTTGTTGATAATTCTACAGAATGGACGGGATTACGAATGAGGAACTAGATAGTAGATGGAAGTGAATACGATCGAGTAGCTCAACAACAATATATTTTGCATTGTGTGGTTGGCATAATCCCATGTTATGCAAAATTGATCTTTGATTTTTTGATTGCAGGTGGTTGCAATGTATCTCCTTCGATCGAATGGCCTCCATAAACTAGCGTATACTCCAGTAGGAAGAGAGACGATGGAAGGAATTGTAGAGGTATACCCCTCTTCACTTCCCTTTACCCTTCTTACCCTTCCATCCATTGATTCCTTCTCTCACTCCGTTCGCAAGATCCAATCAGTATCGCTCCCTTGCAAGAAACGTGAGAGATGGGGAGAAAATAGAACGGTCGGGATGAAAATGAACGAGGAGAGAGATGAAGAGAGAACAGAGATAGGGAACTGAAGAGTCCACTTGATTACCATAATCCTTTCGATACGGCACATTCAATCTACTAATATCGGGAACACAAGTACAGTTGAGTCAATGAGCTTTATGGGTTTGAAAAGACGAGAATACTCATAAGCGAAGGGTATCACAGAGTAACACGAAAAGATGATTGCATTGTGGACTAATTGATAGTGGAAAGAGATGCATCGGGAAGTGTAAAGTATAAGAGATAAGAGAGACTAAAGAAAGACCCAAGATCGAAGAGTTACCCGTAGAGTGAATGGAAAGGGAGGAGAAACAGAGGGGAAATCGATGGATCTACGCTCAAACTATAATGGGAAGAAAATAAGAAACAAGAAAGAGTACTAAACGACAGAGAGAGATTCAGATCCTCCTTGCGGGGGATCTCCATTTCCTTGATTACTATGATCTCCCTCATCTTTACCATCACCACCAGGGCCATCATATCCCGATGGACCTGGTTGTTCTTCTGCTCCTCCTTCTCCCTCTGGTTTCTTTTTCTTTGTGCTTTTCTTCCTGGAGAGTCTACTCGATTGTCTCCTTGTCAGTTTGCGAGTGTAAGGTTCGTCGTAGTAGGGTTCCTCCTGAAAGAGAAGATGATGGTGAGGGAAGGAATGCACTTTGATGGGAGGGAAGCAGTGCCTAATTGGATAGAGACAAACAGATGAAAGTGGTGAATGGAAAGCGAAAGCGACAGAGTAAAGCGAGAGACGGATGCAGTTGGCAAGCGAGAACAATCAACGAGAAGATTGAATTATCACCTTTCGAGGAGACTCAACTAGGACCTGTTTCCTCGGTCTGAATACGAAACCATATGTTATTTATAGACATAGTAGTATGACGAAAAAGGGGTTGATAACGTACCTTATGAACTTCATTATCCTCATCCGTTCCTTCTTCACTATTGGAGACTGAGTAGTCGTAGTTACGACGAACCATGAAGCCGTGAACGGGACACAGTGCCTGTGATTTAGTCGTAGCTCATTAGGGTTGCGGCCTTGACCTACCTTCATAACTACGATATGGCCAATGTCGTTGTACTTGCATAAACAGGGCAATTCTTCCCCAGGAGCGAGATATCGACAACTACCTTGAGTCTCGTCAGATTCCTGTTGTGAGAACTTGTTTATTTATTGTTTTTGAGACTACAATTTTGTATACCTCTGAAGCGGATTCCTCTTCTTCAGTTCCTTCAGGAAGCGGGAAGTCCAATGATTTCTTAGATGATCGTAGTGAATGGAGGGACTTGCGAGTATTCGATCGTAGCGATATCTTTGATTGAGAGGAATGAGTAGACAGAGACAGACGCATCTCCTGAATATTTCAATTTGACCGTGTCTATTCAGTCTATATTTAGATGTTGTCTGTCTTTTTGCAGTGTCTCATGTATGTTTTTTTCTGATTTCATTAGCTCACATGAGAAGATGGTTACCAAAGGTCGCGAGAGAGAGAGAGAGGGATGAGATATGGAAGGGAGGGAAAGGAAAGACGGGAAGTGGAAATATGGACATTCAACATTGGGAGATTGATTCGATTCACGTGATCGGTAGGAAAGGAAGGAGAAAGTGGGGGGGGGGGGTTGTCCCCTTAAAGGATAGAAAGATATCAAAACGAGATCAATCCTGTGAGAGAGATGGACCCAGGGGGTCGAAATGCATTTGACAAGTGATCGTGATGAGTGATTGACTGACCTGGACGGATAGTTTGTGCAGGGTGTTAGTTGAGTTCTTATGCGACTTGTCGGAACTGGAATTGAATCGTGGACTCTCTAGGGCAATCCCATTCACATTTTTCATTCGTATTTTCTTCCTCTGGATTGAATAGAGACGCCATGTAATTCGACTGTCTATAGAGGTTGGAGTGTTTTGAGAGATGATGTCAAGGACATCGAAATGGAAGGAAAGAGGAGAGGACTCGTTAAACGGTTGCCTCTCACGAGAGATGATTGACTAGACCGTCCTGTGTAATGAGACCAGTGGTCATAATTGACTAGAAGGAATAAGGAAACCGGGTTACTTTTGGGCATTAGGGATCGCCTTTTTTGAGACACATGAATGCTGAACGGAAACTTTCAATAAGGAACTCACCTATTGGTAGCTGCTTCTTCTTTCTTATTCCTATAGTATGCCTGTGCACAAATGAATACAAGGGCGATCAGTTCACAGAGAGACACAACAGATGCACCGATCCACAATCCAGTCACGCCACCAAGATCAGCCATGAATGACGCTATCTGCAAGAGAGAATAATGATCTCTATATTGAATTGAGTAGGTAGAAGTGACTCACTCCGTATGCTTCCGTCTCGATTAGTGTCTCGTAGTTCAACTCCTCATAAAATATTTGTATCATAGCTGAGTTACTCCTGTACTTGGCCAGACATGCGTTGTCATTAGCCATGCACTCCATCACTTTGGCTGCACCCGATGGCCATCGTGCAGCAGAGTATGTCACCTCGTAGTTTGTCTCCCTGGTAATGAGATATGTCGTGTTACGTGATTTACTTAACTAAAATATAATTATAATGATATTTTCATTTCGCCGTTTTTTTAAAATAACATCAATAGGTAAATGCTCACAGACACGGCTGATGACATGGACAGTCTTCGACAGCTCCCTCTGCTATCAATACTCCTAATTCGATAGTAGTCTTGCGAATGCAATCTCGAGCGCCCGTGTCAGTGACATGGCAGAAGGTAGCATTTCCTTCCTGCGGTTTTGGAGATTCTTACTTAGGAATCGGAGAAACCCTCACAAAGAGATGTTTAGATGTTTTTTATGCACGAGAATTCAATAACATTACAAAAAAATGTGCATATAACAGTAAAGTTCACCTTGGGCAGAGGGTACATCGGATCAGCACATCCACATGAATCGATGATCTTCTTTTGTGTGCAACTTCGATGACAAGCCTAAATAAGAGTTTAATTATTCAAGCTACTAAGCTATGTAATTTACCTCCACGGAGTAGTTGAATCCATTGTACACGAATGTGCCTGATTCCTCCCCTCCAAACTTACAATGTCCATGCGGAGCTTGGATACGAACGAACTGCTTCTGAAATTAACACACGGTTCAAAACCGTCACCTAACAAAGAATAAAGTACCATGCGAACACCGAAGGATGAAAGGAATCCGGTGGGTGCATTATATCCGAAGGCATCAGGGAAAGGCACTATCCACTTGTCATGGACAGTGATCCGGAAGCCAACGGATTCGGAGGTAGGAAGATACTCGCTCACATTGGCATACAACATCACTCGCAGACCTGAATGTAAGAAGATGCAATTGTTAAGGGTGCTGAATCAAGGATATTTGGCAAAGGATTTACCATAGTTTGCTCCAGCTCTGTGTGCAGTTACCGCGGACGATCGATTCCAGTTGAAAGTGAAGCAGTTACCGTACGTCTGATCATAGTGCAGCTTGAAGTCCCTAGATTATAAAGGAGTTCTGACTAGAAATGGAAAGAACGAGCTCACTGCTCAACATTGCAATCCTTCTGGTTGAATGAGCACTTAAGGATGAACTCTTCTTGAGTGTGAGATAGGTCCATCTAAATATATTATAAGTATGGTGAAATTTTTTAACAACTTCAGTTCATTAATATTTTTAAATGATCGTTTATGCTTGAGCAGGGTACCTTCTTCTCTTCTTCCAAGTCGGCCACCGCGAAGATTAGATTCTGTTGTGCAGCCGCTGAAAGAGCGATCTCGTCTTGAACGTCCTGAAGTTATTGGTCGATCGTCTGATTTTTTTTGGAACTTTTGGCCAGCGTCTTACATCGAATCCGAGAGCTTGCTGTATCTCAGGAGATGGCGTCGTTGTGGTGGTTGTGGACACTCGACCGAGAGCTTCCAATTGGGCATACGCCTTCAATCACACATAATCAAATGGTTTTAAGAACATGAAGATTGATTTCTCGGATTTTTGTATGAATACCTTGCTGGTGATGTTAAGAGTATGCAGATCTTCATTAGGATCGATCTCGGGTATGACTCCATCATCATTGTTCTGCACACAGTGGTTGTATTCCTTGTGACAGAGACACAGATCGACCTGGAATGAATATTGGAATGCGGATGTTCGTTCATCTAATCAGTGGTACGTGATGACGTCTACTTTTCGTATGTTTTCGCTAGTTCTCTCTGTACTGCTTCTCAATTGTGTTCACGACCGGAATAACCGAGGAATGACGAAGGGAAGAAAGGAATGCAGGGAGAAGATGAGATAGGGAAAGGTAGGAGAGGGTATCGGACATGTGTTCAGCCTTGATCTGATCCCCTCCCTCTATCTATCTCTCTAAACTACGAGTGAGTCCCTCGTAGAAAAGGAGACTGCAGGGAAAAGCTTGTTGACAATAGGGAAGGAAGGGAGGGTGAAGGTGTTAGGGGTGAGGATGAATACTCAAGAGAGACGTAAATACTTACCGATGTAGTCATGTTTAGATATCGACGAGTTAGCTAAGAATAGATAGTTTAGAAGTATACTAGCATATTTGATCATTCATATGATCATATAATGCTCGTGATAGATGTGTGGTGAATCTCACCTCCTCCTTCGGTATATCCTCAAACTTGAGCGGGCCCTTGTAGAATCTCATGGGACAGTGTCCAGAATCGTCGACACACTCAGCACACACCTTCTCCTTCCATGTGTTATCTGCAATATGCACGATCTCAATTTCTCACGAATTTCGGACTGTGTCCGCCGTGAATCAAAGGGATCGAGTGAAAATCCAATCACTTAATCTCAGTCTCAATTTTCTTCCTCCTTCCAGTCCCCCTCTCTCACGACACAAGTTAATGATGGAAGGGAAGGTGAGACAATAGAGAGAGAGATGTGAGAGGGGCGAGGGAGGTGTTGGCGTGGTGGTGTAAAAAGGCCTGTCCTCTGATGAGGAGAAGAGAGGCAAGGATACACTAATTGGTCATGAGACTGAAGAAGATCAAGGCACTTTGAGATCAAGAAACTAACATGCTAGACATTAGTTGAGGCTAATTATATAAGGATAAGTAACGTACATGGGAAGCATGGCCACAATGCGTGGGATACGACGTCCAGTTGGCAAAGACATCGAGATGGATAGAGGGAGAGGGGTGTGGACTCAGTTGCAGATACGTCCACCTCGATCTTGCCTTTCTTTGCTGACAGACAAGAACCTTGCTTGCGGAGACCAGTCGACTCGTCTGTATCACAGAGACATTGCGCGAAAACCTGAAAAACTTGTATTTTTTACTTCAAGTGATTCATGTACACTTGTCTATCTAGTTACTGATCCATCTACAATCAATTAATTAAGACGCTCCGATTTTCTTCTCTAGTACACACATTATTCATGAAGAATACCTGATGGTATCTTCGCGGTTCTTTCCTCCGTCGTTTTTGTCGTTGTCGCTTTCTCAATGCTGCCGCTTCTGAAAGAAGAATGATTAGATCTCCATTGACCCGTTTTTCAGGGCAACTCTATTGATCAATCCGCATTTCACACCGTCCAGACTCCCCTGTCTCAATTGTCGGTACTTTATCTTCACTCATTGTGTTAGTTAGTGGAAGGAACATGGAATGAGGGACGGAGGGAGTAGAGAGGAAAAAACGACACGAAGCATACCCAGAGGAACAGAGAGCAATAAGGGGCGATTAATGATAGGATCTCTGAGTGTTATTCACGATGGAACGAAAGATGAAAAGAGACTGCCTAGAGGAAGAGAGTTGTAGTCGATGCTAGTGAATGATCGAGACAGAAGGAGGAAACAGGTCGATATGAGGAAGTGAATACCTCGTGGTGATCGATTCAATGAATTGAGAATATTGGCGACGCCTTCTGTTTGATCTCCTTTGGCAACAAGATTGGCGAACGCTTCCATCTACAAATTTACCGAATATTTATTTAATTTTCTTCATAATCAAGGGAAACATAATGAAGTGATGAACAGCTCACTGTTGATTTCGTAGCCGGGTTGGAGTATATCATGCTTTTCTTATACGGATTGAGATTACACAACGTGATTGAGGGGAAAGGCGCGTTTTCGAATTTGAGCTGAAATGTATTGGTTATATCTTCTTATCTATGATGTTGTTTAATTTTCATATTCATGATGGATAGGGGTTGAAAGGAAACGATTTGAGCCCTAGAGTCCACTTGTCGGGCATCTGCAACAGCGTCACTAAGAAGAGAAGGTGAGGATTGATTAGATGAGTGGTGAAAAAGCGAACCCGAGAGGAGAGGAAAAGAGTGAGGGCCAAGTGAAAAAAAATTGACTTTTTACATTCATTAGGTTGCGAATTTGTATCAACATGCTGTTCTCAGATTTTTCGAAATTCCCTCATCTTCATGTTGCATTCGTCTTTATTATGATTGAGATGATTGATAGATGGGTATCTTCTTTGTCAAGGAGGAGGAGGATGAGAGATAAAACAAGAGAGAGAAGGGACTAACATGCAGAGGAGAAAGAGAGGCAGGATCAATATGAGTTGTTTCAGATCGAGTTACTTGTGTCATCGGGCAAATGGAGGGGTGTGGGAAACAATTGGTTGAGAGTTCGGGAAGATGTAACTCACATCCAGGTCCACCGTCTTGGGATAGCTGCTATATTTTTTGAAGAGAAAGAAGATCTGAAACGGATCGTATTTCTTATGTTCGTTTCTGTTCCTGTACAATGTGGGCGTGAAAATATTCGAAATAATTGAAACCAAAAAAGTGACACTCTAGACGATAAAGTGATAAAAGTGCACTCTAGACGATAAAGTGATCGATGTGCATTGGGATCAGCGTTAATCAGAAATTGCGGTGTTGGTAGTGGTGCGAGTGCTCACTTGTGCAAGGAGTGCGAAGAGACAAACGAAGAAGATGCAGTACCAAAACCATCGCCATACGGAGGTCGGAGCGAGGGCCGCATGCGAGACGCCTGCAAATGATCAAACTGAGCAAAGTATTATTGATATCGTATTGATATCGTATCTTATCACTTCGGGATCTTGATCAACAATGTATACTTGTAATTAGTTTACCATGGAAGGTGGACTGTCGCTCAAATCGTTGTCGGATCTCCTTGTAATTGAGACGACCCGGGACTCGGATTCGAGTGAGACCTGCAAGTTGCAGTTGAGTATATACAGAATGATAAATGTGATGATAATGAATGGCCAGTCCTATGATACCTAGTGAAAGGGCTAGTCCTTGATGAATGGTGCCCCTCCTATTCTCCGGTTCATTACCATGTCGATGGCTCTTCTTGTGCTTGACTGAGTGGGTAGATGGAGAATGACTATTCTTGGCGTACTTTCTCGTCGGTGGAGAGAGTACTCCCTTCTCAGACATTTGATGACTGGAGAAGGATGAGGAAGAAGGACGGAGGGACACAGGCGAGAGAAGTCATAGGGAGTACGGTTAAGGGAAAGTCGATCGGATGATCGAGGTATAAGAATAAAGGAAGAATCAGGAAGGCATGGATTGGTGTGGTGATGAGAGAAGGGATGAGATTGGGGGAGGGGCAGGGCAGAGGGATCTGATCCCTCTCTTTCCTCTCTCTTCTCTCTATCTCTCTTTATCTCTCTGATAAGCGTAGAACACAACTGGCGACTGCCTCTTCTCCACCATGTCTCCACTCTCCTCGATTGACCCACTCTTTCGTCTGAATGCCCATCCATCCTCTCCTTCATCCACCTTCTCTTCTTCTCCCAGTCTTGTCCTCACTCCACAGACTGGGGATTTATGGAGAACAAGAGGGCGGAGATTGATTAGAGGATCGGAAGAGCTTTGAGGGAAGACGAGGAGAGATGGGGAATGAGAATGAAAAGGGGGAATGGAGGAATGTGCACTTCACATGTACGCCATGGGTGCCGATTCCACTGCATCGTCAATCAGTCTCCATGATCTTTATCACACGCTGGCTCCTTTGATTTTAATGACAAGGAATCCTATGGGACACATATCCCTGCTATGTCCTGCTCACTTACCAGCGGTGGGTATCCGACTGATTCTCCTCGCTCTATTCCTCCAATCAATACCATGATGATGGTGGTTGGTAGTGGCATTCGCAAGACTTTGCTGGGCGATTGCGGAGTTGAGGATGTCTGGATGGAAGCGAATCGAACGAGAGTCTTCTGATATTTGACTGAAATGGTCATGTGATAATTCAATTGGAGCATAGGCTAAGCTTACCGTCGTGGAGCACTTAGTCTGCTGACTCTGCTTCCTTTTCTCATAGACAGATCTGCAGAGACTGTCCGCTCCTTGGGCGTACCCAGACCATCGTCCATTTCTGAGATGATGAAGGATTATAAAAAAAGAAGGACATAACGAGAAGGAACTCAGAAATAGTAGAGAAGAGTCACACACAGTTAGCTCATGCGGGCTATGGTAGTGAATACAAGCGGATTGGGAAAGAGGGACAGTACGGGAAGAAGATCAACTGAAAGGAATTAGAATGGAATAAAATGTATTGATCACCGTTGACTCCACTTTAATGGCTAATTTTCATTGTTTGTGGGATGGAAGTGAGAAATGATTGGAGGTGACGAAGGGAGCAGAGAAGAGATTCTCACTGAATCAGCCACTTTAGAATGAACGGAACGGAAAAAGTAATTGTGAGAACGAGAGAAGAGACGAAGATGAGAATATGAGAGAAATGGTAGAAGGGGCGTGAAATTAAAGGAGATGAGAAATAGAAGGAAAGGAACTTCCGATATTATAGTTCAACATCTTGTTTCAACACCGTTCAGAATATATAGCTGCACGTTCAGAAGTGCATTTCGTAGAGAGCAAAGTACAGTAGATGGAATTAGTTCTTGCCTCTCCTCCTCTTTCTCTACTCTCCGATGGGCCCTCTCTCTCACTCGTCCTCTCATTGGATATCTTGTCGTGTACTCACACAATTGATGAGGGGGGAGAAGCAGGAGGGAGAGACCGATCAAATTGATGATTTAATGATAGGAGGGAATCAGAAGGACGAGAGAGAAGAAAGAGATCGAACAAGTGAGAGATTGAGATTGAAAGTGTCGAATTGCGGGATGCGGGGGATCAAAATGTGCACTTTTATTATTTTTCCATAGGTAAATATTTCTCATTGCAGAAATCGTTTGCGGATAAGTCAATTTGGTCGGAAGTTCTCTCTGCTGCAGTCTCTCCTTCTGCCAAAACAGTATTATTGCAGTTTTCACCCTCATTAATAGTCTACGGCAGATTAATTGCGATCAGGAAAAGTAGCATAATTTGCAGTAAAAGCAGCATAAACCGTATTTGATCATTTTTATATTCTGTTTGCAGCCAGTATACATAAATACGTTCGTACCATAATTGAATCCTTATCAGGGTTTTTATCCTGCTCTCTACGTGGGTGAATCAGTGCATGGTCTATTCGCTTCTCATGCATTCGTCGATGAGAAAACGAGAACATTTGCTCCTCGATATCTAGGACCAAATCTGATCGAGGGACCAACTCCTATTGCTATGCCTGTCAGTTTATTCACTTTTCAGAAGGAAAAATGGATTTGAATGATCAAAAATTATGAAAATGGAATAGTGAATGTTAGAAGTGCCCTTCTTACTCCTTCGTTTAGGGAGTTGACTTTTCTTCTTCCATTTCAATTGCATGACTCAAACCTACGTGACTATCTAGTAAAAGTAAAGATGGTTTTAAAGTAATGATATAATTAACCCTTGAGTGCTATCTATTTTCGAGTGATGATCATTACTGAGGGAGAAGTGTGAGGGAGAGATTCTCTCCCTTCGCCTTTGTCAAATGAAAAATGGGATGAGGGTGGGGAATTGAGTGATTACTGGATAGAGAGAAGACTCTGGGTCAACACTCATGATTCCTCTGATTCCCTCCCCCTCTCTCCATCTCTCTTCCCTTCTCCAATCTCGAGTCCAGAAACAAGAGAGGGGAGATATGAAGGGAGTGTTGTTGTGAGAGTACTCTGAGGGGGGAAGATCAATCTATTCCTTCTATTATGAGGGCAGAAAGACCGAGACTCGTTGAGAGCAAGAATTAGGACAAAGCGTCTGGCAGGTATAAATAGTCTCGTATTTGACTGAGGAAGTGAATGAGTACCCATGACCCTTGTTCTTTGTGTGAGTGGCTGATTGGGAAGGTTAAAATTACATAAATAGAGGTGTGGTTAACGCGAAATTCAGGTCGTAAACATATTACTGAGGCGAAATAGCAATTAATCATAGAGAAATTTGCAGCCATCAGAGCGTCCCATTCCACCCAGAAGAGAAGCAGTGGATATCGATTTAAACACCATTATTCATAAGACTGAAGACGGAGAATTCCTTATTCTTGGTAAGGATTTAATTCGTAATATTGTTTCGCTCTTCAAAGTAATAAGCGTGAAATGGATGAGGGTAGGCGATTTTGTGATCTCGAATGAAGAGAAGTGTGGAAGGGGCAATTTGGAATGGGTGGAATGAAGAGAGGGAGGGAGAGAAGGAGCATGTTGCATGGTAGGAAGAGAGAAAGAAGGCAAGATCAAGAGATGATCCGAATTCTCTATCAGGACGAGATTCAGGAGAAAAAGTAAAAAGTTGAGTGATTAGTGAAACAAGATTGACATGATCGACGAGTAAGTAAGAACAGAAGTGTTGAGGAAAAGTGTAGAGAGAAGAGAAAAATGATAGCTCCCTTAGAGTAGAGAGAAGAAGAGGGGGGGGGGGGAGGGAATGATCTTGGACGACTTGTCTTGATGATGTGAATGGAATGAATTGGAATGTCGTGCACAATGAGGTCTCTATCAATAGAGTGATCGAGATTGAGTTAATGGGAAGTAATGACGACTCGTGTCTACGGTAAACCAATAAAAGGTTGAGGAGTATGAAGGAATGGTGAGGGGGGAAAGTAAAGAAGAGTAAGTGAGCAGATAAATTTGAGAGGTGAGGGGCGATGTAGAGGAGGAGTGATGGCCGAGGGATAGGGAGGAGGGAGAGAGGGGAGGGGAGGAGGGAGGAAGGGGAGGGGGAGACGACTTGAGATAGGAAGGGGAAGAAGGGGAGGGAGGCATAGACGAGGTGATGATGATGAAGTTTACAAAAAGTGAGGGAAGGGAAAGGGAGAGGGAGGAGGAGGGGGAGGTGTCATGCCACTGAGGAATGACACACTTACTTGCGACCGAATGGAGAACAAGAGATGAGAGGAATGAGAACAAAGGAATCGATAGGGACAGATCAAGCCAGAATACCTAAAAGATCAGAATGGCGACTTGGATTACGGTATAATGTTGTGTTGAGGATATCACGTTCCTCCTCAACTCAATCTGGCAGCAGTGATTCCCACTGATAATCTTCATCCTCATTCATCGTTTATCCCCTTTTATCCTCCATTCATCGAGTATGTCAAACCGAAGAATGATGATCAAAAGGTATGCGAGTGTTTTCACTTCAAAGAATTGGAGGATGTAGGATATTGATCTTTGATCTCTTTAGGTGATCGGTCCTGATCAGCCAACACTGACGATTGACGATGAATCGATGCTCGCTCTGCTGATTACTATGTACAATAGACATCCACAGGTGGGTATAAGGGCTGAAGTGCTTTGTGTCTAAAGAGTAACAAACCATGATTGGTAAAAAGAAATGAATATGAAAGAGTAAATGTGCAGGTGGTGATCAGTGCTGCGGTGACTGTGGCCGTGCTGTTGATTGCGACCATTTGGATGTGTGGAAGACAGGTGAGAATTAGAAGCTTGTCTTGATTAGGGTGTGATGATTTAGGATGTAGAGGTAATCCGACTGTTTAGATGGGAGTGGCAGAGGGTGCTCGATCAGCACAGACTTCTCGTGTGAGAGTGGAAGATGAAGAGAAAGATGAAATGACTCCTCCTTCTAGTGGAAAGAAGAATAGAGCACGAATACAATTGACTGGATGGATGCAAGTCGGAAAGGTATACGCTATTTTCAACCCGAAGATTTTCGAACTGTAGCAATTTACGAAGTGATTGAGTATTTTTTTGCTGCAGGTTCACTACGACGCGAGTAGTGTATTGGGCACGGGCTGTCAGGGGACAGTCGTGTACAAGGGGAAATTCGATGGAAGAGAAGTTGCTGTGAAGAGAGTACTCACTGAATTCCTTCCCTTGGTTGAAAGAGAAGTCGAATTATTGAGAGATTCTGATGATCATCCAAATGTTATACGATACTTTTGCATGGTGAGCAATCAGTTGACGATTGAGTACAGTAATCTCATCTCCCTCCAGGAATCAGATAGTATGTTCCGGTATCTGGCACTCGAGTTGTGTTCGGCCTCACTCTATGATTATGTAGAGAAAAAAAGGATGAAAAATGATGAAGATCAGGTTGGATTCACAACATCTGTCGTGGAAATCATTTGAAAATTTCAGGAATTTTTCGACTTCCTTGAAATTTCACCAGAGGAGATACTTCGTCAATCAACAGAGGGTCTAGCCCATCTTCATTCAATTAATATAGGTGAGTACGGCTACCAACCGATGAATACATCATTATTATTGTAGTTCATCGTGATCTCAAGCCCCAGAATGTACTTATTTCAACGCGAGGAAGAGGATCAAGAGCTCTTATCTCCGATTTTGGACTCTGCAAGAGATTACATCCTGGAAGGTAATCGATAACTGATGAGATACGGTAGTAGATCAATCGATATTCAGACATTCACTCTCGAAAAGAAGTGGAGTGGCGGGAACTGATGGATGGATTGCCCCCGAAGCACTCACTGGACAGAGTACTGTAAGTAGATTAATTATAGATACTGTATCTGTTCGACTACGGTAACTGACGAATTGATTACAGTCATTCCCAATGGATATCTTCTCTCTTGGTTGCATCTTCTACTATGTGTTGACTGAGGGATCTCATCCGTATGGAGAGGCACTCCATCGAACAAGTAATATCCTCAATGGAGCACATTCACTCACTGGATTAAGCGCCGAAGGTACAATACTTGATGGATACTGTTATCTGCAATGGCTGATTGATTATAGAGACTCGTTTGTCTACTCATCTCATATCTCTCGCTATCTCTCCTTCCCCCACTCGTCGTCCCTCAGCGCAAGCCATACTCACTCACCCTTTCTTCTGGGGAACGGAGAAACAACTCGCTTTCTTTGGTGATGTATGTTTTCCATTTCAATTCACATAATTATTGATGGAGTAAGGAAATGATAGTTTAAAAGTTCGTAGTGAATGCAGATAAAATCCCTTCTAGGTATCGGATCGTGTGGAGAAGGAAGTGGATATGTCGCCTGTGTTAAGGAGATTGGAAAAGAATGGATTCAATGTAGTCAAGAAGAATTGGAGAGATCGCATTTGTGATGCACTTAGAGAAGGTTACATACATATTCTTTATATTTTATTTTAAATATTTTAACAGCGTAAGCTGATGACAATAATTAATTGTGTTGCATGCAGATCTGCGCAAGTTCCGTACGTACAAGGCACATTCGGTACGAGATCTGTTAAGAGCGATGAGGAATAAGAAACACCACTACAGGTTTCATTCATTCCTATGAACTTCTAAGTCCATTGGGTTGAACCTGAATCAGGATAATAAATAATTAATGAGTTGTCTTCACAGGGAACTTCCCGAGGACGTGCGTAATTCACTGGGAGAAGTCCCTCATCAATTTGTTGTCTACTTCACGAGTCGATTCCCCGATGTGAGTCTTATCTTCTGCCAAAATATGAAAAATAAAAATGAAATTATCCGTTTCTCTTTCCAGTTGCTCATCCACGTATACGAAGCGATGGAATGGTGCTCAGAGGAGGCCATCTTCATTCCCTATTATTCCAATGAGGTGAGGGGATAAAATATTTGAATGTAAATTACCCCTTGTCAGGTATATTTTTTTACTGTTTCACGATTATTCAAAGAAAGTATCTCAACTTAAATATCGTAGGTTCGACTTCGAATGAAGGAAGTGCGTGAAGAGACGGAGAAGAGAATGGCTGAAGAGAACTCCGATTCTGAGGTTAGAAATTGAAATGGATACTCGAATTGAGATTCGTAATCGGAATATCGTAATCGGAAATTGACAACTAACAGTAATCGGAAATTGACAACTTGTTGTTCAGACATGGCATCGTGGTCGTCCCTCTTCAGTCTCCTCAACAGATGGTCTCAATGCTTCTCCTGCCCCTGAGAGACGACGACTTGAACTTCTTCCTCGATCTAAACCCCATACCATCTCAGAGAGTTGTATCGCATCAGAGGATCAATCAGCTACAGTGGAAGAAGTGACTCCAACGGAAGAAAAGGAAACGCCCACTCTCGTTCCTCGATCTGAATTGATTGTTGCCACAACAACGACAACGAATACAGTTGTATTGATGAATGGACCCCCTCCTGGTTTGGAAGATGTAGTACCCTTTCCACCTGAGGGTAATCAAACTAATGGAGGAAGCAAGAAGAAAAAGAATAAGAAGAAGTGAATGAATGAATGAATGAATGATCATTCTGCCCTTCCCTCTCTCTTTCCTTTCTATTCTTCCGTTAATTACAAGTTAGTTATATAATTGTATATCTTTTGTATCGTATATCACCGGGTCCCTTCTCCCTCTCCCTGTCCCCCTTCCCCTTTTCATGTCGATATAATTGTTGTGATTCTTAATAGTAATCCGCGTGCATTTCCGATTTATTCTAACATTCTCGATTAGCTTTATACATCGTGGTATTCATTGCACCATAATCTACTAGTACTTTCTCCCACATTTCCCAATTGTTCTCTTCATTTCCTCTTCACTCTCTTGTGATCTAGTCTCGAGAGAGTATAGTGAATGAAGAGACTCTCCCTCTTCCTCTCTCTCTCTCTCTTCATCTTCTTCCTTCTACTCTTCATCTCCATAGTCCTTGTTGATCTCCGTTCGCTTCTCTCCTCACTCCTTTTCTGCTCTATTCATTGAGTATTCTCATCTCTTGAACATACAAATTGAGAAACACAGCTCTCCTCCAGACCAGACCCTCCCCCTCCTCCCTTCCATTATCCCTTTACCCTACTCCTTCCCGTTGCCTTTGTAGTTTCTATGCACAAATCTTGCACATAACCTCAAGTATTCGCATGATAACCCTTGATTGCAAATCATATTTTCACAGAAGTCATTCGGGATTTCTTAATTGTACCAGAAGTGAGCACGATTCTAGAGTTTGTAGACTGTGTAAATAGGGTTTGATTGTGATGAGTAGCTTATCTCTCCTTCTCTATGTAATTCACCCCCACAAGGGTAATCGAGGGTTCATCCATTATTATTCTATTGTGATATCTACATCGCCATTGTGTCTAATCATCATTATCTATTTGTTGGTTGTTGGCTTGTTAGCCCGAATGAAGCAATTTGAAGTGTAATTGGATGATCGCTCACTTCGCACCTTTCCGAACTATTCAAACAGGAGAATCAATTTCAAATTAAGTAGTGCCCGTTGGTCAAAGGAGGGAAGGGCTGAGTAAATACTCCGAGTAGCCATCTCTCTTTCCCTTGAAAGAGACACTGCAGACTGAATAAGTGATAGTCTCCAAACAGCATGGAACGAAGGGAAAGGAAGGAAGAAGACTCCTTGTTCCTTGATGTCCATACAGAGAGAAGGAGACAAGTCTGCTGTACTCATATTTCCACAAAGTCTTAATCCTACTTTCAGACGAAGAATTTACATCTACATTTGAACATTTCAGATTCGCATTATCCCTTGACAGCCTTCATTTATCCCTATATCCCCTTTATCTCTCTTATCCCTTGTGGGTACTAATCACATAGAGTGCTCTTCGTTGTTTGAGATGAAAGAAGTGCGTATCTCGATGCAATAGATGGATGGATACAGTACTATCCTTTCCTTCTCTCTTCTTCCCGGAATCGCCCCCTCTGAAGTGTCCGAAACCACTACGGTCATCTCTATCTCTCTTTCTCTTCACACTCTAAATTGTCTGGTTTCAAATGATCGTTCGTCTCTTCAATTGTTCTCCTATCGTGTACAGTGTATTCAATCATCCGTGATCTCTTTCTCCCCTCGCATGCCAAAGGACACTTCCTCCCTTCTCTCTTCCTCCATGGGAAACCGTTCATCAGTCCTTGATCTTCCTCTTGACCCAAGTGCTTGTCTCTATGCTTCTCATCCTAGTAGATCAACCTTGACTCTCCCTCCAGCCTTCCTTTTGTTTTGTATGGCCTTTCCAAAAGAAGCGCCCCTTAAGAATAAGCCAAATGGGTCGTGAATGGCTATAGTTGGAAACATATTCCTCCGCGGCCAATCAATTCCATCTCTCTATACTCATTCTTAGATCTTTCTCTCTTCAGTCTTCTTCATTCCCAACAGGAAGGATCAAGCTCTTCACAGGGATCAGTTCTGCTCTGTTTTCGAATGACTCATTAGAGATGGCGGAAGTCTCCCCTCTCTCCCTTGATCCCCCTTCTCTTCTTCCCCTTTCTCACAACCCGATCATCCATGACATCCGACCCCTTTCACTACAATAGTACAAACTTATCGGGACCTAGAAAGGGAAGGAGAGGAATCTCTTCAATCTCTCTTCCATCTCTTCAGTTATCCTTCGTAGCTTCCGGAATTCGAGGCTCCTTTCCTCGTTTCTCTTCAATGACTCATACCCATTCATTGTTCTTCTCTCGATTCCAGTCGATGACGAACACTTCGAAATAGAAGGAAAGAGAGTAATCACAAGGAAGATCAACGATCAAAATATGTGTATGAAGCATGGGCAAGCTTGATGTGTTCATCTCAAGAGCCTCCCCTCCCCCCCCCCTTCCCCTCCCTCTCCCCATCGGAAGCCCATGTCTCTTCTCCTCTTGATCTCTCATGTGCATCCTCCATGAATCTCGATACTCTTTATTTGTCTAATTGGTCCGATCGTCCATCTCCTTCTTCTTCTCTTCTTTGTTTTCCTCTTCTCTCTCTCTTCCACCCTCAGGGCAGACTCCGCCCCCTTCCCTCCCTCCCTTCCCCTCTCTCACGAGCTTCTACCATTCTCACCCCATCATCCCAACTCCTTTCCTATCGTTCGTTCACTTGATCTTTGATCTTTCGTTCTCTCTCTAGAATGCGGTGGTCACTCTTCTTCTCATCTCTCTTCGCTCTCGCACTTGGACAGGAGGAGGAATATTCTGCAGAATGCAAGGTCGGACTTTTATTCGTTACAAATCGCTGGAAAGCATTCGTTCACTTATCTACACCCGTAGACCACTTTTCTACATTGAAAATAATGCTCATTTTTTCGTTAAAAATCCCACTTTTATTGTTCGTAAAATATTTTCTGCGTAAATTAAAGTTTTGTAAATTTACTCGACAATTATGTATGATGTAGATATGCCACTGAAGTAAATCTCTTTCATCATGCCCCTCCCCCTCCCCCTCAGCCCCCTCTGTCTCTCCTCTCTTTGCCCGTTCGGATTCTGATTTCGCCTCAATTTCCTCTGTTTGTCATTGTTCTCCATGGACGAACGAACTAGATCACACGCACAAAAACCATTACGAGAGGGGGAGAAATCAGAATGAAACCAATTGATCTTTGATCTCTTCGTCCCTTTCAGAGTGCTCTCGCTGCATGTGAAAGTGATCTCGAATGCGGCAATCGATTGGCTCCTTTGATGGCGGCATGGTGAGAATAACTCTTACATCATTATTAGTCAACTTCTTCTCGTCTCATTCATCATCATCATCATAATCATCATCAATAACTGATTGTCGTCCTCTCTCAACTCGATTGACCAGTTTGTCTCTCCTCCTTCAAACTTGTCAGTTCCTCTCTTCTCTTCTCTTACCTGTCCCTTCTGATTGGCTCCTATCTGCCTTCTTCCTCTCAAATTAGCCAATGATCAGAAGGGAGAGGTTAATGGAAAGTGGGAAAGGAACTGGAGAGTAGGAGAAGCAAAGTATTTACTGTCCATTATTACTCGAGAGGGTAAGAGATACTCCATTGGACTGGTAATCGAGAGAGGAAAGAGGGGCTACCTACTCATGAATAGTAGATAGGGAAGTTGATAGGTTTCCTTGTATGTCCCATCTTCCTCAATAGAAACGGAGTTAGATCGCTCTACAAAATACATGGAGTGGATAAGTGAAAGTGTTACTCATTGGCAAGAGGTCGAGATGATCCATCATGACTAGTTGGTTATCCCTATGGTGTGAAAGTGTATCCCCCCCCTTTCCCTTCGATCGGAACTACTCACTCTGTGTGCAATTGAATGAATGACTCGATCCCTTCTCGAATATCGTACCCCCACTCAGCTTAATCCCCTCTATAGTCTTCAAGAATGGGGGAGATCATAGGGGGAATGAATTCCGGATGGAAGAGAGAGAAAGGGAGTCTTCTCAATGACAAGCAATCTGTTACTCAGTCGTTTGTTCTGGTGAGTCAGTGACAGAATGGGATAATTGGTGTGGAGGTCCATTCACTCCACAGTTCCACGACCTCCCCTCTTCATTCCATCTATTGGTATTGTAAATAGAGATCGAAAGTGGATCAATTCCTACAACTATCGAGATAGGTAGAAGTATTCTACTAGATTGCAGAACGTAGTTGTAAATTGTCATTGAAATCATTCAACCAGACATACAGTAATCATCCATTACAGTACTACGGGAACATGCCAGCCCCAATGCAGAATGGCCGTACTCAATGTGTATCAGAATAGACTCGGACGAGCACTTCTAAGGTACGGTAATCAGAGAGATACGGTAGATGATATCAGATTAATTGATTGAGAGTACGACTTAGGAGGCAGATGGAATGGATAATATGACCCATTAGGAATTCAATCCCTTGAGTTGCACTAGATTAGTAATGGAGAAGGGGAAATAACAGACGAAGATTTGCCTAGTGGATAGATCATCATCATTTAATCAATTGTCCCTTCAGATCCGATGCCTCATGTCTACCAGGAAGGGAGGAATTGAAGACGTGCAATTTTCTTCCCCTCGGTGTAACTGTCCATTGCTCACTCGTCAAATTGAGCTGCGAAGCCGATCTTGAGGTTCGTTTATTCTCCTTGGAATTTCGCACTTTCCGGGTTCTAACTCGTCCCATGCTTTTTCTCACGTAGGGGTAATCTAATCGGAGTGATATCCATTGAGAAGGGTTTCAATCGGCGGAAAGGGAGAAGTGTGAATGTCATCTGTGCTATCGATGACGACGGAATGGAAACCGGCCAGAAGGAAGGGAGAGGGAGAGGGGGAGGGGGGGCTAATTCCCCCCTCTGGCAGAGTGACCGGAATGAATGCCCCCCCCCCCTCTCTCTCTCGTCGTTCTCGACACCTTCCGATCTCTCTCCAAACAACGAAGAAGGAGAAGAGAGAAAGGGAATCTCGGATGGATAGACAAGGGCATCCAACCTATCTACAGACGATAACACATTCCGGATATTCATTGCCACTTGATCTATCCAATCTCGGAGAAGAAGAGGAGAAAGGAGTGAACTGAACCCTCTAAGCACACGCATTACTGCTGTTTGTTCTACTACTTTGAGAGGGAGTGTGACCTTCTTTAGTGCTTCATCCCCTTTCTCCATGAGTCCCTTCCATCTCTCCAAGTCTTACGATGGAGATATTCCCTGTGGATATGGATTGTTTGCATTGCAACGACGTCGATTGTGCACTTCTCTTTATGATCCTCGTGAGAGAATTCAAGGGGAAAGAAGGGATTGAATCCCCCCTTTTCGGGGTTGGATTCGATGGGAGTCAGACAATGGATGGATGAAGGAATAGATCACAACAAGAAGCAATAGAAGAGGGAATGAATCAGGATCAGGGTTTACTGAACGAAAAAGTGATCTTCCTTCTGCACAACACTTCTATTTTTAAAATAGATGAAGAGATGTATTCTTCATTTCGAAGACGTCATTAGTGTTCACTAAATCATTAATTTTCAGTGTAATTCCGCATGGGAAGCCTTCGTCTCCGAGTGCGAGGCTGAGAGCAAGAAGGTATTCTATTCATTCTTCATTTTTTCTTCAATCCCATGCGTTGATCTTTGATCTCTATCTCTACAGGGTTCCTGCCCTGCTCGATGCTCTTCACTCCTCTCTACAGTAACATCTTCGCAGAATGGTTAGTATCATCTCTGGTGTCCGGAATCAACTTGGAATCTACAATTCCCACAAGTTGGAATCAAGCTTGATGGCAACTTGTTGGAAGTGCTTGATTCCAACTTGTGGGATCGTTTGAAATCGGAGAGGACTACGGTAGCTTTCTCTATTATTGATTGATAGATGGCATGAGTTCCCTCACACAGTAACCAAAGGCCCCGCATGGTACAACCATGTGGGGAGGTCACATCCAAAAGGCGGTCCAACTGGGGTCCGCGGATAGTCAAGCGCACTCGTGACCGAAGGCAGTCAGAATAGGGCTACAAAAAGGGACCTTATAGGCGATGTTTGTGCTGGACGCTGCGGGTACGTAAGCCTGCTTGATTCCAAGTTGTGGGAATGGGTCAGGGGTACTGTACTTGATTCCAAGTTGAAAACCCATTTCTACTTGATTTCAAGTTGATTCCGGACACCAGAGATAGTATTCAAACTTATTAGGACATTGTTACTTTACAGTCCCCGAAAGGATATGAGATAGTGAAAAAATTAGAAAAGCGCTACTAAAGCAATTAGATAAAATGAAGAGTATTCATAGAAATAAAGATAACTTTTGACATTGCAGGAGCAGCTTTCGCATCGTGCAGTTGCACTGACAAAGATGATCAATTGTGTGAGCATCTCAAGGACAATGTCATCGGAACTTGCACTAAGGTAATTAATTATTTCATCCCTATCAATCTATCGAGCGACTTCTAATGAAAAGGTGTCTCATACTTTTTTTTGAATCCACTGAAAGTCTCTTATGATCACATCCCAGGAAAAGGAAAAGTGTTGCTCTAAATAGAAAGCGAGTATTCTTCTACAATCCGTATTCGCTTTCAGCCTTCCATTCCTTCTTCTTCATCAATTCCCAATTCGATCACTGAAGTTCCTTCCTCTCGCAGTCAACCAGAGATGCCACAAGACGTCTCTTCGTCTTCTTTCCTTTCTCTCACCATCCCTACCGTACTACTTTTCATTCATAGACTACTGTAAGCCCTACCATAATCGACTTGTTATCTTCTACTTACCGTTACCATGGCTAGTGAGAGAGATTACAACCATTGACTTTGTTTCCGCTTCACAACCTCCTAATTATTGATTATTAGTCCTCGACCATGGGTTACTGTAATATCGTGTAGTGTCAGCCGCCGCCCTTTCTGCCCTCTCACAAACTACAGAAAAGGTGCCACCAGATTCGAAAACACGCTCTGATATTTGTACATAACAGATGCACATATCTCACTACATGTTAATAAACTGTTTACAGCAAACTGAAGAAGTGTGAATAATTAAGTTTTTTTTTTTGAATGAAGAATCTTCATCTATTATTCATCTGAAACGGAAGGGAGACGGATTATTCATCTGAAAGCATTACAAACGACATAACGCAGATGGACATTTATAGCCGTTTCGAGTGTTGGAAAAAGAGACATTGGATTTTCAAGACACACGGATATAGGACTTCACGGAAAGTAGTAGTATGTTTTGAGATATTGTGCAACAAACATGTTTAAAGATCGTTTTACATTGCAAACGAAAGAAATACATAAGACCGCATATTTATTAGTGCATTGTACGCGTTATATTTCAATTGCATTGACATGAAAAAATAAACGTAAATTAATACAAGTTATTAGCTATTCCCGTGTCGGTTTAATGTACCAAAACACACAGTTAGAATATGATATCGGTGACCTCGGCATTGAATCCTCCTCTATATACATTATCTTCTACTTCCAAAATTTCTTCCTTCTCCCTATCACTCAGTTCGACGTATCTGAGAAATCAAACATTTCAAATCATCCTAACTTTGAAAGATGAAAGACCAATAACTGACCGAGTGGCACAACTGGAAAGGGCCGAACAACCATTGCGAACGTCATATGTGAATAGTTCAGTCTGTTCAGGTTCGGTCAGATCAATCCCCTTTTCGATCACTTTCCTGATATTATCAGCTCGAATATCGAATAGTTCCTTGTCTACCACTGAAAACAAATCACTCTTACTTCTTTTCGCACTTAAAAAAGGCAAAAATACGAACAAGACAGCTGCAATTCGTAGTTTTCGTCTCTTTTGAATGCATCAATATCCTCAATTGTTCGAATTTTCATGAGAATACCAGTCTGAAATAAAATCGATATTATATCGAAATATATTAATCAGTCTTGAGAAGTACGTATAGTGGATTATCATTCAAAGGTGCATTAACAGCCTACCCTGATGTCTGGGAAATCGAATCGATTGGCCATGTGCAATATCTGATATTCATTGAAGAGCAAACGACCAGGATATGCGCACAGAAAATGCTGAAAATGTCCATCGGATGACTTCGGAATTAAGAGATAAACAGTAAAATCTAGCATGCACACTTCTGCCAACTGAGGGAGACTCACCTCATATTCTTTGAGGACTAGCAGATTATCCTTTTTGTATGCCCATCGAAGCGCGCGAAGAATCGATCGATCTGACAATCAAGGGATACCGTATTATTAGTTTCGTCGAAGGAACAACAAAAACAAGTTCCAGATCGAAAGATTTCAGATTACTTCAAATCAAAAGAATACATAGACTAACCAGTGATCGCTGTTAGTCCCACCGGACTGCGTGGATGACTGGAATCCAACAATTCTGCAATCAAACCAAAAGGTAATAATAGAAGGAACGAATTGGTCGAAACGCTCACCTACGAATTTGCAGTTAGGTTGGCGTCGAAAATTATAGACTCGTTGGCCCGTGACCATCGCACTCGCAATTGAACTGAACATAAACAAAGTGGCCGAACGTTCCTAAATAAATCTATTAGTCATTAAAGAGCAGATCATGATTTTTCGGTGAAGTCAGCAGACGAAACAACAGATAGCTTACCTTGATGAAATCTATGTCAAATTCCTTGCCGATCTCCCAGTAGGCCGATTCACCCACGAGTTTAGGAGCGACTATCGCACGAAGGAATCTTTAAAAAAATCAATCGTATTAAGAATTTTAAAAAAAAATTGAATATCAGGATAGGATATCAGGAACCTCATGCATTCTTTCTCTTTCTGTTCATTTCTGGACCGTCGAGCCTCACGCAGCACGTTTGCTACTGTCGCGCCTGAAGATTCATCACTATCATCGTAGAAAAGAACATAACATATTGGGAAGATACTAACCATTGATAATGTCGTTGAGATGAGAAATGGAATGGGTCTCGTAGTCGTGGTCCTCCATTACGAGTGCTATCGAGCACCGAGGTCAGAGGAGGGGAAGGGAGAAGGGAAGAGGCTCAAGAGGAAATGAGCAGAGGACATACGAAGGTAGATCAAAAGAGGCTGAACGAGAAACGAAAAGCGCGCGGTCGATGATGATGAAGGTTAAGTTATGAGTTTGACAGCGGGATATTCAATTCTACTGTAGTTATTTGGGGCGGTCGACATTTGTATTACAGTCGCAACTATTGTCCGGCTCTCGAAATTAGAAATTCCCGGACCTCGCCCTTTAATTCATGTTTTCATAAATAATTAAATTACGCGTTTATAAAACGACTTATTGACCTGTTCGTATCGCTAATTGGATAGTGCTATATCAATTGTAATTGTTCAGGACTTCATTTTTCACAATGGCTAAGGGTGGAAAGCGTGTGAAGAAGGAAAAGAAAACTGTCGCGTGAGTTTTCTTGGTTATTCCTCATTTATTAGTTTGTATTTGGAGTTATTTGTGTGGTACTACTAGAATTTAGTCTCAGATTGTAATACCCTATATACTACAAATTGGTTGAGCTATCATTAAATTGAATTGATATACAGTATCGACGTCGGGAGCGACGATGAACTGTACGATGAAGAGGATCAATTCCACAATGAAGATCGAAAGATCGGCAAGGGAAAGATTCGTCAAGTCCATGGAAAGAAAGTAGAAGAGGTACTCTATTCATGTGCACATCATTTACTCAGATATCAAAAGTAGTTACACAGTGAAAGTTGAACTTCTGTTTGTACAAATGAGTCAACATGCATTTCATCTCATTAATCTAGATTCTCAACGTCGAGGGCGATGATTCTGAAGAGGAAGAGGAGGACGATGGTAACTCCGATTTTGGATCGGATGCCGAAGAAGGTAAGGATTTCATCATACTGTAAACAAGATTCACTCTCATCTGATTGCCTCGTGACCCTTGTTATCTCTTCAATCTACAACCTTGGATGTGTGAGTGAGAGAGAAGAGATGCGATCATGAGGATACTTGTTAATATTGGAGCTCATCGTGTGTTTGCTCTTCCAGTCTCTTATCGTTGAGTGACTCTTTTCTCTCTTATCACTCAATACGGAAAGGACTTGCAACACTCTTCTCTTTCTCTCACTTGACGACTATTCCACTCTAATCTGATCATCTTCCCTCACACGATCTCATATATTCCATTCAGTTGATCCGGATGATGAATCGATTCTTCCTTCGAAGGAACAATGGGGAAGAAAGAGAAAGGACTTCTATAAGAGTGGATATGTCGATAATGATTATGGAGGAGTCGGAAGTTCCGATGAAGAGGAATTAGCTCACCTTGAAGAGGTTGAATACTTTTTATACTCGAAAAAGGTTGGGTAGATTATCGGAACCGTACTCTGTTTCGGTGGGTTGTGCACTTGTTACGTTGTGAGTATCATACGAAATCTCCGTCAGATGGGATTTCCCATCGTGAATTCCCTTGTCCCTTTTGTGTGAGGGAGTCAGCTTTTCTTTCATTTTTGAATGGCAGCCAGAAAATAGAGGCAGGAAAGTTCGCAACTCACCTCCACACTATTTCCCTCCTTTCTCTATCAATTATACAGAATCCCATTATAGTGCCTATTCTATCGTCCTATATTTTAATGATGCAATAATATGAAATAATGGTAGTAATTGGATCACATATAATCCGCCCCATTCCATTCTTTCCTTTCCCATCTTCTCATTTCCTTTTCATCTAATCTCCTATTCTTTCCATCTCAATTTGGCCAAATCTGCCCATCTCATCCATCTCTTTCTTTTCTCTGTCTATTCATTCCAACTTCTTGTCCATTCTCTATTCAATTCTATTCTATGAATCACTTCAGGCCTTAACATTGTTAATTTGCCCTTTCACTCATATTAGAAGTAAGGAGGGGAGGGAAAAGAATAGAAGAGTAGACGTCTCCATAGCAGTAGAGAGGAATTTATTTTAACTACAACATAACGAGCAAGAGAAAACGGGTAATTGTCTATTTTTTGTGATCATATTTGCAATATGCCGTGTGATTGCGCAAAAGTGAATTCGATTCCATGGCCACAGTGCATGAGATTCAATCCAGCGTCTCCTTTCCCTTCTCTCTCTATTTCGTTATTCTTTGGAATAACTCCACTATTTCTTTCTAAATATACTCACTTGCTTTCTATTGGAAAACCATTGCCCTTAGTCGCTTTTTCATTTTTATTCACATCTTTTTCTTCCTCTCTTTCTGCTGCGAAAACTTGTTTGATTAAGAGATTCGAGGGGGAAGTCTGAACCTTTTCTTCCTTTTATTTCTTTCGAGATACTTTCCCTCTCCTTCTTCTCCTATCACCATTATTACCGTTATCACTGTTTTTCTGTCTATCTCTGCATATATTTATCATCAATAATTCTTCTCTCCTTCTTATCTCATGCAATATCTATCTTTACTCCCTTCTACCATGTGCTCTCTTCTCTTTTCTCATGAGTGAGTGATGTGACTGTTCATTCTTAATGAATAGAGAATGAACAGAGTGAGAGTTCTACTTGTCATTCCCACGCTTCCCCGTTCCCCATCATCTCTTTCTTATCCCTTCTTCCCTCTTGTATCCCTCTTTCCTCTCTCTCTCGATAGCCTCCATTGGTCGTGCGCACTTTCAGTTTGTGAACCACTACGAGTGACTTATCTGTTATTTCCTTATCGATTAGAGATAATGATTGAGGAAGCGAGTAGGATAGAAAGCTGATGGGAGAGATATCACAGCGAACTGAAGTGAAAGGTAAATATTCTCTCCTCTCATCTCATGTATCGTGCATGGTTAGACAGGGGAACAAAATGGATTGTCGTTCATTTCTATCCCTTTCTCTTCATCCTTTCCTCTTGTATTGAGGCATCTGACGATGACTAGAATGAGCATACCATTGTCTTCTCTCAACCACAATGACAACTGGTTGCAATCCTTCTCATTGTAGCTCGATGCGGTGTCTCGTCAGAAGCAGTTGGATGCTTCCACTGCAGCAGCTGCTGTCGAAGATGACGTATGGATCGATGAAGATGAAGAGGTATGAGGATTATGAGGGGGGGGGGGAGGAGATATATTGATGGGTGATTGCAGAAGGAGAGTGAGAAGAAGAAGAAGACAGTTAAATTGAGTGTAGAGAAGGAATGGAGTATCCAATTGGCACGAGAGAAGAATGAAGAGATGATCGAATGGATTGGAGAGTACAATAGAACGGTCAGAATGATGTATTCATAAGTGTCTATCACAAAAGGTTTATTGCCACAAGCGTTTATTCTGTATCTGCTACTGTGAGATCACTTTATAATTTCCCACAAAACAATATTGTCTATATTTCAGCGCAACGTATGCGATTCAGTGATCGATGAGCTCTGTGAGATAACTTCTCTCCTCCCGAAGGAATCTGCTGTGAGGAAGCAATTGCTCCTTGTTGCTGATACTTATGCTGCGTATGTTTAATTTGAGAATATGAATTTAGTAGAATGTGGCTTTCAAGTACCGATTATAGAATATGGTTAAAGTGCTGCGGATTAATACAAAAATACTCAATGCATTAGTACTTGAGTGAAAAGTTGTTTGCCAATCGGAAATTTAGAATGACTGAAGAACTACACTGATTTTTATCTTCCCTTTTTCGTTTTTTGGATGTGTTGAGTGAACGGTAGTATTCATCTGGCATTAGATCTTTATCTTAAATCTCTCTGTTTTTATTAGCTTCTTTTTCTCGTTCTAACTCCCTTCTACTATTCATACATGAAAAAGTTATGTGTCAAAAACCTACGAATGCGGTGTGTTTATAAAAAAAGACCTTACAAACCGACTAATTCTGTGAATACGGCATATGTTTGCGAATCGTAGGTAACATTCCTTGTCAACGAAAACCTTAAATGCGGCATATGTTTTCAAATTCCAGGTAGTTTTCCACTAGCTTTTTCATGTATGCTACTATTTCACTATATCTCTCTTCTTATTCCCTCTACGGACTGCACATTAGATGTAATGGGGGAAGTATTACGCATGTACGATTATATGAGATGAAAGAGGAAGGAAGGAATGAATGAAGGAATCCATTTGGGATTATGACTTGTTAGGGGAGGGGATATAGTTGTACTTTTCGCGACATAATCCTTTCTTTGCACTATTTGTAACTCCTCATAATTGTAGGTATCTACTCAATCTTACATTCTATCTCTCGCTGAAGTCATCTTCATTCAAGGAGAAGAAAGCAAGAGATGAAGCCATTGATGAACATCCTGTAGTCGAGAAGTTGAGGAAGATGAAGAAGGTACCATAATTCGATTTTTGACTTTCGATTGAAACTGGTTGCAATTATTTCAATATTGGATGAATATGCAACAACATCTGTTTTCCTAGTTGAGTGGTCAGAGACTAACAAAACACACTTTCAGCTGGTTCGAAATATGGACGAATTCATTGGAAAGAATATGGAGCAAGTAATGGAATTGAGAGAGAGACTGAAGGAAGGTCACAAGAGTGAACAAATTATCGTCGATGATGTTGTCAGTGCTAAGGTGAGGAGGAATACAGTAGGAGAGGGGGAGGAGGGAGTACTGTAGTCCATTGATAAGGGATTGTCATTGCAGAAGACAAAGAGTGCAGTATCGATGGAAGAGATGGAGGAAGGATTGGAGGGAATGGGAATGGAGGATGGAGAGGAAGGAGAAGGAAAGAGGTAAGAAGGGCAAGAATATGACACACTTCACATATGAGAGCTGTTTTCATGATTGAAGCATCGTATATGTCACATTTGTCAACAATTAATATTAGCCTATTTCAGAGGCGCAGGTTATCACATAATGAAGAACATTCAATTGAACAAGAAGAGGAAGAAGGGACCTTCCCATTCCAGAGTGCGTTCAGTATATAATACATATTATTTATATCAACCAAACTGGAACAGTATCATCTCCCAGTAGTTTCCATGTGTTCGTCAATGGTTTTGCTGGTTGGCGAATGATGTTTCCTTTCTTTTTTTGTCCGCTGGTTCTCAGCAGCTGTGTCGGTGATGAGAGAGAGAAGGGAGGGGGTGGAAAGAGAATGAGAAGGGGGGGGGGTGATCAGAGAAGAAGAGATGTCCACCCTCAATCATGTGTTTCCTTATTGCAGGCTCAGAAGAAGGTGCAGTACACCAAGGCACTCATCAGGAGAAGATCACAGGTACTGTATTCTCTCTTATTTCTACTTGATCTGTTGCTATCGTTAGTGACACATTGCACAATATAACATGATTGGTTGTAGGTGCCAGATGTTCGCAGAGAAGATTCGAGATATTCGGGAGAAGCTCGTGGTATCAGAGCAAGCACTGTCAAATCGACCAAACTCATCGCCTAATCAATCCCTTTCTTCCATTGTTATTCTTTTTATCTCACAAGTTTTTGCCACTCCGTCTCATTCATTTCACTCTTATTCTCCATTACTTTTCTTTTTATCTTTCTTTCCTCTCTCTATTCTTGTTTCCTGACCTCCGATACCTATTTTTCTTCCCTCTCTCTCTGATCTATTCGACCTCCCATTCATTGAGTTGTAACGTTCGGTTTGAGTCTCTTCCGTCTCTTCATTGATAGACTGAAATCTGTTCGTTATCTCCCCAGAAGTTACACGTTAGTTGTTAAAAATGTTTCGTTGATTCGTTGTTTGTTGTTGGTTATTTTTTATCCCCATCCTTCTTTGCATAAATTTTCGAAAAAAATCTTTCGAAAAAATGTATATTGAATATTCGAGGAGGTTTTTTCCCTCCGTGATATCTGGACGATAATCATTGATTCCCTCCCTCCTCTCAATATATTATTTAGATTACGCGAATATCGATTAACGTGTTGGATCGATTAATATTTTGTTGTAATGAGTCGATCATTAGGCGACGGAACTGTCGCTGAGGTTTGTTGCGTTATAATCTATTATTTATTCCTCCATTATCTCGATGATATTATCTCCTTTCAGCTTCTGAAAACATATGCGTACATTGAAGATGAAAAATTGGGTCGTGTTTATTTTCCTATTGCTGCGGCTAATGTGAGACAAAATTGCTACGATCTGAGAATGAAATTTGCTGTGAGTCGTTTACGAATGTTTTTTTTTAAATAACTAGATACACGTGAAGTATTTAACAAGTTTCCAGACCGGCGATCATGTTATTTTCACAGCATTGAAACAATCGGAAATGAAGAATAATTGTAGTTATATAGCCTGTTCTGTTGTAAGATTGGATGAATTGCGGGAAAAGACTGGCAAGATTGCTGAAAAATTTGATAAGTCAGTCTCTATTGAGTATCAGCAATTGTAATTGGAAGGCGGTACATTCAATAATTTATAGTAGCTTTAATTTCATTACAGATTTTGTTATGTTGATCTACCTCGTGAAGGTCGAGTATTTGTACCATATTCAGCTAGAAATGCATTAGGGAAATCATGGTTAGGAAGAGGATCCGAAGTTGGAGTTATTGTTACTATTAAAGTGAGTTTTTTTCCAAATCCTTTCATTTATTTCTCTATTTCTCAAAATTGTTGGTAAGGGAGAGCTATGACAACACAATGTCATCTTCCCTCATCGATGAAATCTGTCTCCTTCTCTTCCCTTTCCTCCCACTCATTCCTTCTCTCACAATCTCTCCATTCTCTCTTTTCAGTCCCACTAACGAACAGAGAAAAAGAACCGTTCATTTTGACAGAATCAGTGGTTTACATGCTCTTATAAAGTTATCTAATTTCTTTGTGAAAGTTGAAGTATCAATTTGTACTTTTCTCTCAATTTCCATTACATGTTTCATTAGACAACCAAGCAGGTGTACTGGGAATTCCAGCCTATTAGGAATTATGTCTTTCTCCTCAAACCTTTCTCTTCAACCTTGGGCAATTTGTGTGACGTGTCATTGTTTTCCATTCTGCTCATGAACTTTTCATATATTAGATGAGGCTTTTTTCGTCATAAGAAGAAAATGTTTTTAGTATTTCTGCCAACCCGTAATCAACGATTGCCATTTCGTAGCTTTTACGTGTGAAGTAAGGGAATCTCTCAATCCTGCTACTATGGTTCGTTTTCTTCCATTCCATTCTACAACTAGCTTATGTTCAGCTCATAATCTCTTTCCAGAAACCAGTTGCCTCACAAGGCGGCGCGCATCGATCGCCTGAATTTGTACATGAGCAGGTATACATTATTTCCGAATATGAATACTTCACATCGTAGCCATCACATCAATTTTTTTGAGTTTGACTAACACAATTTCAGATTGGATGTATCGTAGTGTGGGGTGGTTCATCATGTGATTCTCAAGTGTATTCATCAGTAACTGGATTAGCATGTCTTCCGTCATCACTTGTTCAACCTTATATGAAACTAGGATCATGGATTAGATATATTGCACATAGAAATCAGGTACGCCTTACAGTGTTTTTGTCGAAATTCGCCGGTGAAACTTCCCCAACATAGGTAGTTATTTTCAGTATGATAACTCTAAAATGGGCTGGAGTGTTTTCAATCCGCAGGATTTGGGAATGGTGAGATATTATCGAGTTCTTATTCTACCGTATCTTCTTCAGTTATTTGAACCGGAACCGTATTCTTTTGATTCGACTAGACTACAATTGAAAGTTAATGCAGTAGTGAATCGAGTTGATAAGAAAACGAAAGCAGCATGGATGTGGAATGATCAGATTGGTGGGAATATATTCCCTCCTTCCTATTCAACTTCCCTTTCCAGGCCGAGTTTATGTGCCTCCTAATTTCTTTCGTCCCACTCTGAGACCTTTCGATGCTGTGCATATTACTGTTTGTTATACTGGCCAATTTGAGGTGAGTGAAGGAAGAGAAATGTTGGATAAGGGAAATGGTAGAAGTGAAGATAAAAGAAGTAGTGATGAGTGTCTTCAGGATGTTCCATGGACTGCAGTTCATATTACTGAATTAGGAGATGATGAAGCAGTGAGGGAAAGTGTCGCTCTCATGCTCAATACTTGTGATACATGGAAAGTTCGTTCACTTTATTTATTCTTTGAAGAAGAGTCTTACATAATAACTTTGATTATGTGGTGCATCGTTGCAGGTTTCTCATGTCCAAATGGCTAATGGTACTTTCTATTCGTTCCTAGAGCACGATACATTTGGATCTGCATTTGCTGCATGGACTGATTACACTACGGGAGAGGTACGATTGGAGAGGAAGCATGATTATCGTAGGGATTGATTGATTGTAGACTCCGCCTAGACAAGGAATGCCGTGCCGAGTGACTGTATATCGTCAAGAGAGGGACAAGTAAGTTTGATAGTGTAAACATGATGAATGGATGATTATCCGTTAAGGAAGCATATCTATCGTGCCGTGATGGTAACTCCTCTTGATCTATCACTCAAGGACCCTCAACCTCTTTACTACCATCCATCCTACTCTCCTGGAGCCAAAGTTCCCAATGGATTGGGAATTCCTCTTCCCAACCCATGGAAGGAACCAGTTTCTGTTCCCTCTCGACCATCCATTTCCCCTCCTGGATTGAGTGGAGGAATAAAAATCAATGGACTTCATCAGATTAGAAGCATGTCGGAGGTCGTTTCGGGTAAGAGATCTATGGACATTTCAAGGGGAAAATGATTTTATGTTCAGTGTTTAGTTGTGATATTTCAGGTGTTCGTCGTCGTCCTACGGTGGATGAAGACAGTTTGAATGGATTGTTTACTCCTCCTCCATCACAGGTATAATCAATGTTCATAGCATCTGGCTCTGTGTTATTGCAATCGTTACATAGTCGTCAAACTGATTGCTTTCTAGGTCACTCAATTCAATGGATTCCATTCTAATGGATGCGATCTCTCACCAGGTACACTGTATTATTCGAAATTTATATATGAGTGAACTTGTAGTAATCGGCAATGGGATCAGTCACTATGGAGGATCTATCAGTAGGGATTCACCTGTGAGTTGACTGTAGCAAGTGCCGATATCATCAATGAAATAATATCAATCGCTTTTTTCAGACAGCATCGAGTGTGCCTCCCTCTGAACACGATAATATGATGAGTGCATTGAGTACATTAGATATGGGAATAGGTGGTGATGAATACTTTGATCGATCACTCGCAAGTCCTTCATCTGAGTGAGTTTAACGATCGAATTGAATGATGGGAAAGGGGTTGATTACAGTTCGTTACTTCATTCTTCCGATAATAACTTCTATCCTCTCAAGACTTCCAGCACCGATGTTTTTGCCACGTGAGAGATTCATTCCCCAATATTTCAAAATTATGATCGTTATTTCAGTTGGCGTCCAAACGTGGATAGTCTATCCTCCTGTGATATAACTGCTGAACATCTTGCACCTGGATTCAGACCGAGGAATGATAGTATCAGGTATGATACAACTTATTAACTATATCTGTATCACACGATGACTAAAATGTTATATAAGAATCAACCAAGAATCAATTGATCTCACTGTCAGGAATGGAAGTGTATCTGCTGCGAGTGTCTCCATTCCATCTACAGTTGAGGCAGAGACACAGACGGATATTATGACTGAGCATAAAGTATATTTTGCGCTAAATATTTCTTGAAATCAACTTAATGAACTTATATTCGGCTCATTGAATTTTTATCCTCAATAACACTGATTCTCTCTAAGGTTCTACGTGAGATAATGGACAACAATGCTCTACTCATCAAGATATTCGAAGCTCTTCCCCATCATGCGGAGAATGTATTGAGTATGTCTGCATTCATCAAGAAGGTAATCAACTGAAGTGACTCTCGGAGTGACTTCCCTTCCACTTACCTCGTTCCATCTATTCTGAGGGCGCATTACTGTGAATTACATAGTTGTTATTGTTCCACAAATTGAATATTAGTCTACGTAGCCTTTTTGTTTCCATTGCTTAGACAATCGATTAGTCCTTACCAACTCTCTTATTTCGAATCATCTTTCTTATTGTTACTGAGCATTCTTTGATAAGGAAGACTGATTCTTCTTCTTTCTCATTGCCCCGTTAGAATCATATTAGTTGCTTCATTTTGCTTCCGTCTGTACTAATTTGTTCCCCTCCCATTGCAATCTCTTTTCCCTTCTTGGTTCTGCTTTTCGCCGATTGGAGTGATCTGAAATTTGCTAGTTATCATTTATTTTTTCATATTTTGTATATCTTTGTTAGGTTAATATATATCGGAAAATCAACAAAAAAATATTTAGGGACGGCGACGATGTTTACAGATGACCAAAACAATTCACAAGTTTATGTGCAAAAGGAAGCTAACCTTACCCCATTTCATGTTTTCAATTTAGTTTTTAAAAAAATAATATCAAAATAAAGAGAAAAACAGTAAAATAAGGAGGTACGAATCCCGACGTTTTGAGTTCAAGCGGAGCGCATCGCCTGTCAACCTTTTTACCAAACTATCGCAAACTGAAAAACAGTGAATATATAAAAGTACTATTATCATGCCATTCTATAGTATGAAAATGTTATCTGTCTCTTCTCCAATTACCAATGCATATTTTAACACGCTACAAACAATATAGAAGAGCCCATACATCGAATAGGAAGCAAAGTACTCAACGGGTTACGGTAACTCAATATTCAATGATTAATTGCTCGAAAACGGCCTAGAGATTCTTGTTCATTTTTTCCCGGGCGATGTTAAATGCGAAATATAAAAAGATGTTAAAAAATGGAGAAGAATCTCTAGGCCGTTTTTGAGAAATTCATTGAAACTCATTTTTACAACGGTAAAATGCTCAACTTTGATGACGTCAATTTTGAACAATTTTAATTTACATTTATTTTCACGTACATTTTCGTTTTCTGGGGCTCATAATTGATATATTCTGAAAAGACAAAGTCTCAATGATAAATTATAAAAACTCGGCATTTTTCTTCGCGTCTGTGTGAGCTTGCTTTTGCACTTTTCCACATATTATCTTGCTTCGTATTTGCTCAGTATGCTTACTTATTAATCTATGAAAACAGAAATATTGAATTTTGCGTAAAAATATATTAAAAACAATTATTTATAAAGTGAAACATTTTGAATGAAAGATTACGGTAGATTGAAAAGAAAAACGTCGGAGGGTGTAGTCCAATATTGCGTACTCCAAAATTAGCGCCGCCGTCCCTAAAAATATTTTTCATTTCCCACCTCTGAATTCAAATAATTTTTCCCTGATTATGAATCATAACTATTTCTCCCAGCTAGAAAATGAGTTGACTTATTGACTATTGATTGTTGTTTGTTTGGAAGTTAGCATCTGTTGTTCAGATTTTACTAAATACATTTATTATCCAATTACTGGTGCAAATGCAGAGTAGAGACCACACAGACTAAAAATATTTTTCATCTCCATTTGAGAAATCCAAGAATGGAGCACTTCAGATGAAAGGGATCTTTTTGTGTGCAAATATTATGCAATTTCGCTTTATTTGTCTGAACAGGAACTGTGAAATGCTCTTTGATTTTGGTTTTTAAATGACTGAAGTACTGAAATGGTCATTTTGCAATTATTGAGGCTCATTCTGTACATGGGATTACACGCACTGACTGAGTGTGGACAGAAATGGACGACATCCTTTTGTTTTTGTCCATCTCTGTCCGAATAAGTTGAGAATGCTTGAGAATGGTGTTGTACGATCAAACATTTCCATTTAAAATGCGGTTGAGTGTGAAAAGAGAAGAAAACACTCCATATAGTTCACCTTTTGAATTCCAAAATAGTGGTAAAATGTGTTTATCTCCAGTAATCCCGAAATACTTGAGCTGCACTGTATTCTTCATGTCTGAAGTGGCGGAATACTGTAGCTGTCGCTAACGACTTATTCGCATTTTGAACAATTTCTTTTATTTGCCATGATTTACGGTTACATTTTCCCTAGACAATGAAATAATAGATCAGATGCCATTGTGGATACAACGTGGTAAATCAAAAGTTTATGAGCAATAATTCAACTTTATTTGTCGGAAAACCTGATGACAACCGGACGTGGTTGGTGATATTTCGCGTTAATTCCTTCATGAAAGCCTTCTGGTATCATTATGTTTACGGAAGTTGAAATTGCCGTTGAAGATGATAGTCTAGGGACTCTAAATCTGTTTCAGTTCTTTTCTTTTATTTGCTTCGAATGAATGGAGATGTTGCATTGAATGTGGTTATCCGTCAGAAACAGATAGACAGACGTCCCATTCAACGACGATGAGGATAAAATCCACTTAGCAATCTCGTTGTTTCTTCCATTCACTGATTCTGATGTCCGTAATAGAGAAGGAAATGATGAGGACTGAAGAGTGACATGCATCTCTCTCTCTCTCTATGACTATGCATACTGTCAGCAAACCTGCCTTTTCATAGGTATACCTTACAGTCGAGTGAACATACAATCGACCTCTTCGTTCTATTTCCTTCCACTCTCTCTCTTGTTATGATCTTTGAAAATGATTCTGCACAGTGAGCTGAAAAGTGTTGAGATTCGTGCAACTTCTCACTTTATTGCCATGACTTCTCAATCTTTTGTCTACCGGAAATAGTTCTGTGAGTGACGAATCGGCTATTTTATGTCCCTATTGACATACCAAACTATGCACAGAGCTGCTGGAAAAATCACTTCCAAGAAACTCATTAAACATAAGGTGTCATTTCTTTCATATTAAAGCCCGCGTCCATAAGTGCGAATGGGAATATGCTGTGAAAATGATGTCGTGGCTTATGTATTAGTGCATTCGCAAGAACAGGAACTATTCAAGCTGTTTTCGCTAGCTGCAAATTAATTTCATGCTTGGCGAAATCCTTTGGAATTCTTCATTACCTCCCACTCATTGTGAATCTCTTTTCTATCGAATACATTCTTCACTTCAACAAATGCAGCACACCTTCCATAATGAGAGACTTCGTAATGAGATGGACAAATCTCATTGGATGATGAACAATCAAATGTTGACTCATGCGACCATTCAGATTCCTCCCCATTAGATTGGAAGCTCCGCCCTTACTTCTTCTTCCTAGATATTCCCATCTCTCCGCCCACCCAACCACTTCAGAATTGACCACTCTCTGTCGTAGACAATCACTGTCTGCTTTATTTTTTATTGCGCGTGGTTAGAGTTTCCATTGCAAACACCATACAACTCTTGTAGGTAATTATCCTGAAAGCAGATAGGCATGGCACATATTTCAGATAAATTGTGATATTCATTTCACAACTCTTCACTTGTTCAAATTCAAGAAGATTACATTACAGCATTGGTAGAAACAAATTCTGTCATAATTAAACTTCATTCGTTCCCTTGGCTCTGATTTATCCCCTCCCCTTCACAGCTCACATGGCCTCCTCCGATCTATAGACTGTACTTTTCACATTCAAATCGAATTATCACCTCTCTCCACTGCTCTATTCAGTATTCAATACGGTATACCTTCAGTTACTTGGTTCTCCTCCCTCACTCCCGATTATGCTCCGATTTCTCTTCTCGTTGATTGCATTCTTCTGTCTTCTTCTTCCATTCATCTCTGCATTCCCAAACAGTAAGTATTTTTAGTGGTATGATATCAGCTCAAGTATATAATATGGTAAACTATCGATTGTTTGCAGTGATGTATAATGATGAGGATATGCCCGACGAGAATGGATATCGATACTATCAGAACAAGAGAGGTTAGCAGAATCCTATCTATCTACTAAAAGATAGATTACTAAAGATAACAGACGAAGTACTGTTGAAATTTTTGCTTCCGTACATTCCTTTCCCGTATATAGTTAATTCACCCCTCCCTCTCACTCTACAAACGTGCAATTACTCTCTGCTATTACCACCGGATACGAAAATGGAGCAGATCTGAGTGTGCAAGGGAATTCTCGTAATATCTTGTACACGTCACAATAATGGGATAGTACGCATGTAGGGGGTACTGCACAAGAGTAGTACGCATGTAGGGGGTACTGCACAAGAGTAGTACGCATGTAGGGGGTACTGCACAAGAGTAGTACGCATGTAGGGGGTACTGCACAAGAGTAGAAAACAGTTTTAGTATTCTGAAAAATTCAGGATGGAGGAAATTCGAAAGGTCGAACACGTACTAATTAATAATTTATTTCCATCGTCTCAGCGATTTCGAGTGGGATTGAAGGATGGGGAGGGGGCTCATTTTCGAAAGCTATCACGAAACTAAGCAGTTTGAGTTTGGAAAAAAATTGGAAAAAAATCGTAAACTCCCTGTTTCGAAGTAGTAAAATACGATAAAAATGCACTCAAAGTTCGTGGCACGCGAGATAATCGTTTTGAGCACAACAACCTTGTTATCTGATACATTCACTCTTATTCAATATTCCGTTCATAATATAGATAATTGCAGCTCTTGTTCTTCCGAACAATGCATTGATGCTTCGGAACTTCCCAATTCTCCGTCGAGTCTAATTCCCCATGCGATCTTCCCTTCAATGATCTCTGGAATGACACATCTCCTTCTTCTTCTCCCTTTCCATCTCCGATTCTTCTCAATACTCTATGCATAGTTTCGTGTATTGTAGACGGTATCGTTTTTGGCTAAATATCGAACAATGTTTATCGTGGCAATTTGCAATTCAAAATATACCATCGTCTTTTATCAGATTTCGGAAGACCTTCGAATTCTGATGAATCCGAGAGAAATTATTGACACTTACCATGGTGACCGTAGAAAAAAGTATAGCTCGAAGTACGATCCACGGTCTTTTCATTCTGCACACTATTTCACCACTCCAGCTATCGAGAGAGTGTGCGAAATGAAGGAACAATTGCCCGTATTTTGAAGTTGAATTCTTTATGTTCTCGTTCATAAATACAATTTTATTTATTAGATGATTGAGACGTTGCTAATTGTTGAGCGTTGTCGAAATGTAAACAGTTCATGCTCAAACTTCGTAACCATTGAGAGGTCGAATAGTAATTTGAATGTGTAATTCTCCTTCATTCAATAGTTTCGATGAAGAAGTTGCGAGTTCTCGAATGGAAATCTTCTCTCCCATTTCCAATTCGCAGGAATACCTCAAAACGTCTCCAATTTTGTCTCTATTTCATTTCGAAATTATATCTTGTATAGAAGCCAAGTGGAACAATACGACAAAACAAAAGAAGGATTTCTTTTACTTACCGTGATTTAGTGAATTGGTTCTTTCCCACGATGGATTTGATAACTTGTCTATCGTCAACAAATGAAACAAGAAATTCGACATGTCTGAAATGAAAGCACTCCCATTTTCTCTTGCCATATCCGATTTTTACTCATTGTCATGGTTTTTTTCCAGCTAGTTTCTCCTATGCCATCACTTTTTTCTTCACACTTTGCAGGGTATACATTTCGAATTTGCTTCCCTGATTATGTCATGTGAAACGACAGAAAAAGAGTGAAGAGTGAGGGCAACTTTCGTGTTCACATGGTGAATATCTCATGAATTCAAAGGATACTGAAAGATGGAAACTGAACCACGTAAATGACATCCTAGACCCTTGGTATAACAAAATTTCAACTATGAAGATAACAGTTGCATTGCTTTTGGATAAATCGTAGTTTATGTTCTCGTATGTTAGGTCAACTAAAAGATGGAAATGACTGCTGGTAACATTTCCTGTTATCTGGAGTATGTAACAAGAACCTCTTTGTCTTTGCAATCGAGTAACGAAAGAACAGTGAAGAATAGACAGTACAAGAAATTTCTTACCTGGGATGATCAATTGATTCACCCTTCAAAAAAATTCTAAGTGAATCTTCAGTTGGAGATGTTGAAGAGAAACTTCCTTGTGTTGAGAGACGAAGAGTCCAAGACCAAGAATGAATGGGAACTGTTGGAGAACGAGTTGTCATCTGAAGAATATTTCAGGTTGTTGTTAGACAAGGAATCCATATTTGAATATTTCGACCGATCTTTCCCTATTTTTCATATCGAGAATATTTATCACCTTGAATTCGTGATCCAATCCTCTCTCTAATTGATCTTTTTTCAATACAAATCGTCGATCCCATCGAAGATCCGAATAATCTCGAAGAAGGGAAGAAAGATCAGTACAATCTCTGTAATTAATAAAAGGAATAGTACGAAATCAATTAAATATAGCCAATACCTTGCTTTTGTGGTTAGAGCAATTGCATGAGCTTTGTAAGCTTTTCCAATAAATGGTTCGAGAATTTTTCCATGTGTTTTCGCCTTTGTGAAATTCCATGAATTTTAGATAAAATGACAGGACAAACCAGAATGGATTCTTCGACTATGGAGATTTCTTGAGGAGATAACATTGAGAATCTCAGGAGTTTATTTAGTTGGATTATGTAACTTTAATTCATAAATAAATACCTAATCATCGGAATCAATTGAGATAAAAGAGGAGACGCAGTTGGACCTCTTCTTTCTGAATGAGAAGTAGAAGAAAGCCATCTAAGAAGAGCTTCCCACATTGAAAATTCATCTGAAAGCAATTGATTAAATGAACTTAAATAAGTTCGAACTTACTCTTAACAGACAGTGAATTACTCTTGAGTAATTCAATCAATTGGTCTCTATCCAGTGACTCCCACGTTTTCTCCCATCCCGGAGTACTAATTATCTGAGGATGTGACATCAAAGAAGTAACATAATTATACTCAAATATAATTATTCTCGAGATATTTCACCTCGTGCATTTTAGGAGCAATAACATCAACACAGGCAAGAGTCAGTTTCTAAATAAAATAAGTATTACTGATGTAAGTGAATACGAAACACCTGATGAAAGACTTTTGTAGAGTATGAGAACCAAGTGTTGAAGATTTCTCTAAGTTCTGTATGAGGAATAACAGAAGAAATCGCGTATTCGACACATACCTTATATTTACGATTAATTAATTTTTCTTAATACATCAACTTACTCTTTTTAAACTGGCAACATTGTATTTGTCAGCGAGAATGAGAATAGGAAGAACATTTTCATGATGGAGAACAACGTGATTACAATAGAGAAATCGAAGGAATGAAGGGAAATATCGAATTGTTGAAGGATCTTCGACTATCGAAACATCCTGAAAAGGATAATAAAAGAATATAAATCATAATTCGACGTTTACTTTCTCTTCTCCATTCCATCGCTGACTTAGCATCCGATCAAATACTTCGCTCCCCTTGGCCAATATTAGTCTGTGAGAGGGAAATCTACAAGCATCGGTGGTTCAGTGGTAGAATGCTCGCCTGCCACGCGGGCGGCCCGGGTTCGATTCCCGGCCGATGCAATTCTTTTTGCTCACATTTGATCACCAAGAACCAGATTGACATCACTGAGATGGGCGTTATTGTAGTACTTTGCGAGGTCATTCAAAGAATCGCGATCATCTCCAAAACAGTCGATTCCTATAAATTGTGAGATAAATGAAAGGTAGGCTGGCTTACCACAGGGTTCATCTTCTCTAACAGGAAGACGATTTATAACTCTATCAGTAATAGATTGATCAGAGGAGGTCATTAGTAACTACATTAGTGATCAGAGGAGGTCATTAGTAGAAAAGTCTAACTGTTCGGGAAGGGAAGAATGGGAAGAACTGGTAAAGCTGTAGCACAAACGATTTGAGCAGCTGTTGATTAGAAGAAATGGTCAAAACTGAGAGAGGGGAAAGGGATGGGCAGAAATAGATAGACAACATTCACTAACGGGAGTTTTCCCATTCAATTCAACCGTGAACTGGAAACACATTTGAAAAAAGTTTAGTGGTCGATTGAACACAGAATGGAAACACTATGGTTGAAAGAAGAATATTGAAATGTTTCTATTGAATGGAATCTTTAGATGAAAGGAACTTACCAATATCTCGAAAGGAATTCATCGAAATTGAGAGTAAATGTTCTATTCAATTGAATTAGAGGTGTCCTTTATGGGTGGGTACTCTTATCAATTACTGGTAAAACAAAGGAGAAGAACAGTAGAGAAATGAACCGAATGGAAAGAACAGGACAAACAAAATCCCTAACTTTTGACGTTATGAACAGAGGAAACAGAGATTAATCAGATATCTCTTTTTCACAAAAGTTCTCCTCGTTGCAATTCTGTATGCTGGTACTCTTGATCTTTGAGCTCAATTTTCTGGGAAGCCTTACTCTTTAGAGTTTAGAGCTAAAGTTTTTATAATTCACCCGTTCTATGTTTTATGTGAAACATTTCGTTGTAAGATTGCCCTTGCATCCTTCCGATGCATACATAAACATTCTCAGTACCTTTATCAAGCGAAAGTCATTCGACCAACAGGAAACACCGACGGATCAGAGATCAAAGATCAGTTTGGAATGATTAAACCGATTCATTGCAAATGGTTGTTGTACGACCCGTGAAGGGGTGTGTGAATGAGATCTTTTGTGAGAGGGGGAAGGGAGGTTGACAATCGATAACTACAGAGTGAATGGGAAGGAGGGGGATTACGGTGGAAGAGAGAAGGATCTCCATTTCATTTCGATTCCATTTCGTTATTGAGAACAAGTGGCTGAGCGAACTGAAAGAGAAAGAATTATTCGATTAGAGAGAATAGATAAATGTATCAAAGCGAAATTAACCATCTACCAGCCTCCTTAGACAGATACATTTTGACGAAAATGATTCTATTGTCAACATGTCAACTGCACCCCCTCAAATTCTTACAACCTTTCCGTAACAGACTTCTGGGAATGGCCAGTTTTAGGCGCAAGCGCATAGCCCGATATTATCAGATTCACTATAATCCTACAACCGGAAAGGCACGTAAAATTATATTCTGGTTACATTTTCTAATTCAAATGCATCTGCCTCAAGAGGACTCTAAATAGTTCTGAGAAAAAATGCATCACGATAGTTGTAGATGCGATTGTGCATAAGAGATAATGTGTTACCTTCTTCACCTTGTTCTCCTTATTGGCCATAATCCACGACAATTGATTGGAATTGATATTGTGCATGAAGGGAACTCTCACGTACATTCGTCGTTTGTTCATTGAGTGCAACGATCTGAAGAGAATTTATTCACTCCTCATTCTTATTTCCACTAATCTGTCACACTTTCAAAATAGAGAACTCTAAGGTTTAAATAGACGAAGATGCTTGACTGAGTTCCCTTCGAGGACACCACCCTCAGGATGGAAGAGGGAATAAAGTATATATTACGGGTTAGACGAGATAGATTGAATGAACTCTCACCTTGTAGAAGTGAAGGAGATAAGAATGATGATGAACAGAAGAGAGAAGAGTCGCATGATTACCTGACATTATAGAGGGAATACAACTGATGGACGAAAGATAACGATGGAAAGCAAGGTCGAATCTTCATTGTGGATAGACAAGGAACCATAGTGAGAACCATTCCTAGAATGTGAGATGTGATAACACGCTCCCCTTTCTTTGTTCATCCTTCGCATTTCTAATGAATTCTCAAAATGGGAAGACAGCTCATGGTAGAGAAAGAACATGAAATGAGAAGAGAGAGAGAGAGAGAGATGAATTGAGTCCATTGAGAAGAGAGATCATCCCAAATGGAGAGTAAGCACACTTTGACGTATGAAATGAAACAGTGAAGGAAAAGGAAGGGAGAAGAAGACTTATATGTGGCATTCAGTCTGAAGATTAAAACAGGTGAAGAAATACGTAGAAGATTTCGTGAAAGGACAGCTGAGATGAAGAAAGGGGCGGAGAAGATGAGGAGTAGACTGTTGCAGGAGGGAAATAGATCGGATAGAAGGAAGTGAAGAGAGAAGCACAGACAAGATTATCGAAGAATGATGAATGATGAATGACAACCGGCAGTAACCTTCGGGGTAGAGACTACAGATGAAATGAATGAGAATGAGTGAGTTGATGAACTGAGAGAGGAAAGAGAAGGGAAATGAACTGACGAAGTAAAGAGAGGTCCTCTTATTTAGAGAGGCGGAGTCTCGATGGAGTCAATGATATTATACTGAATTACTTAGTCACTCCAACAATGTCTCCTTACACTTTGCAGATGCTTTAAATCTGGGAAGAAAATGTAATATCTTTCGAATTTGATCGAATTTCCAATTAGTGAGAAAGGGGTCACAACAACAAAAACAGCGTATTCAAGAATGAGATTATAAAAACTGAGATGGCTAGTTGCCGAATGAACTCTGGCAGGTTCCTTTCAGCATTCGGGAGGGGGTTGAAAAAGAAGCATCCTCTATTGTCAATGTACTATCTATCTTTGATTGTAGAACGAGAAAAGTAAAGGATACTAATATTCCACTCAAATCGCAGCATAGATAAATGTCTTCAATACATTCGATATCTCTCCATTTATCTCACTTCCGCACTATATTTTGGACTTGAAACTGAGGTGAAAAACAAGGTGAGAAACAAATAATCTAAAATAGATACGCCAGATAAATTCCGAACACATCATCATAAGTGTCTAAACGGAGAACAAAAAAGAACTCTTCTAAAGGTCGGCAATTAGGGTAAATGAGGGTAGCACTTGTGAAGACTCTCAAGAAAGACAACGAAGACTAAACAAGGAACTATCTAAGATAGTCATCGGACACCTACGTTTAAATACGATTCTCCAAGTAGAACTGTAATCAGTTACCCATTCAATCATCAGTTCATTATTTTGCATCTCTAGAGATTTACGTCGACTAAGTTCTCTGAATGGCACGAACCATCGCCATTTATTACGATTTTTACTTGCTAATTGGAATGGGATCTTACGCATAAAATGTAATTGAGCTGATCGAAGAGGAATACCATACAAGGAATACCAGCCAAAAACCCGAAATGAGCTGGTGTTTTCTCATGTGTTGGATTAGGGATAATCCTATTCTCTCCTCCAAAAAGGTGTCGCCATCTGTAGAAGGAAGAATAATCTGGTTGCGTCGAAGAGAAAGGGGAAACATCTGTTCATAAGGGTGTGGATAGATAAGTGTGCACACACTGAATGTCATACACATTCAACTAGAATTGACATTTGCAGTATTATATAAATTTGAACACCAATCTGAAACAAAGTGAAATTGAAAAAAACTATGGGTCGTTTGCTTCTACATATCTAGCTCAAAGGAGTCCGAACAAGTCTCTTTTATTTCAAAAGAAAAGCAGTGGTGGTCCCTGACACTTTGATTGTAATGACTCTGATTATGTACTTCCACTAAGAGAATGATCCTGTTCTTGGAAGTTTGCTGCATAATTATTAGGTTCCCATGAAAATGATGCTTCTTCGAATGAGGTCGCATAATCAGAAGTGAGAAGACAGAATGGAATAATCAAAGAGATTCATTCTGTTTCGTGGAAGTGGGTAGAACCAGAACGATATTTTTTAAATGAATATCCCTTAACACCTTATTCAATATATAAATGTATATTTTTATAGATAAAATCAAATGAGTCATATAGAAATGGATGATGTGAGAGAACTGTATGAGAGTGGATGAAGTCCTTAGAGAATGCGTGTGGATTTCTTCTGTGCGGTAAAGATGAAAGTGAGACTAATGGTGCATTGCTGACGATGGTTGGAAATCATAGAGGAAAGAATGATGGAATAGAAGGAAAGGAGTACTTAGATATCAATTTACGCCATCGAGAACAATACAAGTTGTGAAAAGACACGTAAAATGGAACAAAAGCATCCTAACAAGTATGGAGTGAACCATAGGTGAGAGATTGCATCCTGTCTATTGTCGGTCTCTCCATCGTCTCTTATTCAACTGAGTCGGTTCTTACGTACCTACAGCGAATATGCACGAAACGGAAATGAATAGTGTCTAGTTTGTATTGTTCAACAATTAGATTCCCTCTGTTCGAGACAAGACCTTTCTCCTATTCTCCCTTTGCCCACCCACACAATACTTAGTGATTCGAAAAGTAGAGAAGACTTGTGGAGAACATGCACGATTCATGTTGAGAATAGAAGAGAAGTTTACACCAAAGGAGAACTAATGGGAAAGAGACACGGAAGATGATGACAACCAGGAACATCGAGATGAAATGAGATAGAAATAGAATAGAATTACTCTTTTCTTCAAGAAGTAATAAAAGACAAAAAATGGGAAAGAAATGGGACAATAAAAGTAACTACTGAATGGCATTGTATGATAGCATGAGAGCGTATAAATGTGTAGACTCAAGGAGAAATCATGTGCGAGGGTGTTTTCATCGTTGAATTATCCACAGATGATAATGGAATTGAGCGGAGGTCACTTATCCACGTATGAATTGTGAGTGATGTGATTGAAAATGAGCAACAACGATGACGATAGCAATTGAATCAACTCTTCTGGCTTAATATACAGTCCTGGCTAATCCCCCCATGAAAACGGGGCGCCCGGGGCGTCTCTCAGTGTCCTCCTCACTTCTGGCGCCCTCAGACATTTTCAAATTGAGCCCAAATTGTGTTCGTCGTATTCTCCGTTCGATTCTGCATCGATTCATGTGAAAAAATAAAATAAAATATTTAATTATAATTTACATTTTGATTTTCAAAGAATTGGCGAATAAAACGATTCGTGCATCGTAGAGTACACTTTGCGGTATTTATCCACTGCTGCTGCAGAATGATTTGCTAAGTATCGTAGAACGTACTCCGTGATGCACGAATCGTTTTATCGTTTCGAATCGCCAATTCTTTGAAAATCAAAATGTAAATTATAATTAAATATTTTATTTTATTTTTTACATGAATCGACGCAGAACACTGAGGACACTGGACGCCCCGGGCGCCCCGTTTTCATGGGGGGATTAGCCAGGACTGTATATAGATGCGATTCGATATGTACAACAATCCATATACTTTTAAACATGGAGCTTTCTAAAACAAGGAATCAACAACGACAAAGTAGAGTTGACTCAGATGTTTCATTTCTCTGGCAAATCCTTCTCCGGATTACTTATTCTTAATGATTCCTAAGAGACGAAACCACAAGTATCTCACCACAACTTCTAAGTAATCATGCAAATAAGCATCCCTCGCTCTATTCCGAGCTCGTTGAATGAGTTCAGTTCCGAGAAACACTGCAGACGGAATGTTTGCAGATCTGAATTACGCGCTCAGTGGAAATAGAAAGAACTTTCAATTTTCATCAGCATGCGTCACCCTTTTCAAATTCAAAAAGTAATTGTGAAAAATAGTTTGAAAAACATACAGAATTGCAACGAGGAGAACTTTTGTGAAAAAGAGATATCTGATTAATCTCTGTTTCCTCTGTTCATAACGTCAAAAGTTAGGGATTTTGTTTGTCCTGTTCTTTCCATTCGGTTCATTTCTCTACTGTTCTTCTCCTTTGTTTTACCAGTAATTGATAAGAGTACCCACCCATAAAGGACACCTCTAATTCAATTGAATAGAACATTTACTCTCAATTTCGATGAATTCCTTTCGAGATATTGGTAAGTTCCTTTCATCTAAAGATTCCATTCAATAGAAACATTTCAATATTCTTCTTTCAACCATAGTTTTTCTATTCTGTGTTCAATCAACCACTAAACTTTTTTTCGAATGTGCTTCCAATTCACGGTTGAATTGAATGGGAAAACTCCCGTTAGTGAATGTTGTCTATCTATTTCTGCCCATCCCTTTCCCCTCTCTCAGTTTTGACCATTTCTTCTAATCAACAGCTGCTCAAATCGTTTGTGCTACAGCTTTACCAGTTCTTCCCATTCTTCCCTTTCCGAACAGTTAGACTAACTACTAATGACCTCCTCTGACCAATCTACTACTGATAGAGTTATAAATCGTCTTCCTGTTAGAGAAGATGAACCCTGTGGTAAGTCAGCCTACCTTTCATTTATCTCACAATTTCTAGGAATCGACTGTTTTGGAGATGATCGCGATTCTTTGAATGACCTCGCAAAGTACTACAATAACGCCCATCTCAGTGATGTCAATCTGGTTCTTGGTGATCAAATGTGAGCAAAAAGAATTGCATCGGCCGGGAATCGAACCCGGGCCGCCCGCGTGGCAGGCGAGCATTCTACCACTGAACCACCGATGCTTGTAGATTTCCCTCTCACAGACTAATATTGGCCAAGGGGAGCGAAGTATTTGATAGGATGCTAAGTCAGCGATGGAATGGAGAAGAGAAAGTAAACGTCGAATTATGATTTATATTCTTTTATTATCCTTTTCAGGATGTTTCGATAGTCGAAGACCCTTCAACAATTCGATATTTCCCTTCATTCCTTCGATTTCTCTATTGTAATCACGTTGTTCTCCATCATGAAAATGTTCTTCCTATTCTCATTCTCGCTGACAAATACAATGTTGCCAGTTTAAAAAGAGTAAGTTGATGTATTAAGAAAAATTAATTAATCGTAAATATAAGGTATGTGTCGAATACGCGATTTCTTCTGTTATTCCTCATACAGAACTTAAAGAAATCTTCAACACTTGGTTCTCATACTCTACAAAAGTCTTTCATCAGGTGTTTCGTATTCACTTACATCAGTAATACTTATTTTATTTAGAAACTGACTCTTGCCTGTGTTGATGTTATTGCTCCTAAAATGCACGAGGTGAAATATCTCGAGAATAATTATATTTGAGTATAATTATGTTACTTCTTTGATGTCACATCCTCAGATAATTAGTACTCCGGAATGGGAGAAAACGTGGGAGTCACTGGATAGAGACCAATTGATTGAATTACTCAAGAGTAATTCATTGTCTGTTAAGAGTAAGTTCGACCTGATTGAAGTTCATTTAATCAATTGCTTTCAGATGAATTTTCAATGTGGGAAGCTCTTCTTAGATGGCTTTCTTCTATTTCTCATTCAGAAAGAAGAGGTCCAACTGCGGCACCTCTTTTATCTCAATTGATTCCAATGATTAGGTATTTATTTATGAATTAAAGATACTAAATAAACCCCTGAGATTCTCAATGTTATCTCCTCAAGAAATCTCCATAGTCGAAGAATCCGTTCTGGTTTGTCCTGTCATTTTATCTAAAATTCATGGAATTTCACAAAGGCGAAAACACATGGAAAAATTCTCGAACCATTGATTGGAAAAGCTTACAAAGCTCATGCAATTGCTCTAACCACAAAAGCAAGGTATTGGCTATATTTAATTGATTTCGTACTATTCCTTTTATTAATTACAGAGATTGTACTGATCTTTCTTCCCTTCTTCGAAATTATTCGGATCTTCGATGGGATCGACGATTTGTATTGAAAAGAGATCAATTAGAGAGAGGATTGGATCACGAATTCAAGGTGATAAATATTCTCGATATGAAAAATAGGGAAAGATCGGTCGAAATATTCAAATATGGATTCCTTGTCTAACAACAACCTGAAATATTCTTCAGATGACAACTCGTTCTCCAACAGTTCCCATTCATTCTTGGTCTTGGACTCTTCGTCTCTCAACACAAGGAAGTTTCTCTTCAACATCTCCAACTGAAGATTCACTTAGAATTTTTTTGAATGGTGAATCAATTGATCATCCCAGGTAAGAAATTTCTTGTACTGTCTATTCTTCACTGTTCTTTCGTTACTCGATTGCAAAGACAAAGAGGTTCTTGTTACATACTCCAGATAACAGGAAATGTTACCAGCAGTCATTTCCATCTTTTAGTTGACCTAACATACGAGAACATAAACTACGATTTATCCATAAGCAATGCAACTGTTATCTTCATAGTTGAAATTTTGTTATACCAAGGGTCTAGGATGTCATTTACGTGGTTCAGTTTCCATCTTTCAGTATCCTTTGAATTCATGAGATATTCACCATGTGAACACGAAAGTTGCCCTCACTCTTCACTCTTTTTCTGTCGTTTCACATGACATAATCAGAGAAGCAAATTCGAAATGTATACCCTGCAAAGTGTGAAGAAAAAAGTGATGGCATAGGAGAAACTAGCTGGGAAAAACCATGACAATGAGTAAAAATCGGATATGGCAAGAGAAAATGGGAGTGTTTTCATTTCAGACATGTCGAATTTCTTGTTTCATTTGTTGACGATAGACAAGTTATCAAATCCATCGTGGGAAAGAACCAATTCACTAAATCACGGTAAGTAAAAGAAATCCTTCTTTTGTTTTGTTGTTCCACTTGGCTTCGATACAAGATATAATTTCGAAATGAAATGGAGATAAAATTGGAGACGTTTTGAGGTATTCCTGCGAATTGGAAATGGGAGAGAAGATTTCCATTCGAGAACTCGCAACTTCTTCATCGAAACTATTGAATGAAGGAGAATTACACATTCAAATTACTATTCGACCTCTCAATGGTTACGAAGTATAATCACGAATATAAATATGATTCAATGACACTTTCGAACTTTATTTTAAAGCCTATGTATATTTGACTGGATAGGTAATGTTCTGTTGTTGGCATCGGAACATCTCGATATATTCATTCATATTTGAAAGTCATTTCTTTATTTGTGGCATGGAATACGAATTCTCATATAGAGAATTTAATTCTTTAGCAGTGCAAGGCATATGAAATTCTTTTTATTGAACGACTCTTCAGTATACATAATGAACGGACGGAATGTTTCAATATGGACAATATTATTTGATTAAATAATCGGTAGTCACACTCTTCGTAGAATGGGGAAGTTTCGAAGCATCATTCCGTTCGTGGGGAAAATCAGACCTGCAAATATGCAGACATCGGAATTGTTCTTTTGGTCTCTGTGAGCAGTTTACTTCCAGGGTGGAAGTCTCACATTCGCGGAAATCCCTAACGCGCTTTTAGATGTGCCCATTATCCTATTTCCGGTATTTAGAGTGTAAACGTAATTGCATGTCTCGACGTAGATATATTCAGAGTGGGCGAGGGGAGGAAATTAGATATGTTGTGCGCCATTTTTGGATACAGAGATTGGAAAACTGACCTCTCTTATACTGGTAGTTTCGATATCCATCATCGTCAGTAAATTCACCATCGTTGTAGTTAACTGAAATCCATATTATCAACCTTGAGGATGATTGCAATCGAATGTGTCTCTACCTACAGTACAACAACAGTGTTCACCGGAAACCGTAATATTCAACTTACTTTTCGGGAAGGCAGAGATGAATGGAAGAAGAAGACAGATGAATGCAATCAACGAGAAGAGGAATCGGAGCATAATTGAGTGTGAGGAGGGAGAACCAAGTAACTGAAGATATACAGTATGAGGTATCTAATCGGAATAATAATAGTGATAGGTGAAGATTGTCTGACGCACAATAATGAAGGAGGAGAAATGTAAGTGGAAAGTACAGTAGGTAAATGAGTGCAAATTCAAATAGTGAATAGTTCGAACAATATCGAGGCAGAAGACAAGGAGAACAGAAACCAAGTGAAGGTTACGAGAAGCATCATTTGAAAAAAATTGAAAAGGAATGTTCACTTCTCCACCTCTAATCATGTCTGAAGGAGGAAGAGGCAAGTATGGAGAAGAGAATGGAGAAGAGAGGGCGGAGTCGAGGATTGGAAGAGATTCCGTATAGAGAGAAAAGATTAGTCAACATACGATTGGTCATTAGATATTCATAATCTCATTATGAAGTAGCTGATTACGGACGATTGACAGTGTATACAATAAGTGGGTAGAAGCGTCAATAGAAAATAACGACTGAGACGAGTGAGGAAATGTGAAATCACTGTACAACACACGATCTAAAAGTTTTTTTTTCTAAACAATAATCTTAGTGGCAACAATCGTCTGTCTGCCGATTCGACCCTCTATTTGGAAGGCCAATTGAAACTTCTCGAACAATGGAAACCCCATCGTCATTCCGAGAGACTCGCCATTTTCTTTGAGACAATAGAATTGCGACTTGAAAAGTCACGGGTAGAACGTAGATTCGAAAAGAATGGACAAACTACCGATGCTGTGGAATTGAAAGTTTTTTATATGTGATGGATCATGAGAAGCTCAATTACGCGTAAATATATCCTCATGTTCAAAATATTTCCGTAATCGGAATATCGTCATTAAAATGTTGTCGTCATCAAATATCGGCAACTCCAATGAAGAATGACGTCGAGAGTCTGATGAAGACGTGAAAACGTTGATAGAAAAGTTGACGAGTTTTCAAAAACAGTATTGCATATAGACATTTTCATTATTTCAAGATATCTAGACAACGCCGCGCTGCAATTAAATAGCTTTCAAAACAATTTCTGCCAATGTGGAGACCGTTGCAATGGGTATTCATGGATATTCTAATTCTAATCATTATGGTGCTAACGAAAGGGCCGAAACAAATATTAATTAGTTATAATCATACGTATCTTGAAATATCCAGAATCCTAATTGTCGAATTTGTGTATTCTAGTGGTCATTTCTGTGTGAACATCGGATATTTATGATTTCAAAGTCTTCTGACGCCATTCTTCCTTTCTTCCACATGCATTTTCTTCCTCGGAAATAGACGGAAGAGGAAGACAATTTTGGTCGTTGGTGCCAAACAACTCACAGTGCGAGACTGTGCGAACAATGAACATTTTATACTTCGATCTACTGAAGTTCTGTATCTAACAGTAATAGTACAATAGTTCTTTATCTCTTTATCGTTACGAATACTCTGCACAATTGTGGAGATCATATCAGATGCATACACATGAATACAATGGAAGGGGGTCGAACCAGTTGCTGGTCTGGAGGAAAGAGGGAATTACTCTTTAGCAACGTATTTCTGAGAGATCTCAAGTGATTCGTCTAGAGACATCATCTTCAGTTTCTCTGCTGCCTCACGAATATCCGAATAGAGAGTCGTCGACCTGTAATTAGTCCATTCAGTCTTGTTCATCCAATGGATAGATTACTCACAGATATCTCTCTCCGAATGAATTGATGTTAGTCACAATCAGTTTTCCCTCGTTCTCGGGACGAGTCGCTAACTGCAAATTATTGATTGAATACTACGGTACCCCAATCGATATATCGTACCTGAACAGCTGCGCATACATTCGCGCCCGAGCTGATTCCTCCCAGAATTGCCTCTTCCGTTGCCAATCTCTTCGCCATTGCGATGGCATCGTCCGAGTGAACTCTGAGAGATCAAAGATCATATTCTGGTCGTGCCTATCAAATTACTCACCTCAGTGCCTCGCTGAAGAGAGTCTTGTCGAGAATCTCGGGAATGAAACCAGTTCCCATGCCTGAAAGAAAGTGGTTAGAACATTATTTTATTTATATTTTACGGTATCTAAGAATAGATGGATATCTGACCCTGGATCTTATGAGGAGAGTGGGGGAGACCGTTGATGACGGAGCTCTCGAAGGGCTCGACGGGGAATACTTCCACCTGAAGTAATGTTTTATAAAAAAAATACACACCTCTATAATGCCAATCTTATTCGGAATTCAATGGGGAAAATGCTTACGGAAGGTTTCTTCTCCTTGAGGTATTTTCCCACTCCAGAGAGAGTTCCTCCCGATCCGACACCGAAGCACACGATGTCCACCTACAATTAGTCTTTCTCTATCTCCTACCCATTCAGATTTATTTCGATACGTCTTTTAGAGCAAAGAATCTGTATCTTCATCTCTCGCACTCACTCAAAGTCAGAGAGACGTGGGAGTATGAGGAATTGAGAGACAATTTCTTCAAAATACTTCTTCCCTCTTGCCCTTCTTCTCACCTTTCCATTCGTCTGCTCCCATACTTCAGGTCCAGTAGTGTTGTAGTGGGCTTGCACGTTGGCAGGATTACCGAACTGAACAAAGATGTAATTAGATGATGCCGATTGTAATTTTTGACGAGAGATTACTAACCTGATTGAGGATGTGGGCGTTGGGAATGGCGGCCTTTAGCTCATTCGCTCTCTGGAGAGCTCCCTTCACTGCGGTGGCAGGATCAGTGAGGACAACCTGAAGAAATTCATGATAAGCATCAACAGAGCCAAATCCCTATGCATCTCTTATTCTCAAAGAACTTTTCCTCGATTCAGAAGATCACCTTTTCCCCTCTATTCATCTATTTTTCAGACGAACAATGAAATCAGAAGTTCGAAAAATCATCTCGCTGCTATCTATTGAACCATATCGAATTTCGAAATCGCAGCGCAAAACGAAATAGCTTGAAGGTCCCTGTTGCGAAATTAATCTTGTGATGCGCTGTCTATTCAAGCAAATATATTTTCAAAGCCGGAGACCAGACAATGTTGTTGTTGAGATATGTTTGAATGAACCCTTCGGAAGGAGTAACTCTAACCTCAGCTCCGTATGCCTTGAGAAGAGATCGACGTTCTACTGACATCGAAGCAGGCATGCACAGGATGAGTTTGTATCTGTAGAGATCAAAGATCATATGAGATTAGAGATCAAAGATCAACTCACCCCTTGATTCTGGCGACGAAAGCGAGGGCGATTCCCATGTTTCCAGAGGTCGCCTCGATGAGAACTGTCTTTCCGGGCTCGATAATACCCTGTAATCGAGAAGATAATGTAGATGAATAGAGGAATATTATATCCAATGTTACCTTCTTCTCAGCATCATCAATCATTGCATATCCGACACGATCCTTCACTGATCCAGCAGGGTTCATGTACTCAAGCTTCACAGCTGCAAAAAAGTACGTTGAGTTGTTATGTCACATAGAAAAGCCAATTTCCTTATTACTTGCCCGTAAGCAAAAACAAGGAATAAACTAACCAATCTTTCCGGGTAGTCCCTTTCCGATGGAGTTGAGAAGGACAAGGGGAGTATTTCCAATGGCTCCTCCAGTGTTGGCACAGATTTCCTTGCGGATAGACATGATCTGAGAAAGAGGAAAGATCAAAGATCATGTGAGGGGTGAGATGACGTCACGAGAACAACGGAGGACAGAGAAGGGTGATGGAAAGGTGGAAGATTGTACTCGAGATATGCGAAGATTAGTGAAAGAGATAGAAGAAATGGCAGGGAAAACAAGAGAAATGTGCGAGAAAGAGAAAGGAACTCGTGAAATACACCATCAATCATCGAGTGGAGTCCGATGAATTACAACAATGAGAAAGAAGGAGGAGCATGACCACAGGGCATTCATTGTCTAGACCATTCTCTCTCCTTTACCTCATCCAAAGTTTTCACTGGGAATTCTTCAATGGTCAATTCAGCAACAGCGAAAACGGGATCGACTCCCTTGGCAGGACGATCGGCTGGGAGATTGGGAATATCCTTATCGATTGGAGGAGAAGAAGGAGAGGATGACTTAGAGATGAGAGAAGTCTTCCCTGATTTAGAAGAAGAACGGGAGAGTTTCGGATCGAGAGGAGGTTTGGATTTAGAAGATGAGAGAGAAGACGTCTTCTGTGTCTTCAGTGGAATCTCATTCTTTGTTGCCACAGGAACGGAAGGTTGTTTGTTAGAAGGAACAGAGGTCTTTGGTTTGCCATCAGTAGAAGAAAGAGGTTTGGATACGGAGTGGGAATAATTAGAAATAGTAGAGACGGGTTTGGTTGGAGTACTGGAGTTTCCGATAGTGGATGTAGAGTTAGGTTTGACATCAGAAGAGGACGACGGTTTGAATAAAGAGATAGGGGAGTTGGAAACAGTAGATAAGGGTTTGGTTGGATTATTGGTGGAAGTTACGATCGCGGATACAGAGCCTTGCACAACCTGGGCAGGTGTCTGGGATGAAGGAACTTGATTAGTGATGCTTGGAGATTGGTTAGTGATGTTATGGGTGGCATCCGATGACACATTGGAAGCTTTTGATGCGACCGACTGAACAGGCTGGGAAAGGGGAGGATTGCCACTGGGTCCATTCGAGATTACAGTTGATGTCTTGATCGGAATCGGACTGTTTCCATCTCTACCAAGACTTGAGACTGAAACACGACGATCCTTCGAGACCAGATTCGATCCATGGGGAGAACTGAGTTTGCCCATTTGTTCCGTTTCAGTGGTCTTATACGAAGATCGAGGACGGGAGGAAGAACGAGATGAAGGACGTTTAAGAGTGAGAGAAGACATTCGAAGGACTGAGTATCAATATGGATGAGAGGGTCTTATATGGAGAAGAGAGGAGGGGGAGGAGACTAGGATGAATAGACATGCACTATCATATGAGTTATTATTGTGACTACAAAACATCAGAGGAATGAGAGAGAAAAATGAGATGAGACAGTGTAGTGAAAAGAGGAAAGAGCTGAAAGTTAACCGAGCAAGTGAATTGATCTGTCTCTTAGTTGCTCGTCTTATAAGGTGGAAGAGTGCTGACAATTGGCTGTCGTCTCTTTCTCTTCTCTCTCTTATTTTTCCCTTATCTCTTTCTATCGGCAGTTGATATCTGATCGTTCTGTGTGTTCATCTCTCGATCAATCCATCTTTGTCTCCGTTCTTCACTTAGTTCATTCCATCTCATGCCCTCATACACGTTTTATCTGCCATCTGTCCAATTCATCAATGAGTACAAAAGAGGGAGGAGATCAGAAATCTCTAATATTTACATCGAATATGATGTGTGAGTACGTACGTAGGACGAGTAGCGTCTACACGAATTGAGGTATGACTGAATGAGAGACCGTCCACATGATACCCCCACGATGGACATAAACACTATTCTTCAAGATCTCTGTATCAACGACGTGTTTCTCCCCATTTTCTGATGTTTTGGCCTTCCATGAATAGATAAGAGACTCGTCTTCATAAGTTCAATCATTCAATCGTTTTATCTTTGAGACCACGAGGAGATAAGAGAAAGAAGTCAAGGAGGATGACAAAAGGTCGATTGGAGGATGTGGTCTACGTGCTAATCAAGACGTTTTGTGCAATTGGGAGGATAGAAAGGGGAGGAAAAGGAGAAGAGAGGGAGGAGGAAGGGGAAGGAGTTGTAGAGAGTACAGTGAAAACACACACACCAGGGATCACTCAATTACGATCTAAGCAGTCGCATGGCTGTGTCTAATGAATCTTCCACTGATTTGATCTCTAATCTCTCTGCTTCTTCCTTCACATCCACGTATAAAACTGTCGATCTGCAATATTCTATTGTTTAGACATCTTCCGATGGACCTTCCAGTTCACAGCACAACAAACAAGTAGATAGGTAGAACACTTCCATCAACTAAATTGCAAAGCGAAACTATGAGTGCTCTCAAATATTTTTTTCGTGGTGAAGCACTGGGAATAACATTTCAGAATATATTTCAACGATGAAACTCACAAATATCTCTCAGCGAAGCTATTCACTGACGTCACGATCAGCTTTCCCGCGTTTTCAGAACGTTTCGCAAGCTGAAAAACAATGCGTCATAAATTACGAAAAGCTTCAATATTCTACCTGAACAGCGGCGCATACATTGGCCCCCGAGCTGATTCCTCCAAGAATTGCCTCTTCCGTTGCCAATCTCTTCGCCATTGCAATTGCATCGTCCGAGTGAACTCTGAGAGATCAAAGATCAATAATTATTCGGTAGACAATATCTACCTGAGAGCTTCACTGAAGATGTTTCGATCGAGAACGTCGGGAATGAATCCCGCACTCATTCCTGTAATGATCGTTCGGTGTTACTTTGACATTGTGAGATGATAACCTTGTATTTTATGTGAATGTGGTTCGTGTCCATTGAGAATCGAACTCTCGAACGGTTCCACTGCATAGATACCCATCTGAAACAACCATTACGATTATTTACGATTATTCCAAATATTTTTGAAAAGTTCTCCGCGAAAGCTAAAGTTGTATTGCCTCTGGATTCATCTCCTTGAGATATCTTCCTGCTCCCGTGAGTGTTCCTCCTGATCCCACGCCGAAACAGACCATGTCCACCTTCAATTATTCATTGACGATAAAGAGTATGGGTTCCTTGCAATAAAAAAACTCACAGTCCCATCGGTCTGCTTCCATATTTCCGGTCCCGTCGTGCGATAGTGAGACTCGGCATTCGATGGATTTCCGAACTGAATTGGATCGGTAAATGAGCGTAAGATCAAAGACCACTAACCTGATTGAGCCAATAGAAGTCAGGATGGGAATCAGCAATGGTCTTTGCTCTCTCACACATGGCTAGACCACCAAGAGAGGGATCGATCAGGATTACCTGAGAAGAAATGAAAATGGACTAATACAGTCAAACTCATCGTTCTACAAAATTGAGGTTCTAATCAAGGATGTTGAAACTAGTTATATATTTGAAAAAGAATTCCACTTCAGCTCCGAATGTTCTCAACATTGCTCTTCTCTCAATGCTCATCGCTGCGGACATACACAGAATTATCTTGTACCTGAACAATTATTTTATAAATGTTGCCTTTTAGATATCTTACCCCTTGATCCTTGCATAAAATGCTAGTGAAATTCCCATATTGCCAGAAGTGGCCTCGACCAGAACCGTCTTTCCAGGAGTGATGAGACCCTGTAATTTTGCAATTTCCCCCACATATATATAACTACATAAATTCGAACCAGTCTCTCAGCCTCATCAATCATAAATGCCGCAGCTCGATCCTTGACTGATCCCGTCGGATTCATGTATTCCATTTTCACTGCTGAAATTCTCTACCAGTACTTCCTAGATACAATTGAGAACTACAAACCAATTCTAGCAGGAAGATCCTTGGTGATATTCCTCAGCATCACAAGAGGAGTATTTCCGATGGACTGTGAAGCGTCGCACAGAATGCCAGACATTATGATGCAAATTCCAGACGGAAAGGGGAAATGTGGTTCAATGAGTTTAGGTTTGTAAAGAAGACAGTCTATGGGCCCATGGCGGTACTTCCCTCATCTTCCTTTTATAGTCCTCCATCAAGTGTCATTTAGGAGAGAGTCGAGTCATAAACTGAGAGAGGGTCGCCACGTTTTGGAGCTGATGTGTCATCATACTGAGTAGATTACGATCTGAACCAATAGACCAACTATTGAACCTCGAGCGATTTTAGAAGTTGTGAAGAATAGATGCAGCTTCATCGTTGATCATCATAGCTTTCATGGAGATCTTGGAAAATTGATTGAACATAGATACCATCCTCAAAAAATGTCTCATACCCAGGAAGAAAATAAACATTAACTTTGTTTCTTTTCAAGAATTTTCCAAAAAAATCATAATTACTGATAATAACAACATGCTTTGTTAGCTTGAAAATCGTGTGTTTTCGTGCTTAGTCTACGTGAGATTCTGCACTTTCTTCGATCATAAAATCAGCATGAGACAATTCTTTTAGTGCGATCAGAGAACACTGAGAGGAAATGAAAGAACAGCCTCCCGTTTGACCTTGTTGCTTACGTGACAAAGAACACCTTTTTACCCACGAGACTATCATTAAAACGGTCGGATCGATGAATTCTTTCTCATTTCTCACGTACACACAACAGATAGCTTCCCCCCTTCCAATATCTCTCATTACTCGTTTTGGTATCAGCACTACAGTGTACCTTCACAGAGCCTTCATTACCTATTTCGGTGAACACTTTATTGCCGAAAATGATAAACGAAAATGTATTCACTGAATCGACTGAATCGAAACCGATTTTTTTTATTTAGAAAATGCTATAACTTCCAACAAGTAGAACAGGGAAACGAAAATTTATACGTTGAATGTATACAGCAGACGGAAATATGCTGGATATAAAATGAAAAAGGAATCGAATCCTAGATACGCATCTTATTCGAATTCATTATTTATCCAGTAGTTTCTTCGCAGTTGCAATCGATTCTTCGAGTGATTGGAAGGGCATCGAATCAGCAGTAGATTTGATATCACAGTAGAGGACGGACGATCTACAATCGATGGTGGATACGGTAACTGATCGCGAAATGAACTATCGTATCCACTCACAGATATCTCTCTCCACTGCTGTTGATGGAAGTGACAATCAGCTTGCCTTCATTCTCGGGCTTAGCTGCCAGCTGAAAAAAATCTGTTGAAGCATTCACCATTTTCGTATACTGACCTGAAGACAAGCGAGAACATTGGCTCCCGAGCTAATTCCTCCAAGAATAGCCTCATCCGTTGCCAATCTCTTCGCCATTGCGATAGCACCCTCCGAATCGATTCTGAATGACTCAATGGTATTGTGCTTCTTCAAATTGATCACCTGATAATTCCAGTAAGTTGCTCTCTGTTGAGAATGTCAGGAATGAATCCAGCTCCGATTCCTGATCATTATCCATTCATTTTTTTTTGAAGATCGAACCATTTTCTCACCAGCAATTTTGTGGTTATCAGGAGGAAAACCACTGATGACGGAGCTCTCCGTCGGTTCCACAACGAAGATCTCTGTCTAAAGTGAAGAGCAACTTTTACTTCGATACGAGATTTCCATAACGATTCTTACCTCAGGCTTCTTCTCTCTCAGGAATTTTCCCGTTCCAGTCACAGTTCCTCCCGATCCCGCTCCGAAACAGATTATATCCACCTGATGAGAGATCAAAGATCAATTCACAGGGCCTTCCAAACTTCCTATAAGCACAATCCAACTGACTTTTCCTCCGGTCTGTCTCCAAATCTCCGGTCCCGTTGTTCGATAGTGAGCCTCCACGTTGGCCGGATTACCGAACTGAGGCATTTATAGAGATCAAAGATCAAACATCATTTCTAACTTGATTGATCCAGTAGAAATCAGGATGAGATCCAGCCACTTGTCTCGCTCTCTCCACCATTTCCACTCCAGTACATTTGGGATCGAGGAGAATGAGCTGGATGAGGAATGAACAGTTGACTGGAGAGAGTGAAATAGTCGACTACCTCAGCTCCATAAGCCAATAGAAGAGCTCTTCTCTCGAGAGACGAAGTAGATGGCATGATCAGAACAATCTTGTAACTGAGAAAGATCAAAGATCAATATGAGAGATCCTCCTAGTAGAAACAGAAAGATCAAAGATCAACAAACCCCTTGATTCTAGCGTTGAATGCCAGTGCAATTCCGAGGTTTCCAGAAGTTGCTTCGACTAGAACAGACTTCCCGGGAGTGATAAGCCCCTGAAGATACGAAAAGTTCCATGCGGAAGATTTGAAGAGTTGTTTTTGATTCGTTGTTATTGACCTTCTTCTCAGCCGCATCAATCATATAAAATGCAGCTCGATCCTTCACTGATGTCGTCGGATTCATGTATTCCAATTTAACAGCTGAAAGAGAATTCCGATTCATCGGCTGATTCACTTTTCCGTTCATTAATTGATTCCATCTCATCCTTTCAATCAGATGGAACTTCCAATTGAGTAATGATGTCGAGAGAAGGACAAACCAATCTTAGCTGGTAGATCTTTTCCGATTGTTCTCAGATAGACAAGAGGAGTATTGCCAATGACAGAAGAAGGATTCAAGTGAATACTGTCCATTAGGAGAAGATTGACCTGAAGTTGATACAATCAATATCCTCTTACCAATCTAACGAGTTCTCAATCTCGAGCTATCGTCCTTTCTTCCTTCTTACCCGTTCTCTCGTCCTCCGTTCATTCAATTTATACACTCTCTCTTTGGGGCGGAGCACTTCTTTCACACTGCATGACTTTGATTCATTCTCTCATCACAAACCACAAATTCCATCAATTTCCATTTCACAAAAATTATAAACTGATGCCTGCTGCTCTTCAAATAATTATGATGCGCGAAGATAAGTTGTGCCCACGCAAGGAAGCGAGAGATCACTGTACTTGATTCTATCGTGGGGAAACAGTTGGTGAGGAACCAATTAAAATTCTAAGTTGAGCCGAGAGGACAATTTGATTCATAAACCAGCGATGAATATGAATCAATGTCTAAATGTAAAACAACAAGCTTCCTGGCCATTCTCTTCGCACTGACTGAAGCAATCACAACACTATTTTGTTCTTATAATAAAGAAGGACTCGTCTTAAGAATATTTATCAAGCATGATTCAGTCAGATAAAACTTATCGATATCTTGCATTAAGTGTGCGAATTAGTCAGGGGCAGCATATATGAACAATCAATACAATTAGTCAACAATATCAAACAAGAGCAGAATTGGCAATAGTCAAAGCATCATCGTAAGTGACACTGGGCATCGCTTGTACGTCAGCAGCCAGATCTCGATAGAGTGGAGAAGAACTGTAATGGATCAATCAATAATCATTCATCTACCGTATTCACTCACAGATATCTCTCTCCGTAACTGTTGATCGTAGTCACGATCAGTTTGCCCTTGTTCTCTGGAAGCTTAGCGAGCTGAAAAAATAATAAATCTAGAGTGTACATTTAAAATAATGTCATTTGTAAATTCACCCAATGGAGGAGGAAATATTGCAGAATAAAAAAGGAACAAAACACATTAAATCTACTGATTAATTTGCCCTTCTATTCTTCTCAGGTAGCCGTTCTTTTTAAATTCAAGGCCCCTCTTTTATACCCATGTCAATTCATAATTACTCGCTCCCATTCCTTCGAGACTCACCTGAAGAGCAGCAGCCACATTCGCTCCCGAGCTGATTCCTCCACAAATTGCCTCTTCCCTTGCCAATTTCTGTGCCATTTCGATGGCATCGTTCGAGTGAATTCTACAATCATTCCATGATTCTATCCAACACCAACCGTAATTGCTCACCTGATGATGGGATCTTCGAGAAGTTCTCTTCTCAGAATGGTGGGAACAAAGCCAGCGCCGATACCTGAGAAGGGGTAATATTATCTACAGTCTCATTGTGTCTACCATACCCTGGATGAAGTGCGGAGCGGGAGCGTTACCAGAGATGACCGAACTCTCTTCTGGCTCAACTGCATACACTTTCACCTTAATATATATCAATTATTAGTCCGATCATTCCTCTCTACCGTATACCTGGGCATTCTTCTCTTTGAGATATCTGCCCACTCCGGTTACGGTACCACCGGATCCAACTCCGAAGACAACGATATCCACCTCAATGGAAAGGACTTTCACCTTTTCTCACCCCTGTGCACCACGTGACAAATGCCATTTGATGGCCATTTCAGCAGATGATAAAATGGCTGACGCAAAAGATAAAACGGAGTTATCCGCTTATCGGTGTGGACAGACACGTACGTGATATTTCAATCCTCCTCATCACTAATTTTACCTTTCCATCAGTTTGTTCCCAGATCTCCGGTCCAGTCGTTTGGTAGTGCTTCTCCTGATTAGCCTCATTTCCGAACTGAAAGGCATCAAACATCAAATCAGATCATATAAGATAAAAGTGATAACCTGATTCAGCCAATAGAATCTTTTATCCGAGTCGGCGATCTTCTTTGTCATTTCGATCAGAGCATTTCCAGTGTGATTCGTGATGATCAGCTGAATACAAATACAATAAACATTCAATAAGTTGCATATGTCAACTCACGGTAGCTCCGTATGCCTTCATGAGTGCTCTTCTCTCCATCGAAGCGGTGCTAGGCATAGTGAGAACGATCTTGTATCTGAATAGAAAGGGAATCATCAGGGAAAGGAATGGATGAGACACTCACCCCTTAATTTGAGCATAGAAGGCAAGAGCGATGCCCATATTGCCAGAGGTTGCCTCTACGAGAACACTCTTTCCCGGTATGATCAGCCCCTATAAAGATGAGTAGTCAACAACTAGTTCTCGATAGTTCCATCATCTACCGTACCTTTTTCTCAGCCTCATCGATCATGGCAGAAGCAGCTCGATCCTTCACTGACAACGTCGGATTCATATACTCTAGCTTCACCGCTGAAATTACCATTATTAACTCGATTGACCTCTTCTTTCACTCACCGATCTGTGCGGGAAGATTACGACCGATCTTCGTCAATTTGACGAGAGGAGTGTTTCCGATCGCTCCAGCGGGGCTTTCGAGCATCTGCGGCATTTCTGCAAGAAAATGAGTAGAATTGACGAATGGAAAGGGGAGGGGGGAGCGACAATCGACATGAATCATCGTAGACATGGAACACGATTAACGATAGACAGTTATATCAATAACGACGATGAATTACGTGAAGGAGACAATGAATCATAACCAGACACGAGATGGGAACACCCTCGTCACAAGGGAAACATCAATCGTAAATGAGGGGAAGGAATAGGCAAGGAACATTACAATGAGCTACAGACAACATGTAGAAAATGATGATAATTTGAAAGAGTAGAAGATTTCAAGAGGATAGAGCAAGACACTATGTCAGCACTGAACCCCCCTCACTTCAGTTTGCTGTAGTCTACCTGAGTGTCTAATAGTCCCTCGTGCGCACTAATACGAAACTAACAAAAACAATAGCGACTACAAATGGAAGGGAAGGGAAGGGAAGAGAGGAAAGGAAGAGACTATAGCAACGGATGAGGAATCAGTCACGAATGAATGGGAAGTGAGGAATGAGGGAGGAGAGGGAGAGGGGAGAGGAGACAGGGAAGAGAGCGGGTACATTTGATCTACCACGTATCAACATCAGACTAGAGATTGGAGTAGATCAAGAAAGAGGAACGGGACGAAAGGGATGGATGAATGCGAGATGGGAAGAGGGTGCAAATCTCCTCTCTCTCCTTCGAACGTGATCTCTTTTTTTTTCTGCAACATTTCGTTTTCCACTCGTGGAATGCATAGGATGAAGGGGAGCAGAGGAGACAAATAGACAGTGTTGGCTTACACTGAACTGTGAACTCTCGATTGATAGATCAACCGATCAAAATACAAATGGAAAGACTTGTGTTCAAGTGCCCAATAGGTGATGTGGACTATAGAGGAGAATAAAATGAGAGGGTGGCGGAATGGAATGAGAGTGTGATTGAATGAATGAGAAGGGACGGAAAAGAGAGAAAGAAATAGGAGGAATGAAAGAATGTGAAGGGGATGGTTCACATCTCCCATTTCTCTGTTTCAGAAGGTCAATCACGTCTTCTCATTACGTAAGGAAGAAAGAATGGCACAGGACTACTCAATCACTCTCTCTCTCTCTCTCCATCTAGTAAAGAGTGATTGGTTTCTAACCGACATGATTGAATTGCCCAAGTTCAAATCAGTGATCATAGGAGCCATATGATATATGATAGAACCATATAGAGAGCGGACGGAACTTCCCACTCTTTCTTTACCTTGTTTATGATAGTGCGTACAGAGAATTCTTAGATGAGAAATAACGTGCACAAATGTGAGGAGAGAAGGGGAGAAAAAAGAGATGATGACTAAAAGATTGAAAGAGGTACGTGTGTATTGATAGAAACAAACAACGATTCGAGAAGATTGTACGTCATGTTAAATTCTTTATTAGTATTTATTACTGTACACTATAATTGTTCATTCAAGGCTAGATTCTTTCACAGCTACGAAAAATCCACACTCGTAAGTGTACCGTAACATTGATCTAGAAGTGGAGATTACTGTAGTCGTCAATCAATAACTAACCTTTTATCGGCAGCATATAGCGATGGTTCAGATCTACTCTCCTTCTCTATTCTGAACCCTCTCAAAGTGACAATCCTCAGAATCTCTTCGAAAGGAAGCTCGATCGATAATTCTTCGGGTGTATCGGAGAAATGATAAGTCAATGGTCCAGAATTAATCCAGACTGAATTAGATAGACGAAACTCGGGCATTTGACGTATTGCTCACCTCCTCCCACTTCCAGTAATCGATTAATCTGTTCTATGTAATCAATCACATTATGGGCAGTATCAATGAACCAAGCAGTGACAACGGCAGAGTATCTAGAATACTGTAATATAATTCATCTACCGTATTCTTATCTTACTTTCCATCCTCTCCGTCGAACATTGACATAAAGTTGCCAGGACGCATGCTCATCAATTCTGAACTCTGAATAGATTGTCGTTCCACAGTAATATGTCTAATACCGTACCCTACTCGCCGTTGGGGGACACACATCGGGAAACGAAATCGATCGAACTCGATCTGAATAACTCCACGAATTACACGAAGCTGAGACGTAGGGATGGATAGTAAACTCGTTTTCCTTAAATGGTACATAAATTGATAATATATTATCGAGCTATCTACCGTACCTCAGAAATAATATTGAGCAGTACGAAGGAGACTATGAGCATGTATGAAGAGAATTCGCATGCTACGGTAGTAAAGCCCATGCAGGATATTTCCCAGGCCAGTCGAGATAACCCTGACAATGAAGAGAGATTGACATTGGATGAATCATAGATATTACCTGATCCTGGAACAAGAATGCGCTGTTTTTCTCTGGAATCATCGGGGAAACGTGATTCCAGTTCTTTGATAATCGGGCCGAATGTTACATCTCGTTCAGATTTCCCTGAAGACTAGAATTTATTACAATATCGTGGAAGATATCCCACCCTCAGTACTCCATTCTCTCACTATCTGCTTGAGTGTGCTGTTTATCTTTGACATAAGATCGGGAGAAGCAGAGCGACCCTGATCAAGTTACTGTAGGGAGTATATCGACTGGATTACCGTACATCGTGAGCATATAACGCCCTTTCGCCAAGAGGTCCTAAAGCACCGGCGCCTTCACAAATTAGCATCTCCAGTACACTGAAGAACGGATCCCAAATCATTCAGAATTCCGCTTACAAAGGCCGTGAAATATACAGAAGAGGAAGGAAGATAGTCAGTAAATAAGTCACCTCTGGTTCTGTTCAATGCACTTCATCAGCTGTCGGGTGTGCTCGGAATGGAATGGCTCCAGCAATTTCTTATGCGCATCCGAGAGTGTTCTACAATGAAAAACAATCTACAGAAATTATGTTTGTAATGACTCACTGAAATTGAGTCACTTTGTCGCATAATTTCCGTCGTTGGAATTGGTTGTAGTAGAAAAATGAATCAACGACCTGAATGCGTTATAATGGAGATGTACATAACATTCTAGCACATTATCTACAATATTAAATAAATGAGCTGACTGATCTCAAATGCTCCAGTTCTTCATCTCTGGAGTGGTTACTACAGCACTGAGCAACGCCAGATGATGTAGTGCTACCCTTGAAGCAAACGTACAAATGGGAAATATTTGCGTATTTCAATCAAAGAAAGTGCACTAGGAAAGAGGTAGCAAAGCGCTTCGCCTTCGCTTCGAAGCACTTACGTTTTCGATAATCACTTCCTGCGTATCGTCTATGTGGTGTGTATCGTGAGTTGTTGGTGACGTCCCGGACATCTGAAAGGAGTTCAATCAACTAAAACAAATCAATAAAAAGACCACAAAGTCGAAAGAAAAATATTCGCGATTTAGCGAAATTGCGAAGCGAGTTTTCCGTTTCAACTGCTATCCTGTGTTTAGCGTTCTGTGCTCCCAAGATTTTCAGCGTTTGTAAAATGTATATTAAAATTTCCCATTATTATCGTACTGTTAATCAAGTTGTTGTTATGTTACTGGATGCTCTTCGTTCTTAAGCTATAGATAAAATAGGCACAATGACTCAAATTTACCCGCCATACATGATAATTTGATTCAAAAATTTGCCACGTCTTTTTCGTCGTGGCTTCTGTGATCTTATTGTATTTATTCATTTCGGGAGCTTTCAGATGTCTTTATTTCCTGGATATGCAACTCAAGAAGAGAAGCCGTCCACTTCTAAGGAAATCAAGGTTATTACCTGTGTTGTTAGATTCCTTAAATTTGTTTTTAGAGGGAAGACAACTCGGACGATGAACCTCATGCTAGGTATGATTCCTTCAAAATAGCCAAGGCTGCAAAGGAGAAGGAAAGACGACGAGAACGGGACAAAATGGTGGCTAAATTGGAGGTACGCAATCTTTTATATTGTATGATTCATCGAGGCTTTTTTGACGTACTTGATTGATTTCTTGTAGGAAAAGAAAGACAAGGCTGCTGTTCGTCGATTTAATCTCGGTGATACGAGTGATGAAGATGATTGTACAATGATCGTGGACAGATCGGAATCGGAAGATGAAAATACTCTGAGAATCATCCGTGCTCAGAGAAGTCAGAGAGCAAAGTTAGTATTATTTGTTGCATAGTTTGTACAGAAATTTAAAAAAAAAACATTAAATTGAAGTATTGATGGACATGATTCTTATAAAATTGTCACTGATTCAGAGAGGACCAACTTGAAGAGAGGAAGCGTAAGAACAGAGAAATGCAACGTCAACATACTAGCATTCCGATTAGAGATAAAATCAAGAGGGACAGGTTTGTTGTAATGTATAAGAAGAAATATTCATTTTTTTCCGTTTAAGTTCTTCTCCGGAGGCTTCTTCAGTATCTTCAGTACATCAGTATGGACATTCTTCAAGAGACAAAAGAGAGACACCAATTAAGAGGGAAAGGAAAAGGTATATTGTTGGTACCATCAAAGTATCCAATCGAAGTGACTCAATTGGATTTTTCTATTCAGTTCATCTTCATCTTCTGATTCTTCCCACAGAAGACGTAAGAGAAGGAAGGAAAAGGATCGCGATCGATACCTGGAACCATCAGATTCCAAGCATACTCCGAAGGTTCGCCCTCTTTCAAGGGTCAACTAGTATGTTAATTTTAACATACCGTACCCGCCTTTTCTGTTTCTGCATATAAAACGTGCCCGCCGGAGGCGGTCCGACTCGGAAAAGTAGCGGTAAAAATGGTAGAAAATTTAGATTTTGTCAAAACGTGCCCGTTTTTTCGCCATTGGACCGAAAAACGCACCCGCCATAAACAATTGTTGTTACCTAGGTAGTTGATCCCTGCCCTCTTTCCATATATTTTGCTAATCTGATTCCTTCTCTTTAAATATTAGGGTTTATCGTCTGATATATGGGCCCCCATTCAAAGATTGTGATTGCAGAGTCGGAAATGGGACTTCATGGCAACAGTGGGAGTGACTCTGCATAATCCTGATTCATATATGATTGATGACAGAAGTGAAGATCCATTGTTGAGACAGATGGATAAGACAATGGATAGGTATGTTTATACTCTCGAATATATATTTTTCAAACGTTGATTGTTCTTCATCTTCAAGTAATGTTGACATTCAATGGTATCCTCATCAACTTTCAATATATTGTTATTGCAGGGAATGTTCTGAATACGATCATCGATTCTCTACTGTTCTTGGTGCTACTTACGATGTGAATAAGGTATGAGACGTGTAGAATGGCGATGCTCGCTCATCTCGGATGCCCTTCTAGAGGTTATTACTGACCCGGTGCTCTTTCAGTTATTCTTCCCTGCTAAGACAGCCAGTCGATCGAGTCGATTATTGGATAAGGTCCTCGTTATGAGCGACAACCCCGAAAATCGGTGAGTCCAATCAAAGTTGTCGCTTCCAAAGTGTACATGGTTAATGAATATTTCATGAATCGTCGATATGTGGTGATTCTAATAAGTATATTAATCAGATTCGTGACATTACCCTTCACTATTGGAGACAGTGTCGATCTGGCGACTGTGAGGTGTGACAAACAGATTGAGGTATTCGTCTACTTCCTCCTTCAACACAATCACATTCAATTTCAGTTGTCGGAAGAACCCACGGAGAAAATTCTTTCGAACAGAAAGATCGTCGAAGCGTATAATAAGAAGATTGCAATGGAGAGTGATCCAACTGTGAAGATAGCAAACATTAAGCAGCAGGTTCGTGCCAAAGTGGTTTGGATACGAGCAAAGATTCTGAAATTAGTTGTATCTGAATACAACTAAACTATTTCAAATCATTCACTTTCAAGCGAATATTCAACTAATGGGATAAATTATTTGAAGTGTATATTCATTTCAGCTGGCCGAGGCATCGAAAGAGAGAATGGAAACGAATGCTCGATTAAAGGATGAAGGAAAGAATGAGGGATTGTGGATTCGTTTGCTGGAATTGGATGTGAGAAATGAGAAAGAAAATATAAGGATGGAGTTTTATTAATAATCAATTTCAGGATAAAGTGAACAGATTACAATCGGCTACTGCTGCTGGTGGTACTTCAGCCACTGCGATTGATCAACGAAAGGTTTTTTTAAAAATCTCTTCAACTAGTCGTTCTGCCCCCCCCCCCCCCATCGCCCATCCTATACATGTTTATATGAATTAATTTCAGGAGTCTATTTTGAAAATCGCTTTGACTAATCTTCCGAAGAGTTCTCGTCTCATTGTGGAACAAATGAAATTGAAGAAGAAGATGAATGTTCCCGTTGAGGATTTGAACAAGGAATGGAAAGCGGTATGTAGTCCATCTAATCCTTTTGCTCCTTTTGCTTCCACACTACTCGAACAATTAATCATTGCAGATAATGAATCGTATGCCCAATTCCCTTCAACTGTGGGAGCATCGACTTAGTGAGATGATGCACGACAGCAAACAATTTACTAGACACAACTATGTTAGTTGCATTTATTAGTCACTTTTTTTTAAAAATGATTTGATAGTAAAAAAAGAAAATTAAAATAAATATTTGTAGATGGAAGTGATAGAGCAAGCAACGAGTGATCTGAAGGGACTCCTGAATGGAACAATGAGGAGTCACGTGCCTGAGGTTGATTTCCTCCTTCATCAATCTTTGGCTACGATCCACATTAATTTATATTTTCAGCCAGCTACTGAGCGATTCCTCATAGAATTGTTAACACTTCGTGTACGAATGGAAATGTCGATGGGATTCATCGAAAGGGCAATCAGTATTGCACAGGTGGGAAAATTTGAAACATGCGTCACACCTTGGTTTCTATCTCATTTTGTTATTTATTTAAAAAAGAATGAAAATGTGTAGTGTGTGAATAATATATAATTTTGGGTGTTAATGGAGACGAATAAGTGTCGTCCTCCTCCATTCTACCCTTGTGATCCACTCGAAGATATATGGAGAAACAATTTACCATTGTTAGGAGAACCCAATGGAAAAGGTTTTAACATTTAACTATTATTTAGGAATCCGGCTTAGCCTACTTAATTTATTGCAGGATGGTACCATTACAAACCCGGTCACTCAATTACTCCTTCTGAAGCATGGAAAATAGAAATTAAAGAATCGTATAATAAATATGAAAAGCAACTACCTGAGTGAGTGATCTTCTTTTGAATAATTCATTCATTCGAGTTGTGACTATGCTGCGAATTGTGTGTCACTATGAATTTTGTAGAGAAATAGTGATGATGTAACGCTTTCTTTAAGATTTGGTCGAGCTATAAATGATCTGAAGAAAAAGAAAGCAAAAGAATCTGAAGTAGAAGAACTTAAGATGATCATTTTTGCACGACATGAAAGAATGGATGAGAAATACAATTGGAGACCAGTGAGAGCTGAAATTGAAGAGTCGACGGTGAGATTGTGTGTAGAGGGAAGGAATAGAAAGAGAGATTGAGAATGGGATAAGTTATTAAAAAAATATTTCAGGAAGAATTAGATCGTCAAGTTGAATTTACTGATCTGTACCCTGATTTCTTCAATCCTATATATCATTTCACTCTTTGCGTATACATGATCAAAGAACTCGGTGGTCTATTCTACGGAAATATGGTGAGCTACCTATTTAATTTATATTTCTTATTCAATTGAATATGGGAGGGAAAGGTGGAATGAGTCATTCAATTCCCTCCTTTCTTGCTTCTTTTCACTTTCTATCTCACTCTCGATTGACATACAAGTACTGATTCATAGTGAACAATCAATCGTTCCGCTTCTCATTACCAATCTTAATTTGAGATGGACTTACCATTCGAAGATCCGATGGGTGCTCAACTTTTATCCTTCGGTCTTCTCAATCCATCACTTCATTCCGTCTTAGACGGTCTTCCTCAATATATTGATCGAATTCTTTGTGAATTAGCTCCGAATGATCCAGAGAGGTCTTGGACATTCGTTGTTCAATTCAACGCTGCAAGAATTAGAACGTTAGTTTATTTATTTGCTTTCAGGCATCAGTTTATTCATTTCATTATAAAAATTTATCTGCAAAATAATAGTATAATAATTGTAGTCGTGCATGGTTCATTGCTCTTCGAGATATTCCCTTCGATATGGCTTCTATTATGAAGGAATTGGGCGAAATCGCATCGGTACAATACATTTACTAATATATTGGATATCGACTGGAATAATCGTCTTGTCATTTATTGATTTTTTTCTATATGAATAAGTAGTGGTATTGCAGAATGCAGTGGAGCAGTATATGGTGAAAACACCGGACAATATGGGAGGAATGGCTGGACTAATGTATATTATGTCCGTCTACGAGGTTAGTTATCCTTTCTTCAATTCATGCTTCTTTTATTTTTTATATTTTTATATTGTTCTTCATAGTTAATTGTAATAAAAAGGTGTCTCTCTTTGATTTTCGATCAACGGTCAGCAGACTCGATGATTTTTAAACTTAAAAATTTGAATATTTTTTGAAAATTGTAATTTTCAGGCACTTAATCTCTTCGAAGCTAATATGGAAGGAATGAATAAGAAAGTGGTGAGTGATATTATACCCCTTTCATTTAATGAATTGTTTACTTTCAGATGGATAGATCAGTGAAGACAATAGTGAAAGGCATCGTGTCCAAGGCACTCATTTGGTCCAGCAACAGTACGTTTTGTTTAGCAAATATTCCTTTGAAAATAATTCATAACTATCCGTTTTTGTTGCAGAAAAGTTGGATAAGATCGATAATGAGCTAAACCGGACCATTGTTCTCATTCTCGCTATTCTACTCATTCGAGTGAGCAAATTATTCCAACCTCACTTTGCCAATTCTCCTTTTTTAATTCGTATCCTTATTCAGTTACCTGGTTCATGGATGGAAAGACGTCATCGTGTTGAGTGTGTACTACTGGGAAAGAATGCCAAATGTGAAGGCACTACTATCAATGAACAGATGGAGGTAAGTGAAGCACGCCCTCACTTCCCTCTTTTATCTAATGGTCAATGTTTCGTGCAGGCACATGCGATGGTTACTCGAGTGAGAGCACGAGGACCCCTCTTTGGTGAAGGAAATGAAATACACAGCTCGGTAAGATATTCAATGACATTGATTGCCAATGCTGGTTTTGGTGTTGAAGTACTCAATAATCCCTCTAAATTAAGTTAATTCGATTCTTCGGAACTGATTTCGTTCTTGCTTCTATCATCGAAACTCTCTTCCATCATGCTAATGCTGCCGTTAGTTCTCTTTCGTTTCACTAGTGTCTTTCTTGATATGATTTTTGATAAGTCAAAAATCATTTTCATTTTCAGAATTCTTCCAAATCACTTCCGCAAGCTTTCAATGACATCTTCAAGCAAGCTTACGAGAAGGTAACAACTGTGAAAATGTATTGTGATAGATTCTCTTTTAACAGACCACTGGATATCTTGCCCATTACGAGCAATTTTACGCTTACTTCATCTACATTTTGAAATACGGAAAGGTATTTTTAGTTGTTGTATCAAATGACATGCACAAATTTTTGCAGAATGAATTCCGGCACAATTATTCGAGTGCTTTGGACAGCCCGTCATGCCCGTAAGTGTACCTACAACACGAATCGTTGTGTATCACTCTCTTGTTAATGCAAATATTCTTGTATTTCGTATACCATTTTTATTTATAATTGTATTTAATTGAGGAGGCATAACGTGTTCATCATGAAGGAATATATTGACTCTCAACAGAATGTAATGAAAGAAGCACGAATGCTCGCTGATCTAAAGAGGACTGCAGAAGATCAAAGTAAGACATATATTAGAAATTACTATTCATATAATTAAGTGTGCTCACTGTTAGTAATTAAAATTTATTGATACAAGAAATTGGACCACGTATCACATGTGAATACATATTTCCTTTCCAGCTAAAGTCGATCCTTTCCATTCTCTCGCACGTTTGTATGCGAATCGGAAGCAATTCACTCGAATCGTCGCAAGTGCAGAAATGTCTTCCGATTTGGTGATAGCCAATCGAATAGTCAAGGTGTACATCGATGAATCGAAGAGGTACGGTAGGAGGAAGATATTATTGATTAAAAAGACCATGATCAACTCATTGCAGGACACGAGATCCCCTCTTATGGAGATACACTCTCAATCTTACTGTAGAGTTCAAGAATCGAAAAGAGGGAGAAAATGTACTGTTTACTTTACTTGTTGTTGTTTTCGCCTGTGCTGACTGAACCTTAGAATGGTTCAATGGCCAAGAGTGTTACACATTATCTTGGATTACAGAAAAATATGTCATCAGTCCCCCCTGTACGCTCTGTGGTTATGGCAGAGCGTTCACAATAATTCCCTGAATACTTCCGCTCTCCTTTCCCCTCCTATTAATCTCATGTTCATTGTATTGAGGTGTTCGCTCAAGCATTCGCTGATTGTTCATGGTCTCGTGATCTTCATGTTGATTACATTGAAGCATTCCCTGATGCCGACGAGCGACAACACTTCGCCATGGTTGAGAAGGTACACTTGATATCCTTACTCATCGATTCATATACATCATCCATCAACTCCCTATCCATCTGTACTCATTATCTTGTAGAACATACGAGTACGTGGAGTACCCGAGTTGGCCAAGACATTTGAAGATCTTGCTGTGAAAGAAGCGAAGGAGAAGGAGAAGGAAGGGGAGTAGGAAGAAGATTAGGGAGAAAGTGCAATCCAATCTCATTGCAGTCTTTCTTTCACCATTTATTCATCTTGAATATCTGTATTATATTAGGTTTCCCTTTTACCATCCCGTTGGCAATTCTATTATTCCTGTGTTATTCTCGCAAAGCGAGTTCGGGTGACAACCAAAGCATGCATGTTTTTGTTCTCTAATTATCTCATCATTGTTGCCATTTATTATTACCTCCTTGAGGTCGCAACACTTTTACTTGGTGCAAAGAAGAAGTTCAATAAAGTATTTCTAGCGCAGTCGATTTATTTGCCACCTTTTCTATGATCCGGTCAATTTCCGGCACTGTATCTATGCTTATCTCATCAATTAATGCCGATATCGATTAATTGTCCGGTTGCAGTATCCGTCAGTGATGGCAAGTGGTTTCGACAGCGGTCTTAATCTGGGAGGGACCACCCAACCAACGGGAATCTCTTCAGAATCATTCAGTTTGCGATCGTTCAGGTTGGTGTTCAATGTTTGAATCAATATGTCATCGATTGACGCATGATTTTATCATGACGATGGCCTACTAATCGATCTATGGGGTACGATTAGGCATTAGACTCCATTCTTGTTATCCATCTCATAAGAAGGACGAACGATCGTCCAGGAACTTCTGAAATATATATTAGATTATTATTTTATTTAGAATATAAAAACTAGCCTTGTATTCAATATTAGTCTGACTCTGGGAGGAAGGTTTCTTTGGTGGAGGAGGTGGAGGAGGAGCCTCTTCCTCTTCCTTCTTCTCCTCTTCCTTTGCCTCTGCTGCAGCTGGCGGCTCTGGTTCCGGTGGAGGCTCAATTACATCCATTATACAGTAGAAAGGGATCGGACTCACCAATTCCTGCTGGGCAGCAACCATCTTCTTGAGTTGATCCTTCATGTCCTCCTGAATGGAATATCGATTGTCTACCGTACCTTCTCTTCTCCTTACCCCTCCAGCAGCTGCAGCAGCAGGATCAGTCGTGGCAGCAATGGGAACAGTCATGGAGGTCACTCCTCCTCCTCCTCCCTGTTGGGCATTGATACAAGTCACACTGTCCACTGGCTTCGCTGCCCCTCCCGTCTCTCCTCCCTGAGATATCCATTGAATGAAGGATGAGGGGGATGACCTACCTGTGCACCCGCGACTGGTACGGTAGTCGAAGCAGTTCCGTCTGCGCCAGCACTGAGGATACCGTAGTTGGAAGGAATACTGTAGAAGGGATAACTGACACTGGTGCTCCAGTTGCATTGGTGGTAGATGCGGTAGCAGAGGCAGGAGATGGAGATGCAGTCTGACCAGTGACTGAGACTGCTCCTGGAGTGACTGCTCCCTTGACAGGAGCCTTCTTCACTGGAGTTGCAGCTGAGAGAGGGAAGGAGATGAGATGAGAGAGGGAGAGGGTGAGACTCACGTCGTTGCACGTCATCTGGTTTAGGCACGTAGATGGGAACTCCCGTTCCTGACTAAGATTAAGACATTGAGAGAGAGGAAAGGAGAAGGATCACTTACACACATGATGAATCCCATGATGTTGTCCTGCTTATCCGATGGAACTCCCCACACAGCGGCACCATTCGCATCCTGGAGAGATCAAAGATCAATCGATAATGAATGAAAGGAGGAGGATACCTTGTAGATATTGCCGACGATAGAGGCCTCGACGACAGGTTTGAAGGGCTGCTTGATTCCCTGTGAGAGAACCATTCCGACGAATCGATCTGAAGAAAGATCAAAGATCAGAAGGAGAGAGGGGAAGAGTCTCACTCTCGGTGGGAACGAAGTAGACGTAGCCATTGGTGAAATCACGTACGAGTACTCCGAAGGCTGCCCTGAGAAGAGAAGAGTAAGGTAGAGAGAAGGGTACGGTAGATCAATGGACTCACGTAGGCGGATAGAAGGGGAAGGTCTGCGTGATAACCACTCGACTAAACTTGCACGTTCCCTTGTCGGTCACCATCTGTCAATATCGATTGATCACTTGTCGATCACTCCCATTACAGTATCCTACCGTAACGTGGCCAGAAACGGGTAGATCCTTTCCTCCGATCTTGTCTTTGGTTGCCGTGCTGGCCTTGTTGTACGCCTTCTCATCGGGGAGCTGCGATGGATTACGGTAGTTGGATCGACAGAATGGGGATACTGTACCTGTGGTCCGACATCGGCAATGAAGATGTTCGAGTTAATGAGGAACTTCTGCAGTTGACCTGGAGTACTCGCGAATGGAGCACCCTTGCATTCCTGTAATCGAGAAGTGAGTGATACGGTAGAAGGAGGGGGGGGGGAGTACAGTACCTTGTCAGGTTTGAAGTGTAGTAGACCTTCTTCATTGAGTACGAGATATCCTCTAGTCGTCTCCTTGGGGGCGACAGTCAGAGGTTGTGGTCCCAATTCATTCACAATGGCATTCTCATCTCGAGCATCGATTGGAACGATGATTGGACAACCGGCAGGACCATCCACTAGCACGAACTGAATGTGAATACAGTACATGGAGATACGGTAGAAGGATGGTATCCACTTACGGCAGGGACACAACTCTTATCCACGTTTCCGTCCTTGATAACGAATGCTTCCTTTTTGATTCCTGGCTTGGCCGGTGCCTTCTTCACTGCTGGTTTCTTGGCAGGAGTCTTCTTTACGGCACCTGGATGAGCAGTGAGTTACGGTAGTTTAGGGGAGGAGGTGGAGTACTGACCAGCAGCAGCTCCAACAGCTGCACCTCCTGCTGCAGCACCTGCAGCTCCAGCTTGCGAAGTAGTGGAAGTGGTAGAAGAAGAAGGAGGAGCTCCTCCATCAGTTGCAGTACTACCGAAGGATGAAGCCATCGGATTGGCATTGTGGCCTCCCTTCTTCACTCCTCCTCCTCCTCCTCCTCCTCCTCCTCCATGTCCTCCTCCATCATTCCCTCCTCCATTCCCTCCTCCATTATTCCCTCCTTGTCCATTCGATTGTGGATTGGGAGAAGTGGATCCAGGAGGAGGTTTATGCGTGTGAGCAGCGGGAATATCGGGAGCATTCCTGAGATACGGTAGATGAGGATTACGGTAGGAGATAAGGTAACGAACACTCGATCAGAATCGGAGTCAGACTCCTCCTCGCCAGACTTCTTCGTCTTAGATTTCTCCTGAGAGAATACGGTAGACTATCGATTGATGAGATACAGTAATCATCAATAATGGATCGATAACTGACTCCACTCTTCTTCTTTTTCTTTCCTCCTTTGCTTCCCTTCTTCTTTTTCTTCTTTCCTCCTTGCTGTGGAGGGGGAGCTCCTCCCATCATAAACGGTAGACCGCCCATATTCGGTTGTCCTCCACCCTTCATCACTACCTTAACAAGGCATATTGTAGTGTGTCAGAGTAGATATGGATTCCTTACCACAACCATTGGTTTTCCTCCTGTATTGGGTGGCATCATACCCGGAGGGAGACCGGGTATATTGGGATACATGGGTTGTTGCCCTTGAGGGGGCTGCTTGTGCTTCTTATCCATTCGGATACACTTGAATTACTGAAATAGTAAAGGTTACGGTAGGTGGTATCCAGGGGTAGAGAAGATAGGTCTAGAGGTGGAGGATGGGAATAGGGAGGCGGGTAGTAAACTGACCTCTCTGCTCGTAGGAGAGGAGTGAGAATGGAGGAGTGGATAGGCGGGATAAGATGGAGAATGAGGAAATGAGAGGAGGAAGGGCCTTTTATAGTGGGTCGAATATTCTGCAACTGCAAATCTTTGAAATGAATTTGAATTTCAAAAGTGGATAAATTATTGAGTGACCCTTTTATAATGTATTGTCTAATGTGTATCTCATCAGTAAACCTCACATCGTCATCGCTCATATTCTCTTTCGTGCATCGGCTCTTGTCGTATACATTCTTGCCAATATGTTCTCCACTTCATTCATCATCCAATTCCTCCTCCTCGTAAGTTATATTGATCTTTGATCTTTCAAATGATGAATTGTTTGACCGTTTGAAAATCGTACAGTAAGTGGGAAAATGCGAGATTTGATGTGGAATTATCTTACCAAATTAAGCTTACCCTTCATTCGATGGATTTCTGGACAGTGAAGAATATCACTGGTCGACTTCTCGTCGGATTGAGATGGTGGAATTTCGTCGATGAAGAGGGACAAAATCATTGGAAGTATGAGAGTGCTAAGGTGAGGGAAGTTATGAGGAAGGATTGGAGGATACGATGGCCATCGTTTGATGATTAACATTGCTTGTATCATCTCTCTCTCTCTCTCAGGATCCATCCCGATTCGCAGCTCTCGATCGTCGTGTATTCTGGGCAGCACTCATCATTGCTCCCGTATTCTGGGCATTCCTTGCTATCGTCGCATTTATGACATTCAAGTGGGAATGGATGGTGAGTATCCATGTTTAGACGGGGATTGAAGCATCCGAGTGCATCAATATCTACATATCTTATTCAGATGGCGACGTTCATTGGTCTCGCAATGACGGGGGCAAATCTGTATGGATATCTGAGATGTCGATGGGCTGATACCACTCAATTCACCAATTACATGAGCAAGTGGGCATTCCTATCGGTGAGCTGATTGTCAATATTGAAGAGTGATCATCATCGACTTTCATCACCAGTTTGACTTGTTTGTTTTTCAGTTGCTTCGCAGTCAACGACCGACGACTGATCAGCAGCCGATGCAGCAGACTGTCTAAGGAGGGAGAAGGACCTCCCACGACGCCTCCCCCCACCAATAGACCACCCAGTATCATGTCCGTCCCGAGTCCCTCTCTTTTTATCCCTTTTGCATAATACAATAATGTACCGCTACTTGAGTGAGCTATAAGAGTATCCAGATGGTTTTCCAGATTATTTTTATACAAGCATGTATTCGGTGTGTGATAGATACAAGAAGTAGTCTGACTGATTCATTCCCATCCCTGTTTCATTTCTAATTTGAGTTGTGAGAGAGACTATCAGTGTGTCCTATCCCTTTCGTGTGCAGTAATCTACCCATTCGGATCGTTTATATTATTCCATTCTTTTCTTCTATTCAGTAGGGAAACAATTGCGGGATTCCACTATCACCCTCTTTATCCATAAGTTCAGCTTTGATATCCGATATTTATAATCACACGAAATTCCAATATTTTCTTCTTTTCCAAGACCGAACTAACCTGGTGATGTACATGTGATGGTGAGAGGGTGTAATTACATGATTGTATGATTATTTATTGATTATTCAATTGTGTAAATACCACCCTACACCAGTTCCCGACAGTGTGTATTGTACAGATATCCATTTGTAATTCTTACTTGCTAATTTATTCTCTCTGCAATCATAAACATATTTATGATACTGCTTTTTACACATACGGCCTAAATACAGTGCAACTTTCAATTATTAATTTCGAATGGATAATATCTTGGGCGAATGACTTTCGGTCATGGGATGAACTCATGGAATGGAAGTAGTGGAAATAGAAGTGAAACAAATGAAAGAAGACGGATAACCATACTACATTCTCACTGGATGAAAGATCATAGATGAGTCATAATAAGTGCAGTCTACGGCCACGCTGCTCTTATGGGTGCACGCTCTTTCTGAACAGAAGTTATTAGGGAGAGAGAAAGTAGTTCAAACTGACCACTCTATTGAAATTAAGTTGACTGACATCTCCAGCTAGTTGCTTTGTCGATCTCCTCTGAATTGAGAAAGACTTCATTTTCTAAATTCTCTATTCTACTAACCTTGACTTCAGTCCACCACAGATCGAGCATTCCTCTTGTCTCTGCTGTCATACTGCACACGTTTCGCCCATCTCGAGGGTTCTGCATAATTACTTATTATTTTAATTTCCAATTTCTTTGATCTCACCGACGAAAGTGCCTTTACAATCTGTGCTTCAGCCCTGCTTCTCTCCGAATTGAAGTAATGCATCATGTAGAGAATCGGAATGGATTCCACTTCGTTCTCTCCTGTCTCGTTGAATACTAACACCTGGAAAACATGGGTTTGAAAAGAAAGTACATTGGAAGTTTCAGCCTTATTTCCAAACTTACCATTGAATTTGCATGAGTTCTCGCCTTTGCAATAAACGCGACGATTTGGTCGAACTGACGGAATATCACCTAAACAAATAAAGTAAAGTGTTAATCCAGAATATTTCCTCACTTCGGGTCGTGATTTAGGAAATATCTTGATGGTCATTTTCTGCTGTGTTCCATTGTGAAACATTGAATCCTTTCCACATTTACATCTATTTCTCCTATACGTAAGAGAGTCGTCTCCAGTTAGATTCTGAAGATTATTCATTTGATCTCTTGTCACTTTGATCTTCTGTTTTGATAAGTCGTTGAGATGAGACTCACTATCATAAATCTGATTGAATGACTACAGAGGAATTGCTCGTCGGATGCTTCGTCAACAGAGGAAATTGTGAGATAGGGAAGGACTTTGAGAGCACGACCTGAAGGGAGATTAGAAGATTATGCCATTCATTCTTTCTTTCCCATGTATCTACCGGTTGGTTTAGTAGCACTAGAAGAAGGAGGCACTGGAAGATTCGCAAACGACTGTGAGGAGCTAAATGGAGTAATTACTGATTACGATCGTATCAAATTCTCACTTAGTTCTCGATGGAGGAACAACAGAAGAAGAACGAGATCGATCGTATGGCGAAGAATAAGAAGAAGTTGAACTTTTGAGCACTCAAATTATCACATCATTTGAGTATTTTCATTTATCCACTTCCGACTAATTAGTTATTTTCGAATCTAATCCGCTCAATTTCTCTTCCCTTCTGTGTCTCAAGCGTGCTCCTAATCTCAACTTACCATCTTCATCAATGGATCCAGCGTCAGAATTGGACATACTCATGAGGGTCGTCGTTCGAGAACAAGGACGAACTGTTATCACCTTAATGGAATCATATCATCTCTTCGGCCCCCTCCCCTCCTTCACTCACTCGTGCGGCAGCAGACGAACTTCTCTTCGGCAGAATCTTCGGATTCTTCACCTCAAATATCATTCAGTACATGCTCTTTTAGTACACTCAATAGTTATCTAATATCTCTATATAATGTCAAGCCTCATCAAGTAGCTCATTAGAGTGATGAGATTGAACGATAACTAACCGGACTGGGGATAGATTGTTCATGACTTGTTCCACTTCTTTCTTCTGTTCTCGATACACCGAGATCTGGTCCTGTCGATGCACGAACCATCGAACGACGACGATGAAATCTATTTGAGAATGAGAGATGAGAAGGGGAATTATGAGACTCATCGACCTATTTACACTATTCTAAAGAGATGTACTGAAAGAGATGTACATCGTTGAGTCTAATGAGAATAATTAGAGACTAATGAGAACACGTTGGGGTTGGGGGGGGAGGGATTTCCCGACTGAGACTTCTTCTAAGAGTCTCTGGATTGCCCGCCTATGAATGAACCAAAGTGAAAGGAGCTAAAATAATCTACATCAAATAAAATGGCGTTCGTTTCAGTATCTCATCACATTCTTACAATTTCAAGGGGGCCGTGCTCGTAAAATGACGAAGAATTGAACGTCAGAGGGAATAGAAGGACAAGACCTAAGAGAAATCGAAAGTCCATGATAGACTACACTGAGAAATGTGATTGTGAGGGACTTCTACAATGGGAATCTATGAGAATCGGCAGGAAAGTACAAGGGGAAAGAGGAGGAAAAGACCAGACAGATCATCATTCCTCTCTTTGAATCGATATGAGGTCTATTCTAAGATATTGTACTCTTCATCATGGATAAGGAGAGAGTTGCGTGACAAGAGGGAAGGGATACGGATAGGATCTGTTAGGGAGGACACAGCCTTGCACGGAATAACAATGGACTTTGACGTTCTCTCACTGGACGTACTGGTATGAGTGCATTGTGAAGAGAAGTTGATGAAGGTGATGAAATGAAGAGATGAAGAATCTGAAACTGAAAAGAGTTGAGATGATGAAGTAGAACGAAAAGTGGAGATGAATACGTGAGAAATGTAAAAATCAGGTGAGGATCTTAGGAATGAGAGACAATGAAATGAATGAGTATTGAATAGATGGTGAACAGACTCGACTATCATTCATCTATCGTCTCTCTTTTTCTATGCCCATCTTCTTCTCTTCTCGTTGCCAGGGAGAAAGAAGACACTCCTCCCTCTCATACAAGAGACCATGAGAATGATAACCAGAAGAGAAATTAATATTCAATGGGAAGAGTACTATTCTTTTAATCCTGCTTCATTATCGGTCTTTTGAGCAAAGAAAAAGTGGGTGGTAAATAGGATGTGAGGGTGGGGGATGAATCGTGGGGAAAAGTGGGATGAAGCTGGTGATTATCATTCTCTCTCTTTCTCTCCCATCAGAAGAGACACTTGTTTTTACCTCGTGATTCATTTCTGATTCAGATTTGAAGTGGATATTTATCTCACTTTTACGGGATTGAAACTCATTAGCAGATAGATGAAGATTCTATTCGAGTATAGAAGCAACCATTCAAATATTTATTTCTGCTTTTCTCATAACAATTCCATTCATTCAAAGATGACATTTATCTCGGAAAACGAGGGAAGAAAGGGCATAAAATGAGAATAATACACGTTTCGATTCGAATGAGAGATGGAATGCATTGTTCTATCTATACTTACTAATGAAATGTACAACCGAGGTGATGAAACCGGATTAGAGATTTTGATATGAATTGGACAAATGAAAGATGGTTGAAAGATATTGAGGTCTGTTGGGAATGGTCATAGACTTTGGATGAATGAGATCTTCTCTAAAGGAATGAATGGATATTCATGAATAGTGGGCATTCATCAATTGTTTCATCTGAACAGAATGTCTTCTTCTCTGTGAGAAAAGAGCAGAGCAAGTGAGTACTTGGAGTATCGCCCCTACTATGAGTATGACTACTACAGACATGATTATATTCCTTTCACAATCTCCTTTACTCTCTTCAATGGGAGAATTGAGTAGACGAACAAGGGTCAAATTATGAGGAGAATCTTGTCGTTGACGTGTATCGTGTGATACTTGACGTAGATTACGTGATTCGATCTGATTTGAATTACTCTGAATCTTCTGTAGGGCAATCTCCTCCGATGTGAGAACGAGGATCTGAGATTGACGAATTTGAGGTGTCTCTCTTGACAAATGTGGGCCTTATCGAAGAATGTCTTTCACATTCTATTCATGTACCTCATCAGCATGAACATCAACAGTAATTTCATCTCTCTTCCTTCTTCTTCCTCCTTCATTTTCTTCTCTCTTCACTCTCTTTTCTCCCACTCTGAAGATCGTCGCTTGACGAGGAGCAGGGAATGAATCCCATACTGGAGGACTCCTGAGAGAGAGAAATGAGTGTTCACAACTGATCTCAATGTTCTTACCATTGTCCATTCCTAGCAGGATGATCAGTGGGTAGTCGAGTGAGTGGAGATGAGACAATGGGAACAATTGGAGGGGGATGAGAGGGAGATGAGAGAGATTCAGAAGGAGAATCAAGAGAGAACTGTGGAGAGGCATCTGAATTATTGCTCATTATGGCATCCTCATAGTCTCGTTTGCTCGAACCCTGAGAACTTCCTATTTCACAGCAGAATTCCTATTCAAGAGATCACAGGATTCACTGAACCTTCATTTACATCCCACTCTCATATTTCAGTGAAATCGGTCTGAATGAACTCCCAAATCATTCGCCCTACATCATAGGGATACATCCGATCCACACTCCTAATTATCCGCCCATAAAAAACAATCCTATCCATATTATTGGTATTGACATTTCCAGAGATTAGACCCAATTTCCGACTGAATGAACATTTTCTGTTATTGCAAGTGAGATGGAGGAAGGGAATCTCATGCGATATTCATGACTACAAAATACTGCAGTGAACCTTGGACTCGTCTTCGATCGGCTTCGATTCTTCTCAATGGTTGGGAATTATCACGAACTTCATGAGAAGGAGTAAGGACGGCCAGATCCGGTCTGCAATGAAAGGATGAACGTTCGAGACGCAAATGCTGGATTGAAATCTCCAAATTAGTGTTGTCACGATGAAGAATACGATTCTTCATTCCTTGTAGACACTTTCGCACAGTTCAGAGTAACGAGACCGCACTCGGAATAAAGAGATAGATTCTTCACTCGTAAAACACAACTTCTAATGTTCTCACTTCCTCTGATTAGCTCTCGCAACCAATTGTTCCTTCTTCTGTTCTAATTCATTCATTCCCATCGATGTGTCGTAGTTACCCGTGTTCGGACCTGAGAAGAGATTGTAATATAGATACTCTATGGATAATTCTTCCTTACCAGCCTTCATCTTCTCCGCTACATGGGAACTCGAGAATTCTTCATTGGCCGAGAATGGTTCTTGAGGGGAGGAAATGTATGAGGACGGAGAGGGAACTGAACCGTACAATGATGATTCATCTCATATTATCATTATGATTATGAATAATGGCGAAGTTCTAACCATTGGAATCTTGGGAAGAAGCAGTGGTCGTGTTGGATGAACTACTTGATGATCCATTGATAATCTTCTCATCGACAACTGATCCGATCTGTAAACATATCGTCTCCATCTATTCATGAATACTTTCTCGATAGAGGGTCTGCTCTATCGTACAGCACTCTCTTATTTCTCTAACTGAGTAGAAAAAGATGAAGCAAAATGAAGAGACATTGCTCATTTCCTCACTTGATCATCAGTCTGGGTCGCTTTCTCCTCCGTCGTCAGTCCTTCAGAAGTCTTCGACGTTTCTGTTGATTCTTCGAACGGTTGGATGGTCGTTATCGTCGATGAATCCATTGGCCAAGTGAGAGTGAATGATTCCGTTGTGGAGGAAGGAGTGGTAGGAACAGAGGTAGTGGATGAAGATGAGGTAGGAGATGGAGTAGAATACAACCTGGAAACCTCAAGAAGAATAAACGTGGGGCTGAAACCTACTCGTTCTCGTCTTGTGCAAGTGCGATTTTTGTCGATTCAGTCACTGCTTCGGTTGATGTTGTCGGGATTTCTGTCGTGGCATGAGATGATGAGGGGAATACTGCAATGACATTATCATACACTGTACTCATGAGGCAGTGTGAAGGATACGTCTCTTCATTCCGCGTGCTCTCTTATCACTCTGACCGGTGAGTATGCGAAATGAAGAAACGGATTCTTCACTCTGATGAGCATCACTTCTGTACCAGTGAGTGAAGCATAAGTCTGTTCCTCAGGAGGTTTCTCAGTAGTAGTCGTTGTCTTCACTGGCACTTCCTCAGTCGTCGTCGTGATTGGTGATCCGGAATCGATTCTGGTCGGATCTTCCCTCATCGATCCCTTCTTCTCTCCTGTCTCGTATGTCGTTGGGAACTTATCAGTTAGTTTAGGTGGTTGATCACTATCATTCGAATGAGAAGGACGAAGAGGAAGGGAAGGAAGTGGACGAGGGGAAGGAATGGGAAGGGGAATATCAGTGGTTGAGGTAGCGATCACTCTCGACGTCGTCGTTTCTGGTTTCGTCGTTGTAGTTGAAGAATCACCATGGAAATTAACTATGCGATCATCTGAAAATAATTATATTGCATAATATCCAGATCATGTCAAACCATTATCATCTCCTTCATCAGTCCACGATCCAATCAATTTCTTCTTCAATTTTTCTCTATCTTCTTCTTCCTTTCCCTTGTTCTCATTCAGTTCCTTTCCATCTTCATTCCTTCCAATTCCATCTTTCTCGTAAGTCTCTTCTCCAGCTGATTTCATTCCTCCGATCGCTTCTCGGACTGGCAGAAGATCCTGCATTTGCAATGTCTTAAAATATTATGCAAGAGAAAAACAGGAAATTTCTCACTTGATTAGCCTGCGAATCCGGTCTCTGTTTCTTGTACTCTGTCTTGATGGGTAGATCGTGTGAGAGTTGTGCGCATTGAGGAGGCTGCAATCGATTTATGACTAGAGTATCCCTCTCTTGGTCTCACCGCGATTCCCTCACAACCGTCTTCGGCCTTCTCGCATACGGTAATCTGGCAGGTGAACAGAACCAACAACTGGAAGGAATTCATCGTTTATGGGGAGAATACTGTAGACACAACTTGTTCAGCGAATCGAAAGGCAGGAATTGTAGTGAAGACAACGGAAAGATCCTCTGAATAGGTGAGAGGAGACAGCAACGATCGATCAGTGACACATCTGAAGGGATACTGTATTCTGCTGATACAGTATCAGTACCGTACCCTCTCTCATCGACAAGTTGATACTCTTCTCCAGTGGGATCTCGAACGAGACATGAATGAACCAGGAATCCCGTCGATTCTGAACGATATGTTTCAGTGCATTCATTTGAGTCTTTCATTCCTTGTTCATTTGTTGATATGGCCCTTCACGAGTAAAAAAATACAAACTAGAATCGCAAGTCCATCGATGAATGACTGGTTCTCCCACTGTCGCTGTTCGAATCTTTGGTCCATTCATAGAGGAAGAGAGGACATCGTAATGACAGGATGGAGGAAGGACGGGTGGAGTATCCAGGGGAGAGGGAGGAAGATCACTAAAGAGGAAGGGGTTGAAGATCGATTAAGATACTTTCACAGTCATTCATTCATTCTCTGTATAAAAAGATACTTCCGCGTTCAAATCTTTATGATTTTCCCTCTTCCCAAATTTCGCAGTCTCTTCCTAGATATTACTTGTCCTTCCTAAACGAGAGGAATAATCGGGAAAGCGCTTGGTTTGTGTCTATTATGAGGAAGAAGAGGAGAGATGATTGGCAGTGAGAGGGGAAACCCATTGTTTTGCCCCGATTATAGGGGAAGAGTTTACTGCCGAGGAATCATCGATAATCGAGAAGGGTGGAAAGGGGGAAATGATCGTACCTCACATCGAGACTGTGCTCCAATCGAGTCTCTGTTTGACGATAGAAACAATTTAGACGAAATGCACGATCACCTAAAAAGATTCAATTTCCTCCCACATGGCTTTACTTTTTTAGAACACAGTACATTCTACAACGTTTTCAAAATTAGAACTGACCATGAGTGACGAGCATTCGATGTTTCTGTGCAATCACAACAACAGAGAACATAATTCCCGCTGGATCAGCCTGCAATCATTCTATTCCCTCCCTCCACTTCACAATGTTATTCTATCTCTTAGAATGTATCTTTATTGTTGTTGCTCATCACAAATCACAGCTGTTTTCTCCCATGCCCTTCACTCTCCTCAATTTGCTTGTCACCACAATGAGCCAAGAGATTGTTTGTCTGCCCGATTTCCAATATCGAAAATACGGAAGTCCATCATCGGAAATGACGTTTCAGCTTCCAAAACTGCTACTATACTTCTCCCTCCCCCAGGTGGTCTCTTCCATCTCTCTCCCTATTCACCCTTGGCCCTCTCTTCCCTCACTATAATACACTCGGGATCAGTTCAGGGTGAATGAGCGAGACTGCTCTACATTTCAGAATGGCACACTCAAGGACGAAGGAGGAAGGGAAAGGAGAGGAGGAAGGGTGTTAGCACGTCGTTAAAAGGACACGAAAAGCGGTCGGATGATGAAGGAGGGCAATGAATCACGAGCCTGTTTAGATTGATTCAAGGTAAATTTGAATGGCATGTCGCAGTGGGGGGGGGGAGTGACAGAGGGGATAAGCATGATGGGAAGGAAAGATCAAAGATCAACTGGCCATTCTCTGTTTCTGTACTGCACATTCTCCGAGATAAGGGACGTCAACGTAGAAGGGAGAAGACATCGGACGATCGCCATAGTCGAGATGACAACTGCAATGAAGGATCATTCATCGAATTCATTATGAATACCGGTACTAGAATCTTGGCATAAAGGCAGGATCAGACTTGCTCCCATATTCATATTCCCTGAGGCAGTCTATTTGCCGGCGCCTAGTTGAGTCAATGAGGTGAACCGATATGTTTTTCAGCCGCTATCGGTGCCATTGATCTACGCGCTAAAGGAATAAGGACGATGGAAGGTCGACGACCATTGGGAAGTTCAGCCCACCCACCGTTTATCGTTGAAGAATCCTCTGACGTAGACGTGTCCAGTGAAATTATTGATTGGCTTCAAGTGCAATCGAAGACCGGAAGATTGGCATTCCTGATGAAGGGATAGAATGAAGGAATGATCACTCTCTAAGTTCCTTGTCCATCATTTTCTCTACTGCCGTTCATCTCAATCTCGACCATTCACAACTCGTTTGCCAGTCCCTCCAAGTGCCCTTCTCCCTCCCTCTCTCTTAGCGTTCTCGACAAAATTGAGCATTATTATTTGTTATCGTTGCAACGATCGAAAAGGAAGAGCGACGAGTGAAAGGTTGTCTTGTCTCAGGAAAGAGAAAGGAAGCAATTTAGAGAGAGAGGAAACAACAACCGTTCACTTGGTAATGAAAGGGTCGAAAGGTTGAAGGGGAACTGAGATCCGAATATAGAGCAGATCGTGGAACAGATCAGGAAGGAACATACCAATTGAGGCTTCTCTATGAATGCATCGGATGATCGAGTAGAAGTATCGATAGATTGAGATGGATCATCAGATGATATCAATGGAGATAAGAAGAGAAGGAATAACGGAAGTGATTCCTTCATTGAGATTGAATGGAAGGAAGAGAATAACTCGAAGGGGAGATGCTACAGGGTGAAGGGGGTGGGACTTAGTCCTCCTCTCTTTTGGTGCCCCCATCATGCAAATGTTGCATGAGAGAGGGGTGGGGATCACTTTCAGCTTGGCATTGAAACCACTCAAGAGTTTCGAAAACTGTGAAAAGTACGTGCGATTGGGAGTTTGTATTGATCCTTTTCTAGAACAATGTCTCATACGACTTTCAGACTGCCTCGATTGCATGTGATAGATCTACAACATCATTGAGATTGATTATCTTTATCTTAATTTTCGTCAGTACTTTTAAAGCTCTCTATAAACATTTGAATGCACATGAGAAGTGACAGGAACAAAATGAGAAAGTGAAGAAAATCGTTTGCGAAATACAAAAAAAATACCGGTACTTTTTAGAAGAGGGTACTTGATCTACAGTGGTAGATCAGTTAGGAGATATCGATTGAGAGGGTTCAAATCTAGGTGGGATCTTCTATTCTGACCCATGGGGATTGAGTTGTTGAAACTCTTTCAAGGATGCCAAAAGCAGGTCGAAACAAACATAAAGAAGGGTCGAAGGGTCGAATAGAAGAGGAAGGGGAACTATCGGGAGAGACTAAAGGAGAGTCGTGATATAAGTAGAGATGGGTAGGGGATGGAAGGGTACCAGTATAAGAGACGAAGAAGAATCGATCGATCGATAACCATTTGATTACAGTACACCTAGACAAGAAATTGATCGATGCTACGATCAAATCAACGACAATTTTAATCTCTGGGAATCTCTGGAGGAGGATTGTACACTGTCTTCTCTTTGTAGTACACCTTAAATTAATAATTTAAAATTAATAATAATAAAATAAAATGACCTCTTCGTGTTCCTTATCGCAAATAAGAAGAAGCGAAGCTCCAAAAGTGAAGAGAGTCGCTCCCCACGCAATACCGTACGACCAATCAACCTCAACATTATATTTATAATATAATACGAATTCAATGCAAAATCGAAGAGGATTGTTTAGGGCTGTTCTTCATCAATTCATGAAACCTATCTCTTCCTCGTTGAGAAATTGTTCTTTTGTTTTTTCTCGTACATGGAATAAATCATACTCACCTCCCATTCTCTCCTCGATCCGTAATCTTTCATCTTCACGTAGAATGCAGCAGGGAAGAGAATAAGAGCAGTCAGAGAGAGAAGCACTGAAATGGATTTATATTTTTTGTCGTCATCAACTTTTGAGCTCTTTTTTCACGAAATGAACTGTTGAATTGAATGTAGTTTGATGCTCTTTTCTTTCTTCTTCTAAACTCTCTTTGACTTCCTGGCCCTAAAATGAGAGGGAAAGTGTGACAGAAAGTAGGAAGGAGCAGTCTCAAATCGATGGGACAGTCATTTCGGGATTAGGGGTTTACTGTAGATGTACCCTCCTCCCTCTCTCTTTCTAAGGGCAGTCACTAGGTACACAGTGAGAGTGAATGGCATCGAAAGCTAAGAGTTTGTATGGAAGAAGGAAAGGATTGTGATGTAAATGACCCCTGAAGGAAAGGGGTTACGGCAGGAAGGAAGGGAAGGGAAGGAAGGGAAGGAATGAAGGAAGGAAGGGGATCTTACCTGAAAGAATGGCAATCCATGTGGCTGCTCTGTAGAAATGATACTTACGACGAGCATCCGATTGGATTAGACCTGAAAGTGAGGGGATGGGAATTATCAAGAATACAATAGTTAATATTTTTATCACTTTGTAGAAGAATAATGGAGAACTCAACACTAGATCAATCATTGTGAACTTCTTGAAGATACAATGAAACCTATTGAACAATAATTCGAAATGCAGGTAATCGTCTCTTCATTTCACCTACTATCTCACTGGTCAGAGAGACTAGACAGTGTGCAGAATGAAGAGACTACCCGAATTTCGAGCTCTTCATTGAACTCACCACAAACATTGAGTACGAATGCACCGAAAGTGAAGACGAGAGCGATGATGAGAAGAACTGCCGATGCTGTCATGAATCCTGCAATGGCTCTATTAAATGTGTGATATTTCTCCTCAACTTAGATTTGCCAGACTCTTCACACTTGAACTTCACTTTCCTCAAGGATCTCAGGTTTCAGTAATGAACACTTTGTCTGTCTAGTGAGGGTTTCCCACTCTTCAGACCTTCGTGATTGATCTCATGGTCTTATTCAGACTTGTAATAATTATTATTTATCTATACGTCTGAAGTGCGGCAGACTGACGTTTTGTTTTTCAATTTCTCATTTTTTTGTTTAGACGATTCTCTCAAAAACAATTTCTGAATTGCGGGGGTGCGAGTAGAATTTTGCTCGTTTGCTCTCGTGAATCAAAAGAAGATTTTTGATTTTCTCGCTGAATTCAATCATTTCCGTCATTCTTTCTTCTATGCAAAGAACACCAAAAGAGAGAGAGTCCAAACTTTAGTCAGTCCGTCCACATGAAGAGAGAAATTGCGGAGGTTCAAATTCAATTTGGTGGCCCCTTTCCCCATTTCGAAGGTTCTTGAGAATATGCGAAATCGTTTAGGAATTGCCGTTGTTGTTGACAATACTTGAGATGTGAGGGTCGTTCTATGAACAAGGAAGAATTCAATCTATTCCATTCCAAAGATGATTTGATTCGTCTGACTTCTTCCTATAGTCTTTCGTCTAGTAGAGATGTGTTGTGAAGAAGGAATCGGAAACACATGGCACGATGTGAGAGGAGAGAGGGGGAGGAGGGGGGGGGGGTGATAGGGGAAGAAAAGAGAGGGAAAGAAGGAGATGAGAATGATAGATGGACGTTGATTGAGAGAAGTGTGATTCTGATACGAATATCACAACAGAGATTGATCAGAGAGAGAGAGACCGCAAGATGAAATGTCTTTCGTTACCATTTCTAAGACATCCGAATTTATTTTGTTCCTTTCTCTTCATTTTCGTAAATAGATAATAACAAACCGGAATCTCTTGCAGGAGCATGACATTTTCCAGGAGCTGGTGCGCCAATGAGGGGAGATGCCTGCATTAATTAATCAATTGATTACTTCTGATTTTCCAGTGATTGAATTAGTAATTGATCATTAGTGATCATGAATAAATTGAAACTAACCGATCTCTTTTCATCACTGCTCGTACACTCAAGGAATAATCCCGTTCTGAATGTTCCACTCTTCAACCACCATGTAGAACACAGAGCAATGATCATGAGAATGATACCGAGGGAGAGACATACGAGAGATATCACCTCAAATTGATCTTTGATCTCTCTATCCATACTGGTCCTTCTTCCCATGACTCCCTTGCGGTAGTTCTCCCGTGTCACCCGTTATTCTCAATGGCCACATTCCCAGACCCATTCAATTGAGGATGAATGGCATGAAGGAAGGGGAGAACTCCTAACTGTGCAAATCTCTCCCACAGTATTCCATCAGTCTTCTTCTCTCTTTCTCTCTCTAATCCAATAAACCGGAAGTTGAGGCATCTAATAATGAGTTTGGATGAGCATCTCACGCTCTAGTTACTACCTTTCTTCTATCCACAATTAGAAGGTTATGCGAATCTCAGAGGTCGCCTCTCATACAATGCCAAAGAAGTGGTAAATGGTAGGTCATCCCCCTTCCCTCCTCCTCACCTTCAATGGCCTCACTACACTCTTCGTCTCAATCGTCGTCGTCTGAATGGCACCCGCCATCGTGGTGTGCCACTGCAATTCGTCGACTGTCGCAATATTAACAGAAACGAAAAAAGTGGGAAACGTCGACGTCAACACACACGACACGCTAAAGAATGGAAGGAGGGAATGTGTCATAAGTGAGAAGGAATGGATGAGTGATGAGAGCAGATGAGATGATGAGAGATGAAGAGAGTTTAGAGATTGAAAGATGATGGGAGATCATGGAGAATGAAGAGACACACTCGAGAAAGTTGTTCAGAATTGGGCATGAATTGAGAAAAGGACGAGGGGTAGAAGAGAGGGAAGAGAAGGAGGGGAAAGTTGAAAGGGAGAAAAGGGGAGAAAATAGAGAGGAAGCGATAGATCAGTTGAAAGAAGACTCGATTGTAATGTAGGAACACGTCAGGATAAGAATGATTTCTTCCACTGAAGAACCCGTTGAAAACAACGAAGGCATCATGATTATATCACACACAAATCACATTGAAGAGAGGCATTGAAGAGACAATGAAGAGACTCGAGAATGAGATGAAGAATGAGACAATAACCATTGGAAACATTGAGGATTGGAATCACTTTAGACGACTGAATGAAAGGGAGAAGGGGCTCGAAATGGAATCTCTTTCTCTTCTTTCTTTCCACCTGTCAAGGTGTATGAGCATCAGATGAGGGAAATGGATAGGCACGCAAAGGGAAGCGATGACCTACCTCGATCTATCTACCTTTCATCTACTATTATAACCTCATGCAGAATTCATTTAGTTCATGCAACTAATAATAGAATGCAGCAGCTTGAAGAAAGAAAGATGCTTGGAAAGTACGTAATGAGACACGTAACACATAATGAGATCTCGTTTATGAGATGAACGTGCGAATGAATGAATGGTATCTAGTCGATTGGAGATGCTGAGAAATGAGAATGGAGCATGAAAACAGGGATAGATCAGTGAGAGATTAGAAGGAAAGAAGGGAAGCAATTGGGAAGGATCAGTCTCGATCTATTGGAGAAGAAAAGGCGACCAAAAGAAAGTGAAGTGGGCGCAAAAAAGTATTCCCTTCTTACGAACGGATATTTGATAGGCGATGAAATGGATGCGGGTAGATCAAAAGACGGACTCTACAGTGGAATGGACAACGAATTGAAAGATGAGAAGAGGAGGAGGAGGAGAGGGTATAGGGGAGAAGGGGAAGAGTGAAAAACGAGATGATCGTAATTGAAACCGAGACAAGACTGATCGGGAGTTGTTTCAGAGGGGAGAAGAGACAATAACAGACGAGCGAAAATAACTGAAGGGACAAGAAGAAATTGCAAGATACAACGAAACTCATTTTACAGTCGCTCTAAACGCGTGGAGAATGAAGAGAAAGAAGCAAATCAGGTGATTCTTGCACGTGCAACGATTAGAGAGTGGAAGTAGCAAGGGGGATTAGCCAATCTCTATCTCGATCGTAAATGGACTTCAATGCCATTCTGATCTCGATCAGCTGAATGGATCCAAGCGGGTTTGAATCGATGGAGAGAAGAGAGAGGGGGGGGGGAAGAGAGGGAAGAGAGAGGACGAAGGACGAGTCATAATTCCTCCCTTATCTATTGAAGGAAAGAGAAGAGAGAGGGAAATCAGAGTGATGACTCAGTATATATAGAAGGAGAAGAGGGAGAATGATTCAGAATGGACAATCGATGCCGATTCATCTAAGATCCTCATTGGAACGGCGGGAAGTACAAATGCTAATGTCTGTTGGAGGGAAGAAGAGACTGTTCAGTATAAACTAGGAAAAGCTTCTTCATAGCGAACAGAAGAGGTAAATAATAGAGAGAAGAATAGAAGGAGAAAGAGAGACTGAATGAGATATGGAGGGGAAGGAGTGAACAACGACCATTAAATGATTGGTTGGACAAATGAATATTGTTTAACTTCGAAGGAAGGGAAGAATGCGTGTTGACGGGAAGTTGGACGTATAACAGAATGGATCGAATTGCCCTTCCAGAGAGAGAGAGGAGTGTTTGAGTAGAAGCACTGAGGGGAATGGACAATGGAGAGGGGAAAGGGATGGACTGTAGATGGAGAGAGAGAGGGAAGGGGAGGGAGAGGGAAGGGACTAAGGTGAGAAGATGACCACACATCGAGAGAATGGAGATGAAGGAGATGGGAACATCGAAGGAGAGAAGGAAGGGTAATCGACGAGTATATTGGAGGGGAAGTGAACAGACGGCAGAGAAAGAAGAGGCACTGATCGGGTTACAAGAGAGATCCAGAGATGGACAAAGAGGGAGAATCTGGATTGTGCATAGATACAAGCACAACAATCTTTCGGAGTGCATCCCCCTCCCTTTCTCTTGGCTTCGAATGGGTGAACGATGAAACATATCGTTCCATGTCAAGTAGTTGTGAAGAGGAGATCAAGTGAGCATGGAATAGAAAGTAAAGAAGAAGAAGAGTGAAGAGAGTGAATTGTAGCTACATTCCAAGTCAAGAAGATGAAGAAGCTACGATTTATGCAAATTCAGTGGGATTTGGGAGGGGGAGTTCTGGGAGAGTTGCCTCTGTTCTCACTCTATGAGTGAACCATCCTGAGGAAGGCCTGTCCCATTCCCTCCTTACCCTATTTGGGTCACCCTTCCTATGTCCCTCCCATGTTCTATCCCTCCATAGAGATCATGCAAATCTAAGATGGAAATTAGAGAGAAAGAGAAGTAAGGAAATGAGAGATGAAGAGATAGAGAGGGAGAAGCGATAAAGTGAATGCTTATGGTCAAGTGGGGGAAAGAAACGATTAAAGAAGAGGGGAATGTCACATAGATGAAGAAGAAATGGTTCCCAACTAGAAGAGGAGAGGCTAGAAAGGGAAGGTGGTAGAATGGAATGGATGATTACCAGTCGGAACTGAATTAGAGAGGAATAGACGACAAAAGAGTTGAATTGACTCGGGAGGTCCTTGAAGAGAGAGAGAGAGAGAGAGAGGGGATGTATTTGAATAGGGAGTGAAAGTGACCATTAATAATCTTGTGGTTAGAAGATGATGGGAACGGTTCGAGAAATACGTTTCAGAAAGAGGTGAAGAATGTAGAAGACAGAATTGCCAAAGCTGATTTAGATACAGCCGTCAATGCGGAATTGAAATGCATTGTGGGCAAGCAGCTTGAAGGGTCACAATTCTCCATGAGGGAAGGGGGGCGAGTCAGATGGGAAGCTATAATTATAGTACCAATTAGTGAGAGGTGTAAGCTAAGAAAGAGAGGGAATACAGAATGGATAATGACCATTGAAGGGAATCGATGGGGACAAACCACTTGGAGAACCGTTCGAGAGAGAGAAGGAAAGAAGGGGAACAATGGATTTATTTTGTGATCTATCCCATATGAAGAATAAGATGAAGATTATCCCTTGAGAGGCAAAGAGAGAGATCATTCTCATTCTAATGATATTCACTACGAATTTCGTATCTTCTGACATCAAGAGAAAGAACAACGAAGGATCTCCAAATAAACGGAAGTGAAGGCCCTTTTGGGAAGGAAGAATAGAATGAAATTGAAGAAAAGATCCTTCCAATTTTTGCCCACGATCCTCATAAATATTGCGCTACTTTTCAATTCGGAGAGAACGAAAACAGAGAGAAAGAGAGAGAGAGAGATACTGGACGGGATAACTCACGGATTTATACTCGGTATTTAACTGTAGTCATTTCACCCTTTCTCTCACTGAAAAGAGAAGAAGCTGATCCCTCTGAATTCCTTTCGTTTCTTGTGAAGAATGGAAACAATTGGGGCAATTCAATGGAGCGAAAAGGGAAGAAATGAGCGTGGAATTCAAACATCCGGAGAATGACAAAAAACAGAAGAAGGAATGGGTATGAATGGAAGGAGGAGGCCTGTTTGAGAATGAAGGACCAAAACAAAGAATGTTAGAACCACGGAGATTATACTAAGAGTAAACATTGCATCATCCTAAGGAAAAAGAAGAAGAAGGAAGAGAGAGAGAGAGGGGGAGAAGGGCTTGTAAATTGAAAGTGAGCTCTGATCGACTACTCTTCAGATTAAAAGATTTAAGAGGAGGAGAAATTCGACCGAAGAAGGAAGAAGAAGAGGGGAAGAAGTAGAAAATTCATTTAGAGAGTTGAAGGACGAACGTAGACAATTCATTAATTAATCTCCCCGGGGAGTCTGAAGAGGAAGAACGGTTCCTTATAGGTACGTATCAAGTGAATGGAAGAAGAAGAAGGTAGATGAAGACGATGAAACTAGTACTATCTCAGTATATTACACATATATTTGCATAGTGCGATGAAGTTTAACCACGATAGATAGATATGAAGAGAGAGAGAGAGAGGGTGAAGAGAGTTTGTCACTCCCTCTCCATCCTTTCCTTTCTGTATTATGAACGATGAAATCTCAAAGGACGAGAGGATGAGAGAGTGAGTGAAGTGAAGAGAGTGCAGAGAGTAAGAGAAGATGAGAGATTCCAGCTGATTAGAGGACGATAGAGAAGATAGATGAAGACGAGAGAGTATGGGAATTGAAGAGAGTATGTCCTGAGGGGGTACTTCACCATTGCAAGAGTGAAGAGAGAGGGGAATCATGAATGTGACCTGTGATGCGCCCCCTTTCCTCTCCTCCATTTAAGTTCCCCTCTCCTTTCCCACACTCACTTTTCCGTTTCTCTGCCTTCTCCTTTTTGGAACTCAGTCTTATTGAAAGTGGCATACATCTCTCTTTCCTCTTCTCTCTCTCTCTCTCTTTTTCTCCTTCCCAATATATAATCTTGGCAGTGCAATTCCTTCCATTTTCCTCCTGTTCTCCTCCTCCTTCTCCATTCCTTCTCCCTCAAGGGAAATCTCCATTGTGTTCTCTACTCTTCCCCTCTGGATATGCCCTTTCTTCACTTCTTCCTCATTCACATCTCATAACCACGCTTACTTTATCTTTCACCTTCCCCATTTCTTCAAGATCACTCTTCGTTTTCTCTTCAGAATGGGTACTCTTACTCTTGCCGAATTCAATTCCCATCTCGATCAATTCATAACTCTCAACAACGGTTCTTCTCGTGAGAAATGGACTCTTCACAAGGTAATCAGTATATCGCTAGTGTGCGAGTAGACACAGTGATAGCTCTTCTTCTCTTCAAATATCATCGATATCCCCCTATTTTTCCAGTCGGATGCTGGTCTCTACGCTAAGCAATCAGTTATGGTCAAATGGAAAGAAGAGTCCATCAATCGACAGGTTGATCTTTGATCCTTCAATCTTCATCTCTCATCTTCAGGCTCATATCACGTACAACTCGACCTACCAAGTTCCCGTACTCTGGTTCAATTTCTATCGACGAGGTACTGTAGTGCGAGATACGGTAGTAGATATGTAAAGCTTTATTGTATCACCGTAGGTTATGACAATCACGGAATGATACCAAGTCATGACGGATATGTTTGGGGTAGATTGTGGGTTTCTAGAGATTTTTCTGGAATTCAATTTGGAATCCTTCGAAAGGACAATTTAGGACGAGTTTAGTGGATAATGGAATGAGTGAGAGTTCGGTCCTAAATTCGTTCGTATCTAGTAATTTCTCTTCTCTCTCTCTCTTTTTACCTACCTCATCTCATTATATTCCCAGGTGGGGATCCTCTCTCATCAGATGAAGTTCTCTCTCTATCATGCACTATAAATCCTCAATCTACTCTCTCTTCTAATCCATCTCGATCTTGTCCCTCAGGTACAATATCCCTCTCTCTCCTATCGTATCCCATCTTCATTCAGATCCCTCTACTTCCTCTGTTACTCTGAATGAGCATCCTCATTTGGGAGTTCTCTTCTATCATCTTCATCCCTGTCAAACTCCTGCCATCATGAGAGAAATGACTGGAAAGGGCAATTACATTGCCAGGTTCGTATCTTATATCCTTTCAAACTACACCCCTAATTGTAAACTAAATATAAGATTGAAATTAACAAATCCGCTGATTGCGCTGATTGTGAGAGCTTTGACTCCCACACTAAAAATCAAGTGTCAAAGAGTAAGAGTTCCCATTCCAATCCCTGGAATTCTTCCCTTTCTCTTCCCTGCCTTCTCTCTAATCTAAAATGCGTCTCTGATGGGAAAATGGGAGATGTGAAAGGCCGCAATTACCATTTCTCTCTCCATCTATTCTCTTACTACTCTCAAAGAGGCTAGACAACCTATAAATTATGATAGATACAATATTGTGAAATAATTACAGTATTCCTCTTCAGTTGGTTATCCTTCTACGGTCGTCCCCTTGGTCTTTCTGTTCCTCTTTCTTCATTCCCTGGTTCATCTCTTCCATCTCTTCCTCTTTCTCCTTCGACGTCTTCTGAGCAACCACTCGACGACGGGGCCAATCATGAGAACCACACGGTATGTCCTAATATTATTACATTCTCATTACTTTTACTGTAGCTTTTGTATAGCTGTATCATAGATATTAGCTTCTAATGTAGATTTTTCGAAATTTAAGCTTTCAAAAGCGCAGTTTAAAAAATACAAACATCCAGTTCTCACCTTCATGGGTCTCCACCATTCCATCAGAGTAATCATTAGCATATTGAATGCTGCAGCTAGCATCCATACTATTCCAAATCCCGGTCCTGCCTTGACATACCTTGAATGATAAGACCAAAGATCAATCTACAGTAACCAAATTCGTACCTCCTCAATCCTTCACTCCATTTTATTCGGGGTTCCTTCATCGCTGATTCGTATACAATTTCAGTGCGCGATGCGACGTCTGACCAGACGTACCTAGGGAAGGATACTGTAGAATACGGTACTGCATCGATTGACACTCACATTTTCTGAATCTCCTTGTGTTTCTCAACAGGATCTGGTAATTCTCCCTTCTCTCGTCGATCAATCGATTCACAGAGAGCAAAGAAAAGGGCTGAGAAAGAAAAAAAATGTTGATAGAAAACTGGGAGGAACAGTTGGTGAAGGGATGCAAAGAATGTGAAGGAGCAAAGTCAGAGGAGGTGCTAGGGATGAAAGTGAGACATAAAGAGGAAAGATCAAAGATCATATTATGAATAACCCCTTGCATCGGCTGTCGACTTCTTATAGGAACCATCGCTTGCTGAGAACAATCAAACCATTTTTCGAATAACTAACTGTGGGTATATAAATACGGTACCTCTGGGAGTGGGATCTGCGAGTGTGATGTACTGTGGAGGAAGTACTTCTGGGACTCCGCCCACTCGTGTTGAGACAACGTGAAGACTGCAATTATCAATTGATTAATTGTAGGAGGAAGCAATCGATATCGAGGATGCATTGTCTGCCATAGAGGATGAATCGGGAAGAGGACAGGTGGGAGAGTCATCTCTAACCATTTATAAAACAATTAATTATATAATATACTTATACATCAGTTTCTTTGCAGACATCGTCATCCACTCTAACCGACTCTTCTCTTCCTTCTTCTCACTCACCCACAACTCGCAGCCTCGACGATACTCGAACAGAAGGCTTCAGTCAGAGAAGTATTCACGAAGATCCAAATGAGAATACGGTAAGAGAATCATCTATCGATGACTGATTTATTCTCTCTTTGTTTCTACAGGAACAAGTCTCGCCTTTCCTCTTTAGACGCTATGCAAATCGTGAAACGGTGAATGGCTGAATCAATAGCACACGTGTTCACATCACAAATTGTCGTGCGAATATTGTACATATGGGTCCCTCTAAAGCGTGTCCTTCTATCTAAAGTGTAATGCATGCTATGGTTCATGGGGTATCGTGTTGTCTACTTCTATCTTTCATGCACAAAATGCAGATCACATGAAATCTTTAATAAATCTATTTTCAGGTTCAACCGTGATATCGATTGCGCTCAATGGAAGCCATTTATATATTATTTTCCTAATCTATTTTGTTCCTACCGTATTCAATCGATCTACCGTAATCCCCATACCTGTCCTTGGACGAGTACACTTCTCACTTGATCGTGAGGAAGCATTCCCAACATACGAACACGTAATTGCAGATCGGCCCTGTAGTTATTCGATTATCCACGAAATTCAGAATTAATTTACCTTTCTAGCATTTGTTCTATTTCAACCCGCTTCTCACCGTCTCCTCCAATCACAAAATGAACTTGTGGATAACGAGCGCAGATCTGAAGGGATTACCGTAGATCGATTATTATCACGCTGTGTGTCCTAATTTTGCTTATACTACGAGTCCTATGAATCGAAGCTGAATCATATTGCCGATGATAATTTATTTGGTTGTGACACCGATGATCGATGAAGTATAGTTACCGTACCCTTGGGATGACATCACACAATAAATCGGCGCCTTTTCTGTACACGAGCCTTCCGAGATACACGATAGTCGTTGGATTATTGTAGAATCTGCAGTGGATACTGTAATACTCATACGACGGTAAGTGAACATACTGGTCAGGATCAGGAAGGAAGAGTTGTGTCTGAATTGCATTCGGGATAGTAGACACTTTGTGAGGATCGAGACGCGAACGGAGTACCGTATTCTCTTTGCTGAAGAGTACGGTATCGATTGGGATTCAACAGCGTACCGTATACCTCGTGTAGCTTACACAGATTGCCTTATTCAGTTGTGCTAATGAATACTGCATCGCAAGGAGATTCATGAATATAGAGGATGCATCGGCAAATCCGAAGAGAGAATGATCAGTGAACACCTGTATTACAGTATTTATGAGCATACTGTAGGTCTACCGTAGATCAGAAGTACACTAAGATGGAAATCAATAAGAGAATCTCACCGTCCGTAGACCCAGCTGCCATCCATGGAACATGGCAACGTGAGCCATTGAAGAGAACGTCTGAAATGAGATAGCCAATTAATTACCTCGATACAGTATACTTACCGAATGACCATGAACGATCTCAGTTCGTTCTCGTGCATATATCCATCGATAGATGGGCATGTCACCAAGGATGGAAGTGAGTGTGCACCCATTGTAGATAACAGCAAATGGAAGATAGTACACCTAAAGTCACCTTGATCTACCGTATCCATACTTTTGATCGTACCTTAAGCCCATTGTCCAGGTAGCGAATACCCTTGCGAGACCCGTACCCGTGAGTTATGACGATTACTTTGTGACCAGACTAAAAATGGAAAAATTCATAAAAATTGAACATGTAAAAAAGGTTATAGAAAAAGTACCTTCAACAGACACTGAGCGAGAAAATAGATATGTGTTTCGACTCCACCAGCATTCGGGCAGAAGAAATCGGATACTAGCCTGCAAATATAAGGCGTAGAATCAACGAGCAAAGCCCTTACACCATTAAAAAAGGCAGAGTTGATAAGTAAAATATAAACTTTCAAACTCACGCTATTCGCATGGTTTTTCCCATTATTATGTGGCGGACTGACTTCTGATCATTGAAGAACCTGTACCAATGAATAATTTGCAAGGAATCGGCAGTAATTTAACTTTAAATAAAAAAATTTTAAAAAATAATTTAGTACGCGCATGACTTTGATTGACTACTCCTTGCTAACTGCAATTTTGCATCCCCTGATTCAACTTGAATGTTGCGTTTAACTACGCGGTTTGTTTATTTTGACCTTGATTGACGTGTTTCGACACCCTTTATAAGGTTTAGCTCGTCTCCATTGTTTAATGTATGAATAGGTCCCTCCTCTGTGTTGTTCGTAGTCTCTCTAGAATGACTAGAACGGTCCATTTGGCCCCAATATCGGCAGCAGGAGATTGTTCTTCTGCTTCTATCGTCGCTGCTGCCGTTTCGACACTCAGAAATGGAGGTCAGTTTGCAACATTTCGTCCTTTTCTTGTTCCGTGGAGACTTGTCTATTCAGGAGTGGTCGCATTGCCATCAGATACGCTCTATGGAGTAACTTCTATGATTGACTACTCGCACAAGTTGTTTGAAGTAAAGCGAAGATCACAGCTCAAGCCGCTCGGACTCTTTGTTGCTGGTCCGGACGAGGTTGCGAAGTGGGCTGAAGTGAGTCAAACATTGTTTTATTGTATTGTCTATAAAATAAGTTAATCGTAGGTTACCATCTCTGATGATCTCTTGCATCGACTCCTTCCTGGTCCAGTCACACTTATCTTCAATCGATTGCCCTCTCTACCACAGTCTTTCAATCCTGAAACAGAAAAGGTGAGCTTAATATTTGTTATTCCAGTTATCCCGTATACTACAGGTGGGAGTTCGTGTTCCTCTTTGTCCAATCGTCAATGATATATGCTGTTCATTGGGGGCTCCACTCGCTCAAACCTCTGCCAATCCATCCGGTAGCTGCCGTTTCATTATTGAACCAATCATTGATTAGATTCTCTTCTTATATAAGTGTGATAGTTCAATCAGTTGGTTGAGGCTCTCCACTCAATCCCGTCTGTGTGGATGATTTCACTGAATTGCACGATGAAATCGATCTTATTATTGATGGAGGAAGAATCGAGACTACTGCTGAAGGTCAGTTCTTATATATTACCAATTACGGAGATAATGGGCTACCCATTAGTGATATTTTCTAATCATGTGTCTACACGGAATTGTTTTTGTTCTCCAGCTCGTGATCAATAATATTTAGGTAGCACGATCATTGATCTCTCGGAGAAAGGATTCTACCATATTGTGAGAGATGGTTGTGCACTTGTTGATACGAAGAAGAAATTGGAAAGTGCAGGACTGAAAGCACTGGACGATAAAGCCCACATTTAATAACCGACCCTCTATCCCTTTCATTTCCCATAACCATTCCCGGTTACTGTACAGTTGTTAATAGATAATTTTTTCGTTGTTGTTTCATTCGCTCGTTTCTCGGTTATGTTTTCATCCCTGTTGTAATAATCGATAAATATTTCCAGGCTGGAGTACGGTAGCGCTCTTTTCATTGTAGGACGAAATGCCGCCTGCGAGAAAAGACCCGTCCGAGGAAGATGGTACGATTATCATGATTATCGACTGAGGATTACTCGATTACTAGTTATAGATCAAAGATCAAATTGTTCATATCAGATCCATCTCGTCCTTCCACTAGCAGAGCATTCTCCCCTGTTATCCCTCCTATTAAGAGAGCTAGTAAGACTGATTCGTATTAAAAGATAATTCTTACTCGCATGTCAATTAAATCCAATCAAAATACACGGGCTCGCTAATGGCTCTTATTCTACTACTTTGTTTTACTGAAGACTTTGGGAATATGAAAAAAAATGGTTGCAGGGACTTCAACGGGTGTAGTTCCATCCGTTCCTCGTCGTCAATCGACAGGAGGAGGAAAACAATCGAGGATTGAAGATTTCATCGATGAGAAGGTCAGTCAACTGATTGGTGTGATGTGAACGACTTTCCTTTCACTGAGATGAAACTTCTAAAATGTGAAACTTGTATTCTGCTCGATGTACAAATAGTGAGACGAGAGTTTCACCGCATGCACTAACCCCTTTCTCTTGTTCCATACTAATCTTTAGTATTCACTCCTTTTCATTGTGAAGTTCTCTCCATCCTCTCGTTGTGTGCTGTGGATGGTGAATCAGATTGCAATGTCTCTCTATTCAGCCCTCATCATCGGATCCTCCCTCGATCGAATCAATCTGTCCTACCGTATCCCCTCCTCCTATTCTCTCTTCTCGAGCAAAAGTGAATTGGCGTCGATTGGGAGAGAGAATTCTATCAGCGAAGACTCCGCCCATTCCATCCTTCACTCTTGGTCTATTTGAGATGAAGAAGAAGGAAGGATCAATCTATGAGATCAAGAGAGGACAATTCACTATCGAATCGGATGGGACGGAATTGTGTAAGAGTGTGGAGGATAGAGTGAGAGACCATCCATCTACCATTCCATCCCAATGGGAGAAGAGACGGGATGAGACAGGAAGAGTGAGAGTTTGGCCAGGAGGAGAAGCTATGGCATATTGGATTATGGAAGGAATTATTGAAGTAGAAGGAAGAAGAATAATGGAGATTGGATGTGGAAGTATCGCCCTTCCTTCGAGAATCGCATTGTGGAAAGGAGGAAGAGATGTGAAAGCTAATGATGGAAGTGATGAATGTGTAGAGAGTGTAAAGAGGAGTACGATAAGAGAGATGATTAAAGTAGATAAGATGGAATGGGGACAGAAAGAAGTAAAAGAAGATGAGAAGATTGATGTGATACTCGCTGCTGATGCTGTATTCTTCGAGAGAAGTCATAATGCATTGATAGATACGATTGATAGTTGGATGAGAATAGGAGGAGAGACGTGGATTAGTGCACCTGAGAGAAGAGGAAGTTTACAGAAATGGAAGAGAAGAGTTGAAGATGATGGAAGATGGAAAATGGAGGAATGGAGAGATGCAGAGGAGAAATTGAGAATGGAAGTAAAGAAGGAAATCGATGAAGATGAAGATATGCCTAGATTGATTAGAATTACTAGATTGTAACTGTGTACTTTTATTGTAATATCGGAGATTTGTGTGCCAAGAGAGATCTTTATTGTGCCAATTCACAGAGATTATCTGTTTTACGATATTTACCTATCAGAGATGCAATGCCTTTATAAATGTTTTACCATTGATGGTTGTCGAAGGTGCAGATGCATGCATACTCAATAATGATATGATACCGTAGTGATGAAGAAGGGAAATAAATCATTTCGTGATAGGATCTGCAAGATCGATTGTTGATGGCAGTGACCGAGATTGCAGATGAGATGTTGAAGGAAGAAGAAGAAGAGGGAAAAGAGAAGATTGAGATTGAGAGTGAGGTATTGTATCTCTATTCAGACCTTTACGATTGGTGATACGGTAGTTTAGGTGCTCTCAATGACAGCAGGAATAGTGTGGGATGCATTGGCAGAGGACTGGGCATCGGATCTACTCGCTTTCTCGAGGTACGGTAGGAGGAGACGGATACGGTAGATGGGGAGTGTATCGATTGCAGACACGCAGGGCGAGAAACGATCAGAGAAGACGATGTGAGACTGCTAATGAGGAGAAATCCCAGTTTGGTAAGGTGATGGTTTTCAATTCATTCAATGGCGAGACGATAATTGTCGATTGATTGTGTGATACTTGCAGATGAAAGAGATATTCGAAGAGTGTGATTTAGAAGAGGGAATGAATACAATGGGAGGAATAAAGAGAAGGTTAGAGTTGTAACTGTTTTCAATGTAGTTATGAAGTAATCATTTCAATTGAAACTGAACAACGGTATGTCTTTAGATCGACGGGTGGTCGTCTATCGGGTCGACCACAGAAGGAACCGAGAGATGAAGAGGATACCACCTTATTTGGTTAGTTGACTAGATTTATTTATCCATTCTAAAGTAATCACTTCAGACGACGTGACGACTCCTCAAGGAGCTTCATCTATGACGTCTGTTGTGCCTGAGACACCACAGGGAATTATGCCATTGGTACGAATTAACGACCTACTTTTAGCTATTTTGTACTATTGATACGTAAACATCTCAGGCGCACTCAACTCCAATGAATCGAACAATGTCGAGGATAATAGGAGCTGATCCAAACTTCTCCGTTCCATCTCCAATACGAGAAGAAGATGAAGAGGAAGGAGGAAAGAGAGATGGAAGAAGGATAAATCGATCTATTCTTGATGATTTATCGGCAACGATTAGAGAGGAAAATGAGAGGAAGAGAGAAGGAGGAGGAGAGATGATGGAGATGGAGGATCATCATGTTAGTCCGTTCTCTCAGTCTAACTAAATGGGATATGTTCTAGTTGTCTCCTCTAATGATCGATCTTCGTCATCCACGAGAACAAGAAGATGAAGAGAGAAGAATGAGTAGGAGAGAGGAGGGAGAGAGGTACGAAAAGTGAGAAGAGAATGAACACACATCGTCTCATTGTCAGTGAACAACAACCGGGTCCGAGCAGACATCGAATTAATTATAGTAGAGAGATGTCGCCTGAATTATTTGGAGGAGAGACGAAGAAGGGAGCATCGTATGGTGAGATATTATCACTGAGGAGTACAGGTCTTACCGTGGTTCAATATGTAGATTCATTTGACGACGATGGAGAGCTTGCGAATAAAGAGAACGATGGTAGAATGAAACCAGAAGATACTTCCCATAGAAGTGAGTACTTTGAATTTTACACTAACTTGAATATTTTCGTTGTAGAATGTTATCATTGTAGTGAGTGAATCGGCTGCTCTTCGTGAAATGCTCGATGAAGAAGAGGAAGAGAAGGAGAAGATAATGATAGTGAAGGAGAAGACAATGATAGTGAAGGAAGATTCATTCGATGATAACTCCATACAATTTGTAGAAGAGAAGAAGACGGATGATAGTGGTGAGATTGTCCTTATTCAGAATTTTTTTAACCTTTACCTTTGCAGTGACTCGTCCAATCGTGGTCTTTCTCTCGACGTCTCCAGTCATTCCGACCGACCAGCAGCCCACTACATCTACTGCAGCTGCAGCAGCTGCATCAGATCGTGCTGCACCGGTCGTATCGACTAAGTCGTTGTGTAGCAGTCAAGGTGAAAGAGAGACTCGAATAAAAGGGCTGACTAAGTGATTCAGATTCATTCCTCAACGACGATATAATCGATGTACCTCCACAAGCAGTGATCGTCACTCCTCCAACTGCACTTCCCATTGTGGAACAACAACTAACTGCAACTGCAGTGAAGCCAGCAAGAGCGGATGATTACGGTATGCGATTATTCATTAGATTGAAGAAACAGACCTGACCATTCTTCAGATTCATTCGAAGATGACGACGATGACTTCGTTACTCCCACTTCATCGAAGGATACGACTCCCAAAGCGAAAAAAGGACCTTCCCCTTCGAATACGGTAGCCAATCGATGGAGTACGGTAGAAGTGGAAGAAGTTGGATCACAAGTCATTGCACAGAAGAACAATGGAGGTGTGTTCATAATGAATTCACTTGATTCATTCACTTTCTATTCAGTTATTCGAGGAGTTTTCGCAGAGGACATTTTCGGATTCAATGCTGCTCCGGGTCCTTCGAAGAAAGCTCCGATCAATAAGCCCTCACCTACCGTTCCCACAGTTAGAATGTCTCCTTCGGTACAGACGAAGTCATCTCCTCTTTCGAGTTCATCGAAGGAGACGCCAGGGAGCAAGGATGGGAAGGCTGCAGGTGAGGAACCAATTATTATCAATCAATAAATATTTTCTCTTTGAGGTTTCTCCTTCTTCTCCGATTCACCGCCTGGAAATACTCCCACTGTCAGTTTGTTGAAGATTTGGAAAACAGATGTTTCCGTTATATTTTTTTACTTTCCTAATAATGGTTTATCTTAAAAGTTTTACATGATGAAAAATTAAGTTGCAACGAGAGGACAGTGATTTCCTCGATTCGTCGACGAGACAGACGACGTCAACGATGAAAACTCCCAGAGGAAGAGGAGGAAGAGGCAGAGGGTAAGATATTTTTGATTTTTTAAATTGGTTATGAGATTTTTTGATGTGGTGTACATGTAGGGAAATGTTTTATTTGAGATTTCCGCGTAAAGTGGACCCGAACTCGAAGATTAATCGAAAGATCAGAGAACAGTCGACACCAATCAGGTAATGATTACGGTAGACACAGGAGATTACTGATTACTTGCAGATTATCTCCCCGTCCTCCCTTACGAATCAGCGAAATCGTCGGATCCTTTGAAGACGATGATTTTGATGTTTCTGCATTTGACGATTGAGAGAATTATATTGTCATCAGATTTTTAGTAGCAAGAATAATATGAGCTGTGATAAAGTTATGCCAACCTATGTTTTATCAAGTCCATGAAATGCCGATGTTGCATATCATCAGTATATACTTCTGAGACACCCGTTCTAAATTGTTCTAAATTATTGTTCACAGAAACATTTCGCTCACGTTCACATTTCGCTGAACAAATTTAAATATCATCAGTTATTGATAGACTGTGCCGCCATTTTCTTCCTCTCCCTGTATCGTAATCTGGTTTCCTCACCGACTGTCAATCATCAACTGAAGTATTTCTTTCTCGTTTACTTTCGAAACACTACTAATCGATTTTTTATTGTTAGTTTGCCCAGGCACATTGTGTAAAAAAAACGCGATTTTTTCCACATTATCTATGTTAAAAACTGTTCGGACTCCCTCTTCGTTTTGTCCCCTAGATATACTTTTGCGAACTTTTTTTGGAGCTTTGCTTTATTCGTTAGTTCAGTTTACGTAAACTATGTCAGCGATGCGTTTCTCATTTCAGATATGACGGAGTACGATAAACTAGCTGAGAATCTTCGTCATCCCGACAATCCGATCGTATTCATGGAAGTAACTGCAGGAGGAGCACCCATTGGAACTATTACTGTTAGTTCATTCAATTTGCATTTTTAAAGTAAAAACTAGATTTTATTCTTCTTTCAATGATTTTCAATGGCCTTTAAAAATATTCTAAAATACATTTAGTAAATTGTACCCAAACAACGAAATTGTTACTCGTTTAATCGCATTCTTCACACAGATGGAGCTATTTGCCGATGTTACGCCCAAGACTGCGGAAAACTTCCGTCAATTCTGTACGGGAGAGTACAAGAAGGATGGAGTTCCCATCGGGTATGTCAGGAGATGGTCGCATTGAAGCATTTATCGATTACGCATTGCAAAATAACGAGTAAATATTGCTGAAACGGCTTAGTGAGTGAGTCTCGTGATGGAGGGTAATCGGATAGTGGTTATTGTGTTTGCACTCCATGGGAAAGAGTTGCAATTGAGATAAAACAGTGGAGGAGAGTGATCATGAATCTTCTACTTAGTGAATGTTGCGTATTTCTCCTCTAACCGATTTCTTTCAGTTACAAGAACTCGCAGTTCCATCGTGTCATCAAGGACTTTATGGTGCAGGGAGGAGACTTTGTCAATGTATGTTTTTTTTCTTTCCCAGAATAGATATTCGTGATTGTTCCTCTGTTTACGCTATTCGTATGAGAATGATGTGAATACGTGAATCAGACGAATTGTCATTGCTCATCGAAACCTTTCGTTCCGTTCAGGGTGATGGCACTGGAATGCAGTCGATCTACGGAGCAAAGTTCAGAGATGAAAACTTCGATCTCGAACATTCTGGACCCGGAATTCTCTCCATGGTGAGCGGTTTTATCGGTGGAGAAATCGAAATGATGTTCTTGTTATTTTCCTTTATTTTTTATTATTGATTTTATCATTTATTCAGAAACAAAGTAGCCATATCAATCCACTCTCCCTTTTCAGGCAAACGCAGGTCCCGACACGAATGGCTGCCAGTTCTTCGTCACGGCTGCCAAGTGCGACTTCCTCGACAAGAAGCATACTGTATTCGGTCAGTTATCGATTTTTTTCATTCTTCTGACTCATCTTGTAAGTGAGACGACCTTCCAAGCGATGAAACTTGATTTTTTCTCCTGTTTCTAAAACTGTAATATTCAGGTCGAGTTCTCGATGGAATGCTGACAGTTCGTAAGATTGAGAATGCGCCTGTTGGAGCAGGAAACAAACCGAAGATTCCCATCGTGATCACTCAGTGTGGACAATTGTGAAGTGATCTTTGATCTCTGATCTCCTTCTCTTTAATTATTCATCCGTTGTCTCTCGATCTCTGAGCCTCTCGTACTACCACTGTTACCGGCTTATCGAATTGTTTACTATATTTATGATTGTTGTACATGTTGAAATTGAATAAATGGATTGTGATATCTTTCTCTTGTTTATGATACCAATGAACCGTTATTTCGGTATGATACTTCTGAAGTTTCTTCGTCATTATCACTAATCTCTCTCTTTCTCTCAAGGGTCAATGGATCCATCGGGAGCAGGGACTTCGAATGACGAATTCAAGTTCAAGGTTAGATCTTTCTTCATCATGGATAACAATTCATTTCATCGTCTAATTCATCGTTCGTTATCATTCCAATACATTGTATCTTCATTATCAGGTGGTTCTACTTGGCGAGGGTGCAGTGGGGAAGTCATCGTTGATGTTGAGATACGTCCAGGGACAATTCAATCCACGACACATCTCCACCATTCAGGTACTATTTCAGAAAGAATCATTTATTCTTTGTTCAGACAAGGAAAGAGGGCGAAAGTAATGCTTGACATTGTCGAGGAGTAGATCAATAATGGTAATGCAGGCGTCGTTCCTCGCGAAGCAATTGGTAGTGGATGGGGCGGATATCGATCTGAGTATATGGGATACTGCCGGACAGGAGAAATACCATGCACTTGGACCCATCTACTATAGGTGAGGGGAAAGGCTTATCTACAAATTTGAACATCGTTGATGCATGATTTTTGCAGAGGTAGTCACGGAGCACTGCTCGTATACGATGTAACCGATGCCAAGTCTTTCGATAAGGTTTTCTTTTGTTTATTTTTACAGTTTTTTTTTTACAGTTTTACAGTTTTTACAGAAGACAAAATTGTGTCTCATAAATATTTTCTTTGATTCTCTCTTTTTTCTAAAATGTGTTACTTTCAGGTGAAAATGTGGGTGAAGGAGCTACGAAGAGCACTCGGAGAAGATGTCAGTGTTTTTATTGTTCCCATATTTTTGTTCCATTGGTTCCAAGTAGAATACTCTGAGTACTCGTTTTTCATAGTATTTCTGAAACATCTAACAATACGCGTCTGATCTTCAAGACGGAGACCATTTTTTGTTCAATTATTGGTGATATTTCAGGTGGTTCTCTTCATTGTTGGCAATAAGGTCGATCTGGCTGATTCACGAACTATCGAGACGGAAGTGGCCAGCCAGTGAGTACAACTATCATACAAATTGCGTTGTCGAATTCGCTAGTTTATTCTGTACTTTGTATAAAAATGTATCGTTTAGATTCGCTGAATCCGTGGGTGCCACTTATGAAGAGACTTCCGCCAAGGAGAATATCGGAGTAGAGAATCTATTCGAATTAATGTGCAGTGGTCAGTTATCATTATCCGATTTCACGCTGCTAGAATGAATTTTTTTGCTGAAGGTTTGTAGGTTTGGATAAGTATAATGACATCATGTTCTTCAAATATCTTGATTTATTATTGTTTCATTGCAGCAATGGTTGCTCGTGCCCGTGCTGGTCCCTCCAATCGAGGTCCATCTGTCAATGGAGGAAGAGCAGGAACAACAAGAAGAATCAGAATTGTCGATGAACCATCAACTGGAAGAAAATGCTGCTAAGAGTACGGTAGATTTCCCTATGATATCGTATCCCCAGTACCGTAATCATCCTTCATAGACACACACACACGATCGCCTTGCCATGTAGAAATGCCTCCGTTTTTGCTATACATTTGTAAAAGCTTATGAAAAGTTGCCATATAATCCGCTGTATTAACTTGCTAACTTTGACAGATAATGCCGAAGTGTAATCATATCAATATTTGTAATCTCTACTTCACCAGACTGTTGCGATTCGCATTAAAGATTCTGAAGATTGTCTAATATTTTCCCCTGACCCGGTGCGAGGTGTTTGTTGTCAGTCACTTTAGACACATTATATTAGTCACTCCCATTCACTTTCCCATTCTACAGATGTCACATTGGATTGTGATAAAATTCAGATTATACGATTGTTCGCTATACACATTTTGATTCTCGTAGAGAGAGAGAAGAGTTATCTCTACCAACCAGAACAGAAAAGGAGAATAGAGGCAAAAAGGATTGATGAGATGAAATGGATAAATCCAAATGAGAAAGAGAGGGCAGATCTCCTATTGAAATAGCTGCCCACTCTTCTCAAGGACTGGTTCCAATCACAGTGGCAGTCATTCTTGATACTCTGTCTTAGAACTTCTACAATACTTCTACTATTCTAAGCTGAACGTAGTCCTGCTAATACTCATATTGATATCGTCCTTAGGTATCTCATCTCTCCTCTCTTCAGTTAGTCTCTCGATCCGGTTTCTGCCCTCCTAGTCTCTTCTTTTCGAGATCCAAGAAAGGGAAAGGCTCCTTGCACCCTTTCCCTCTCTCATCTCCCTTTTTTCAATCTCCTTACTATCGCTCGAATAGCCAATGCCATTGATGACCAAAGTCTGTTAGCGAATAGAACATTCGAGATTACGGTAGGAGCTGATCTGTTGAGCAGTCCCGTCCTCTCCCGGTATTTTTAGTGGTCTCTCATTCTGATTTTTGGAATTCCAAGCGATATCTTCTCCCTGAATCCTTCCAAACCAAGTTTCATTATCTCACCAACCCCAGATCTGAGTACAACAATAGATGTCCTTGCACCATATCTGTTCAGGGCATGTCCAGTTATCATCCCCAGGGGATAGATCAAGCCCCTTCCCTTCCTCCTCCTCCTCCTTTCTTCCTATCGCTGCCCATCTCTCTCATTCTCCTCATTCTCCGACCCATTTTTCTCTTCCGCTATCTCCGAACGGCTAATGATTATCTTCTCCCTTTCCCTATCACTTTCATTCTCGGGATCGAGAGTGAAAGAAGCACCTTCCCTTTCATTCTTCCGTTCACTTTAGGAAGAAGACTCATTATGATTACATCGACTGACCTTCACTTATTCCGTTCCGTCATGGTTAAATCCCATTATTCCTAATGGATCTGATGCAAACGAGTGCTTACTTTCGCGCGTTCCGATGCGTTTCGTACCCTCTAAATCTTCTATTCTGTTGCATAAATGAAAAATGGGACAATTTATTCAACGCCTGTTCGACGAATTTCGAATATTTCAATGAACATCTGTTATTGAAACCAAAAGTGTTCCGTAGAATAAAAAAACCTTTCCGTAGAATTTCTGCGATTATTTCTTCACCTTTCGTCGGATCGAAATTATTCATTCGTCACTGATTAACACTGAATGGCATTGTCCCAATGAGATGTTCAGCCCTCCCTCCCCCTCTCATCTCATCTCTGACTCAGTCTCCTACCGTATCCCTCATCCACCGTAATCATGGGAGGATTCGGGAGGATATGCGCCAAGATCGAAGAGAAGGTATACGGTAGACAATGAATATCGATCAATGGATAATCCTACAGGTTCATGATGTCTTCTACGTTCTTGGATTGCACATTGCTGAATGGCCTAAACTGTATTTCTTCCTACTGTGAGTAACCATTCCCTTCCCTTCTCTCCATGGCACAATCGATATCTCTTCCCTCTCCAGTCCACTTCACTTCCATTTCTTTTCCTTCTTCAAGTCTTGCCAATCGTCATCCCTTTCCCTCTCTTTTCCCTTCTCTTTTCTTGGAATGGCGCCGGTTTCGACTGATCAGAGAAGAGAGAAAGAGTGAGAGAAAGAGAGAGAGAGAAGGAGAAGAGGGAAGGAAAGGAAGCTTGATTAGCCAGAGTTCGTCTTTCTCTTTCCCTCTATCAGCTACTAAATGTTTCGAGGATCATCGAATGAGGGAGAGGCTTACCTAGGGAGTGGCAAACAAGCTGCAGACTTATGTAGTCTCTTATGCAACCGTTACATTCGTTCACGATCATTCCTGGTCAGGATCTTAAGCTGCACAGTCTAATTAACTACGCGTTCAAACGATTGAAGCTCCGGGAAGAGAGATTGTAGCCAATTTGTGCTACTTTTGTAAGATCTTAGCTTCAGTACGAGAGTTGAGTAATGGTGAGACTCAATGGATCCGTCTTGAATGAATGGATGAACTAAGAGAGAGAGAGAAGAACAGTTGAACGGATCTTGAATTGTATGTGAAAGAGAAGGGGACAATTTCACTCGAGAAGGAAAAGCGGGATTAAGCATTGCTATAAAATGAAAAACTGTAGAAGTGGACTGTGGACACTTCTTCAGTGACGATCTCACTTAGGAGATACTGAATAACAATTGGAGAATCAATCAATATACCTCTTTCAGTCTCGCATGGACAGTTATCATGGGAGCGGGTGTTGTTCGATTCAAAGAAGTTAATAATGTGAGAGATCACTTCTCTGCCTCGACGTCGCCTTCATTGTGTGTTATCTCATTTTTCGACATTATAATTTGAAACGAAAGAATTGAAATAAAGATATAGAATGGTATTCTTTAGAAAAGAGTTCGCGATCGCTCGCGAGTTCTTCGAGGAGCTTGGTTCTCCCTTCCACATGGTCGTTGCCCTTCAAGCAGCTGATAAGGGAAATCTCCTCAGACCGGGGTGAGATATTATCCTTTACATGGATGTGGATTGCCAAGGGATAATTGTTCACACTTTCACTTGCAGCTACATTGAGAAAGCGCTCGAAATCGAGGACTTTTTGCAGTACAAACTCAAAGTATGGCATTTTTAGTGTGTCGATTCTAATTCACCTTGATTGAATCACGTGATCTAACCAATGTATTCAGACTCAGTACGAGGGAGTTGGCTACGCGTATTCCGACTTCTGCGGTACTCAATGCGAGACTTCCGATTCAGTGAGTGATCTTTGATCTCTGATCATTTCGTTGATCTTTGATCTCTGCAGGTGAATGTCTTCCTTACGATGTTCCGTGATACTCAACATCGTAAGCAGACTCATGTCAAATTGACCTACCCAACGATGGATGTATTCGGTCACAGAGTATATCTGGCCAATAATATCTTCGAAGTGGCAGTCAATAATAGGTATGCGGCGAAATCTCATTTCAACGCGTTTCTGAAATTGTTCTGCGCTTCTAGGATTAGTGACACTTAGGTACATGGAAATCGAGCAGAGTGGTCAAATGATGAATTGCAGGTCACAAGTTGTCGAGAGTGCCGGTCTCATCTCTATCAACTTCCACGCTGTCTATAGCAATTCTACCTCCGAGGCAATCATGAAGCAGTGGGAACAGGTATGATTCGTACTGTTAGAAACTTATTGATAAGCCGGTCATTTCCACATTTGATCTTTTCAGGCAGTATACCAGTACTCACTCACGACTATCAACGATCCGCTCATTCGGGTTTACGTTACTTCTGAGGGACTCGTTTCCGAAGAAGTCAGGAGAACTGGTATGCGTTTTAATAGCATCGAAATACAAGTGCATGAATAATTCGATATCTAATCAATAGCCTTTTTGAGGAATTCTCGCAATGCCTCTGATGTCTCTCACCTTCCTCATCGTAATGGCCTTCACTGTGATCACTACTCTCAAGAAGGATCCCGTCAAGTGAATTAACCATCATGATCAATCGATAATCATCTCTATTCAGATCGAAGCCTCTAGAAGCATTCCTCGGAGTGATGTGTCCTCTTCTTTCTCTTATCGCGTCATTCGGAAATCTATTCTGGGTTAGTCAAATTTATTTTCCTGTCAATTATCGTTCTGAAATCATTCCACATTTTTGAATAGTTTTTTTGACTAGTCGATGAAACTCATTCTATTCCAGTTGGGATTCGAATTCCTTCCGATCGTCACAGTCGTTCCTTTCCTCATTCTTTCTATTGGTGTCGATGATGTATTCATTTTCATCCACGCATGGCACAGAACTGATCCCAAGTAAGACCTTATCATTAAATTAACTCGAATGAACTGGACATTGAAATCAAGTGAATACTATTTCAGACTCGGTTATCGTGATAGAATGGCAGAGACACTGGCCGATGGAGGTCCCTCTATCTCGATCACTTCCCTCACTAATCTTCTCTCATTCGGAATTGGAATAATGACTCCCACTCCTGCTATTTATGTAAGTTTAATCGTTGTGCATGATTTTGTTCTCAGTGTAATCCATGCGAAATATTCACGATAAATAATATTTTTTCAGACATTCTGCGTGTTTATCTCCGTGGCCGTCATCTACGATTACATCTATCAAGTAATTTATTGTTTTTTAAAAAATTTTCTCGCTATATAGCACCAACTTTATCCAAGAAACTCCACAATTGTACGATTAGTGAAACATAATCGAACCAATCTCATTACAGATCTTCTTCTTCTCTGCAGTTCTCGTTCTTGGAGGAATCAGAGAGGAGAATCGGTTAGATTTACTCACACTCTTTCTCTCCTAACCTTCTCTCTTCAGGAAGAGTGCATATTTCTGCTGGATGACAGTCCCCGAATTAACTGCTGAAGAGAAGGTTGCCAAGGTAAGCTTTGGTTTTACAAGAAAGGAAGCATTCGATGAATATTTCAGGCTGAACGAATCAAGGCCCACAAGGAGAATCCTCCCTGGTATGCGAAGATCGCTCAATTCGTTCTACATGTAAGCGAATTCACTTTTATTATTGTATTTTACTATTCAAGAGGTACCAGTCCCAGTCAATCCTTCTCATTTCAGTACTGGGTCGAATTCGCAATGGTCTGGTGGTCGAAAATCGTCGTCGGAGTCTTCCTGGTGTATGTTTCATCATTTTCTTCTCATTCGAAATATAAATGTTCAATTTATTGCAGTGTCTACTGGGGTTTCATGATCAACGGCACTTTGCAAATCAAGGTTCGATTAGCTTATTTGTTTCTATTGAGATTATCTTCTTAATTTCAGGTCGGTCTGACTTCGGAGAAGTTGTTCATGGATGATTCCCCTCTGCTTCCTCTCGTGAAACTCCAGACTGAAGTCATCTTCAAGGAAGGAGGACAGGTAAGCAATCTTTTCAATTGATTTCAGGGAAACAATGGAAACGGAGAAACCCCTAATCGTTCTCAGGTGGCCATCTTCGTGAACAATCCTGGAGATCTGCGCGAGCCCGATGCTGTACCGGAGATTATGAGGTAAGTTTTGAAGTGTAAGCATGGGCATGTATGGAACGCGTAGCTAATGCAAATGAATAAGGCTGATAAATAGCTGATCTTTGCAGAATCCTAACTCGATTCGAGAACGCGAACAACTCGGTTGGATCGGCCTCAACTCACATGTGGTTGCTGCCTTATCTACCCTACATCGGACTGCAGGTATTGTAAAAGTTATTTATTCGTGATTGAATATGTTTCACAGTTTCTTCATTTGACTGAGAATATGACGTATGCATTAGATTGTCGGGAAACGAGTATAAAAGCAATATTTTTCTTCAGAACCACGGTTCGATCGACTTCAAGTACAGTTATCTTCCTGAATTTTTCAAGTTGATGGAGTACCGAAGATGGAGTCATTTTGTCAATCTGGGAAATCCTCAGTGAGCATTCTTTCGTCACTTCTGCCAAATTCAGCTGAATGAATGAATGATATCTAACCTTTTCTCATGCAGGGATTGTCTCGACGAGAAACCATCGTGCCTTCACAAGTTCGTCTTCTCCACTGGTTTCCACAATGCTGTGAGTAACATTAGAACTAATTAATGATCATTGTGAAAGTTATAAACACGATAGTGTTCAGGTAGCATGGAGTGATCGTCTTCGTATTCTGGAGGAATGGAGAGGAATCGCAGGAGAATACTCCCATCTCAATCTGACTGTATATGAGGACTTCTCCATGTACTCTGATCAGGTATCACTTGTTTATATACTAAGCACTTACGGACAAAAGGAAACAATGGAACAAAGAATTTAATTAATCTGAAAGTAATCGCCTCCATTCCAGTTGTTATCCATCGTTCCTGTCACTCAACAGACAGTCTTCTTCGCTCTTCTCTGCATGATTGTCATTCTCATGCTCTTCACTCCTTCATTCGTTACCATCTGCACTTCAACCATCGCTGTACTCTCTATCAATCTGGGTGAGAAACGTTGTTATTTTTTACGTTTTGGAAAGGCCGAATTATTGCTTCCTCTTCATTTTTTTTGGGATTGTACTAATCGAAGTAGGATGGAATGATTGCTTCCCTTCTGCTGCACGGATTAAGAATAACAATTGAAACATAATCCATTCAGGTGTATTCGGTATGCTTGTCTACACAGGAGTAGATCTCGATCCTATCTCAATGACGACAACTCTCATGGCCATTGGATTCTCTGTTGATTTCGTCGCCCATATCACATTCCATTACTACAAGGGAGACTTTGATGTACGTTAAGGGTTTATCCCAAAACATATCGAGCTATCAGTATAAATTCCGAGAAACGAAGAATACGATACAAAAACTGTAATTCATTGCAGACTAAACGCGAGCGTATCGAACACGCTCTCGCTTCAATCGCATGGCCAATGGTACAGGCAGGCACTTCCACGATGGGATCAATCATCGTACTCAATCTAATCCATGCTTACATGGTCCAAGTATTCGTCAAGGTGAGTCCAAGTCTCTTCATCACAAAAATGCAATACAGAAAGTTAAGAGATTCTCTTGAGGTGGTCGTCTTGGTCATAGCTCTTGGAATGATTCATGGTCTAATCATTCTTCCCGTTGTCTTTGCTGCTCTTCCATTCTCGAAGGCAGAAGGAGGACACGGACATGGACACAAAGGAGTTCATAAGGTAATAATCGAATATCGCACTTCCTAATCTTCGCACGATTCCAAGCACTACAACGCACTTTTTTAATTATTTATCGCACGTGTTTTCCTTTATTTGAGTGTCATCTAACATTGTTCTTCTCTCCAGCAATCAATTCATTCACTGGAGATCATGTGGATTGATCACAGAGGAATTGAAGAGAAGAAGAAGAAATATATCAGTGTGATCAAGGTCCGTCCCACGCATCCATGCACATTTTTCATGCACCCTTTACGAATTTCGTTCCATCATTGTCTTACCTTCTTTCGTTCTTTCGTTCTTTCGTTCTTTCATCTAACTCTTTCTTTCCCTCATTCATAATCTTCCATCATCAGGTTCATCCGGAAGATCCTCCTCAACTCGCTCTCACTGAGAATCCAAAAGCAGTTCAGAGAGATCCCGTCAATGCCTAATCCCTCCCCCCCCCTTCCCCCTCCTCTCCCTCTTTCCCTTCCATTCCGCCAATCGATAGCTACCGGTAGATTACAGTAGACTGTGGTAGATCAGCCCGGTTCATTCCTTGCCAATATTCCTCTCTTCCCCTTTCTCACACTTTCTCATCACCACTCAGGAATACGGGTACGAGATTTGTTTGTCATTCAAATCACGCCAAAATTGCGAAATAAATTTTTATTATTTTCATGATACTTTGAACAATAAATATGAAGATCACAATAGCTCTATGAATCTATGGATCTATGCGGGTAAGGCTAATGATCTTGATCTCTGAACAAGAAAGAAAGAATTTGTCATGATTGAATCAGAGATGGATAAAGACAACGAAGAGATCTGAGAAAGGAGAAATATCGAAAGATTTCATTGGGTTTCTGAGCTGATTGTAAGAGAATTTGTGGAGAATGTGAAAGCAGCCTAGTTTAAAATTACAAAATTATTAATTCAACGAATTCGCTAACCGGAACTGGTTCTTTTCACTGAATTCACTAATAAATTATTATTATCGCCTCGATCAATAACTACCGTATCTCATCCCTGCTGTCTACCGTAGTGTCGTGCTATTGATCGTGGGGTTACCGTATGCTCCTGAGGTACTGGGTCCGTTACCGTAAATGCCCTGTTGTTGTTGTTGTACTCCTCCCGTCTGATAGGGGCCATTCATCGTGCCACCATAACCTGTACCGGCTGTTCCACTGGTCATCATTCCGAACTGATTCCCTGTTGGAGGAGCGCCTTTGAGAAGATTGACGTCAGATGAATACGTCTTGCAATGGGGACACAACCAGGTCACGTTAGGGCAAGTAGATGTCATCTTGCATCTTAAAAAAATTATTGCTTTACTCGGATTACTGTTTCCTCAAGATGCGTCGAAGAAAGAGTGAAGAAAGATTACCTCTGACAGGAATGGGATTGCATTCCGGGATTCTCGAGTAGGATGGCCAATCGATCGAGCATCGCTGCACGGGCACGAGTCGACAGACAATCATCTCAATCAACCCTTTTTATCCCATTTGGCTTCATTTCTGCATTTATTTTCGCAGTAATGGTAATAAGTACTCCAATTTGAAAGAAATTGCATAGTACAACTCACAAGTGGTCTGTTGTGTCATCTGAATGAGATGTTCTGGTCTCTGTACCATCTGAAGACATTGGGGAAGCATTTCGTGAAGGAAGCATCGATCGAGTAGAGAAAGACGAACGAATACTGACAACTGAAAGAGAAGAGATAATTTAGAAGGACGTTTTTTTCGTTCAGACACAGCAAAACTCCGAGTAAATCATCAAAATACGTACGTGTGTTTGCGGTGATAATAAAATGGTTGAGCACTTCTTGAGTAGTCCGGGTGATTCCATCTTCACTGCTGACATGAGAACAGGACCGATGTTTTGCTCTCAAAATGACACGATAAACAATTTTTTCCAAAAATTGTATGAAGATTTGTACTACGTCGTGTGCTTAGAAACAAGAAGATACCATTAATCCTTAATTGTGGTGGATGAATCGCCATGAGGAACGCTGATAATTCCTCGTGCGAGCACGGTGAATACAGTTCTTCCACGTGAGAATTCGTCAGTATTCGATCCTGGAAAATAAATTTTCAAACCGGATATCAAAGTACTATGGAACGAAATAGTGAGGGAAACGAAATGAATCTGACTTGAAAGACATTTGACCATGCAGCGACGTAGTATGGATTCACATAGTAAACCCTTCCCGTCTTAGCTCGAATTGCAGCAAAATTCAAATCAGTAGCACGTTGAAATGACTCCAGATCTAACGGGGGCTCGGCTATTTCCTGAATATATCAGTTTCGAAAATGTAGTAAAACGTGTTGGGTACCTCAGGCGGTGGTGAGCCGTGTAACCGTTCTAACAACAACACTTTGACGCGGTCTGAGAGGGCGTAGTATCTAGAAGATACTATTTTGTTGTCACAGCAATTCACGAATGACTACAAATGAAGAACAAAAATAGTTCTCACTTAGCTCCATTCATATCGATCTTTGCATTTGGTCTCATCTCCCTCAGGCAAAGAGCCAGCAGTCGATTCAATTTGTACCTCAACCAGACGAAATTTGCGACCAAAACAGGCCCATTTTCACGCATTTCTGAGTGTTTGCGAGATCGAATTTCCGCGAAAGTTTTGAGGGAAAGAAGGAGGAAAAGAGTTTCACTTACCTATCAGCGATCCAAACCTTCTCAAGAAATGGAAGATTGTGAGTAATGAGAAAGCATTCGCATCGATGGAGGAGACCTTCCATCTGGAATGACAAAGTATTTACCGCCTGTCTCTATGAATGGAAATGTTGATGGAGTAAAGAGTCGACTGGTGAGGGAGAAGCAACAACAATGGAAAATGGTTCACTATTCCCCTTCTAGAGATAATAAATGAGTGGACGGAGATGAAGAGCCACTTTCTTCATTGAGAATCATAACTGTGATTTTCATAAAGAAGAACCCATAATTCTTCATTCTCTCATTCATTCAATAGTGACAGTTCTATCTCAAATCTACTGATAAATGGAGATAACAATATCTCTCGCAACTGATTCCCAATCGCTGTACCTGGTAATCAAATGCAAGTGGAAGGAGGATATGGACAGATTGATCATCGATTGCTTTGTACGTCGGATGAATACATTCCAGCATTTCGAGAACATGATCGTGCTCAAAAATTAACTATTTCATTAGTTAACATTTTTGTTCTGCAATTCTTAAATGCTGCTGGACAAATGCAACCGTCTTTTATCGTAATTAGAATTGCAACGAATTCTTATTTGTTTATATACATATATGTATTTTTCCTCGAATAGATATTGAGTGTACAAACCTGTACATTAGCAAGGATGAGTTCTCTATCGGGACATTCAATACACCATGCTCTGCAATGGTCATTCCATTATCTCCTTCCTTCTCTATCACTCCCTCCCTCCTTCCCCTCCTTCTACCCCCTATTTGAGTGTGGTTGTCCTTCACTCGTCTCTCCCTGTTTCCTCCCCTTCTTCCTCCTTTTTCTTGCTTCTCTCAGGTTTCCGATGGAGAAAAGGAAGCAGAGAAAGAGCGAATAAGAGAGCGAAAATGAGAGGACGACCAATCAAGTGAAACCGAGAAGAAGAAGAAGAGAGATCTCTCTTAGATTGGATAAGGATGAGATGGAACATTCTGATGTTCGTGTCTCGACTATTCAATGAGATGGAAGTTCATTCATACCTGAGAACGGGCGACCAAATGGAGATATAGTGCTCATCGACGTACAGTCTTTTACTTTCAACGAGAAGTGGACGAGTTCTGTAATTGGAAGAATGAAGGATACGATGATTTCATTCTCTTGTCCTGGGATACGAACAGAAATGTTGTCGGCCCTCGTTTCTGAGCGGGTGGAACTCCCAAGGGAACGTCATGAGGAAGAAAGTGAAGGAATCCAAAGCATTTCCGATTCACACTTTTATGATTGGTGAAACCTATCAAGTCGAGTCTACCTAGTCCCTGATTCACCCGCTTCACCCATTTATGTTCATGGAAATACAAAAACCTGTTTCCCAAAAAAAAACTATGCCTGTTTCCATCAGGTCGTGAGAAGTCGATGTTTATATCCAGGGAGGGCCCAGCCGGGCCCCCGTCCAGGGAGGTCCACACTGTCTGAGCAGGCACTGCGACGAATTATCTACAACTTTTATTTATTTATTTCTCATAGACTGAAATTGCAAAAGAAGAATAAATAGTGACTGACAAGTTTGCATGAAAAATGGTTGAATGACAAAACACAGACAATTTTCCTCTTGACTGAAGAAAGAAGGCGGAACAATCGACGTGGGGTAAAAGTCTCCTATTTAGGATGACGATGGAGATTCTTTGTTTTGGTCTAAGAGAAAGAGACGGAACCGGAAAGGGAAACGAATTGAGAATAAGAAAGAATGAAGGGAAAAGGAGGTTCGGATGGAAGAAAAACTGTAGAAGAATGAAGGGAGAAGGAGGGATGAGGGGTAGAATGAAGGGAGACGAACTCTAACTGATGTCATTTCCAATAGGGGACGTCGACTAATTTAGAGGACGTCTGGCTAGGTCATAAATAGGAGAAGGAAAATGATTCCATTCAGATGGGAAGAGGATGGAGAAATGCAATTGAAGAACGATGGAATGTGTTGCAATTTGAGTGTTTGTCAAACAGAGAGAATAGGCTTGAGAAGTAATATTGAGACTGCACTCATTTTCTCATTCGTTCTCTTCTCACCATTCAAATTCTCTGCAGTCTCGAGAAGTCCACACTACAAAAAATTTACAATTTGCTGTTTCTTTCTTTCTCAAATCTGTGAATCACAATCTAATGAGGGTAAGAGGATTGAACCCGAGAGAGAAAGAAGAAAGGAGGAAATGAGATTGTGCACAGACCTCTCGAAATGTCTCCCGTGACCACACAAACTCAGATTCTAATGGAAAAATCGGGTGGAAAGTGCATTAGAGAGAGACACTCAATGAAGAAAAAGAAGGAAAGGGAAGGGAAGACCATAGGTACGAAAGAGAAGAAGAAAGGAAATGTACTCAAGAGTGAAGACTTCTTTTCTTTCCCTTGAGAGATAGAGAGGACTCATTTGCATATTGTTTAGAAGTGAAGAAAGAGATTGATCTGGGATGGAAGAATAGAGAGGAAGGAGAGAGAAGGGGAGAGAGATGGAGAGGGTGGAATCCGTGAATAGAAGAGGGGAGAAGACGTGAGTGTTGAGAATGAGATAGAGACAGAGAAGGTGGAGACTCTTCAACGAGAAAAAAAGGAGAGAAAAGGAGAAAAGAAGGGAGAAAGAAGCATGGACCGACGCATTTCCCCATCGATTTGCCATAAAGAGTAAAGAGAGAGAGAGGGAGAGGAAGGGAAGGAGGGAGAGAGGTGGAATAAGGAGAGAAGAGAGAGAGAAGACTGCTGTGATGGATGACACGTTATTGGACTGACAATGAAAGAGAACGAGGAAAGGTAGATGGAGGAGAAGAGAGAGAGAGAGAAAGACTACTGGAGTAGATTGGACTATTGGAAGAGAGAGGGAGAAGAGATGAAGTCAGATAGAGGAGCATCCGAGATGGATACAAATATGAAGTCGTCACATCAATTCGACCATTTTACTGCTAAAAATAGCCAATTTATTGGAACCAAATTGAGTTCTGCATGAAGCGAAGAGGTACTGGAACACATCGCTTCCTGGAATGAAGGAGATGAGGGAGGAGGGAAGGGGGCGAATGGTGTCTCGAAAGGCCTTCTCTTCTCTTTGGACATCTTCTACAACGTCCAACCGAGAGAGTCCCTAATTTGTCTATTTCCAATTAGAGGAGAAGAAGAAAGAGGAGAAGAAGTGGTGAAGAAGTTGGTATGAAGGAATGAAGAAAGGAAGGAAGAGGGGGGTTGAAGATAGGTGCGATGAATGGAATACTTAGAGTAATCTCTTGTTGTGATGGGATGGTTCTGTAGTGAATGATCACATACATGGGAATACAATGATCATTTTCAATCGCAGATTACGTCTTTCTTATCGGAGATAACGTCACATCCTCTGCACCTGATTTCAGATTCGGCATAGAAAATTCACTTTTGCAGAGCACTGCCAAAATAATTCATCCTACAAAAAAAAGTTGCCAGGTGAATTCGAATGATTAAATGACCTTTTGGAACAATGTATTCGAAGTGTAGAATACCCATTGATAAGGATGTTCCGAAACTGATATGACGAACAAATGAGCAGATTGATTGTGTTGACAGTATGTGGTATCTCTCTATCCATTAAGCGAGAGGCTGACAAGTCGTCTCACTCGCATAATAATCATTATAATCTCTTCTCCTCACAATGAAATGACGCCCTCTTATCATTGTCTCTCACCTTTCGGACTCTTACAAGAGGCTTTACTTTGATATGACCATGTCGTTCTATAGAAACATTCGATAATTGTATAGCGATATACCTATTTGATTGACTTTTATAACGCGTTTTAGGAACGTTCTCAGTTTGAATGTTTTGAAAGCAAAGATCGTTCCTCTGTTTGATCCATCCTTCTTTCTCAATTCGTTCGCTATCATTTCTCATTGATTTTCTAATCTCGTCTAGCAGATGTTTCCTATTTCCTTTCCTTTACAACCTACACATAACCCATTTCTCTACTTGTTGTCATATTCAAACTGTCTCATATCACTGCTCTTCTCTCTCAATCGGCCCTTTTTGTTCTCTTTTCTCTTTCATTCTATCAAACAATGAATGAGGGCGTTCCATCTCTTCTCACTGCAACGATATTGTGCTGTACTTTTACTCCGAACTAGAGAAGGGCGATTAATGAATCCATTCTCTTCATTTCACATGCTCTCTCGTTCTATTATTACTATGAATAGAAGAATGGATGTTCAATGGGAATTCTTCCATTCCGGAACCATTCTTCGTTCTTCTCAAATATCACACAATGCCCTACTCCCTCTTGAATCACAGTCAAAATAATACTATTCTGACTAATCTAGGAAACCTTTGATAGGGAAGGGGACATTCCTCCTTCCATTCTAAATCCTCTCTTCTTCTTTCTGTTTGTGCTCTCATCCATCGGATTTGGTCACCATTCCACCTGTTTTTTGCTGTCTTCGCCTTGATCCCCTCCATTTAGCCCCTCTCGATCAGTTGTCGATTCACTCTCCCTACCGTACTCTTCAGATGGACAACACTACCGTACCTCTTCCGACGGACGATAGATTTACGACAACTGATATCGTCATTGGATATGTTGCCTGTCTCGTGTCGTGTATTGGATTCGGAACGATGTTCGTTCCATTGAGAAAGGCCGACTGTAGAGATGGTCAGTGAAGGAGGGAGGGGCATCAAAATTTCTATTCATTCAATCCTTTTTTCGTTTTCGAAATGCCGGATAATTACAAAATTGAATGGATGTGGCTCAAAAACACTAGAATGACAAATAATTGACTAAAATAAATTCTCAGGATTCTTCGTTCAATGGGTTCAGTGCGCTGTGGTGTTTCTCGTAGGATTCTTCATCAATATAGCACGAGGATTTCCCGCTTTCAACTACATTGCAGCGATAGGAGGAGTACTGTATGCCACAGGTGCTGTAGATTATCGATTGATTGGAGTAATTATCCCACTCAGGAAACGTCTTCTCTGTTCCGATAATTGAAGGAATCGGAGTTGGATTGGGAATGCTCATTTGGGGGACAATTCAAGTAGGTCATCCTATCGATCCAGTCTCTTCATTATCAATTGGAGGTCTTGGTTGGATGGGGAGTTGCTCGATTCGGTATCTTCGATCTTCTTGCTCCTTCGCCAACTCTTCATGATGTTCTCAATTACATCGGAATGGCTGTCACTGTTATCTGGTATGTTCAATTATTCCATTTATCGCTTTGTGAGACTGATATTCAGTGGAATTCTCTTCGTTTTCGTTCGTCATCATGAAGAAGAGAAAGTGGAGGATATTCAGAAGGAAGACAGTGAGATAACAGTGGAGATGGAGGAGGTGATCTTTGATCTTTGACTCGATTAGATCTCTGACATCAGCTTATTCAGATCAATTCGAAGAAAACTGAAGAGAAGAGCACACCGACTCTTCAGTCCGTGAAGAGTGTTGCAATCAAGAAGATTCCGTCAGTTCTTTTTTTATTGTTTGTTTAAAACGATTAAAATGATTCGGACCTATTGTGATGTTCTTTCCTCGCTAAATGAAATTGAATTACTACAGATATCTGATAATGGCGTGTTGTCTGGGAGTTCTCCATGGTCTAATGATGTCTCCTGTTGATATCGCCAAACAGAACACCGAAGATAAAAGTGACAAATACTACAGTGAGCAATCTAAATTACTATCAAAGGCTCAAATCTTGAAATTCCCCATTTGAGTGCTCGATTTCGTGTTCTCTTACTTCTCAACAGTGTTTGCTTTCTCTACTCTCTATTTTATCGTGTACTGCATAGTGAGGAGAGGGAAGGCACATGTCAAGGTGAGGCGAGAATACATGTGTTGAGAGGTGTCAGACGTGTGCCCGGTTAGCTCAGTCGGTAGAGCACCAGACTCTTAATCTGGCTGTCGCGGGTTCGAGCCCCGCATCGGGCTGGAACATTTTTGCCGTTTTTTTCGGCTGAATTGGTAGTCCCATCGGTGATCTACGGCTGCCTGTGGAGTGTCGGCATGACTTTGTGGTTTCTGTCGGCTGATCGACTGGCCCAAACTGTTGCCTACCCTATTACTACAAGGGTAGGTCATCTGATTGGGAAACAGTATGTAATGATGTTGTTTGTTTCAAGCTACCAGCCATCATTGGAGCTCTAATTGATGTTTTCATATATCGATCAATACAAGTGCGGCTACAGTACCGATATCTGTTCTGTGTCATGTCAATCCATTCAGGGACGAAAGAATATCGCCTATTTTGCATTCGTGATCGCATTGGGAATCCTCGGAGTAGTCTTGATTGCTCTCTCCAATACTCCATTCTAAAAGATCAAAGATCAATTATCTTCAATCTCGATTTATTACGTGTATCTGTACATAGCCGTGGAATAAACAACATGTGTCTCTCAATCGATGAATCAGTCTAAAAGGGAAGGAAGAGGGGTAGATCAATAACCTCTCTCCCTTCTCTTCCTCTCTTCCCATCTTCACCTCTCGCTCCTTCTCACTCCATTCCTTACCCCTCTGCCCTATTGACGTGTCAATATTTCCTGTCCTCACGATATTTGAATTTCATGTCTTTCGTTTTTTTTCGTTGATCATCTCCAGATTCTCCTTGATCCCCCTCATCATCTTCGTTCCCTATCCATTCTCTTCTCTGTGCTTAGTGACACAGTCGTGATTAGTCTCTATCTCATGGTTTCCTTCGCCATCATCCCTCCCCCTCCATCATAACTCCTACATCCTCTTCAGGTCTTCCTTCCCTCGATGCATCCCCGTCCAATCTCCGATCGATTGACAGTCAAAGAGGAGGCATTCCCCGATGATTTCATCATGGTACCAGGAGCATTCGCCAATTCATTCTCCCTTGACGCCGTGAGTTATACCGTATTCAATTGGTGGTGTGCCCCTTTCCGCCCTTCTCAATCGTCGTTTAATCACTTTCGTAACAGAGTCGTGCGGCTGAGAAGGAGGCAGCTCGTCCGATGGACCAAATCCAGGGACTCGATCCATGCAAGATAACTGATGAAGAGAGGGATCTATTACAGAGATTCAAGAGAAGGGTAAGGGAGGGAGGGGATGGGGCAGTCGATCTAATCCATTCCTTTCAGCAAGACGCATTCAAGACTGCCCTCTGTGATACCTTCCGTCGGAATGGATCTTGCTCGTATGGAGAAGGATGTAGATTCGCCCATAATCAGGAGGAATTGAGAGTGCCCACTCAGGTGAGAACTGTAGATACCGTATTCTATCGTGATACCGTACCCTTTCAGCCTCGAGGTCGAATGCATCCCAAGTACAAGACTGTACTCTGCGAGAACTTCGAACGGGATGGAGAGTGCAAGTGAGTTGTTGATCTTTGATCTTTGATCTCTGTTCTCTATCCTTCCTCAGATACGGTTCTCGCTGCATGTACATTCATCGTCGTCGAGAGGACAAATTGGCTGATCTACTCCAGTATCGACCAGAGGTACGAGACTAGAGTCTAGTTTAGAGAGATCAAAGATCAATTCAGGCTGTTCCCTCCTTCCACGGTCAGTCTTCGGCCGGATTGCAATCGATGGATCATCGTCCACCCCGTCATGATAAGTGAGTATTCCCCTGGCTATCACAATGAAGTATCTGTCTCTTCATTCCGAGTACTCTCTTACCTGTCAGAGTGACTAGAGAACAGGCGGAATGAAGAGAAGGACTCTTCATTCCGACAACCCTTCTCTTCACCCTCCAATCTCTCCCCTCCCTCAGGGAACGTCGTTCATATCGTCCCTCATCCCGTGGATTCGCTCCTCCTCTTCTCGGAATGCACAATCAGACATTGAATTTCGCTGATTTCGCCTTCCAACATTCATTCAATGGAGATCTATCACTGCCTCATTTCATCCAGGACAACAGCCTTCTCAGTCAGTTGATTTAGGAGTTACTGTAGACTAGTACTGTAGAATATTGTTTGCGGCGTGGCTTTCCGAGTGGATTATCTCGTATCTCTTATATCCTTCTCATTTGAGTTCACAATTCTTCATCTCACGAGAAGCTTGCGAATATCACTCGAACTGCTCCCTCTCCTACGAATCCATACGAATTGGATGGAAGAAGATCGAGAGGAAGTGGTATGGGAGATCAAAGATCAATCGAGATGAGATCAAAGATCATTTCAGATGACCTTAATCATGCCTTTGGACGCATGAAGATCCGTTACCCGAAGGAGGGATAGATCAATTGATGGATTAATCAATCGATACACTCTACCGTACCCTCCCCATCCTACCGTACCCTTCCCCCTCTCGAATCAGACTCAATTATACTCATTAGATGTGTGTTTGACTCAATTCTCCCATTAAGTCTGTATTCATTCCTTCTATTGTCGATGTATTTGTTTCACTCGGTGCTCTATCATTTTCTGTAAATAGCTCGTGACTCGTTAGTGTGGGAGTAGTAGTGACCTCTTCAGTCCCTTCTCTCACCTTGAGTCACTAAGTCGGATGTTAATCCCAGTGTTCTCTATATGTTTAATCAGAGCATGACCTACCATTTGATTCTCACTTACTCTCTTGTATCATACTCGCATCTCCTAATCGGAATGAAATTCATCGTAACCAAATTGACTGGAGAGACACAAGAATGGTAGAGATTGCGTCACGTGAAAGAGACGGAGGGATAGGAAGGGGGGGGAAGAGGAGGAAAGGGGGCGGAGCTTAGTCAGTTCTTCCTTGTATCTTCTACATGAACGACGATGTCGATGACCTACCGAGAAGGGAGATATCAAGATCCACGTCCGGTTGGTCTTTGATCTTTGCCCCTGACGTCATTTTATCGGTCGATTGGTAACAAAAAGTGTGCAGTGACCATGAGAAAGTGAGATGGATTTTTTGCGATAGGCAGGGTAAAGAAAGGAAGGAACAAAAGTGAAACGGGTAAGGGAAAGAGAGAGGAATTGTGTAGGCTGATGAGTGAAGTGTCACCTTTGATAAAGAGAGAAAAAGATGATGGAAAATTGGAAATGGATGAACATTTCGATAGTGAAGAGTGAAAACAGTGAGCGCGTTTAGCATAATCAGCCGGTTTTTCTCCCTGAGTGCGAATTGATTGCAGTATCGGAAGTATTTGAATGGTTGAAGAGAAGAATATCAAGTCATGGACAGAGGGAACGAGTCATTCACAGTCAATTGGTATGATCATTCTATTACTCTCTCTTGAGATGATGAGATTGAAGAGGGAATAGCGACATTGATCATCAATAATGTACTCACTTCTCATTGACAATATTTGTAGAAGGGGGACGTACGATGTCCAGATGAGAATTACACTAGAGTGAATTAGAGTTGAAGGGCTATCAATTATTCCATTGAATAATTGTTCTCTTCAGAGACATCATGGAATTCTTCCAATTGAAATCGAGTCATCTTTCACTGAACATGCGAGGTGCGAGTAAGTACATGTGAACGATGGATAAATAGAGATTATAGAGATGGACGAGAACTATCCGATTTATTCCCATTATCGAGAGTATGTGTGGAAGATCCGAGGAAAAGTGGAGGACTTATGGAGGTCAATCAGTTCTGCAATTGTTCTTCTCTTCAATAACTGACTCAGTATCGACAATCAGTCAATTACTAGTTACTTCTTTGGGAAAAAAGTGTGTTACGTTTTCAGGATGAAGCAACTTCTCGTTACAAATTAGACGGGCCAAATCTCATTCGACCACAGGCTCGCTGGCATTCAATCTAATCCTTATCCATTAGCAATAATTCAGGCGGGTTCATCGGGTTCAACTCGATATCTCTCACAATATCTCCAATCTTTTCGATTACTTCTTCTTATAACTGCTGTCATTTGTGTCATCATTTTCTTCCTCGGTATGCTAGAGTTTCTGATGAAATTACATTCTAGTAATCAGAATCAATTCAAAATTATCCGTCATAAGATTCATCCTTTTGAGATGTTTCCCATCGTCTTCTCGAATTGGCCATCGCTCTCTTCATTGTTGTAGTTCTCATTGTGATGAGTAGTATCAATTACTATCAGGATAATTGGACAAGGAAGGTACGGTAGGAGAGGGGATACGGTAGTCAATCGATAATCATCAGTTCTCTAATGCCTTTCAATCGATGGTTGCTCCTTCATGTTCTGTTGTGAGAAATGGGAAGAGTCAGACAATGAGTGCCGATTCTCTCATTGTGGGAGATATTGTCAATCTGAGGTGAGGAAAAAGAACTCATTCAATTGATGTAAACATAGATATTATTTGGTGTTTACTGTCTTGATCTTTTCAACACACATCCCTTCTTGAGATTTGATTTATGACGTGTCGTCTGAATAATGGAAGAACACAAACCTCATCAATTCAATTTAGATGTGGAATGCGTGTTCCTGCAGATATTCGACTGCTTGCAACGGATGCATTGAGGATAGAAACATCATGGATAACGGGTGATGTTCGTCAATACTGTGTATTAAGAATATGAGGCATGTAGATAAATAATGATGAGCTCTCCAATTTGAGTTGCAACCTCTTCCCTTCGTGGCCACTCCGACTTCTTCTGAGATTCCAGCAATGCAAGCACAGAACATCGCGTTCGCTGGTTCCTCCGTCTCCTCAGGCAGTGGAATAGGAATTGTCATTAGAACCGGCTGTAATACGGTACTAGATATTATTCAATTTTTATTTGTGAAATCGATTTTCTTCACTGTATTGAAACAATGCATTTTTTCTTTAACAATGAAATGACAGTAAAACTCAATCTTCATTCTTGAGGTGCTCGGTCGTCTTTCTTCTCTTTCATCATCTGAGAAAGGGCGAAGATCAAGATTAATTGAGGATAAAATTCATTTCGTTCGATTCATCGTCATTCTCTCACTCGCCATCGGAATTTCCACTTTTCTCATTGGTTTGTATGATTTTTAACATTCCATTCTGCCTCATCGAAACTTGTGCGCGCCGATTCGAATGAATCTTTAGTGAACCATTCCGTGATTTATTCGATTTATTTCAGGAATCGCCATTTCTCGTCTCACCAATGTCGTTCACATCCTAATCAATGGACTCTTCATCGTTATTGTTGCCAATATTCCTCAAGGTGTTCAATCCGCTGATTTCTGCTCATTTCTCTTTCGTTCAGGTCTTCCCGTTATGCTCACCACTCAATTGCTCATTGTTTCAAGGAGATTAGCGAGGAGAGGCGTATTTCTCAAACGGTGAATCATTCTGGTTGGTCTTCATCATCACTTTCTCTTCAGTCCGGATACGGCGGATACTCTCGGTCGAACTACCGTTCTTCTCGTTGAGAAGACTGGAGTTCTCACAGAGAATTCAGCTACTCTCACTGATATTTGGATGGATGGAGAGAAGAAAACAAGTGAGGAAACAATTCGTTATGATCATAAAGTCGTGCTCTAACGATCTGTTCAATTGAAGGAAATCCTCACAATTTCCATCCGGAATCCTTCATCGGGAGACTTCCAGTTGATTCATATGATGAACCAATGGATAGAATACTGATGACAATGATACTTTGTAAGCTCATTCTTAGTTCTGATGACGATGAACGAAGAAATATCACTAATTACCTTGAGGCAACAGAGCTCGAGTGGAATCATCTAATCCAGTGGAAAGATTTAGACAGGCTTCCATGAACGGAAGGAATGGAAGGTTGATTAGATAGATAGTCGCCCCATTATTCGTCCAATCTTTCATTCAGAGCAAATGGGAAGATCGACTTCGAAACGAATATTTCTCTAGAATCCCTCAATCTCATCAGTGGTCCTCCACTCGATTCATCATTGATGAAGTTCGCTGATGAGGTTCCATCTCGAATTGGAAAATTATTACAAAATGTGCCGCTCTAGCTTTGCGATATTGCCGATCTTCGCAAGCAATACGAGATCGTCTTCGAGATTCCATTCAATAAACAACGAAGGTATTATTCTGATCTGCATTAGATAGTATTCTGTTCATCATCGCTCATTACAGATGGCATCTGGTCATTGCACGTGCCTGGCACTACGCCAACGAGCATCCCGACACGATCATACGGTAATTATCGATTGATTGTGAAGGAACGAATGAGATATTTATTGAGATACAAACTATTCGTGAAGGGTGCGCCGGAAGAATTGATCACAAAGTGTTTCAACATTGCGACGAAGAATGGAGATCGAACGATGGGAGAGAGGGATCTAGAGAAGTTCAAGGTAACTTGTGTTTCATTCGTCTCTACAGTTACAATGACTGTTAAAATACGTTATCTGATATTTATGACAAACACTTTGATTTGTCGAACTATTCCAGTCAGAATATCTCTTCTTCGGGAATCGAGGCCGAAGTTGCATCGGATTTGCCACTGTCGAATTCGAAGAGAAGGCAGGCAAGGCAAGTTTAATATTTCTAACTGACATTCTTTTCGAAAATCGGTATGTATAATTCTCTTAGATGTTCGACATCAACAATGCTGACTATCCTGAAGATGGATTGACGTTCCTTGGAATGGCTGCCATCGTCGATTCACCACGAGAAGAGATTGGAAGGGCTGTGGAGAGAGCAAAGAGTGCGAGTGAGTCTTCACTTTGTTTCCTTCATTATACATCAATTAGCGTTCGGAATACGAGTAATTGGGTCTCTTCATTTCACGTTGCGAGAGAGAGTGCGAAATGAAGAGGTCTGCCTTGACTTTCGGTTTCTAACGTCAATTCATTCAGAGATCAAATTGCACGTTGTCACGGGTGATCATCCATCCACTGCAGCTGCCGTCGCTAAGGAAGCCAATCTCATTGATGAGGTATGAAAAAAATATCAACGTCCATCCCGTTCTTACTGTGGTTATACCTAGAAGACTCGAGATTGGAAGATTCGCTTATGGTTTCTACGTGAAACAGTCGTACTAGGAGGTTTCAAATTATTAGAAGCCATTACAGAATTCATCGTCCGCCCTCGTTCTCGTCGGTTCGATGGTTGATGAATTGACTTCTCATGAATGGGATGGAATGCTCAAGAGAGATCATATCGTATTCGCACGAATATCACCCACTCAGAAGAGACTTGTTGTCGAAGAATTAATGAGGAGGGGAGAGGTTTGGACACTTCTAGTTCTCGAATCTATTCCTTGTTCATTCATCATCAGATAGTGGCAGTGACTGGTGATGGAGTGCTTGATGCTCCATCTCTCAAGGAAGCTCATATCGGAGTGGCCATTGACGCTGTTGGTGAGGACATCCTTCTCACTCCTTTCTCACCACCATAAATAAATCCAAGCTACTTTTTGAAAATGTGAAGCAAATAGTTGTTCATTAGGTTCTGCCTTCGCCAAAGAGGCTGCAGATATCGTCGTCAACGATGGAAATCTAGAGAATATTTTATATGGAGTCGAGCAAGGTTCTTTGATTATTATGTAGTTGTGCTTGATATTCAGAGTATAATATCGGAGAATTTTCATGACTAATGGCTATTCTTCAAGACACAAATGATTTTCTCAGGTCGTCTTCTGTTCTCTAATCTTCGTAAGGCGATTGCCTTCACTCTCACTCATCTTATGGCTGAAATTCTTCCTGTTCTTCTTCATTTCATTCTCGGATTCCCATTGGGACTCACGAGTGTACAGGTAATATCTACCATCGAAATATGTAAAAGAAAAAAACTGACGAAGATGAACCTCATGCTTTTCTCTTTCACGTCAGGTGTTCGCAACAGATCTTCTCTGTGAGATATTTCCATCAATCTCAATGATCTTCGAAGGACCAGAAAGAGACGTGATGAGGAAGGTTCTCTTCCTTCTCTATTCATCATTCAATCTTTCATCTCTTTAGCCTCCTCGTAAATCTTCCTCTCATCTTGTATCTCGTTCTCTTCTAATCTATTCCTATCTTCTCGCTGGTTCAATTCTCGCTTCTGGATGTTTCGCTGCTTATCTTTCTGTCTACATGTGAGCTCAATTCGAAATTATATTCGCGCATCTTCCCAAGTTCTCTCATGTAAATAATTGATATTTAGTCACAACGGAATCTATCCATCAACTCTTCTCTATTCCACTCAATATTGGACTGAATCTTCTCCTTCACTCAATCTCACTTCGGGAGAAGTTATCCATGGTATACTTCAATCTCATTCCTTTCCTATTCCCTTATTTAGGTCATGAACAATCAATTATCCGTCGAGAGGCTTGTGGTGCATGGCAGATCACTCTTGCTGGTAGTCAGGTACACGGTATCCTCCTTTCCTCAATTATCGATTATTCACAGGCCCTTCACATCTGGCAATGTCGAACGAGAAGAGTTTCCGTCTTCTCGCATACTGTAAACAATCCATGGATATTGATTGGATCGACAATCAGTCTAGCCCTTACCGTATTCTTCGTATACGTCCCAGGTATACGGTAGGATTCAATCAATAGAATACGATCTAATCGAAGGAGTGAATACTGTGATGGGAACAGCTGCCCCTCCTCATTTCGTATGGACATTCCCTCTTTTCGTTGGACTTCTTCTATTATTCTTTAACGAGGTAAGCTCTCATATTTTTACCCATTTTCATTACTGATTTCAGACTCGAAAATTGCTCATTCGGAGATATCCGAAAAACAAGATAGTCAGAATTCTCAAGTGGTGATGATACTCACTACAATTATGAGCCGATTTCATCTACAGTAGCTTTCCATGATCTTTGATCTTTCCGTCTCATTCACTCATTGTCAATAAACTCTAGTCCCAAGAGAGTTTCTCCACTCTCGGCCATTCACAGGTATCTCCAACCGAGTATTCAATGTCCGTTTACTACGATAAATACGATGATTCAAATATTTGTTTCATTTATTATTAGCATTTACAGCACAATTTAAAATGCAGAATGATACGAGTAAAATCAAGGTTCGATTAAATTGTTAAACAACACCAGTATTGGGTAATAATATCTCCATTTCATTCACCTTCTCAGTTGTTCGTTCTTCTATTCGTTCTATCACTTCCGAAGGAGGCCTCTGACTACAATTAATCAATTAATCAATACTCTCATCCCCATTCTATCGTACTCCTTCCTCTTCGATTCTTTGTCCTCGCATTCCAATCAGTTTCGATGGAGATTGAAGATCATCTCCTCCCACAAGCAGTGAATCTCTCACACGGAAGTTCGATCGACGGAGCTGCAATTCCATCCATTACCATCTACCATATCCCTCAGTTACCGTAGTCTGGAGATCGTACCTTTGCTTTCTCCTTGAACTTCTTCTGTTGATCATTCTCATCATTCTCATCTCCTTCTTCAACTTCATCTTCACTCTCAGCATACAATTCTTCTTCTGTGGGAGGAGATTCATTGTCTTGGAATTCCCTCTGCACTTGTTCCACATCTCAAAATATTACTCATCACAACAATTATTGACGACAACATTCTAATAAAAATAGTGACAAGAATATGAATAAGTATCTAATTAATGTGCTTACCCTTTGGAGGAATCTCTCTGATTCTCTCTGTCTCTTCAATAACAATCTTCATTAATTTCTCCATATCTCCATCCACTTCCTTCGATGATTCCGCCATTATTGATTTCTAAAAATAAAACACAATATTTATGTTGACTCGGCGTCTTTCTTTTCTTCTCCACTTACCGTATTCTCGAGGGCAGCTACCGTATCCACATGAGTCTTATCGTTCGTTTCCTTGAGGGAATCGATCGATGAGAGAGCAGACGACAGGGAGAACTCATGCTATAATCATACGAAATTCCATTTATTTGTAAATTAATCAATAAATGAGTAAAAGAAAGTATAGCTCCTACTCTAATGGTGCTGTATATCATACCTTTCCTCTGCACTCTTCCTCTACCGTCTCCTTCTCTTTCTTCCAATCTTCTCTGTCTATTTCACTCTTTCTTCCATAATCTTCCGTCTTCTGTCCCATTGAAGAGAGAACGGGTAGGCATGTAGAGCTAAAATTTGTAAATGATCAGCGATAAAGTGTATGAGTGACTCCATTAATATACTCACATTTGATCCTTTGTCTTCTCAGTCGACTCATTCATCATATTCTTCAGTTTCTCACAAGTCTCATCCACCTCAACACATCCATTATCTCTCTCTCTTTATCTTCCCTTCTCTCATTCTTCCTTACCTCATCTCCCCATCCCATCTCAACTTCTCCCATTTGATTCATTCTCTCTGAAATCGTCTCTTCGTGTCCTCTTTGTCCTTCTTCAATCGTCTCTCCTATCGAAGACATCGACGAAACGAAAGAATTCATCTGAGAACAAACACGTCATCATTACATTGGGGCTCAATTTGCTTTAATACAAGTGATTATCACATACATAACTGCGCATAAACGAGAAGTTTCCACTGACCATATTCATCATTTCTTTAGTCTTCTTTTTCATTTCATCTTTGAATTGATTTCTCTTCTTCTCTAATTCTTCTCCTGCTTCCATTCTCTTCATCTGTGCAGTGGCAATGGCCTCTCTACAGTCACTACGCTGAAATACATAATGAATCACATACATACTCATCATTATCATAATCAAATGTCGCATAAGAATAAATCCCATTCTCCTTCTCACCAATTGGTCCATTTCCTTTCTCATAATTTCATTCTGATGTTCCATTTCTTCTACTTTTATTCTTCCTTCGTCATTCGATTCAATCAATTGAGTTACAACACAATCGATCGTTGATTCAAGACGCAACTAAATAGGAGAACCATCCATTGTCAAAAATACTATAACGAGTGATATTCATATAATTATTACTGTGGAATACAAGTACGAAAAATTTTTTTTAAAGTGCGCCAGATCAGCCAAAAATTGTACCTGAGCTTTTCGAATCATCGTCACAAGCAGAGAATTCTCCTTCTGAGCATTCTCATTGTGAATCGAATGCATAGAGGAAAGACGAGTGAGAAGAGACTGAAGGAACGAGATTATAATCTGACTATGATCCATCAATCTACCGTACCTTCATCGTCTCATTTGCTTCGTCTATCGATGCTTTAGTCGCGGAAATCTTTTCAACGACTGCTTCATTGAGGACATCTGCAATCAATAGTTGACTCATTCTTCTCTATTCGATACTCACTAAGGACCTTCTCTGCTTCCTTCACTTTTTCTTCACCATTCTTCATTCTAAAATCATTCGCTTCTCTCATAGGAGGAATGGACTGGTTAATTGATCGAGATAGCTGAATCCATACATTGACTCTTCCTCCCCCTTCCCTTCCTCCCCTTACCTCCAATGATACTTCTCTATTCTCATTAGCAATTTCTCCAATAGCATCACATCTTGGATGTAATCTCATCAATTCATGATGTGCTTCCCATCCAACTTTCTTTGTTTCTTCTGCCACAGTGAACGCCTCTTCAGCATGAGAACGAGAACGACCTTCAATCGCATAATAAATCAATACTCGATTCATATCTCATCTACAGTATCCCTCTCACTCACCAAGTGCTCGTCTCGTATCTTCGTGTGCCTGTTTCTCCTTTGCTATTGTCTACAATAGTATCGATTGACTACCGTAATCCTCTACCGTATTCCCATTCTCCTCACCATCTTTGCTTCTTCCAATTCCTCCACTCTCAATGCCAATCTCTGCTCAAGATTCCTCACTCGAGTATAAGCCTTTCCATAGTAATCATCCATTAATTCGATATCAGCCAGATGCTACAATTGAACTGTATGAGTACAAGTCCCTCACTTCATTCCCCATTACCTTTCTCATCAATTCGAGAGTATCTTCCAATTGTTGTTCGAGAAGAGATATTCTCTCTTCAGACGTTTCAATCTTCTTACCCATCTCACTACAAATATATTCTTTATCAGATTGCCTTCACTACCCCTTCACTCACTCATACAACTCCTGATCTAGATAGACTCCACTCTTATCTCTGGCTGCCTTCAATTCCCTCATCAATCTCTCGATCTGGCCAGAATACTCCTAAACGGAATATTACCGTAACTCAATTGATAATCTCTTGTCTCGTATACCTTGAATAGATCCTTCTTATTCACATTCTCGTTTACTTCAGGTCTATTCTTGATATTCATAGCACGATGTGCATACTCGAGGGTAGACACTGATTCCTACAAGGGACAATGACCACCTATTTCCATCAACAATCTCACGGCACCAAAATTGCACTGATGTAACATCAATAAGGGTTCTTACTAGGGTTGCAGATTCGGTTTCGAAAAAACCGCAACTCTCCAATCCCCCTTCCCTCTCTTCCAATCAAAACCGCGCGAGAGAGACGATATGCAAAGAGGATGCGGAGACTCCGCACCGTCGTTGTTTTTCAGAGGAAATGAGGGGTGGATAACGTGCGGAGTCTCCGCACCCTCTTTGCATATCGCCTCTCTCGCGCGGTTTTGATTGAAAGAGAGGGAAGGGAGGGGAGAAAGTGAGGGATAAATCGAAACCGACTTCGATCCGGCATCCCTAGTTCTTACTTCGAAATTGGAGTTGACAGGGGAAAGAGTGGCGATAATGGTAGTGATTGAAGATCCTCCAAGGGAATCTTGCAGAAGACGAGTCAGTTTCGACTCTCTACAACAACAGCACTCACATCATCAACTATATCAAATAGACAACAATCATTATTTTGAACTAGCCGGGCTACGCCCGGCTAGACCCTGCGGGTGGCAAGCAGCCTGCGGCTGCAATGAGGCTCGCTACGCTCGCCAGCGTGTGCGCAACGCCGGGTTGTGATAGTCTTCTGCGAGTGCTTCGCAACGCCGGGTTATGTGTTTTGTTTTATCCCAGTCATGTGCCTACGCTTAGAAAAGTCTCGTGAGGACTGAACAACGTTTGGGCTAGTGGACTAAATTGGAAGATAAACATTCACAGTCGCGGACCGAGTTGGCATCGTCCCTGGCGAAAGGCTCGTGGGGCCTCGGGCGATCCGAAAAAAGATGGGATGGGCCCACTGCGTGGCCCCATCCCATCTTTTTTCGGCTCGCCCTCAGCCCCACGAGCCTTCCTCCAGGGACTCGCAGGCTCGCTGCGCTCGCTAGCTAATGTCGCCGGGTCTGACCCGCCGAACCCATTGGCGTACTGTATTCGCGATACGGTATCGATTTATGACAAAAGTCATAAATCTGACCCAGTGAACTAAGTTTGACCTAGTCGACAACTTTGGTGCATAGTAATAGTGGTACGGTATCGATTTATGACAAAAGTCATAAATCTGACCCAGCGAACTAAATCTGACCCGCCGAACCTTTTAGGATACTGTAATCGGGTTACGGTATCGATTTATGACGAAAGTCATAAATCTGACCCAGCGAACTAAATCTGACCCAGCGAATCTGACCCAGCGAACCTTTTGGGACACTGTAATTGGGTTACGGTATCGATTGATGACGTAATAATAAAAATGAAAAAAAAAATAATATATTTGATTTGGTTGAGTTTCCGGCGAAAACGGCGCAAAAAACGATTTATTTCATCATTATTACGCAATATTGCCTAGTGATGACGAAATCAATTATCGATTTTTTGAAACTTTTGATTACGAGTAGTGTGGTGCCAAGCACAATCGATTTGGTTAAGTTTCCGGCGAGAACGGCGCGAAAAACGGGTTTGTAAGCTATTTCGTCATATTGCATAGTGATGATGAAAATGTTTTTTGATTTTTTTCGGATCATCACTACAAGACTTTTGCTGAAGGACTTAGGCTTGGAAACGGGCGAAAAGGGCGATTTTGGGCGATTTCCGGAGCGTGACATACATACATACATACATACATACATACCCACGGACGGACAGACAGACACAAAAAATTATAGTCTCTTAGTAATAACGATATCTAACCTGTAAGGGGTATGGGGAGCATTCGTGGTAAGAGCGTTGATGACTCGGCCCAGTGCCAGCAATGATGTATTGATATTACCTGATGAAGGACATCAATTACCGTATTCCATTTCATCAATCAATTGATACTCACCGGCTTCTTTTGCTCTCTTTCCCTCAGCTCCCGATCGACCAATATTCTCGGAACCGGCGAGATCGACTAATCTCAGTTTACCCTCAATTAAGGAGAAGGATTACTACACTGATACGACTATAATAGTTCTTACTTGTTTGACAAGTTCTTCGCCAGAGGGAAGAGACTCTCTAATAAGCACCGAAATGGTGAGAACAGAGTGAGAACGACTGAAATAATTCTCAATTATATCACGCCTGTCACGAGAGAATCGAGCTAGAATGGCAATTCTCGGGGATAGGCCAGAAATCGTGAAATGAGTTAGCATCAGTTTTGGTCACCTCTAGGCATGCCCTAACATCACCCAAAGTCCCATTGTACAAAAATCATTCTGAGGCTCCCTACGCCGGGTCGGTATTCTGGAGCTCCAACTTTGACCGCGAATATCTCGGCTCTGGTGGAACTTAGCGAAAAAATGTTCTAAGAGCAACCCTACCTACTTTACTGAGCTCTTTCGATCAGCACGAACTAGAGGTCATGAAAGTGCTTCTGAACGGCGCTATATTCAATGATGATTTTCTCAAAAGTGTAGGAAACGGCGCGGCTAATTTTCGGATATGATATCAAGCTCTTTGCGATCTTTCGAATGAGTATCTTACGCAAAATATGAATTGGTGCGGAGGTATACTTCACCCCCTCGAAAAGATTCGCATTATTTGAAGTTATTTTTCAACAGTGAAATTGAGAAATCACTGTTCATTCCTCACTCTACGCAGTGAAGTGAGCGGTGTTTGAGGGAATTTGTTGTTGAAAAATAACTTCAAATAATGAGAATCTTTTCAAGGGGGTGAAGTATACCTCCGCACCAATTCATATTTTGGGTAAGATACTCATTCGAAAGATCGCAAAGAGCTTGATATCATATCCGAAAATTAGCCGCGCCGTTTCCTACACTTTTGAGAAAATCATCATTGAATATAGCGCCGTTCAGAAGCACTTTCATGACCTCTAGTTCGTGGTGATCGAAAGAGCTCAGTAAAGTAGGTAGGGTTGCTCTTAGAACATTTTTTCGCTAAGTTCCACCAGAGCCGAGATATTCGCGGTCAAAGTTGGAGCTCCAGAATACCGACCCGGCGTAGGGAACCTCAGAATGATTTTTGTACAATGGGACTTTGGGTGATGTTAGGGCATGCCTAGAGGTGACCAAAACTGATGCTAACTCATTTCACGATTCTCGGCCTATCCCCACCAATAGCTCGATTCTCTCGTGACAAGCGTGATATGCATCCCATTCTCTTCCTCATCTCGTACCTGGATTGTTTATTCATCAGAGTCTCAGCTGTTCTTCTCTGTTCTGTACCTTGCTTCAATAGTCGATATACATCATCTCTGCATCTCACAGGAATATCCTCTACTCCACTGATCACGATTGATCCCTGTCAATTACTCATTCTCTCACTGCACTTCCTTACCGTCCCTCATATCCCTTCTCATCTACTCATCTAAGTTATCTCACCATACCTTCTTTGCGGGATCCTCGAATAGTCTGATTAGATGTTTATCATCCGAGGAGGGAGAACTAAGCAGATCGATCATCTCTTCATTGTATATCTCCACGTAAGATAGACGAACGATATATTCGATTCCAGTCTGCAATCATGATATTCATTCATTCATTCTCAGATTCGCATCTTGCATGGATATTAATATTGAATGAGACTTACTTTGGCAGTCAATTCAGTGAATATATGTTGAGCCGCCCTTGGAATGATTCCTGTGTTCTCATCAGTTTCCCAATCTCCTTCTATAGATCCTTCTCCACCTTCCATCGTATACGTCTTTCCTGTTCCCGTTTGACCGTATCTGTAAAAGAATACTTACCTATTAGATAATTTCCTTTGTATAGCTTCAGATATACTCACGCGAATATGGTGCAGTTATATCCCCTGAGGACATCTTCCACTTGTTTCTTCACGAGATCTTTGTAGATTTCCGATTGCCGGGAATTCTGGCCGTAGACCTGCAAAGAGAACTTTACTATCTGCCCTTCTCATCACCGGACTATTAACCACAGCGGCTTGTACAGATAAACTCACACGCTCGAAATTCGAGAAGGTCTTGTTTCTGATTGTGACCGATCGATCGATCGGATCAGTCTTAACAATCAACGAGTCCTTCGCTTCCTTCTCATTCGGCGGACTACAAAACATTATTTAGTGAAAACTTGAGGAAAACAGGACAAATACAATAGTAACAGAACGTACCGCACTCTGATGGCGACGGCAACGTTGCTTCTTGCAGCGACTCCACTATTATTCGCCTTTTTCTTCATTGCAGACAGCATCTAATCGAGTGATTATATAAACGAATTCGACAAGGAGACACTCAAAAAAAATACGAAAGGACAATACTCGGATGTTCGGGCTCATGGGACAAATCAGATAGATTTAGGAGACAATATGATACGGATAGAATCATCTAGCATTGATTAACTCGTTTCAACAATGGAAAAAAATCGAGAAACAGCATAAACCCCACTCCCCAACTGGATTATTTCAAGCAAACAAAATTCGCGCGCGAATTTTCTAAATTTACTGTAATTTCGCTGATCTAGAACTGACTTAATTTTTGAAAAATGTATTTGTAATTTCGCAATCATTTCAGCCTGAACATTTCTGTGCACTGGAGAATCGTTGTGCACTTCCACATATTGCCTGTTCGACATTTCAATCAAAAATAATGAAATAAATTTATTCTTACTCAACTCGACATCTACAAAACCATGGTCTCTCGTGGACAACTTTAACAACGACAAGGAGATGTGTTCAACAGAGAAGGGAGGGTACAGGCGAGAAATGAAATATTCAAAGGGGGAAATTATAATGAATATTGAACCAGATAGGGCAGAAAAGAAAAGGAAATGGGAACTACGAAGGCGGTGCATTCTAACAAGTGCGAGTCAAGATAAAGACAATATCATACGGGGAAAGGGAAGAAAACCCGAGTTCAAAGGAAATGAGAAGGGAAAAATGTCAAAGCGAATGAATGATTTGCCCAAACGACTCATTGTCAGACATAGCACATTCTATAACAATAATAAGTCATTTTGACAAAACAATATAATTTAGAAAAGGACGAAAAGAATAGAGGGATGACATGAGAAATCTAAATTGGTCAAAGCACAATACGGGTAACTCAAACATAACAATGTACGGGTCGAGGAATGAACAACCCATCTACCATACTAATAGTTAAATACAATTACAAAGAAAATTGACAATCAAGGTCGGGAAAAGTTGGCGTCACACGGTGAGAAGGCACAGGAGAAGAGAAGTGAGGAGAAGATGAGAGAATATTAGATACGAGATGGATACAATAACGAAACAAAGAGATAAAAATAGAAAAGAAAGAGCTAAGATACGATAGTCAAGATACAGTACTCTCCTAGAAGACTACCGTAATACTTAACGACGGCCAGTAGATGGTTCGGGATGGTCAATCTCTCCCTGATTAACTCTATTCGGATCTCCAGCGGGACGGAAACCGAGACATGCAGAATCAACCACGAACTGAATAGAGTGAGGAATAAAAGAGTATGGTGATAGTCCTCTTACCTTGGCCTTCTTCTTCTGTTGTGCACTTGTACTCGCTCCCTTCTTTCCTCCTACACTACTGAATCCATCATCATCCTTGGCAGATACAGTAGCTGATCCACTCTTCGATTTGTTTCTCAATTCCGATCTCTTGTGAATATATTCCCTCACGAACTCCTTCACTTGCTTTCCCTCTCCCAGATATCCCACCATGTAGTCTTCCACCTGTAATCATCCCTCTCCTCTCCTCCTCCTCTCTCTCATTCGATACCTCATCGGGATTGGCAATATCCTGAATGAAAGAAGCGAGAACATCTCCATCGACAGTATCATTCAATTGTCTCACTCGAGAGATAAACCATGATATGAATTGAGCCTCGTCCGATACACTCTTCTTCTTCTGATAGTATCACACATTTTATATTACTCCAAAAATAAAAATAGATGATGATCCCATATTTAATTAAATAGAAACTCAATCCCATCTCTAACCTCCTCCTTCTTCACCACTTTCTCGGGTGCCTTCGTCTTTGCAGGAGCAGCTGCCGTCTTGGGAGCAACCTTCTGAAACAAACAATAGAGTATACACATATAAATAAAAGGGCTTTATTTTTCGCTGCGAGTAATCAAGATGGCATGACTTACAGGCTTGTTTGCCTCAGCGAGACTCGGTCCTGCCCATGGACTAGGCTTAGTGGGTCCACTCTTGACCACACCTGCACCTCCCCATGCAGAGGATGAAGACGAAGAGACGGACACTGCCTACAATGAACCACTCTCTTCCCTCCCCTCCCCCCCTCTCTCTACCTGAGATGCAATGGTAGCAGGAGTGGATCCTCCCCATACTCCTCCCTTCGATGACACCTTCTTCGGTGCAGCTGCCTCCGCTTCTTTTCTAAGCACATTCCATCTCTCATCAATCTATCTAGTAGGTCTCTCTCACCTCAATCTGTCATTCTCCCTCTGTTCAGCTCTTGCTTGTCTCTCTTCCTCTGCCATTACTTCAGCCAGTGATCGAGTCTCTACACTCTTCTTCACTGCAGTCGTCGTCTTCGCAATACCCGCACCTCCCCATGCAGGACCAGCTGAAGCATGCGATTCACAATCAATTCTCATTGCAAATTCCATCTCCTCTAGAGTTCGAAATACGGGTAATCGTTTCTTCATTTTACATGCTCTCTCACCGATCAGATAGATGAGAGTGTGTGAACAGAAGAGATGAATACCCGTATTTCCAATTCTATTCCCCACCCCTCACTCACAGCTCTTGACGACAGTAGGTGCAGCAGGAGGAGTCACGACAGGGGGCGGAGCTGCAGCCTTCCTTGCAGCAGCAATCTGTGCCTGTCGCTCCCTCTCAGCCTCCGCCTCCACTCGAAGCTCCTCTGCCTATAATCATACCATTCAATTATTCAATAAACATCACAAAATTAAAATGAACTGACTCTAGCGAAAGCGTCGAGCTTCTTGCGTTCCTCTTCGTTTCTCTGTAATCATTCAATCAATCAATAATCCCTATCCTCTCTCATCTACCGTACCTTCTTCTCTTCTTCTGCCTGTTTCTTCGCTTCTTCCGTTCTTCTCTTCACTCGTTCCTTCTCTCTTTCAGCATCCTCAGCAGCAGCAACTCTGACACATCAATCGATAGTCTCTCTCTTCCCCTATCCCTCACTCACCTCTCCTGCTCAATTCTTTTCTTCTCATTCAATTCCTCAATCTTTCTTCTCTCTGCATCTTCCTTCTTCTTCTGTTCTTCTCTCTCACGAATGCTCTGCTTCCTACAATACTCCTTCCATCATCCCTTCCTTCCTTTCAACCAACTCACTCTAATTCAGCTTTCTTCCTCTCAATTTCTCTCTTTTCCTTTTCGAGTGCAGCTTCAGTTTCCCTCTTTGCTTCTTCCATTTCTCTCTGTTTCCTCATCATTTCATCCTGTAATCCATCCATTCCCTTCTCTCTCTCTCTCTCTCTCTCTCTCTCTTCCCTCACCTGCATCTTCTGCAGTCCTTCCTCTTTCTCTCTCAATGCTTTCTGTTGCTGTTCCCTCTCCGACTCGTGCTGCAATCACAAATCACCAAATTATCAATAACAACACCAGCAATCATCAAATAGTAATCAATGAATTATCCTCTCACCTGTGCTCTCATCATTTCCTGCATCTTCCTCAATTGTTCTCTCTCCTCTGCAATCTGTCTCTCTCGTTGATCCATTCGCTACAATCAGTCAATCATTATCATTGCTTCTCTCTCTCTCACTCTTCCATTCTTCTCACCTGTTTCTCTAGCAATTGTTCATAGCTGGGCGTCGCCTGTGCAGTTCGGAAGATGCTCTGTACACTTTGATCCCAACCAGCTGCACTACTGCAATCACCATCAATCAATATCGCCCCTTCCATCTACCGTAATCCTCACCCCAATCCCAATTGATGATCCATGTATCCAGCCAGCATATTAGGAGTGGGAGCCATAGGGACGGGAGGAGGAACAGCCACTGGTTCCTGTGATTACCATTGAGTGACCATTCCCCTTCCATTCTCATTCCATCTAGGGCGGAGATCACTTACAGGGTATTTGAATGGATTCTTTCCATTTATCCTCTGCAATTCTCCCAATTCAGTGAAGTCCGTATCACTATCTCGTCGAACTTGCAGTGTATCCTGATATCATACATATTAACAGTCAATCAATGGATATAGAATGAATAATACCTGGAAGTATCCCATATTGAACCAAGCTTCCATCTGATCTTGTTGGAATGGTCCTCTCTCTACTCCATTCGGATCGAGATAGAAGTAAGTGGAAGGCTTCGAAGGAACAATCGGCACTGCCTGCTGTTGTTGTTGCTGCAATTGCTGTGCCTGCTGCATGGCTGCATACTGTGCAGCTTGCTGCTGCTGCTGCAGATGGGCTGCCTGCTGCTGTTGCAATTGAAGCTTCTGCTGTTGTTGGTAGGCAAGATGGAGGAAGGCAGAGGAAGGAGACATTCCAGATACTCCTCCTTGTAGATCAGCCTGTTGAGATGGTTGTTGAGATGAGAGAGAAGAAGGAACTCCTCCCATCGAGTAATGAGTTGATGAGTGAGATGACTGAAGAGAGAGGTCAGTCAATGAGAGAGGGGAGGGGGAGGGGAACTCACTATCTCGACAGGTGCACTCAATGGTACATCTCTCTCCATCCAATTGGAAGCATTCATCGATGACTGAGGGGAAACACGCTGATGAGATCTGCAATGACCTCTTATCACTTCATTCTAATCAATTCTACTCACTCATGTTGGACTGATTGAGGAGTCGTCTGATACTGTTGTGATTGCTGTCCACCCATAATTATCTGCTGTGATCGAGGTGCAGTTCGAACGAATCGACCCTGTTCATCGAATGTTCCCGATGAGATATCCGATGAATGATCTCTGCAATGGAATGGGTCTTCCCTCTCCCTTCTCCTCCCTCTCTCTCACCTATTCACTCCACTAGGCACTCCTTCTTCATCCGTCGCCCACTCGGGCATTCTCTGCTGCGTCTGCGTCTGTTGCTGCATTCCCCACGCAGAACTGCGAGCCTACAACGGGTCTATTCCCATTCCAGTTAGACACTTCAAGTGTCCACAATGGAAATCACGCATCTACAATAGGAAAACAATTCAGTTTGATCGTGATGATGACTACATAATGAAGTGGTGTCTCACCTGCCATGCTCCCGGTTGTGCAGCCCCTCCTCCTCCTCCTCCATTGACAACTCCTCCTCCTACTGAAGGAGTAGTGGGTGACGTCACCGTCGTTCCCTCTCCATCCTCACTCGTCGAACGACCACGTTGACGGGGACGATCTAAGAGAGAGACATGATACAACTCGAGACTAGAGTCTAGTGTGATCACTCACCGCTGGGGTCATGGGGATTGTATAGTCCCTGGGCACGAGAGTTGAATGACGAGCTGCTTCCTCCTCGGGATGCAACGGGATTCACTCCACGTCGAGAGGCTGAACGAGGAAGAAGGGATGAATAGTCAAAGGAAGGAGGGACAACTAACGGAAAGTTCCTCCTGTTCCAAGTGCTCTTTCTCCATTGTTTTGTTGTGTTCCTCCCTGTGCAGTAGGTGGTCCATAAGGGGAAGTATTCACTAGTCCTCCTTCAATTGTTCCTCCAGCTGTTCCTCCTCCTCTTCCTCCAGTGAATGCTCCCCTTACTGATCCACGTACTGGTGTCGTCCCTGTCGGAGTACGACCTCAATTGGAGATAATCATTCCCTACTCCATCTAATCTCAGTCTCACCCCATGTCTTATTGTGGTCTCTCGCAGGCACATGCGTCCATCCATTCGTATTGTTTCTATTCGCAGCCTGGGGAGAATCCGGAGCCTGCCCACCACTCGTGATCTGCAATACACTATCATGAATTCATCGATAAAAAACTTCTTTCATATTTCCTGGTAACATAAGATAAATAACACGGAAGAAGGGTGCTTAAGTGAGAATGACCAATAGATAACGCTAAGGAAGCACCCTGCCTTCGAGGCAATTGTATCTAGGGAATCGACTATATTCATTCTGCGAGAGAGTGCATGGAATTGAGAGTGTGGATCAGGGAAGGGGGTGAGGAGGAAAGGATCATTTATCTATCTCACATGGTGTCTATCGGCAGCGGAGAGCATCGACATGGCCTTGGACGAATTGATATTCTCACGAAGCTTCTTAAAGAGAGGAAGGATCAAGGAAGGAAGAGAGAGGGGAAGAGGGGGAAGAGGATACCTTCTCGATATCAGAGAGAGGCTTAATCACACAAGGAGGTTGAGCTTCGGATTGATAGAGAGGACAACGAGGAAGATTATCCGGAGGATGCACCGATCCACCTGAAAGAGAAGAGGATATATTTAATTGAAGGGTAGAAGGAGGGATGGGAGGAGAGAGACAAGCTCATTTTAGTTGACATCTCCGATAGAAAGAGAGAGAATAGGAGATCTCCCTGTACTAGCTTGAGATGGAGAGAAACGGCGAAATATATGTGGTCGTTAGGCTTAGTCTCTCCAATGGGAACGCCATCCAAGAGACGACCATGTACTACCGAATCGATTCACGGGAGTGCTTACTCAAATAATTTGCAATATTACACAACAAAAGACTCTCGACTGGTCATCAATGGAAAGGGAGGTCTACTTGCGAAAGATACTCGTGTCTCTCTGTGTATAGTTGCCATTGCATTCCACAGAGAAACGACTCACCGTGTTATTGAAATTCAACCTCATTACACCCGCTCCGTCATGAAATATACATGGGAAGGATGGCGAGATTACCTAGTTCATTTTCTCAGTAGAAGGAATTTACTTAGATAATGGATTACAAAGAGATGAGCGAGGGAAAGGCAATAAACAATAAGGGACAAAATTACCATCATAGAGAGCGAGAACATCCTCACGACCATAACGATTACGCATGAAGATAGGAGCAGCCATCGGGCGTTCCTGTCAATATCATATTAGGAGAGATGATGAATCACGCAATACTCTCTTTCGCGTGATGGTCATTACCATTCAAAGATCTGTTAAAAGCCATTTCCACTTTATTTCACCTTTAGGTCTTTTGGTCTTTTTCCATTCATTCAGACATACGAGGGACAATGATGACTAAAGATTTATTCTCTAATGAATACTTGTCTGGTTCAGACTTTACTAGGCAGAGACCCCATCTGGACGAGAGTGGTCACTTCTTCCTCTCACTCATCTTCGTTGTTCCTTCTATTCCCTTCCTCCATTTCTTTCTCGCCATATCAATCACAGCTGCCTTCCCTCCATCTCTCTCTCTCTCTGCACTCCGCGTGGAAGAGATGACCAGCCCATTTGATTAGCCCCTTCCCTTCTAGATAACAACTCCCTTACTAACTAAGCCTCCGTTATCAGACAATGCTCGAGTATGATTCACTCCATTAATCAAGTGTGCGAAAGAAGGATGAATTCGTCTACTTTAACTAACTCCCTGATGAGTTTTCTCCTACTGTGCTGCCCCCGTTTCGACAAACAAATCAGGAAAACATCTGCCCATACACACAATGCTATCCACTAAACATTCCGTTTTAAAAGAGAACGGAAAGATAGGAACGGGAAAAGTCAATGCCACATTCCAAAGAGAGATCGTGGATCGATATTAATCTTGTGACTAGCTTTAGCTAGACGAACACGTGACAAAGAACAAACATTTTCATGAATCATCAATAAAATATCAATTGAAATATTCACCTCTTCTCCTCCTTCTCCATTGACACCATTGGGACGTCCGACAGGACGGGGAACCCCGGAAGTTGGATTGAATGTCTGACCCATCCTGACAAATTGATTAGTTAATGAAATAGTGTCGATTGAACTCACCACGAAGGATTGAAGTTGTTCTGCGACGCAGGGTCGTTATTGGCAGCGTAAGCACCGAACATCGACATCGCTTAGACGAGCTGAGTCTGAGAGTTCCTGGAGAAGTTCTCGGATTGGAATTTGGCATACTATTCACGATTAAGGAACGCAAACGACTCAGTGACATATGAGAAATTTATCAATGGATGGTGCTTCCTATTCGAGACATAACGTTGTTTTCAAGTTGCTCAATGTAATTTTACAACAGACAGCGAGTAGCCCACGCAACGAGAGAGAACGTCTAGGGAGAGCAAAGGAGTAGTAGGTTTTGAAATGGCGCCATCGCTTGATGACTTGCAATCTAAGGTTCTTCGCAGATTTGAATTGAATTTGGCAAGTGAAAACGGTGTAATATTGAAAAATCGCAAAGCCAAAATTGAAATTTTTTATATTTCGTTCCGAGAGTTCGCTGTGCTCTATTTTACGTCAAAATAAAGTCAACTTTCATTAACCGTACACTGCAATACAAACGGACTTGAAAAATAATGTTTCTTCTTCAAAATGAGCCAATTAATTAAAAAAAAGGAAAATATGCAATCAATTGTCCCTTTCTTATCCGATAAAAACAATCCGTTATTCGTCAAGGCTCTTTGCATATTCAGAAAGACGAGAACGACATTTCCCATTTTCTCTCTTCACTTTCTCTATTTTGATTCGCTGAGGGCGGTTGAGTCTCCTCATAGGGAGTATCTCAATTCTTCCTACTCGTCTTCACCTACTTGTATCATTCTTCGTCTCGAATGTCTTTCTCGTCCCTTATCGTCTCTTTTATCCCCTACTGTAAGTTACCGTATCCATCTACCGTACACTTCTTCTCTCAGGGTTCATTCTCGCCCATTTCATCGTCACTGCTCATGGTTCCACTAACTCAACTTCTTCGGATGAGAAGAAAGGAGGAGGAATCACGGGTGTTCACATTGGAGTGGGAAACCTACCGTAATCTCTATCTACAGTAATCCATTCAGTTGATCGTCGGTGGTTGCATTTTGGTCATCATCCTTGTAATTGGAGGATGGCTCGGATACGTCAAGTACCAGAACTATAAACTAAATAAGGTTTGATCGTTGATCTCTGATGCACTGATCTTTGATCTTTAATCTATTGATCTTTGATCTCTAATCTATTGATCTCTAATCTTTAATCTATTGATCTTTGATCTTTAATCTATTGATCTTTGATCTCTAATCGATTGATCTTTGATCTTTAATCTATTGATCTTTGATCTTTAATCTATTGATCTTTGATCTTTAATCTATTGATCTTTGATCTCTAATCTATTGATCTTTGATCTTTAATCTATTGATCTTTGATCTTTAATCTATTGATCTTTGATCTCTAATCTATTGATCTTTGATCTTTAATCTATTGATCTTTGATCTTTAATCTATTGATCTTTGATCTCTAATCTATCGATCTCTAGAACTGGAATGGAAATTCTGTATGGAATCGTCAACGTGAGAAGGAGCTGAACAAAGCTAAGAAAGCTGAAGAAGAAAGGTTATTTTCATGTCCATCTTCCTTGAGATCCCAACTCTTTCAGAAAGCAGAAAATGGACAAAGGAGCCATTGAAGAAGAGGAAAAGAAGGATAATGAAATGTGGGATCAGGTAGAGCAACATGTCTTACTACCGTAATGTATTACTTGCTCAGGTCGATAAAATGAAGAAACCTGTCGAAGGATTCACCACCAGTCAACTACTGAACCCCAAATAATAAATATAATTGACTCGTGCTTATCGTGATACTGAGGATACATTTCATTTACTGTGCTAGATAATTCAAAAAGAAAATTGACAAAATTATGAATCACTCGAGAATGGAAGAATTAAAATACGCAGAAGAGGGGAGATACTGGTTAACATTAGCCATTACATTATTATCTAATCGAGGAATATGAGGGGTTGAATTAATAAGAGGAATGGAAGGGTTAGGAAGGAAAGGAGGAGGAGGGGGATTGTCAGATCGAAATGGTTTGATTATCTCCATCCATGAATCACCTTCTACTGAAGAATTCACTCCATGAATGAGATCTTTCAAACAGGAAAAGGTCAAAGTATTTGAAGGTGTCTCATCTATTGAATGAAAGGAAGATGATCGGATAGGAATGGATTGATTATCATTCGATCCATTGAATTGAGTCAAGTTTGAAGGGGTGCTCGTGACACTTGAGGTTGATGGACCATAACCAACCTCCACTATCGACTGTGATGAATCAGATATGAGATGATTGGGTAAGGAACTACGGGGATGAAACTGGTTAGGATAGTGTACAGGAGATGATTGAATAGTCGTTTGATTAAAGTTATTTGATCCTTCCATCAATGATCTCCTTGAATATTGTGAATGTTGAGTGGATTGATTGATTGTCTGATAATTCATTCCAGAATTAGACAGTGGAGGCGTGAGCAAATGTCCAATGGTATCTGAAATGGATCATACCTATTTGGAATATAACGGCGAAAAATAGTTGAATCTTCAATCTTATATCATTGCCACCACGTTCTACATACAATTTGTTACAAATCACGGCAACTACTGAATAAATAAATGCACACCATGAGAAATAGATGGTGTGATACCCTGTTGAGTAATTGTTGATCCATTTTGAGAAGAACATTCAAGGGAAAGAAGTGGATCGAGTATAGTTTTTACAGTATCAGGAGGAAGATCAGGTATTCCTGAATATGATATTTACTTTCTTCTATTCCCAATTTCCTTGACTCACCTTCTAACCAATCAATGAATTTTCTCGGCACGGGTTGTTTACTTTTATCTGATTCTGCAATCCTTCCATTCGAAGGACCTTTTCCCGTGCTATAATTTTCTTTCTCCACTTTCCTCCTTTTTCTTTTTGGCTTTCCATTCAAACTTGATTGACGAACGGAGATTGTCGATTTCGTGGATGAAGGAATGGAATCTGTGATAGGTATAGAAAAGAATAAAGACACCATTATTAATAACTATATTAACTAACTTGAACTTTGATCGTCGTCACTACTAATTGTTATTACATCCAATATTTGCCCCTTCTCCATTTCCCGATGATTTTTTCGTGTTGTCCCATGTAACTGAAACATGATTCCAGCATGAGGAGGCTGCAATTACAAAATAATGGCGACTTACATCATTGTTTTTGTTAACTCTTCCTGAAGTTTGATTGAGAACCTTGTTAAGTACTGCAATAGAAATGTAAATCTTCATAGATATGTGAGTGTGTGACTCGATCGGATCATTTGTCTCACCTCCTGCCCTTTCTCTTTCATTTTCCTTCGTCGACTCTTCTGATCTTTTCGTTTCTCTTTTCACGTTTCTTTGGAATTTATCGTAAGTCTCTGCATTGTTTTCATATTTTAAAGTGACCACGATGAGAACGATTACTCAAAGAATAATCTGAGACTCACCTCTCATTTTAATCATAATCTGATTGTTTTTCGGATCCTCGGGATTTGATGAATTAATCTGAGAATAAGCTCTTCTCATCACAACATTATGTCGATTCTCCATCATGAGCAATTCCGATTGGCTAATCTCTAAAATGAATATAACAAAAGAGTGTTTGTAAAAATGAATTGCATAAATAACATGTCTCACTTAATGTATCGCTTATTATCTTCCTCGCTACATCCTCATCTTCCATTACTCTGAAAGGAATTCATTATTCCCACTCGATCTTTCCGTGTGTCCGTCCCCTTTCAGTTTATTTTCAGAAAGATTTATCAAAATAATTATATAATATTGTTTTCTTCAATTAAAATTAGTGCATAACTGATTAAAGCGTCTAACCTTGTTCACTCTATCCCTGAAGATGGGAAAGTGTACCGATCTGTTGGAGGAAGTATCAGATGTATCAGTGAAGTTGCAATTACAGATGCAAGTAAAACAAATGGCAAGGAATTTAAGAACTATTGCATAATACTAGACGCAATAAGGGCAATAAATAAACAGGTTGAACGCATAATAACATTCAAAAAGTATGGTTCATAAACCCGCCGTCCAGTCTTGTCAATGAGATGGGCGGGAGAAAGAGAATCGCCAGTGGGCATCTTATCTTGACGTTATGGGGTAGGGGATAGGGGGGACAGATGTAGATAAGGTAAGGATAATTGATTAGGATCAATAAATAAACACTAAAACAATAGATCACGTAATTGTAATTGATTGTTTTTCATCGAGTCCAATTCCTTTCATTTCATCTCCCTTCTCTCTTCTTGATCAGTCGAATAATGAATGAAGAAATGTTCGATGGTCTCTTCTCATCTGATTCTGAAGAAGATGATGACAATGAATGCGTGGTTTGATCATCACTTATTCATTAATGTTGATCTTTAATCTTTTTCGATTTCCACCTCTATCATTCGTCGCATGCATGTATTTGGTGTCGGAGTACACTTTGGATCAACGATTTCTGGCAAGTCTATCGTATTCGAGGTTGGGTCAATCCTCAAAGATCAAAGATCAACGTCCACATTAGGGAACCAAATGTGGAGCAGCGGCACATGCAATCATACTCGCTCTGGAGGAACTGATGAAACATCCGGAGATGCTGAATGAGTGAGAGAGAAGGGGAGATAAAAGATCAAAGATCATTCAAGGACATGGACCATTAAAACGCCGTGTCAGTACATTACTGATGGAATAGAAACGGGGTAAGGAGGAGAGTGACGAGCAAAGAACAGAGATCACTTGAGAAACAAAGTCGCCTCTGAGTGTGAAACGTGCAGAGACGAAGGAAATATCGAGGATCTGGACAGAGTGAGAGAGCTTCTTAGTCGGTATGATTGACTAATAGGAAAGAAAGATCAAAGATCATTCTTCCAGATTCCCTTCACCAATCGTCATTGAATTGCAGTGGCTGGTTTGCATCGAGAAGGTTTGATTGATCCGTTGTCCCTCAATGACAATCATGATTACTGTAGGCCCATCGACTCGCTGTGGAGAGTATCCGTCAAATGTCTAATTCCAAGGGTGACCCTGAATGATCTACCGTGCTCATGTACTGTAATCATGTCTATTCATCACGCAAATCGATAAAAAAGTTACCGTATTAAATTTACATTCACATTCAGCGCACTCGAAAACACAGACAATCAATTAAAAAATTTCCATAGTGTCAAGGTCATTAAAATATTGATGTTCAATTTGTCCATTGATTTCTCCCCTCATTCATCCCCTTCTCCCATCCTCTGATCAGTCGTCAGAGGAATGTTCAATGTATTCGAAGAGGACGAATCGAATGAGAATCGATCAATTGTAAGTTGATCTTTGATCTTTTCCTTCTCTCCTCCTCTCTTCTTATCTTCTCATTCAGATTCACACAATGATCGTCCGTCGACGTCTTCGTATTGATCTCCCTGTAAGCAATAATCCAAATGAACCAAGAATGCACGGGATTGGAGTACATTTCAAATCGATGAGAGCATGGGATAAGACTGCCACTTTCCAAGTCAGGTCTAAATCATCATTGAAAGATCAAAGATCAATTATACAGGGTACGACATGCGGTGCAGCAGCTCATTGTGTTATACTCGCTCTGGAAGAATTACTGAGACATCCCGATGATCTCGATACGTGAGGGAAGAAGACGAGAGATCAAAGATCAATCTTGTCTCTTTTAGGAATTGGATGATAGAGACACGCTGTCGTTATCTCGTCGACGCAATACAATCGGGGTGAGAGGAGGAAGAGGTGAAAGAGTAAAGATCAAAAATCATCTCAGTTCGACTGTTGCTTCTCGATGTGGATCGTGTCGAAACAATGGGAATCCCGAACAGGCCGCAGTTGTTCGACGATTGCTGGAAAGGTGAGAGAGAGAGAGTGAAGAGATCAAAGATCAACTCTCAGATTCCCTCGTCCCGTACAGATCTACGTGCACGTTGAGAGGGACGAGACGGTGAGAGGGAGGGAGAGAGGTCTCATAGGGATAATGTTGATTACTGTAGGCGCGTCGATTGGCACACATGGGCATTCGTCGATTGTATGGAACGGGTGATTCGGATTGTTCGGATGGAGACACGTGATCTGTTCACTACAGTACTCCGTCTACAGTATTCTCGATCTATCGAACGATCAATCACAGCACACTAATATCGATAAAGATTTTGTTGTATCTTTTTTTGTATGAACTGATAACAATCGAATGCACGCTGCACTATCTATTTATCTAGTAGATAGCGATGTGAGCGATAACTGAAAGTGAACATTGAGACATCAAATTCATCAAAGTGATTCATCAAAGTGAAAAGGGTTCAAAATCATCATACATGTTGAGATCATCAACAATATTACCATTCAATGGAGGGGGATATGAATTAAGAGAGTCATAATATTGGGATAGGAATGGAAGATCGTCTGAATGAGTAAATGAGAACCATTCTTCTCTCTTATCCATTTCATCCGAACAATGAATTGAATATTCTTCAGTTGAAGAGAGAAATGGAGAGGGATGAACAGACCAAATCTGATACGATGGATCAAAATTATCGAAAGAGTCGATATAATCTGATTCGGATGAAGCAAGGAAATTAGAACGTGTGGAATTCGACTGTTCCATTCCACTCCATTCTGTACTCTCAATGATGGCTGATTCATTGATTTCATTCGGAGTGCTATCATCATCCAATGACTCCTTCTTCTCTACAGATGAGAATGACTCATTCGAATCGAGAGGATTATCCAATTCAATTGGATCGAATAGGGAAATAGTCGATGGATCCACAATCCGTTTTCTATTCTCTGCTTCTGTTACTGCATCGATTGAATCTTCTTCTCTTGCTGATCCAGACGACACCGAATACATATAATTGTCATCTTCTCCGTCAATCGCACTCAAATTTGATGAAGGAGGAGTTGGATATTCGTAATCGTCCAAACCTGAACAAAGTTTTTTTAAATTTTAATTAAACACTATAAAAATCGATCAGCTTTCACTAACCATCAGTGGTCTCAACAATATCATTTTCTAATCGCAGTTTAAGTTTTCGCACGAAAATATCTGAAACAAATGATATTTTTTTCTAATTGCTGTTGCTAACCTCTGATTTCATCGATCATCGGTTCTCCGTTTTCTCCACATAAAAGGCAGAAATAAGTGTTCATGAATAGAAAGAGATGCCTTTTCTCGACGTGAGCGACGAATCGAACACTTAATTCTGCAATGGATCAAATTATCAGTCATGTTTAAAGAAGAAATGATAATGATCATACTGATTCCATTTCGTATCTTCAGACTCTCTGCAAGCATTCCTCTTGCCTTCCTCAGTCTCTTCATTTCTTCTCCTTCCTTCTCTTCCTCTTCGTTTTTCCTTCTCCTCAAATCGTCAAGTTTTTGCTCTCTTTGAATCGTATCTGAAAAAAATAATTAGGATATTGTACAGACAGTGATCGTGTAAGTTGTTGAGTCTACCTTGAATCTCTTCGACAATCGATTGTACTGATTCTTCTTTCATCATAGCATAATACGCTTTTACGAATAATTTCAAATGTTTCTTCTCTGCTTCAAGAATAATCTCAGTTGATTTTCCTGATGAAATTTAAATGTGATTATCTTTGAATAAATTTTGTCAATTAGGGATCCGATTTTTCGGTAATTTTCTTAGTTCTTTTCCGAGACGAACTAATTAATAAGGATAGAAAAGATACTGAAAGGTATGGTAAATTTGGGATCGATTTATACATACCAATAAGATCGTGAACAGCGGCTCGCGCTTTTTCGTATTCTTCAACTTTTTTCTTCCGTCTATCCTCCTCTTCTCCCTTTAATTTTTCTTCTTCATTTCTCTTCAAAATGTACTCATTTTCTCTCTTGATTTCTTCTCTTCTTCTCAGAATATTCTTCATCATTTTCCGCTTCTCTCTATATTCCATATTTCTCCTCCTCTTGGCCTCTTTATTTATTTCAATCTTCTTCTTCTTCTTCTTCATTTCTTCAGTTTCCGTTCTTCTCTTCATAATTTCAATTTCTTCTTTAATTCGTTGTTCTCTATTTCTCTCTTCTTTCCGAATCTTCATATCAATTCTCTTTTCTGCTTCTTTTCCTCTCCTCAAATTCGCAGCGTTTATAATTCTCCATTCCATTCTTCGATTCTCCTCTTTCTTCAAATTATTCACAAAAGACTTTATGATCGAATCTAAATATGAACAACTTCAATGCTGAGAATTCTTAATTTATAATTTCACTTACCTTCTCTCTTTCTAATTTTGTATTCCGTCGAAAGAAGGACTCTATAATTCATTATTTCGAATAAACATGTGTAAAAACAGCTTACTTGACAGGATACTTCCGTTCGTTTGCTGGCTGGATTTGTCCGTAGTCAAAAGACATTGTTAAACCATGAAATGACAATGGGAAGCTAACAGTACATACTAAGTTGTTTGAATGAATGCACTAGGAAGATATGGAGGAGATAGACGGGAGGTTGCTAGGCAATTGCCCTTCCCTCTCTACTACTCACTGTCGAGAAGGATTACATCCGAAGGTAGGATGGAGAGTCATTAGAGAGGAATACTCCCAGAGATCAATCCTCGTTATGTACAGTCATTCCAGCAATTTTTTCGATTCGAATAAAACAGAGTTTATCGATAGATAACCACGCGTTTCGCAGTACGTTTCTTGCAAAGGGAAGGATAAGGCAAAGAGAATGGTAAGATAGAAGGGGAAGGGGACTATCTCTGAAGATGTTTCTTCAATTCTTCAGGTGACATCTCAGCACAATTGATGTACTGTCCATCATCTTCAGGAGGAGCCTTTGCCGTCTATAATCAGATTGTCATTTCTTTACTTCCAACCATTCCTCGTCATTCGACACTTCTCTTTACGGTTTCCTCATGAACATAATCAACATCCCAATCTACCTCCCTCACCTGTACTTTCGTGGTGCTATCATCTTTCATCTCGGGTACAGCTTGATATTGAGCTCCCGACGAGGATGGACCAGAGGAGGAAGGAACCGCAACTGCTGTTGGAATTCCACCTACAATCAAGGCAAGGGTTACGGTAGGGACGATAACAGTTGGAAATATTACTGTAGATGCATGCAGATACCGTATCCCAAACTAGAAGAAAATTTCTAAAGCTTTAGATTATACATTACTTGATGGCAAGGGATCGATTTGATGATTTACACAAAACAAGCAAGATGGTCTAGTTTTTGATCTTTGATCTTTCCCTCCCCTCCTCTACCGTACTCGGTTGAGTCTTCGACTGCTCTGGATACGTATACTGCTTCAACTTCTCCACGTACGTTGTGATTGAACCCCAGAGATTATTCACTGAAGAGGAAGAGTCATAGATGATGATGATGATGATGAAGAGGAAGGGATGAAACTGACTGATTCGAGTGCACTTGACCACTCTCGATGAAGGGACGACTGAAAAATGAGGGAAGAAGAAGAGAGGAGAGGGGGAGGGAGAATGGAAACTCATTTTGAATGCAATAGATTGAACTGAATTGAATATGCAAAGAGAAGCTTGGAAGGGATGGACACAACGAGGTTCTTTTCTTTCACTTCACCGAAACTAACAAATGGAGTAATGAGACGTAAAGGGATCTCCTATGATCACTGTTCTCCTCTCTTCATTTTCTCCTCTGTAAAGTGTGTCAATTCCACGATATTCTCACTTCTTCTTCTTCTCTTCTTCAAGTGTTCTCGTCTACTCAATAGAGAGAGCGAGAGGGAATCCGTGGTATTTCCACTCTGTTCAATCTCATCGCCCTCTTCTCTCTCACTGTCAAACGGTTCCTTGTCTTACCATGTGTTTCCGAGTGAAGAGAAGTGCTTGAACACTGATCAGTCTCTCCATTCGACAGTCACTTCCATCACTCACCTCCTCTTTCTCCCCTGAGGCCATAGTCGTTTCTACCCCCTCCCCCCTTTCCTCACTCCTCTCCGCTCCACAAATCATTCAATTAGTCATTCTAACTTCCCTTTATTGCGTTTCGCCTTACAGAAAAGAAGAAGGAGAAGCTCCTGCTTGTCGTTGGTTCACAATTCTCCCTTTTTCTCTCGGATTCTGTGATGAACCATTCATAATGTCGAAAATCTTCACAATCATTTTCTATCTCTTCGATCTGATTCATTTCTTGAAATGCTCAAAAATTCCCTAAATTCCCACAGTGGCCACACCCGTGATTGTGCCTGTGAGAGTGGAAGAGGGGAGGGGGATAAAGCCTTCCTCTCTCCCTATCACCTCTCCTATCATTATCATTCAGTGCTACCCGCTGTGTCTCTCTTCTCTTTCTCTCGATCAAAGCAGTGAAAACAACGTTGATTTGACCTCTCTCTCTAATGATTTACTTCTTCTACCGTACATTCTTGTCTAACTCGAAATTCTTCATGGCATCATCCATTCTCTTTTCCTCCATTAGCTTCGTCCTTTCCTCTTACATTCTCATCTCATTAATAACAATTAGATCGTATCGTTTCTTTGTATATCTCACCTTCTATTTCATTATTCACTCTTTCTACGTCTAAATGCACTCCAAAATCCAAGTTTATCGAACCTAAAAATGCACGTTAACAATATTTATCCTCAAGAATGTGCACTTGACACACATTTTCTCAGTTGTCAGCTAATCTCTTCTCTCTTTCCAATCATTATCTATTGATCCTCCCTTCAATGCTCACTGAACCATATGAAACCAGCTCCTCCTTATCAAGTAGCTTCCTTCTCCTATCATACACATTATCTCTTTATCTCCTACTTATTCCATCTCAGTAAGGAATCATCATCATTCCTTATCTATCTTCCACTAAACTGACCTCTTGACAGTGTTTGAAGAGTGTTATCAGAAGAGGGAACACGGACACCGATCCTTTACCTCCTTCCACCTTCTCCTTCTTCCTCTTCCTCTTCGTTCATCTGTACCATCTTTGTCCTTTTCTCGTGTCCTTTTCTCATCATTTCTGACAGATGTCAAGCTCTTTTTACAAAGTTTATTTGATAACGTAGCTTGATCGGCTCGTTCTTCCATTCCTTCTTCTTCAACCATTCATCATTACTTTTCTTCTATCCATTTTTTTAATCTAATATCTGAGTCTTCATTCCTCAAATCTGCTCCTCCCTTGGGTAGTCTCTCTCTCTCTCCATTTGTGAATTAGTCCAATCCGCTTTTTCAGTATTCTCTTTTTCAGTATTCTCCAAAAATATCTCATTCATCCTCTCTTATTACTATTTATTCCCCAGTCCTCATCCATCCCTCTTCATCTTTTTTCTCGTTATTTTCTCTTAGCTTGATTTATGTTGTTTAGTCTGCCTCTGGGGATAAAATTCGAAGAGAAGAAAAAGTAGAAGGTGAGAGGAGGACTCTCGAGGGTGGGAATCATTCCATTCTATTGCAATCAACGTCTACTAACGTTATCACAACGATGATATACTCAAGGAGGAAAGGGTAATAAATCTGAAGGGGAATTGAAAGAAGACGAGAAGGTAGAAGAGGCATGGGGGACGAGGGAGGAGAGGGAGGAAAGTGGAGATAAGAGAAAAAGATGGGAAGAAGATAGAAAGAGATTGAAGCTATCTCTCCTCTCTCTCTCACTTCACATCCATTATTTCCGTTCCATCGTTCATCTCATTTTTACATCAGAAATGACCACGAAATCTCATTAGATTCATTCACTCATTTCGTTTAGTGTCGATCAGTGAGAATGAATTGGATTATCGCACTTTTATCTCTGATTTGATCACGGATATCCACAGGTTTTTTGCTCTGCTTTTCCCTTATCTCTTCCTCATTCCCCCATTTCACTCTTTTTTCCTAGATAACCACCCCTCTCCTTCCTACCCAGTCCTCTTCTATCCTTTATTCGCTTCGTTTCTTCTTCTCACTTTACAAATCTTCATCATCATTCCTTGCCCTGGGGTATCTAATGCATTCAGTATCCACTTCTCCCTCCTTCTCCCTCCTCCTCTTCCTACCTCACATCCGCCCCTGAAATTCATTCAACGAACTCTTTTTTCGAGCCTTGCATCTACTTTCGAGACCACCTATATGTATGCGTAACATCCATAGATACTACCACTGATCAGCTCAAATTACAGTGCTTTTCAAGTTCGATTATCTTCTTCATTCTTTCAAATAGCTTATCCCCGTGCCATTTCAGATAGAGTTGACTCAATTTCCGTTCCTAATCTGTCTCTATTTCAAACTTCTCTCACCTTTCCACACTCAAATGATTCATTCTGAACTTTCCTCACACTTTTTACCCTTCTTCTACTTTTCGAGTGGAAACCCCCCTTCCCACTTCATTCCAACTGCCTTTGTCTCTACTTTAACTGTGCTCTTCTCTTTTTGACCATAATACACCAATCTCCTTCTCTTCTCTTTCCACTGCGGGAATTCGTCGTCTCAGTGCCATTCAATCTCCTTACTCGTCTCTCATTTATCAATTGTCCGTTGACCTCTTGGGAGATTTCTTCCTTTCTCCTCCTTCTTCTATTCATCATTTCCACCAGATTCAACCCTCGCAACAGCAGCAGCGCAACAGCTCATTCTCAGATAGGACAAAGGAGCTGGCATAGCGGCCACCCTTATGATCAATGACTAAAGTGCGATAAGACACATTTCATCCCACCCACTTCGATTTCCTTATCCACTCCGACCGAACTGTGTCCTCTCTTCTCTTGCAATCGTCCCGTTCCTAGCTAGTGCACAAGATTGTGGAGAAACATCAATGTTCGTTGTGAAATCTCTCCTCCTACATCTCTGTGCAGTAGAATGCCTCCCTTGGGTGACTTCATTCTCCTTCAGTCCTTCACTACTATTGTTGTCCTTCTCTCTCGTGTCGCATCTACTATTCAGAGTTCAGAAGGGAGGAAGGTCAAGACTGACGATACTACTAGTCTCTCTTTCTCTACGGTTCACGTTCCCTTCTCCTTCCTCTCCCTATCATTCCTCTTCTGTGATCACAGCTTGCCCTTCCCTACGAGACGACTGTATCACTCATTCAGAGGGGGCAGTTTGTATAGATTGATTCACTCATTCAAAGCTGTTCAATCTACTCTCACTCATCCCAAATGTCTCCTCTCTCTCTCTCAGGAATCTAAACAATAACATCGTGGTCTGGCTCGAGAAATGTCCCCAGAGGCGATTCATTACTCTTTCAAGAAGGTCCCTTCCCTCCCTCTCCCTCCCCCTCCTCCCTTCTCATTTCTCCTCCTGTTCAATTCCTCTACACGAGAATGCTCCATCTTCCCACCTGGCATTTCCACTCCTCTTCATTCTAAGAATGGTCCATTCTATCTGTCAGTTCTTTCCTTTTCTCCAGTAGTTTCCCGTCTTCTCCATTGGGGAACGAGATTAGTGAACGTGGATATTCCATTAGTCCGTTCTAGATGGGGAAGGCACCTCTTCCATCAACTTTTTGTTCTGTAATCCATTCATCACATTCACTTTTCAACAGTCTAAGTGTTCCCTTCCCTCGAATAGTTGCGAATTGAGACATTACCTGACACATTCAAAGGTCATTTGTCACAAGGGAAGTCGTTTTTGAATCCCCTCTTTCTTCTTCTTTCTCAGATCACTTTCCGTGGTATTCTCTTAAAGCACACGCTTTCCAAACAGGGGAATATCAGTCAGTATTCCCTCTCTCTATTTGTCTGTCTCTCTATCAATGCAATCAGTGCATTACACCTTCATGCAAATCAAGACACTAATTCCGATTGATTCAATCACTAACCGACCGGAAGCAATCTACTACTTTTAAACGAATTACTATAAAAGTTGCAAAATATTTTGGAGTACAAATCGAAAGGAAAGCAAAGAAAGGGATTAGGTCACGATAATAAAAATTTCGGAGAGAAAAAGCGCAGCATATAAATTACCACCCTCCCTCCTCCATAAACTTTCCTCCTTTAGTTTAGTCTTCTCTTTCCACGGGTATTTCTTCTCTCGACCCTTCCCTTATTCCTTCTCTCTTTTCGCTTTCCGTTATCTCATCATTGATAATAATTCAACAACAAACAGTGAGATATCTAGTCGACCTTTCTGAGGAATGAGAGAGAGGAGGCTGGCACGTGGAGAGACTGATTGAGAATGGAATAACACTTGAATACTCGCTTTCTAACTGTTTCTTCTCTTCTATTCCAACCACATTTCCCTTTCTCTTGTCTAACAAAGAGAAACGAGCATAAAGTAATTCTCTTCAAGACCGCTTCCAATTCCCGTTCGTGTTTCACTCACTGTTTCGATCAATCAATCGATAATCAGTCAATCAATAATCGTCATTTCAGTATGGTACCTCGAGTGATATCACAGATCTTCACTCGTCATAAAGTGGGAGATGGTACTCGGAAAGGGAAGAGGGTGGAGTCATCATCTAAGTCTCCGCCCCTTTTTCCCCTTCCATTACCCCCTCGTGCCGATCCTTCTTCTTTATTCATTCATCCTTCTTTCTCATCAATGAGATCAATCTCCTTCACTTTTGATCTACTGGTTAGTTAACATTTTTTTCTTTTTTTCTTTACAGTTACAAAAATTAGGGAAGAAATGTTTTCAAAAAATCAAAAAAATCGTATTTCTTTCGTAAATTTTCCAACTATAATGCGTTGAAAATGTAACTTTTTCATTGTCTATCAATATGTTTTTTCTACAAAAAACTAACTTGCGCTTATCGAAATATTCTGTCGAGTGATGGTTGATCTCTCTCTCTCTCAATCCCCTCTAATCCTCTCTGGTTACTCTTCACTCTTCCCTCCAGCAATGAAACAGTAATACGATCATCACTTGACAGTCTTTTCTCTTCTACTTTTTGTCTCATCGAATGTTTACTCAGATGTTCTCTTCTTCCGTCTTCTTCATTCCCTTCATAGCTCTTTCGAACCGATACGCCATTCAAATTCAGTCACTCTTGGGTCTCATTCCTATTCAGCAACTCCTCAACAGCTCTTTCTCTAGCTATTCCCTCATGCTTTTGACCTCTCTCACTCTCTTTATCCATCTCCATCGTCAATTCTTCTGCGGTAGATCATATCTCCATCTCTAGGGAATTCATCCTCTGTTTCGGCTGTCACATTTAATTTCCGTCTGTTCTTCTCCTTCTTATCCTTTCGAATGCCCTTTCCAATAATGACTGTTGCCAGTCTAACTGTCAATTGACTGCTCTCATCTAACCATACGGTCCTTCCCCAGTCCTCTCGAAACAAAGCCTTCCCCTCTCAGTCTCCCTCCCCTTCTCCCTCTCTCGATCTCTCCCCTCATTGAGCACTCCAATGCAAGATCACATCAAAAAGTGCCCATCAATACACTTTTTGCCTATCTTAACTTCTTCCATTTCTTACACGGCTTTTTCCATCTTCTGAAAGGGCAAAAAGTTCAAACTGTCTTCCCATTCCCTCCAGTAAATCAGTCGGTTACTCTCTTCTCACAAAGACAGTATCCCCTATCAATCCCCTTCTTCGTTTCCTGTCTACAGTTTGGCAATGGCTTAAGCTTCCCTTTGATCTCTCACTCAACAGATATCGATACCCTTCTCTCTCCTGCAGGGGTCGACCCCATACAATCACTTCCGATACAGACAACATTGAGTCATACAGAAAGAGAGATAGATCAATACCGTATCCATTACAGTATCTGGGGAGTTTCCCTGTGTCATCGGGAGAAGAGGAGGAAGTGTACCTTCGTATGGCCAAGAGCAAGATTGTCGATGCACCCATTCGTGTTCAGTTCACGATCAACAATCAGTCTGTTACCGTATCGGACGATAAGGTGAGATACTATCCGGATCGACTGGACTCCCGGTCCCGCGACCGGGAAACAATAGCCATCAATCAAGTTTGACATGAAGAGAGAGGAGAGAGGAAGCATCATGCTTCTTCCCATTTGAGGAATTTGAATAAGGGAGATATGGGAAAGGGAATGAATGGTTGATCCTTCATCTCTCTTCAGAAGGTGCTTCTCACTCGAACACTGGCTCAGATGCGAAATGTCTTCTCACGAAAGGCAATGCATGAGGTGATCTTTGATCTTTCGCCTTTTCTCAACTGATCTTTGATCTTTCTCAGGTAGCCTTCGTAGCAATGGAACCTCCAGGATCAATCTATCGTCGTCAATGTCATCTATTTCGATTGGATGAACCAGCACAGGTGAGAACAAATCTCAATCCATTCTCGAACCAGCCTCCTAACTTGTTCCCTTCCAACCTTGTAATTAGTCTCACTTTGGTACATCCTTCCCTTTCTTCTCCTCCCTCTCTCGGAACTCCCATTTGTCTATCTCTGCTCAATTGGTTCTCAGAAGGGCGAATCGGGGGTTGAAATCGGGTGGCACACTGAATGAGAGTGAGTGTCATCAATGGCCTCTCCCCTGGAGTCTCCCCTCCCCTCCCTCCCCCTCCTTTCCTTCGACTGATCACTATCTTCCCTTTCTCCAATGGCCTTTTCTTCAATCAGCGGGATACTAAACCCTCTCACAAAATACTCGACCAACTGTTGTCTTTCCCATTCGAATTCACGTGAGAATGACCACATTGGGTTAAAAAGAAGCAGAATTGAGTAGAACGAGAGAGATTATTAGTGCACACCTGTTATGGAAGAAAGGGAATTTGATGGGGATCGAATTGGAGGTAGAAAGAGAGGAAAGGGATCAGTTGGTATAACACGGCTGAGTGAGTTGAGTGTATGGAGAAGTTCCCAATATCAATCTTGTTCTCTATTTCAATCGTGTATCTGTGTAGGAAGGAGTAGTCTGGTGGAAGGGGAAGGGGGGGGAGGGGATTGATCAATGGAGAGCAGATATTCGAATGGATACAATAGAGAAAAGGGCACGTGCTGCACATAAATCAGAGGACCACACACCATCTTTTATTAATCGAACCCCTTCGTGAAGAGATTGAATAGAAATGCCGATAGATGGGCGATTAGAGAGGAAGAGGTCGAAGGGTCGAAGAGAAAGAGAAAGGGGAGGAATACTTACTGATCATTCTGTTGAGTGATGACCTGAAGCTTTTGCAGCCATGATAATGTGCAGTGAGTAAGGAAGGAGATAGTGGGGAATAAGGAGAGAGGAAGAGATAGACTGACAAGGCCACACATTCCTTACCAGAGAGAGAGAGAGAGATAATCATTAGCCTTGACTCTTCCTTCTCACTTTTCTTTTGTTTTCGCCCGTTATCCTCATAGAGATCAAGCTGAACGAAACAATCAAAGGGATTCAACCAAGAGAAGAGATAATTACCATAGAAAGGCGGTCCTACTCAATTATGACTTCTCTCGTAGATACCAAGCCGTCCAATTATAAAGGGTAAAAAGAAGCGGTAGATAGGAATCGAGTCCTATCCATCTCTTCTTCTTCTTCTTTGGTCTGACACTTTGGTAAGAAGTTCTATCTCTCTAGTGTCACTTTTTGTGATGGATTACCCTGGCCTTTATCCAATATCACGCTCCGTTACCTCACAAGGTCTGTGCATCTATCCCCAATACACCACTTTTTGTCCCCAATGTCCCTTTCATCCTCAATATTCACCCAATTCCCTCCTATCACAGTTCGAATCATCTCAGATTGTCACAATCATCATTCTAATCCATGCATAATTTCCCATGGGTTCGTAGGAAAGGAAGAGTGGAATCATCATGGGAATTGTCATTGTCTTCTTCCCCTCTGGATCTATTTCCCGCCCATTTCTGACCCTCTCTTGACCCCTTGAGGGAGAAGAATCACAATCGGATGTACCTCTGTCCTTCCTTCCGTTGATCCTGTCTGGTTTATTACTCCCAGGTGTCCAATTTAATCTGTCCAATCTCGAGAGAAAGAAGGGCTTATTAGACTGATCTCCTCACATCCGATTGAACGACAGACTCATCCTTCGATGGAATTCCCTCTTCTTCTTCTCCTTGATGAGTGATGATTCCCCCCTCCCGCTGTTTCTCTCTTTCCTCATCTCATTCAATTTCTCACTGTCGCGCGATTGTCTTTCCTTTTCCATTCCGATTCATTTGAGTTGTCGCTTCCTTTCCTTTGACTTTGTTTGTCCTTATCTTCCATGGTCTTTGTGTGATTACAGCTGACTGTTATCTGAGAGTTATTTTGGGGGCGAAGGACTGTTGGGAAAACAGCTCCTTCGAATGATAAGACGTTTGAATACCAAGAAAACAATCACATTTTCAGATCATAATTTCCAGAGATCAAAGATCAAATTCTTTCAGGTGGACGAAATGGAATGCGTATTGGATTCAGCCCATCGTGCATTTCGTGAGAGAGAACAACCGAAGGAAAGAATAGAAATCAGATCAGTGGAAAGAAGAGAGAAAAGGGAAAGCTTGAAGGTACGATTCATTTTCCATTCATAATATCGCACTTTCGCACATGATTACTCACTTTCCAATGGCGAAAACGGAACTGTAATTGGCTAAATGAGGTGTGTTTGTCATAGTGATTCACCTTCTTTCCCTCTTCCTCTTCACTGATCTGCCCTTATCTTGATTACTTGACTTATCCACTCACTTATTCGTGTCAAGTGTCCTATTTTTCCATCGGCATCAGTTCAAAGGAAGATCGAGAGAAGGGAAATATTTGATTGCCCTGAGAGAGATGCCATAGGGAATCTCCCTCTTCTTCTTTCGGGGACAACCACTTCAACACCTAAAATCTAATGGGAGAATTGCGAAGTTTGTTCACTGCTCTTCGACTGATCAGAACACATCCACATTTTTTACACGATTTGTTTGATTAGCCCGTGGAATAGTGAAGTTCACTCCTCGATTATCCCTCTCTCTCTCTCTTTCTAATTCATGGCATCATTCTCTTCTCTCGTCACTTCTCACTGATTACGCCATTCCATCAGCTTATCGAGAGAGAGGGAAGTGAGAAGGAGATTAGAGAACATTTACCTTTAGCTTCTTCCTTTCCCTCCCTTTTCTATCCTCGTTCATCTCTCTCTCTCTTTACTACTCGAGTGTCTATTTCCGTTTCACAGAGTCCATTTCTGTTCTTCTTCTCTTCAAAGAGAGAAGAGAGTAACCCGATCGTTTACACCTCTCCAATCTCTCTCTCTCTCTTCCTCTTCTCTTCCTCTTCCCGACTTGGAAACATTTTCGAATTCCCCTGCTTTTCTTATCTCAGTTACTCGATAGACAGACCAGTTTCTTCTTTTGCCCTTACACTTATCTCTTCTTCTCATCACTAATTCTTTGATCATCGAAATTCGATGAGTTAACTCGTGTTTTATTTGCCCTCTTTGCATCTGGATTTCACCTTTCTCCTTCTGTTAACTCGCTCTTTTTGTTGTCATAATCTGCTTATCGAGATGATTTGCAGAAGAGAAAGAGAGAGATACCTTCCGGAAAGTTGCCCCTTGCACTGTTGAGAGAGGTCGGACTTGAACTGATCATCCCCCTCCTCCTTCTCCTCCTCTTCTCTCCCACTCCTTCCTTTCGGTCTACAGATGTCCGTTTGGATCATCATTAATCGCTTAATTTCACCTCTTTCATCCACTCTTTCCTTTGCCCTTTTGACCCATTGCAGTACAGTCATAATGAGACCCAGATGGGACGGTTTCCCCCCCCCCCTTCCCCCTCTCAATACTGTTCCCATCCCTCTTCTCATAACTCGAATGAGGCCCTTTTCCGGTTAGTGAGACCCTTTCCTCTCTCCACTTCACTTAATCACATCGAATATCTTCCATATCAGTCCTATCCCCACCTGTTTCTGTCTTCTTACCACCCTTGCTCCCTTTCATCTTTCCTATCAGATAACATCCATATCCGGAAACAAAGAGATCTTATTCGATGACAATCTCTCATTTCCTCACCTATTTATCTTCCTCCTTCCTTCCTCCTCTCAATCCAGACTCCTCCTCTCTCTCATGAGTGGTTGCTACCCTGTCTTCTGCCCGTCTCTCTATCAATTCGAATGTTCCTTCTGACTCATATCTACTGAATATCAAGAGGGAATTCCCTCGTTCTCTTTCAAATATCATCTCTCTTCTATTCTTTTGATTGTTCTTTCTGTCTGGTCTACCGTTATCCTAGTCTGCTTCACTCCTTTGACCCCAACCACTGTTTATATTATCCCCCTCTATCCTGTAGTCTAGTCTTCTCCTTCTTCCATTGTCCATAGAGTGACACAGTAATCAGTAGTATCAGACCCCCTTTATGTTCCATACGCAACTCATCCCTTGACAAGGTCATACATCTCAATCTCATTGTGTCTTCTCCCTTCTCTTCCCTTCAGATAGATGACCATTTCCGTTCATTTCCCTCTCTAACTTCTTCTCTTCATCTCATTCAGTTTCTGCCCCATTCCCTTCCCTCTTAGCACCTCTCTCCTCCCTTCTCTTCGCTTCAATGAATTTAGACGCCAAATATAAGGAACGTGTCTCTCAACTGTACACCTATTGAATTACTTCCCTCGAGTGAGAGGGGAGATTCTGAAACGACTTAGGACAGTGATGACTCCACTTAGGAGAGTGATGACTCAGTCTGTCGTTCCCTCTCTCATTCATATTTCCTTCCGACGCACTTTTCAACGGCGCATATGTATATATTCCCTCTGCCCTTCTCAACTGATTTTCCCTCCCTTCAGATGCCATATTTCCCCACTCCATCCACTCCACTCAGTGAGAAAAGAACTTCATCAACTGCATTTCTATCTCGATTACTCGGTTCAAAACCACGAGATGATATCTCCGATGAGGGATCTGATCCTAAGGTATGATTCTTACTTCTCTATCTGATCTTTGATCTCTGTCTCATCAGGCTAAACGACGACGTCGTCCAGTCTCAGCTGTATTCTCTCAAGCTCTTCATCGTTTCTCATCCTCAACCTCAACAATGAAGAGGGTTCGTTCCTTCCCTTTGATCTCCCCCTTATCTCATTGTCCTCAGCATGCCGTCTCTCTCCTTTACTCAATCAGTTATTGTTTGAGATGAGTCCTCCTAATCATATTATGGCGCAACCAAAGGGGGAACTTCCGAAGGGGTCGCTTCTTCATCCATTAGTGAGGAGATGGATGAGGAGGGGGAAGGGGACCATAAACTAGTGCAGGTGTCATCAGTCAATTACAATCTACTCTTTGATCTCATGACGGATAGAAAGGAAGAAGTGATTTAGAGGGGAGTTACAGTCTCTGAGAGGGTTGAATAGAAGGAAGAGGAATACGATGTAGTCTCAAGCTTATCCACTTGAGAAAAAGCGGACGAATGATTAGTTGTCTGTGTGTATACTACACGATGGTCTAATCAGAAAGGGGCGAACAGGATCAGTCGATTAGACCCCCTTAATCTGACGGAGTTACCAATCCGAACACTGATCTAGGTGTCATTGTCACCTTCCTTCTCATACACAAACATAGGGGGATAATGTGAGGGGGAGAAGTCGGGTCACATGGAGGGGCGATCACATCGTTTCCTCTCAATTATAACCATTTCTCATGACGACTCTCGATTACCCTCGAGTATTGTTCCCTCCTCTCTTCCTTCCCGTATAATAGAGTGAGGAATGAGAATGAACCTTCTCATTCCGAGGTTAGAGAGGGTTAACCACTAGAGAATCGGATTTGACTAATGCGATCAGGATGGAATGAGAGAGCTATCCAAGGTTTGAGTCATTGAGGAGAGAATAAATGAGCTTCTCCAGTATTACACTTGTATTGCGTAAGTGAGAGGATACAGTTACTGTGGTGAAGGACAAGGAGTAAGGACAGAGAATACGATACTTCTCCTCCCCTCCTTCTCTCCCTTCTGTCCCTCACAGTAGTCTATGCCTTGTCTCGTTACGCAACATGAGAAATACGAGAGTGACCAAGGACGAAGAATGAGAATGAACAGTCTAAACAGAGTGCAGAAACCACCAATTAGAAGAGAATTATGAGATTTATAGAGACGATTTATAGATGTCGACTATCGAGATTCCGAGGTATGAAGAACGAAAGGTCGAAGAAGTATTCCAAAGGAGGATAACACCCGTGAGAATAATTTATTATTTATATTTAAAAACAATGAAACCGGATTAATAATTATTTTAAATTTTTATTCAGCCGTTAATCGAAGAGGAGGCAACCCTTCGAGAAAGCCCTCGATCAGCCACCCCTCCTCCTCCTCCCGAATTGATTAGAGATGAAAAATGGTGAGATTATCAATTGATTATCCCTTGATTACCGTAATCTTCTCAGGGGTGAGTCCTACTATCCAGTCGATGAGGCACTCGAACAGCAATTGTCCAAGGTCGCCTACTTCGTCAAGAACCCTGCAAGGTACGGTGTTCTTCCCGTCGGGACCACAAGCCTGCCGCTATGTCTGTGTTAGCCCATTAGCGGAAGTCATTCATTTCAAACACGTGTGATCTCCTCGTGTTCACTCGATCGGAATGCGGTATTCTACCCGTGTCTGTCGGTGTCTTTCCATGCACATACACATGTCCCATATGGCATCTTTCCCCTCATTCGACCTGAGATGACCCCCTGATTGGAATGAGTGTGAATAGAGAATGAACCACTCTTTGAAATGAGGGGAAGTCTGCTTCCATCCATCTGTTTCCATCCTTTTCTGCTTCCATCCTTTCTCCTTGTCAAACAGCCGCTTCCATAAGTCACTATTAGCGAGCTTGTCCGAGGACTATGAGGAATGGTGATGGCAGTCAGTTGTCATGAACGAATTTGAAGATAATCGAATCCCGCAGGAAATAATACAGTAACCCGATCGATTTCAGGGATACCGTATACCAGCAGCTTCTCGCTCATGCTTCTGGAGCCTTCGTCGTTAGGACGTCTGATAAGAAATCGAGAAGGTAATCAATAGTATAGATAACCGTATTCCAATATTCTCTTTGAGATGCCTAATTCTTTCGATGAGAGTGGATGTGAATATCAATCCGAATGGAATCATCCACTTTTTGATACTCCGAACGGAGAATGGATACAAGATCAGGGTGAGGCATTTTTCAAAAGATTGTTCTAGTTCCTTCGCAGTAAAGCGAACTTCCCATTGGCTGTATGTCACTAAGCGAGAAGATTAGAATGAAATGAATGAGTGGACAAGGGAAGAATGATTTATGGGAGAAGAATGAGAAAGATGAATGAGAGAGAAGAACTAATCTGTGAAGTTCGAATGAGTTACCATAAACAAGGAAGTGAAGAAGGAAGACTCTTCGCACCTTCTGGCTAATTTCTTAGCGCCAAACAATGGGGAAGGGTGTCATTGACACATTAGCGGAATGGGTTGAACAAATACTCATTGGGATACTCAAATCTACTCAATAAAAACGGCGATCCATTTCCAGGGTAATCATCGATGCTTCCCCTCCATCCAATGTCTCTGCACTCATTACTCAGTCATGAAGGAGAATCTCCCCTGTCCACTCGTATTCGTACAATGGAAAAAATCGGAATGGGATGCAGCCCCTCCACCACCTCCGAGGAAACCAAAGGTAGGGCAATCGATAATCTACCGTAATATACACATATTGATTTATGATTTTAATGGAAGTTTCTTTGCAGACATACGATGATCAGCTGAAGAACAACAACAATAAGTATACGTATACTCATTACTCACTCCGACAAAGGCCGATCTCCTTCGACTTTATTGATAATGATGAGAATACTCGATGTACGCCCTCCTCCACTCACATCCCTTCTTCATATAGACATTCTGTAAGTTATCTGCTTCAGCACCAATAATCATGAACGAATATTGATCTTTGATCTCATCAGATGGCATACAATTCTCGTCTTGACTACAGACACTCTCGACTCATCGATCCGGATACTCCCATTCCATCATGTTAATCGATTGATAGGTAGATCAGAGCAGAGTATACGGTAGATTATCGATTCCCTCCCTTCACTCGGTGCGATTGAGAGCTCATGCCTAGTCATACATCATTCATATTGATCTTTGCCCCTTTCCTTCGGTAGACCATTGCGGTCCCTTCAGATATCCCATTTGTATTATGAGCTTATCCTCTAATTTCCCCATCTGACTTCACAGAATCTCAAACACTTCCAATAATTGATCAAATATCGATTGATTCAGCTTTATACTCCTTCTACATACCTCCATCATACTGTATCCTCTCAGTCATTATCGATCCTTTGTCTAGCCTCTTTGTGTGCAACTACCGTATCTTGTCTAGTATTTGCCGTCCCGCACATAAATCGCAATTGTTCGTATATTACAGTATTTATCGGGTATCATTCTTCAACTAAACGCTAAAAAGGATTTGACCTTTTCATTATTACATACTCATTCCTATCTTGTGAACTCGATTCTGTACAGAGATTATCCATAATAGAACAAATAAATTGATAATTTCTTTGACTATCCGACTACATAATAAACACGAAGGATGATGAGAGAGAACCGGTAGATTGAGAGGAGAATGACATCCGTATCAGGGAATGGGAAGACTGAAGATGAAGAGAGATCAAAGATCAGACATGGTGTGCTCCTGGATGAAGTCTATCTCCAAAGTGTGCATAAATCTGTTGTGGAGTGGGAGAAGGACGAGGAGAAAGAAGATGAGGAGGAATCTGTGGTAATTGACGACGAGGAGCTGATGGAGCGAGAATTGGGAACGACATTGTGGGCAACTGAAAGAATGAAGAGTACGGTAAGGGATCGAGAACTGATTAGAAAGCGAACTGAAAGAATAGCGATTCTACGACTTACAGGTCCGACAAATCGAGCTGCCTATAGAAAATGGTTAGATTATGGAAGATGTTAGTAGGACAAAGGGAACTGAAGAGAATGACTTACATCAGCAATAAGATTGATTGTCTGGTAGTTCCTTAGATTGGGAGGGGGAGACTTCTTCTTCTGCAGTTTCTTCAATACTTTCTCCTCGATTCCGACTATTTCGGGGTTCAACCTGCAATTTTTTATGAAGTCTCTGTAATGTGCAAAATTTTCATAATTCTTCATAGAAGTGTTATCTTACTTACCAAACGTAGAAGATTGGATTGAGTAGAGCCGCGACTCGTGATAGAACGACGGGTGTAATTACGACGTGGAGTTGACTGAGAAGGGAGAAGTTGGATATTTCCTCGAATCGAAGGAAACATTTCTAGAAGAACTCACCCGAAATCAGCCTTGAGTGGATTGAGACAGACGATTCCATAAGTCATGAAGGGAAGAGTTGAAGTGAGAAGACAACCGAGACCAACCTGAGAATACAATGGATTGAAATTGATCGTTGAACAACAATTCGATGCCCTCAATGAGTGCTATTTTCGACCGAGATCCATCAATTCATTGAGAATGAACGCGGAAATGAATGGGAGGAAAGATCACCTTGGAGACGTGGTTCCTCGGTGCCCAAGTGCACGTTTCCACTGGATTATTCCCATTTTCTTCCCTGTTCTCGATCGAATTCAACCTGAAATGGGTTCAAATTAATCTTTGACTTCGCACCCATATAATCCGAGACTACAAATTCCGCTCATGAACGTTCAAACAATGACCAAATTGAAGGAGCGTGCGTGAATTGTGAAGAGGAGTTCTCACAAAAAAGACTAATTTCTCACTTGTCGACGTATTCAAAGATTGAATAGTAGAAAGCGCCTGCGATACAGACAGGAATAAGGAAGAAGATAAGGAATGTTGCAGTGAGAAAGGCGATGTATCTGAAGAAAGATCAAAGATCAATTGATAGAAGGGCTAGGAGCACCTATGAGTAGTCTCATGTAGTGTCGATCCCTTCTCTCCCATTATTTGTGAGGGAGGGGAAGTGGAAGGGGACGAGGATTTGAGAGTGTCTGCCTGAATGAAGGAATGAATTCAATAGAATCGGTCAAGTTGAAATGCTTTGAGATTTGCACGACAACTGTCACTATACAGGGAATATTTCGTTCCTTGAGATACAAGGGGATAAAGTGTATACCTGTCTCCAATTGAGTGAGCAGAAGACCTTTTCCTTCTCAGTGAATGGAGAATACTCTCCATATCCAATCCATGGAACAATACTCCACAGGACACAGAGAATGAAGATTATGAGAAGAAGTTTACCATAGTTCAGATTACTCCTCCACGTACCTGACGTGAACAAATTGCAATGAAATTCTCGACGAGTAATTTCTTACCCCATTTCGGATTCTTCGTTACAATATATCGATCGAAAGCGATAGCTGTGGCCAATCCAATTTCAAATAGAGACAATGCCATATCTCCCGCCCCGTAGAATTGACAGTTCCAATCATCGAAAATTTGTCTGCAAGAGAAGAGATTCTGAATCTTCATTCGCTTCCTCCCTCCGTCACTTCCTCTTCTGATTTCACTCCTTTTCAACACAATAGAAAGCGTTTCCTTCCTCTTTCAAGACAAGATTTATCCATTCTTCTTGATCATCCATCCGTGATCTCATTCTACTAAGAATAACCATCTTTCTGTTCTCCCTCTCTCTGATTAATACCTTCGTCCTCTTCTCACTACCCATTACACTCCATGACGACAACACTGTTTACATCATAAGAGAATTTGAGGACAGAAGGGACAGAAGGGACACATCTAAGGTCTCGAGACATTCAAGATGGTGAAAGATCGGCATTTCCTAACGTAATAACAGCGATACCGCTGATGCGAAATCGAATACACTCTCATTGTCATCTTCTCGTTCTATTATTAATGGTCAGGTCATATTCCGACCGGGGTCTCTTAACCCATCCTATTGTGTGATTGTCTCGTGATCAATGTCCTGACGAATCTCAATTTCTCTCTCAATTAGACTGTGAGACATCCGGAGAAGAGAAGCGAATGAATGGAAGAGAAGAATCAACGAAGGACAATGTCCGACCCATTTCAACCCACCCATTCTTAGAATAGAAAAAGCACAATGGGAAGGAATATTCGGTCTGATTCGAGATTATTTACGATGAGACTTACTGCTCAGTGATAATGGCGTAGAGTGGAAAGAGGAGAAGGGCAGAGAGGGAGATATCTGTGAGGAGAAGAAGAAGAAGAGGAAGGAGAGAGGGAGAATCAGCTGGAATATTGATTGATTGAGGGAAGGAGAAGGGGTCAACTACCGAATCTTCGTCCCTTCTTCAATCTCAGCAACGGAATGAGTGAGAGAAGATTGAGAAGGATTGGAGCTGAACCTGCAATGGAGAGAATACAGTAATCATCTTCATCCTCATAAGTCCATTCCCATGTCATCGTTCTCTTTATCCCAATGGTTTGTGAGTACGAGTGCTCGTCATTCTGAAAGAGAGGAGGAGAGGGGGGGAGATGGACCCTCGGACTGATCCACTCACATTCTCACTCTCCCAAGGGCCATCAAGAAACACAGCGAAGAACTTGAGTGGGAGAGAGAGAGGAGAGACTAAAATTAGCAACTACCAATGGACGATTGCAGACAACAAGGGTAATGTCTAACGAGAATCCATTGTTCCATTCGGATGTGACTCTCGCCCACGAATCGACGACGTCTTCTTAGTCTTTTCTTAGATATAACATTCCATTTCCATCTGTATCTCCCTCAAGGGAACCATTCCCTCTCTCTCTGATGCTGAATAGGCAACTTTGGTCGACTGAGGAAGTGCAAGGATCTAGTATAATTCCTTCCGGGTTATGAGACTGATTCGTATCTAGGAGAGGGAAAGAGACTGGCAACATTGACCTCTTCTTCCTTCTCCATCTTCATTCTTCGTCCACACGGAGATCTCTTATGCATGGAACAGTGAGTGACGATGCAATGAGTGAAGAAGGAGAAGGAGAAGGGTCCGATCAGAGATCGAAGGAAGAAGAGGGAAGCAGTACCCAAGGGAGTTCACCTCCACACTGGACACAGTATTACGTACTCATTTCATTTACCCTTACTCTTATTCATTTCTTAGATTGTTCTCAGTATTTCTCACTCCATTCTCGTTTTCATTCTTCATTTCATTACCAAGATTGCAGAATAAAAGAGCACGCGCAGGTTCTCCTAATGAAACTTTTGATTACCTACCACGAGCTAAGAAATATCTTCCAAATTCGGATGTTAATTTAGGTTATTGCTTTTTTTGTATGCAAGGGAGATGAGTTCTTCAAGCGAATTCGTAGGAAAAGTCGACATACGAATGGTAATGATAGGATAGATAATGGATGATAAGAAGGAGAGATACGAAGATTCGCAACTTCCGTCGATGGATAAACAGAATCTCATTGGAGATAGAGAAGGAGATCGAAGAACAAGTTGGCACATGGTCCAATCTCTTACACACTCCTCTTTCTGCAGTGAAGGGATACTCGTGAGATGGGAAGGAAGATCTACTTTCCATCCATGGAACTTCCTCCCATTCCAGTCTACACAGAAAAGGAATGATGTCAAGTACCTAGAGAGAGAGAGAGAGAGAGAGAGAGAGAGAGAGAGAGAGAGAGAGAGAGAGAGAGAGAGAGAGAGAGAGAGAGAGAGAGAGAGAGAGAGAGAGAGAGAGAGAGAGAGAGAGAGAGAGAGAGAGAGAGAGGGGGGGGGAGACAGGTGCATTGAAACTCTCACTTCAATCAGTGAACAGGTGCAAGTTATCTCTCATTGGAAACGTCATGGAAACGAGAGAAAGAACTAGTCACCTATATTATATTCCATAGATCTTCTTAGGATATTCCCGACCCAAAGGAAGACTTTCAACGGCTCAGTCTAATCTGAGTCTTTCTATACGAGGAACTAGCGTGTGTATTCTATCAATGAGTCGTATCCTCCCTCACTTTCTTTCCTTCACTACCGTTCATCTTTCCCCTATTGCTTTCATATTTCCCTTTAGCCCTCTTCTCTTCACTCGTCTATTTTTTCATTGCACATGCATTGCACATGCAGGCGCTTCTTTTCTTCGTTCTACTCATGATTGCATTATAATAGAAGAGAGAACGGAATGGTCGAATAATAGAACACGTAATTGGATCATTCCTTTGGGAGGAGAGAGAGGGAGGGAGGGAGTTCGGTAGACCATTCCAAGTCATGTCACTCATTTTCATGTCGTAATCGCGTGTTCATTCTCAACACGTAAATCATCCGAAAAACAGACGGAATTCCTACAGTAGTCAAGGGGACGAAGAGGGGGGGGGGACTCTGCATGAGTAAATGGATCGAGATTCTTGCTACATTCATCACAGGAAATGGTCTCTTCTCTCTCTCTTCTTTTTCCCATTGGAACTGTCAGATTTATCGTCCCTTCTCTTTTTCGCTTCTTCTCTTTGGTTGGGAACTGTTTTGAGAGGATGAAGAGACGACCCAATTCATGATGATACCAAAAGAGAGAGAAAAGACCAAATAAACCACTAATTTTAGATGAAGAACGGATGAGAGAAAGAGAAGTCTATTCTGAGATGAGAAAAATGAGATAAACATTGACCATTGTCATTACATTCGTATTAAGTACTACTGTATGACGAAGGTAAGACATTATAGTATGTCACAGAGTACATCTACGACTGTAAGATGGAGAAAGAGTTCAAGAAATGAAGAAGAAGGATTGAATTTATTCTTGAACGTGATTCAACTTCTTCTCTTCCTCTTGATCTTCTCCTTTTCCTTTCTCAAGTGCATTCTCTCAATCAAACCCTTTCTCCTTCCTCCTCGAATGATTTATCAGTCCTTTCCTAGTCTACTCTTACTTCTTCTTCCCTTTTCTTCCTTTTGCGAGGGTGGAGAACGGAGAAAAATGGACTAAGAGAAAATAGAAAGAGAGAGAGAGAGAAATCAAAGGAAGAGTGAATAATGAAGAGATGGCGAGATAGGAAGAATGGATGAGCATACTGATTACACTATGGAATAGAGAGAAGATACTTACAGAATATTATGAGATGAATGGAGATGGTCGGATGATGCATTCTGTCTGATGGAGTAGAAGGACGAAGAGGAAGATGGAGGAGGGAGGGAGGAGGGAGGGGGAAGGGGGCGGAGTCAAGGGAAGGAAGGAGGGAGGATGGTCAACGATGAACGAGTGTCTGGAAGAAGAATAGGAGGAATCATGAGGAGTTATGATCATTCCTATCTTTGAACTATCAATGAACTCGTAGGATTGACCTGCTGTGGTGCATTCCCTTCTGCAATTGATGGATTACGGTAGTTGACGGTAAACAGCGTAAGTACGGAAGTCATCGAGATTGTTGGAACGGAGCCAATTGGCCCATTCTCCCACTGGGATTGATGAGAGAGTGTGGTAAAGTGAGAGAGTACGTGTGGACTTGGATTGTTCCTCATGTCAAGTTATCAATGTACGTGTAGTCAACAAACCTGATGGGCTATGAGCATCTAAAGGATAAAGGATCTCCCTCTTTTGGAGGGATGAAAAGGAGACTGTGACACTAAGATTGATTCATGTTTTGACATCGAGCATGGAGAATAGAAGTTGGCTAAAGTAGTCGTACAAGTATCTAGAGAATAGAAGAGATTGAGAGAGTACAGATAGGTTAGAGTAGATGAGAGAGTGGGTGAATAGAGGAGAGTCTCGTCGTTCCTCATAAACCCTTGAGTAACGGCTTATTGACGGAGGTTAATCAGATTTGAATGAGGAAGACGGAAAGTTGTCTTTTCATCAAAAAGAGAAGGAAGAAATGACCTCATAGGACAATAAATATCTAGTGTTAATCATGTATTTCCCAACGATGGCTCATGAATAATTAGTTAGAGAAAGAGGAGAAGACTGGTCCCTTATTCTTACTCCCCCTTGAATTGTCAGAATTCTCATTCGTGATACTGAATAATTGGTCTTTGCAGAGACTAACACTCCAGACATAGACTCTTTGCGTACATTCGTCATTACATCACTCAATTCTCGGTCATGTTTTGGTGAAGGGATAAGAATGTTGACTGGACTAGTGTACACCCGCCATTTCTGTCGTTGAAGAGACGCCCTTTCCTTCATTCAAATATCTTTCCTTCTCAGTTGTTCTTCCCTTCCATTCGATATCTTTAAAAACATCGTCCATTCTAGAAGTGAGTGTTCATTTCGAACGAAGAGTGAGCCAACAATGGAAAACTTCCTCCAATCTTCCTTCACTGTTTTCAACAGAGATCCTCCCTCTCTGTCTGACTGGAAATGGAATTTGTGCTTGAAGAGTCGCCTTTTTGTTCGTTTCTTCAGTGATTTGAAGGAGGGGTAAAAATAAGTGGGCGAGTGTTCAAGCGACATGCATCAATCAGCCAGAATCCTCCTTAGAAATCAGTTGTGAGCCCCCCTTCTTTCCCTCTCAAGAATGGACTGGAAATGGAACGATTTGGAGTGACTTGCACGTTGAAGGACGTGCACATACAGAAGGGGGAGAGGGAGATGCTGGACAGGAGGAAAGGGAGAGTGGGCATACTTGTTGTTCTGAGATCTCTTGGTTGTATCTATCCACTACTCGCCCGTACACTCTCTCCGTTCCCACTCTCACATCACGCATGAATTGCATTTCAACTACCAAAACTTGCGGGAGACGAGTGCGAAAATGACGAATACGAAGAGATTAATCAGAAGGAAGAGATAAGAGATGATTGTATCCCGTGTCGATGTCTCGATGGATTTCTTCCCGATTTAGAGATGATTCTGAGAAAACAGCTGAAATTATTGGACCTTCGTGTGAATACTCTTCTTCACGGGGATAATTCTGTCTGATTCTCTCACTTCGCCGTACTCTCTCATCGTTTCTAACCGGAACAGAATGAATATCACCTTGCATCTCCTTTCCTCTCTACCCTTACATTCATCCATTCTGTTTCTATCGGATACGAGAGTGAGAATAAGAGAGGGAAGAGGAGGGAATTGCGAGGGTGGGGGACTCAATTGGAGAAAACACTACCCCATAAAGGAATATTTGCTGAGACGAGATGAAGGAATGATGACAACGGGAAGAGGATTGGATGATGAGGGGAAATATGGATGTGTGGGTACATCTCATTAGATTGAGGAGATGAATTGACTTAGGTAAGGAAGAATAGGTACAATGGGACCTCAAACGGATGCAACTATTTGAAGATAATGAAAAGATTTGTTGTGATGCACTGTTGATACTCAAACAGAAGGAATGTTCTATGGACAGTCGTAACATTCACTCAACATATTTCACACAACATATTTCACACAACAGTCTTCATGTCTCGTCTCGTCATTTTTTATCACTCTTTTTTCCTGTCTCAAATTGTTCTATGAATTTTTCAATTCTCGAACGTGAAGAACACCAAATTCTTGTTCTAAGAAATTGCATAAATTGAGAGATTATTCAGGGAATGAGATGGCGAGACAGCGTAAAGGTAGGTAGAAAGAAATTCGAACGGGAATTTGAATTCGAAGAAATCAGAAATCCAACCCATACTTCTTTACCCATTCTACTGATTTTGTAACAGGTTTGTACTCGCATCCGATCACCCAATCCTTTCCCGAGCTCTGAAGAGTAACAGTTATCAATATCAAACTGAATCTACCGTACCTTCATCCACTCGAACCACACACTGTAATCCACTGTTCCATCAGTATCTGGTTCACCACGAGAGGGAACTTGAGCCACTTGGATGTGACCTGAACAAAACATATTGATTTTCGAAGTGTTATTTGATGAACCAATGGAGTCTTTCCACTTCGTCACATCGACTGGTGTGAGAGTAGCCAATTGTGCAGCATGAAACAGATCGAATTGGATGAACAGATTCGGAGCATTGATAACAGACAGAATCTCATGGGCTGAATTACTGCTTGAGAATCTCAATTTGAGATACCGTATCATCGTGGTACAGTACCTTGCTCGTACGAGTTCAAATAATATCCGGGAACAGCTGCTGGACAGATAGGCTCAATCAGACATTCCAGACCGTTCTGACATGGAGAGGGTACGGTATCTAGTCATAACTCCACTTCTACCATACCTCACGAAGCTTCTCTGCAGCGTATCCGATATTCACAACGAAAAGTGTAGCAGCAGAGACAATATCGGATCCAGTTGGAACACCCGCCATTACGTGAACTCTGACAATTCAATTCAATCTCCTATTTTTCTCTCTGCTCTCACTTCTTACACTGAAGAGTCTTGGCGTAGTGGATTGAAGTATCGATTGAATCCTTGAATCGATTCTTCTCTGAAGAAAGTGCAGCGATTCCTCTCTGACCGCCATCCCAGTTGCCTTGAATCGAGATATGACGATTCTTCACTCTATTAAGGTAAACCGGGGACGGCATTAATCAGAACGTGTTTGAGTCCATTGGAATCCGCAGCTTTCTTGAGATCTTCTGCCTTCTCTGAATACGGTAGAGCCACCTCCACTAACTTGAAACCATCAGCAGCTGCTCGTATGTACCTGTGTAGTTAATTGAAGAATAAAAACTTAAAGAATAGTTACGGTAACTGGTAGATCAAAGGTAAATTTGAGTCAAACAAACCTCGATAAGAGGGGGACATCAGTATACATCATGGTCAGATTTGCAGCAACTCTCATTTTCTGTGTCAAATTGGCTTTTAGGAAGTAATTTTTCCAGCCAAAAAAAACGAGAAAACAACAGTGGTAAACAAGCAGTTTGTGATCCGCACGGAGTTGATCGGTGGGTCACATCGACTTCGAAGAGTCAGACATAATAAAAATAACTTCGAATATTTCCATAACTGTTTGTATCTAATTATTACTAGCATCGTGGTTCGAAATCAATATTTATGAACTTTGTACTTGGAAGTAAAGTAATGAATCCAATCGCCGGTCATCTGCAGCTGCAAAATGAAAAACCACTACTGTGTTTAACCAGCCCGCTGCAGGAAACATTTGACAGCTCTTTTTGTTCTTTTTAGTTCTTCAACTTTTTTTAGCCTATTTTGCCTTGTATTTCATCGAAAATCATATATATTTTGTTTAGAATGGCGCCTGTCGTTCACAAATCGGGTCCCCTGAAGCAGAAGCCCAAGCCACACAAGTCCGGTAGCCATCGTACTAAGGGGGCAATCGAGCGAGATGCGAGAGGTCGCACCAAACTGAAGGGCCCAGCCCAGATGAGGAAGGCTCTCCGTGCCATCTCAAAGGAAGACAGGTTTGAACCTATTTTAAGATATTTTTATAATATAGTAAGAAAGATAAGCATTGATCGAGTATAAGATTGACAAATTTGAGATAATTGATTATTCCGCCAGTCTGGATCATTTTCGTTTCATTGTGTGATGCTTCAAAGTAATATTAACCATTGCAGACGTCAAGTAAGTGCTCAGAATCGGTCGAACAAGCTGAAGTCGATGATCGACGCTAAACGAGCCAACGCTTCCGGATCTGTTGCTCCAACTCTCATTGTGAGTTTTTTTTCATTTCCAATTAAAATTATTGTTTCATCAAACATGACAATGATTCATCATTTTATTCTTTAGACGCTGGTAACATTGGGTGGTTCTACTTCTCCATCCGATCTCATTGCTTCACTCGCTGGATGCGATGAGACCATCGTACACTCAAAGGGACATAACGTTAACTATCTGGCGTACGTTGTTTATTTTTCTTCAATTGATGTAAACTAAAAGGGGTGTGTTTAGTGTTCCTCGATTCAAGTCTCGTCTTGGTTTCCTCACCCCTGACTCGACCATCCTCGAGGATGTACTCGACTCTATCAAGGTACTCTTTTATCAATTGATTTGCATCCTATCCAGAACATCACTGGTCTAGAAATGACTTCTTGCGAGACACAATAGCAGGATCATTTTAAAGTTTCCCTTTATCTAAATGTACGTCGCAATGAAATTGGAGGTCTCGTCGGTACTCCTTCTGGTGTGGCCTCTTGATGGGGAGATCTCTGAATGGACTGAACTTCTCCTCTCTGCAATTCTCGCCCATGGAGTGCCATCCATTGTAAGATATTCAATTGCTATCGCGCTTAATCATCATTTGACCTTGAGATAACATCTCTAATATTCTAGATAAACGTCGTTCCTGGTCTGGCTGCAATCACATCGAGCAAAGTGAAGGAAACGACGAGAAAGAATGTAGAGAAGCTCATCGATAAATGGTACGAAAGTTTTAGACTTTATTCACACTTTTAAGAACTCCTTATTGTTTTTACGAACAACTGTAAATGGCAATATATTGCAGGAGTTTGACTCAGCCCCGTCTTCTCCATGCTGATTCGCAGTCGGATGGAGTCGTCCTCATTAGAACACTCACTGAATCTAAGAAGAAGAAGGTGCGGAGATATTATTGTATTTAGTTGATCATAAATGCCAAAATAACTAATTTACCTATATAATCGAACGCTATTTGACCATTTGATTCTTCAGATGGTGCTGCAGAAGAGAAGAGGTCACGTATACGTCGAGAAATTGGACATGATCAATGAGAAGGTGAGTAAAATTATTGCATTTCTTTTTTTTTCTGTAATTTCTTAGACTTACCTTCGTAGGAAGTTGTCCCCAATGATACACCGTGACTTCAATTACCACCCAATAAACAATTCGTTTACAGGATGGTCAGTGCACACTTCTTGCCACTGGATTCGTTCGTGGTCCATTTATCAATGTGAATCGACTCGTCCATCTTCCTGGTTGTGGAGACTTCCAATTGGAGAAGATTGAGATGAGAGACGAAGATCCTCATCCATTGAAACAGAGAGTAAGTTCTTCTAAATGACGATGCACGTTTGGTGCTGTATTTCCATATCCATTCGTAATTAGTGGAATCGAAAGAATTAGATGTCATTTTAGCACGGTATGTTCGAGCCACGAGTGCTGGCTACGGCCGATCCTTCCAAGCAGGAGTCACTCCAAAGCGAGGTAATTGTAGATTGTTGTTTATGTGCTCTTTCTTTCACTTCAAGCTCCATGCCCTCAATTTCATTGTCTAATTTTCATTTTGTAGGTGGTTCCTGATCCGATGGATGCTGAGCAGACGTGGCCCGATGAGTATGATGCCCTCGATGCTGATAAGTGTAAGTTCAATGATAATTATGGCTATTTTAAATAATGAAGATGATTGCATTGATAATTGTCTGATTCAGTGGCGGATGGCGTGGAGAAACGTCGTGTTCCGAAGGGAACTTCGTCATATCAAGCAGCATGGATTGTTGATGATGAAGAGGGAGAAGAGGAAGGAGAAGGGGAGGGAGATGAGAGTGGAGAGGATATGGAGGATGATGGAGATGATGATGATGAGGAAGAGAGTGACGATGAGGTGAGTCATTTATTCGTGATCATTTTCTATCGTCGATAATGTACTGAATGTCGTCCAATCAAATGTTGAATGACGCTAGCTTCCAAGTGATGATGTATTCTATTGCAGGATGGAGCTCTCGATGGACTGGAGGCAGATGAAGAAGAGGAAGAGATGGAAGATGTTAGTTTATTCATTTTTAAACCGCGAGATTCTTTGCTATGTGGTGTTTTTCCTCGATCATTCATATTTTATAGGTGAAGGGATGTGAGACTGCGACTGAAGCACCTGATGAGGATGATATGGAGGATGAGGATATCGATATGGCTGAGGTATTGTTATTATTGCCGATAGTATTCATTCCAAAGGGCCTTACCAGTGGGTCCCACCTAGCGTTGTCTTACGACGTAAAATCGCCTGACGTGGATACACCCTTACCTTTATTCATCAAATGTATCAACAGTTATCGTCTTTTATTAAGTTTGTTTTCCTTGTTTCAACCTTTATCTCATAATCTATTTGTTATTTAGGTTGAGAAGTATCGTCGTGCTCGTGAGGACGAGAGATTCCCCGATGAGACGGATACTCCTCTCGATATTCCTGCTAGAGTCAGATTCCAGAAGTATAGAGGACTCAAGAGCTTCCGGTTTGTGCACCTTATTGTAGTCTTCAATTTTCAATAGTTAATGAACAAGATTATAATCTTATGAGATAAATTGAAACGAATCCCGTATTCAGTACCTCTCCGTGGGATCCTCTGGAGAATCTTCCCTTCGACTATGCCAGAATCTTCAAGTTTGCCAACTTCAGAAGAACCAAGTGAGCGCATCTCAGTTCAATAGATCAAATTCAAACATAAATTCCAATAATTGTAGGAAGTTGATGGTCGCGTCAACAATGGACGAGACAGCGGAGGGAGTGGTAGATGCAGGTATCTATGTCACACTACACATCAAGGATGTTCCCGTTGATTTCGCCAGTTCGTTTCATGATTCACTACTATTATTTATCCTATAATGACTAATCATGGCAAATCTCCATTGTAGAAGAATGGCGTCAATCGTCTCCCCTCGTTATCTACTCCCTTCTTCCTCACGAGAATAAGATGTGCATACAGAATATCGTCATCAAGAAGCATCCTTCCTGCACTGTTCCCATCCCGAGCAAGAGCAAGGTGAGATATTGGGATCAAATTAAGATGGTTATTTTTGATAATATTCCATTGATAATATCGTAATTAATTGATTGCAGTTGCTCTTCCACGTTGGATTCCGTCGTTTCGAAGTGGAGCCAATCTTCTCCCAGCACACGAATGGAGACAAATTCAAGGTCAGTTTCACCACAATGAAGTGTTTACTTTTTCAAAAATGGAGCAATCGATAAATTGTATTGTTTGTAGATGGAGCGATATCTTCGATCGGACGGAGCGACAGTCGCTTCCTTCTTCGCTCCCATCACTTTCGCCCCCGCATCTGCACTCGTATTCAGAATCGACGCCAAGGGAAGACAGGTGAGATTCATAAAAGATAATTAAGTACGATAGCTCTAATTTAGGGTTGATAGTTCGGCTTTAACTCTCGTTCCGGAACGGCCATTGTTCGACTCTCGGTCGTTCCGAAATGAGAGGATAATTTAAGCAAAATTTCGGAATTCCTTCATTCCGTTCCGAACGATATACCCAACTCTAGATCTAGATTTACACTCTAGATTTATGAAAATATTGTGAAATGTCAGGAATTGGTTGGTTCTGGTTGTGTGCTAGATAACAATCCGGATCGAATCGTGCTCAAGAGAATCGTCCTCTCTGGTCATCCATATAAGATCAATAGAAGATCCGTCGTAGCCAGATACATGTTCTTCAATACAGGTATGTCAATGTAAGGAGAAATAACTCTTGTAGTAGTGCTGTGGACTGGCACTAATGTATCGATTGCAGAGGACATTGAATGGTTCAAGCCAGTTGAGCTGTACACTCCCACAGGCAGAAGAGGACACATCAAGGAGAGCATTGGTTAGTGGATTAGTCATTGATATTTGATAGGGTATCTTATCTTCGCACGAGATACGATATCGTTATTTCTCAGGTACTCACGGACACATGAAGTGCCGATTCGACCAGCAGCTCAATGCACAGGATTCCGTTCGTTTTTCTCTATTTTGCTTTTTTTTTGAACATTTTTTACTACATTTTTATCGACTTTCTTCCATATGAAGAAGAATGAATCAATCCTTTCTCCCTCCAGGTGATGATGTCTCTCTACAAACGTTCCTTCCCCAAATGGACGTACAATCCTCGTGTTGGATACGCCGAGAAGAGCAGAATTGCAGCCAGAGAAGAGTGATCTTTGATCTTTTCCCATTGCGGTCACTTATGAATCATTTGCTCCATTTATTAATACAATATTACTCCCTTCTGATTGTTGTTTGTTGCTAGATTCATTGTTACGTTCTCTGTTTATCGTTCTTTGGTTTAGATTGACTTCTGATTTCTCTAATTTGTTGTTGCTGTTTTAACAAAAGTTGATAAAAATTCAAATAGTTTATCACAGTTCTAATCAGCACGATACCCGTATATTCGGCAAACAATATTGACAAGAAGTTATGCAGACACATTGTGTTTCTATTTTCGTGTATTTTATACATCAACAAATTATCCGCTTCTGCTTTACCGAAGGGTTACTCAATTAAATTCAGTGAACAGAATTGAAATGAAATTAGATAGAGCGGGGTGGGGGATTGATCTTCATTCTTGAATCGAGGATAGGGGGGATCGATCAATAATTAATTCTCCTTTTAGGGTTGAGAGAAGGGACGAATCTGAAGAAAGAAAGACATCATGGATCAAACTAAGAGAAGTATGTCCAACTAGATTTAAGATTTAGTAAATCAACTATGAATCCTATTCAATTGTAGGTCGAGCATGTGAGCATGAACTACAACGTCTAATGAAGTTAATCGAGAAGATTCCATCTCGTGATCACAAGGGAACACTCGCATCGGAGGAATCGATTATTGTCTTTGAGGTTACCGTACCTGAGGGGAGGGAGGGATACGGTAGTTAGTTGGCAGCCACACAAACGGGTGATTCCCCACATTCGGTCGATGGAGTGGGTGACATGACGAACCATGGCATACGAGAGGATTCAGAGATGGACGGACGGGCCTGAATCAGGGGATGAAGGGTACGGTAGGGAGGGGGTATTGATATACCTGAGGCTCGAAGACGAGTAGTCCATCGATCGTGTGACGACATGCTGCAGAGAGAGCCAACTGTGGAGGATACGAGTAGAGACGACGTCTGAAGGATACGGTAGTTAGAAGGGTATTGATTGAGAGAGATACGGTACTTCTGAGCGTTGACAATCTCCGCATTGGGCATTGAATCCTTGAAAGGCATACGATCAGTCACGATCACATACGCAATCACTCCCATAGACCTGAGGAGAGGGATACGGTAGGCGAGATCGATTAGATTACGGTAGTACTCACCATACATCCGCCTTGTAGGGATTGTACGGCTGTCCGGAGAGAATCTCGGGCGCAGAATACGATTTGGAACCACAGTAGGTCACAGAGAGATCGTTTCCCATCTGGAATATCGATTTGTCCAGTGGGTTACGGTAATTCATTGGTTCTCACTCGTCGCGCGAATCCAAAGTCGGCTATCTTGACAGTGGTTGGAGAGAAGATGATAATGTTCTCTAGTTTGAGATCACGATGGACAAGATTCAGCTGAGAGGGAAGGAATACGGTAAGGGATACGATAGGATGAGGGGTATACGGTAGACAGGAGCTACGGTACCTTATGCATATACGATATTCCGGATATGATCTGACGCATCCAAAGAGAAGCCGTCGCCTCGTGAACTGGTCCATTCTTCTGTACATGAGCGAGCTGAAAGATAAGAGATTGATCTTTGATCTTTGATCTATCTCACCATATCTCCACCCGGTCCATATTCCATGAATAAGAATACTCGTCCTCCAATCTCGTCTCGATAGAGAAGTTTGATGAGATGGGAGTGACGGAGTCTAAGAGGGATCAATCCTCTCCCTTCCCTCTCCCCTTCTCCCCTTCCACTCACTTCTCCCAACATTCGATCTCCCTCGGAAGGAATTTCGTGCGGAATTCATTCGTCACTCGAGTAGTGTTGATTATTTTGATCGCGATCTGATTGTGAGAAACGAGATTACTGTATGCTACATCGATCGGTTTCTCAACATCTATATTATCCCCTCAACCACCATATCCCTCCATTGATCTACCGGATCCCCCATCTTCTCACCGTGGTTCCGTCCTTGAGTCCCGCAGTCATCACTTTCGAATATCTTCCACTTCCGATTCTTTCCGTCTTATCCAATAGAACTCCTCTCTGGGCGAATCGAGCACGCAGAATCTGCTTGTCCGATAACTGCGCGTCCTGAACGGAAGATACGGTAGAGGGAGAGCAATCGATAACTGATCGAGGAAAGTACAGTATACCCTGGATGGCGTAGTGCCTGTGGAAGTGGTAGAGGGAGGCAGATTCTCCTGTCCGGACGACTCAGTCGTTGGTCCTTGAGAAGGAATAAATGGTCTTTGATCTTTCATAAAATGACTGACTAGTGTAGAGAGGGAGTGAAGAGGGACGACCAGCAGAGGTGGAACGAGATACGAGCGGTTGAAGATTATGGGGATGATGAGAAGGAAGAACACTCGATGGATACGGTAGCTAGAATAGAATCAGTTTGTGATAGTCATTCTCTCAATACTCACATTATGGGATCTGAGTGGTTGCATGGGAACGGGAGCATGTTGATAATGTCCATTGGGAGAAGGTTGATATGGTGAAGAGAGAGGAGGACGAGGAATTGATGACTGCTGAGGAAGAAGAGAGTAGACAAGATATTGTAGATGGAGATACGATACTTGGACTGGCATCAGATTCGTATGAGGATAGTATTGTGAAGTGAGAGATGGAGGAACTGACGGATCACGAGTACGATCACCTGTGAGATTACGGTACGAGTACGGTAAGAGAGAGAGAGATACGGTACCTGGCCTTCCACTCGTCCCTCCTCCTCCTCTTCCATCCACTAGATATTCACTACGATCTCCAAGTGAGGGAGTATTAACACGGAAGGAACAATCATCAGATGTCGTCTGAGAGAGAAGAGTACGGTATATTATGGTAGGATCGAGTATGGTATTCTATTGGGAAGGGATAGAATATACTCACGTGGTCTCCTGTAGGATGATGCTGATGGCTCTTGTTGTGCTTTCCTAGAGTTCCAGTCGGATACAGCGGAATCGGCGGACTACTGTAATAAGTCACTTCACGATCGATCGATTGGATCTTACAGTATACCTGTACGATGCATTGAGGTTGTTGTGGGTGTGATTGCCCAACGGTCGCAGCGGGAAGTAGTACTGTAATAGGATATCGATCGATTGAGTGCCGTAGTCTACAGTATACCTGATTGGGAGTAGTCGCAACGGGTCTCGACGGGAATTGATTGTTGTGTGTAATGGAAGATCCCTTCGTATAGGGGATTCGATGGTCCGCATAGTGAGATTGAGAAGAAGGCTGCTCTGCATACTGTGATGATGGAGCTGAATTATCGATTGATTAATTATGAGAGACGGACGGAGGATTACGGTATGGATAGGATCGATTAGACGTATCGATTTGGTCTGAAGATTGCATCGAGAGAAGCAAAGACGATACTGGAAAGGGACGATGAATGGAAGGAGAAGAGAGAGAGACAGAGAATGTACCGCAAGGAAGAGAGACGAGTGGATGAAATGAGTGGGTTGAAGAGAGGAGAGGGGAATGGAGGGATGGAGATGGACAATAGAATGGAATTGAGAGGGAGAGAGTAAGGGGAAAGAAGAGAGTCAAGGAAGATAACGGCGACTGAAGAGGAAATCAATCGATAATCGAAGATCAAAGGAGGGGAAAGAGATGACAAAGAGAGGGACGATAACGACGATAAACACGTGGTGGGGAAGGGCGATCTTTGAATACGTCATCTAATCATCGAGTCTCTCCCTTCGATGAATATGCGAGATAGATGCAAATTAGGGATGAGATTGAGTCAGAACTCACTTTGACTATAAGAAAGAAGAGGCATCTTTTGGGGGCTCTGTTAGATTCTCTAGAATCATGCATGACGATTTCGAGTCATTCCCGCTAATTGGTTTATAGATAATGATTATGATAATTCAGGATGAAGTGGAGCCGAGTTACGATATGGAAGCACTCTGCATGTCTGCATTAGCATTGAATGGAGGAATGAAGGAAGGTGAGCACATTGATCTTTGACCATCCATTCTATTCATTCTATTATATTGACCATTCTATTATATTCTATCTATGACTGATCTTTGATCTCTCATCTCTCAGATTCATCTCTAATCGAGAAGGTAATCTGTGTGCTGTCGACTCTTTGTGTGGAAGGGGAGGAATTAGTGGATGAAGCAGCACATCGAATTCTCCCTCCTCTGCTATTGTATGGAGAAGAGGAACACACTGAAGGTCAGCGGGGTTGATATTCGATTAGTGACAACAGTATTCTGACTAGGGTACTTCACATCTAAAATCTATCTGATTACGATGTTGTATCTGTTGCGCAGACTCTGAACTTTAGAAGAGTAAAGATTATGGTATAGATGAATATGTATTGTAGGTGACGACGATTCCCCTTCTCCTTCTTCCTCCACTCTTTCCGAATGTGCCTCACTCAAGACAATATCGGCATTTCTCCCCTTCCTTCTGGAGGTATGATATCCATTCCGTGCCAGTCTCCTCATCTCTCCCCTCTTTCGGTCTCTCTCTTCCTCGGTCGTGTCTCCTCTGTCACTCGGTCACTCCTCATGCAGATTCACGCATTCCACTCACTCGGGTAAGCAATTCCACTTTATCCTGGATTTATTGATCGTTTACAACCATTCGCCCTCCATTATCTGATTCAGTCCCTCTGATCTTCTCTCTGCGAGTGACCGCCCACTCAATCGATGCTGGAGGATACTGGGAGATCTTCTATCCGTTCTCATTCAGGTCAGTCTCATCTTTTGATCTCTCTTATTGATCTTTGGTCTTCTTCAGACAGATGAGGTCATCAGCTCGAGGCCCATGCTGAAGCAACAGTGGAATTCCTATGCTAAGTGAGTTTACCGATTAGATTTAAGAGAAATGTGATGCGTAGTTCTCAAGAGTTTTATGAATGAAAATGCCTTCCTTTATTTTTTATAGATTGAGGAATTTGTAGATCAATGGAGACGGCCCGTCACAATCCTTCTCAATTCAACACAACTGAACCCGCTCTTCGTCCATTTATCGTTGCCATGCAGACTATCGAAGCACAGATTATTGCAGCCCAATCATTCAGAGTAAGATCTTCTTTTTTTTTGGATAATAGCTAGTGTTGCGAAAACGGACGGACAATACGGACACAATTTCCGGACACACTCATTTTCCACCAATCCGGACATGTGTAGCGGTCCGGACGGACGGCCGTCGTCCGCAATTGTCCGTAATTGAAAAAGTAAAATCATTTTTGACTGATCATTTTGACGATTGAGTGAATAAAGGCGCGGTTATTTTCACAACTTGCATATTAAAATCGAGAGTTCAAATGATGCGTTCGTGATTTTTTTGACTTTTTCTCATTCATTCCGGACAATTCCGGACAAAGCGGCGTCCGTCCGGACACGAACAATGACGAACATTCTCCCTCTCATTCTTCATTTCGCGTGTCCGTATGCCGGACACGTCCGTTTTCGCAACACTAATAATAGCCTTTGTTTCGAGATCTTGACTAGAGTGTCGAAGATAAACGACTATTCACTACATTTCTCAACGACTATTCATTTATACCGGGCGATGACTATCCGACTAGATTAGTGTTGCGAAAACGGACGTGTCCGGCATACGGACACGCGAAATGAAGAATGAGAGGGAGAATGTTCGTCATTGTTCGTGTCCGGACGGACGCCGCTTTGTCCGGAATTGTCCGGAATGAATGAGAAAAAGTCAAAAAAATCACGAACGCATCATTTGAACTCTCGATTTTAATATGCAAGTTGTGAAAATAACCGCGCCTTTATTCACTCAATCGTCAAAATGATCAGTCAAAAATGATTTTACTTTTTCAATTACGGACAATTGCTGACGACGGCCGTCCGTCCGGACCGCTACACATGTCCGGATTGGTGGAAAATGAGTGTGTCCGGAAATTTTGTCCGTATTTGTCCGTATTGTCCGTCCGTTTTCGCAACACTAGACTAGATAGTCAGAATGATCTTTAAACGAATAGTCGTTTAGCCATCGACTATTCTCTCATTCTCATTCGTCTCGATTCTGTTGAGCTGAGAGTTTAAAGAGGGGAATTTAATTGAGTTTCAATGGAAATGTCGCCCTCATTCTGACTCATTCGCTCTTCTCACCAGTTATTCGCTAGATGAATAGTCGACTAGTCAGAATGAGAGGGATATGATAGTCACTGGCTAAGCGAATAGTCATTTACGAATCATTCTGACTATTCGATAGTCGACAAACTGTTGTCTTCGACACTCTAATCTTGACTATTTCCCTCATGAAATCTTTTGAGAAAATCTTCTCATTGTCAGAATTGCTACGAACAATCATTCGGGGCGATCGATGACGATAAGGAATTCGCCGCGAGAATGAAGGGAGTGATCATGGAAGCATTCGAATTGTGGGAGAGAGCCGCTGGTAGGTGGCATCCGGAAATCGTTTATTAGCATGTACCACAAAAATTACGTTCCTGTCGTGAAAAAGTTGCCGTTGGATGTGTTTTGCACACTGTGAACTAGAGATGTGTAGTTGGGAGGATAGGAAAGAGTTGAACGAATCAATAAGTGAATGTTCTTTTTCTTCAGCAGTTGACGTTCCTGATAAACGTCGTCTCACCGCACTCGTCGCTCTCACTACATTCCATCAATTGCATTTCGGAGGAAAGGACAAGAAAATGGTCAAGACTGTCTGGGGAAGTCACAAGAAGGTAAGGGTTACCTAGATTAAGATGTTTCTATCGAATAAACTACAGATCGTCGTTTATCATCTCGTGGGTGATCTCCTCTGGTCTCCGTGTTCATTCCTCCTTCGAGAGCTGCCTCTCACGAGTGAAATAGCGGATAAGAAGACGATTACTATGGTCAATAATGCGCTGTGAGTCAAGGGAAAGTCTGATGATCTTGAATGACTAATCGTTACTCAGGTCAACCCTCTACGAGCAACAATCGGAGGCCCTTCTAGAGGAGGCATTTGCTTTTGTGGGACAATCGAAGGTGAGTGAGAGACACGGTAGAAGGATAAATGGATAAGTGCAGGAATGGGTAGCCGCATTCCGTTTGGATACGTGGGATAATCGATCGAGAGATGCTGCAGAGTGTCTGAGGATGGCTGATGTTATACTCAAGGTGAGACTAAGTTGGATATGTTTTTGGACAATTCTATACTTTACGTGCTAGTAAGTGTTAGTGTTTTCCCCGATCATTCGATCGCTCGCTGTCTCATTTCTGACTATCCAAAAGTTAGCGCTGCAGTCGGGCACTACATTAAAAAAGTGAATTGTGTATTGAAATGTGATGTGAATAGAGTGCATCCATGAATGGTTTATCGCCCCGATTCATCTCATCGTCTGTCTCGGGAGAAGTCTCTTCTTCTTCTCTTATAATCCGACGATATCTTCAATATCCTTCCTACACAGAATAAGTAGTCCTTTAATGGCCGCTCCGTCCTTCTTCACACATTTTCCATCGACGAATCCCTCTGCCACTTCCGTATCCATCTCGAGACTGCCTGAATGAGAGGGGAGAGATGGAGGGAAGGGGGGGGGGGGGAGACTGACCCAATACTTCCTTTCCCTCGTGATTGATGATACATGGTGCAACGTGTCCGACTTGCACTGCAGTTGTGATATCCTTGTCACCCAGACTATTCCACTACAAAAGGGAGAAGGAAGTTAGAGAAAGATGTAGATTAGGGATGCCAGAATGAAAATTTGTCTCTTCATTCCTTGTCATCGGTCGCTGCCCTGACCAATGATAGAGTACGAGGAATGAAGAAACAGATTCTTCTGCCTGTCAGCCCTAATGCACATGTTTGACTGACCTGTTCGAAGTTCATCCATACGTATTCGAATCCGACGGAAAGGGAGGAACTCTGGACGAGCACTTGAATACCCGCCAATTGACGACCAGTGTATTCCTCCAAGGGACAATCATGAAGGGAGAAAGACAAGAGACAGTGCTCACCTTTCCCTTATGTACGAATATAGCCTTGAGTGCATTGTCCTCTATCCATCCTCTTCCCATCAATGGTTTACCATGGAGATACCATAGTACGACCATCTGTTGACTCTCTCCCTTCACACTTCCACCTCCCTTCGTTTTCGCCCTGAGAGAGAGAGGGAGTGACTCCGGAAGGGAAGGAGGATACGGTAGTCACCTCGATAGTGCAATCTGTTTCTTCTCCGTCAGAATATCTCCGTACGTCACATCCTCCCACTCATCGCAATTCATCAGTTTTCGTTGCTGCAATCGATCGATAGATACCGTACTCGTTGACTACGGTACTCACATGACTCAATCGACGGGCATAGCACGTGACGCAAGTGCAATTGCCCTGAGGAGGAGTCTTCACCTGATCAGGGAAGGAGTACGGTAGAGAGGGTCCTAAGGGGGAAGAAGATACCTGTGCATTCTTCCAAGCTTCGCACACTTGAGTCATCGGAGAGAGTGAACCACTCGTAAGGAGATGAAGGATAGGGAATGGATGGAGACGACGAAGATGAGGGATGAAGAGAGAGGAGAGGGAAGAAGATATACTAATCAAGTTAGAATGGAAAGTGTACAATGGAATGAAGATAATTAGCGGTATTGAGCTGGTTGATCTTTGATCTTCTCAAGTGTACTACTTTGAGGGTGCTCGTCTGGCGGATACTCAGTCTCGATTACTCAAGACTCTTCTCAATTGCACTGTGAGAGGAGAGGAAATTGTGATGAGAAGAAGCACGATGGGAAGAGTTCTCACTGTTGTACAGAGTATAAAGGTACCTTTTGTTTATCCAATCTTTTTCGATGCAACACGACGAATTTCAGTTGATCTCCAAGACGTTCTCTGATTTCTGGCCTGTAGTAGTGGAGGTATCACAGCAAGCATGTCAACAGTGGAGGTACGAGTGATCTTTGATCTTTAGTGTTTATCTTAATTATTTTCAGATGTCACATCATCTCAGCGATTGATCATGGTCGATTAGTATTGAGGGATGAGGGAGAGAAGGGAATCCATTCAGTGGAAGCACTCAATGTTGCAGCTACTGTCTTGCTGTCCAGTGGTCAGTGTTTATTCACTGCGTTGTAGGGTTGCAGATTCGGTTTCGAAAAAACCGCAACTCTCCAATCCCCCTTCCCTCTCTTCCAATCAAAACCGCGCGAGAGAGACGATATGCAAAGAGGGTGCGGAGGCTCCGCACCGTCGTTGTTTTTCAGAGGAAATGAGGGGTGAATAACGTGCGGAGTCTCCGCACCCTCTTTGCATATCGCCTCTCTCGCGCGGTTTTGATTGAAAGAGAGGGAAGGGAGGGGAGAAAGTGAGGTATAAATCGAAACCGACTTCGATCCGGCATCCCTACTGCGTTGTTATTAGGGGTAGATGGAGCTAAATACGTTCTTCTTCAGCCTCTCGTGCTCGGTTGGTAGTCGCCGCTGTTGCTCTCGATATCGCCAATCACAAGGCTCGTTCCCCATTCGTTTTTCGAAGTTAAAATTTTAAAAAAATGCTCAACGGTAAAATAGAAAAGATACATTACTAAGGAATATTTAGAAGCTCCGTTCTCTTGCCGAATGGCCTCAACTAAACTCCCTTCTGGCCAGACTCGAGACGCTATCGAGACCGAGAAGACTCATCGCGAGGTAAAACGGCAAAAAGAATCGGGCTGAGCCGGGGATTGAACCCGGGACCTCTCGCACCCTAAGCGAGAATCATACCACTAGACCACTCAGCCATGTTTCAAAGGGAGGCAAGATCGGTTGAAATAGGATGAAGCTGAGCAAATCCTGTTTTGGCAGTGAGAGATCAGATCTATCCCAAGTGAAACTTTCGCTGACTCTCACCCATGGGTAGACAGTTAGAGATTTATCTCTCTCTTTTACTAATTCAAAACATTTCAGAACATTGTTTTCACTTTTTAAACTTTTTTTCAGAGTATGTGACTGTTCGTTCCTTTACTTCCATCGGCACCTCTTTCGTCTTTACTTCGGAACTCTTCTACAAGAGAGACCACCTATAGAGGAGATTACGGTATCATTTTGTTGATCGATTAGTAACTGAATTAAATTGATTACAGCTCACATTCCTGGCTATCACTGATTGTGCTGTTCTGGCTAAAAGAGCGACAGAAAGAAGAGAAGAGAAAAGGAAAGATGAAGAGAAGAAAGATGGAATATTGAGATCATTCCAAAGGGAAATTTGGACTGCACTGAGAGAAGAATTTATGAGTGGATTATGTGGAGAGATCGAGAATGATCTGAGAGTACTCAGTCATAAACATCTCAAGGTATTCGAAGAGGAAAGAAGGAGGAAATATATTGATCTTTAATCTCTCAGGTGGATGAGAGGGACAAAACTCCTGCAGAGAAGCATGCATTCTTCACGAGATTACTCAAGTCAACGATGACACTGAGGATATTGGATAGAAGTGTTTCTGTCAGGGGTTAGTTACAATGAAAATTGTGCTCAGAACAGCTCTTATAGAAAGTTGAATTGAATAGAGATTTTAAGAAAAAGTTGTGAATATTTTCGATGCTATTCCTTTAGATTTCGTGGAAGAGTATCTCGAGAGGACATTCTACAATCTGACCTCTGTCTCACTACACGATGCACACACATACACTAAGATGGCCATGATGGCTCATTTCAGGCATCTTTTCCACTTCATTTTCCTTTTTTCACGGTCAAGAGTACTACATGTAGCCATACCTGTGCCAATTATTGCTGCCTATATGAACGGGTAGGCGCAAATATTTAGAGCCGACCTATTCCTCTCAAAAAACCGTCATATTTTTGCACTAAACGCTCAAAAAAATCAAAATTTTCTTACTGGGAGCTTTTCTTACTGGGCCGACCTTTTTCAATTATCAGAACTTTTTTACGGGTAGCCGCGTACTTAAGTACATGAAGTACGCAGGTGTGCATGTAGCGATTGGCATAAATTGCGAATGAAACCCTCTTTCAGATACGGTTTGAATCCCCTTGATGGTCGTCTTCCTCATTCGATTGTCAATCAGGGATTGGATGTAGTCAATGTGATGAAGGCATTGAACACTTTCACTGCCACTTACAACTACGATCTATACCATAATGTGAGTTTATTCTTCCGTTGCTGATGAGATATGAGAAGCACAAGTAGCCTTGACGCAATGAAGAAGCCTTTCCAGTTATTCGTGGAAAAACGTTCATCCTCTCGCACTCTTCATATTCTCTCATGGGAACACATCTCGAACTCACTGAGAATGCATGGAATGGGAGTGGTTAACACTTCTGTCAATTTGGCATATCAATTATTGAGGTTAATTAGGCTCCTGCTCTTTGCTGTAATTTTCCTAATAAAGTTTAAATATAAATAATTGCCATTGAGAATGTTGATTATAGGAAGAAATTATCGATCGTGAACGAGTTCCTTGACGATGAGCACGTGAAGGCAATGTTGAGTGGAGAGACGAAATACTTTGAAGAGAATAGAAAACAATTGAAGAAAATGGTAACTAAGAAGGAAGGAAGATGTTGAAGAGAAACCATCGAATTACAGTATCCAGTGAAGAGAGCTGAACGATTGAAGAATGCAATGTGTGAATTGGGAAGAGTTGGAGGAGAAGAGGGAGAGACTTACTTTGATCGATTCAGAGTTACCATCACTCAGGTACCGTAATACACATGTTTATCGATTGTCCTCCGTATACTTTGTCGAAGCCATCAATTCTACAGTATCCTTATCTGGTTGTGTGCCAGGAATGCGATTCGAAAGGTCACGAGTTCGACCCCGCCCGCCCTCAGATCCACCCAAAACCAAGGGGGTTAAGAAATGTTGGGAGTGGTGAAAGCCACAGCAAATAAATCCCCTACCACGTGCACACAACACGGGCGGTAAAGCCTCGCAACCAGCCACTGGTCGTCCCGGGATAGGCTCAAGTTGCTAATCGGCGTTGGGGTGGCTAGCCCGCCCTTAGCGAGGATAATGCCAAAATAACCTTATCTTCCAGTTGGGAAACGCTCTCGGATTCGTTCGATCGATGAAAGCAGCCGCTGATCTCGTTGTGAGTGATGCACTCGTGTACGATAGAGAAGATGAAACGACAGAAAGGTGAGTACGGTAGAGTACTGTAGGTCATTGAGGAGATCGATATTCCAGTGAAAGAGCAGAGAAAGATGATGGAACGGAGATGATAAGGAAACTACTCAAGGAGAATAGAGATCAAGATGCGAGGAATCGACAGTACATTGAGGTTAGTACGGGAGGAAGAGAAAGGGGATGATCGAGAACTAATTGGACTGATTTGCAGATTGGACTTGTGAGAAAGTGGATTCCGAATTGTGTGTTTTAGATTCGGCTGCATTTGGTCTTTCATCACAGATGAATTTTATTTGGAAATCAACGAGGAAGAACTCGTTGAGAATATTCGATAGTCAATCGTTTGATTCTTCCGTCTAAGAGATTTATTTCTGCTCTTGAGTCGCATCCAAAGTTGTCACGAGCTGAAGAGACATTGATGATGATTCCATCCATTCCATCTCATGATAACCAACCTTGGCGATCTTGTTATTGTTCCTTCTAACGGAAGCTCTCGAATCGCTTTCTCTCGATTTGGGAGGAAGAAGATCTTCACTGGCAGTTACTCTCTGCATTTTGAGAGGAGAAAGAGGTTGAGCGATCAGTCGTTCCATCTCAGCAGTCTAAAGAGGAAGAGAGGGGGATAGGTCTCTCTAATTGATCCCTCACCTTCTCATTCAAATCAGGAATCTTGGCCACTCTTGCGGATGGAGTATCAGCAGTGGGAATATCCTTCGTTGCAGTACGCTGCTTGCTAGGGGGCTTCCCATCCTTCTGAAGAGGGAATCGACTTCTCTCTTCCTTCCCTCCCTTTGATCTTACCGCATCATCCCAATCACTCTCGATATCAGCCATAGTAGGATAATCTTCGTTCCTCCTCCACACTCCTTGAGCGATCTTTTTCTGAATGAAATGAATAAAGAAGGACAAGATATAAGGGGATGAACCTCCTTCTCATTGAGTTCAAACTTCTTCGGTTTGAGATTATCTGCCTTTCCGCTCTCTTTCTTACTCGTCATCGTCGCCTTTGCTGATGGCTGAATGGATCCCGTCTCTTTCTCTTCGAGGAGGGGTGGGGACGACTCACTGCACTCTCCTCCCTCTCTGGTTGACTCTTCTCCGATCTCTGACTTCGACTTCTCTTCCCATCATCGATCTAAGAGAGAAAGAGAATGAGATGGAGAGAGATGATATCACTGACAACTTCAGCTTCGATCGATCCGCTCTCCCTCTTACTCTGTCTCGATTTATCATGTGAATACGCAGTGGCCAGATCGAGAGTCGGTTCGATCATCGTCTTCTCTGCCTGAAGGGAAGAGATGGATGAGAGAGAGGGAGAGGGGAGGGAGAGGGGGGGGGGAGGGATGGGGGCATCTCACATATTCCTTCTTCGTTCTTTCAATGGCCGTCGCTTCACTAATCTGTTCACTCGAGATTTGCTTGGCTGTACTGCACGGTTGCATGTGAACAAGATTGTTTTTGTTGATCTGAAGGAGGAGATGTCATCATCAGAGGGGAGGGAAGGGGATGGAGTACCTGTGGTTTACTGGATTCAGTGCTCGATGGTCCTCCACTTTCATTGTTCCTCTTGAGAAGAGCCTTCCTCTCTTCCTCCTTCTTCTTCGATCGACGAACACAGAATATACAGAGAATGAGAAGGACTGAAGAGGCGAAGAGAGAGGAGAGTGAAGAGGGAAGGGAGGAGACGAACCAATGAGAATGAGGACACCGAGAACGATGAGTAATAACTGCCAGATATGAAATCCCGTTGCAGCCTTCACGGAGTCTTGTCCTGATGAGAAGAGGATACGGTAGATATCGATTAGGATTCCACTAACGGGCGCAAGCAACTGTTCGATCTTTTTCCTCAATCATTTCGTTTGGACCATGTCCTCCCTTTTCATAATAGTTATAGTATCCCTTCAACTTGTCGCATTGCACGCTTTTTGGTTCGATTGTTTTGTCTCCAACGATTATTCTTAAAGAAAAGAATAAATTGAGATTTGATTGTGAGACAGATTGTATCTGACCCTAGATCGAATCCGGGCGGACACTTCACTAGATGATCTTTTGAATCCACCTGAAATTGAATTCATTGAGGGGGAGGGGGGGGTGAACTAGTCGCATACCGCAGGACATCCTTCTTTTTTCTCCTCATCAGCACATTTTAAAGTGAGTGGTTTGTTGTCGTCGCACTCAACTGAAATAGAAGAAATCATGATTTGAGAGCAGGTTAACAGTGCTGATTACTCGTATCGAAGCAAGTTGCCGTTTTGAATGTTTTGTCGTTGAATTTCCATATGGCTCTGCAAGTGAAGAGTCTTTCTCTTTATAGGGAAAAGTCCCCACTTATTCTCATTTTTCTCATCGAGAACACATTCGAATGTTCCGATTGTTGTTTTATTTCCATCCACAGCAACGATCGATTTGTCTTCGAATAAGGTCGAGCACTGAAATGGACAGATGCGACTTGATTGAGTACCGTAATCTCCACCTTGAGTGTATTGCAACCGTCCTCGGTCTTGAATTCGGGTTTCTTGCAATTGGGACCCCCTTCACAGGGCAATTTGGGGTCCTCGCACATTTTGCAGACTGAATGTTCAAAATAATCGCATTTGTCGTAGTACAGATGGTCATTTCACTCACTCTTTTGTCTACACACAACTTTCAATTCTTCCGGTACAACAATCTTCTTTTTTCCTTTACTAATGTGGTACTTCCATTCGCAAGTTTGTGTTTTATCGCAATCTTTGTTTAGTAGTTCGCAATCCATCTTATTCCCCTCTTGAACTTTCCCCTCCGAATCAACGAATCTGATGAAGGATACTATAGGTCGAGAGGATCAATAGCTTTTATTTACGCCAGCTTATAATTTGTTGCACATGAACCCGTTTTGTAAGTGGCGTTGATCTGAAGTGAGATGGACGATTACGGTAGATGGAAGATCACGAACTGGCTGAATAGAGTATTCATGATCCTTGAGACCATCGTGATCCATTTGAATCGAGTTGGGATTGCATTTATCTGAATGTGAATTTATCCTTAATTGCTGATTGAGGAAAATTGTTCTCACATTTAGATTCTTCGAAATATTTCGCCATTTTGCTGATTAAACCACTGTCAATCGTTAATTTTTCTCCATTGTAATCAACAAACATTGCTTTGCCTTCAGGAAACACCTGATATATCCCTCTTATCATTCCATTCTCTCCGATATCCTCGATTGAACTCACTTTGTCTCCATTTGTGTTCTCAACCGAAAATTCGCATAATTTTTCTTCACCTGTTTTTTCTTGCGAGATCAATTCTGAATTGATAACATAATCAGTGATCAATCAGAATCCTTCTTACTCATTTTCATGTACGTTTGACTACTGAACACAATCTTCTCGTTGTTCCAGTTGCATCCAAAATTTAATCTTGTTTCTTCTTGTTCTATTTTGATTTCATTCGCATTTTTGGTAATGAAACGGATCAAGTAATTACTTGTAGTATATTGTCTGAAAAGACGATTCTCCCACATTTAAATCGTAGTAGACTTCTTTAATCTACCTACTCACCTCATCATAACGTGTACTTTGCACACGTCTGGTTTGTAGTTGGTTGCCTCTTTGTCTGTTTCCTCCATTTCTTTCTTCTTGGGGGAACTTCCTATGCATTCATCTTTTACGATACACGTCTGTTAAAAGATTAGTATAGGAAAAAAATCATTCCATGTCCTCACGAATTCTTCTTCAGAGCATTGATCGTGGTTGAAATATGAAGAGAGTACAGTAGGAAAGAGTAACAATGCGATATAAAGTATTCGAGTCATCTGAAGGCGAGGTAATACTGTACTTCGATGCCCTATCAGGGTCGACCACGATACCTTGAAGCCAGGGTTGAGTAGAGAAAGGAGAGAGAGAGGAGAATACGACTGGGTTATTTCTCCTCGAATGACGAGAATGAAGGATGCATCGCTATTTATAGTGTTCGAGAATAATAAGCGTAGGCAAATGATTTCTGTAATCAATTTATGTTTTCGATGTAGGGTTACTGTAATTGATTTCATTTATATTTGATACTGCGATTGATTATCACTGTAGGGGAGACTGTAGGGTGTCCTTCCCACCGCCAGTATACAAAATGACTGATTGATGTTATCTTTTCTATCTATTGCACAGTTACTCTCGATAGTGCGAGTCTCACTTGATAGAAAATGAATAAAGACATTGTGGTATCGATTATCATTTTGTATTGCAGAAGCTAGTATCATTCTTCCGTGATTCCTTCTCTTCATCTTCTTCCTTCTCTCATCTTTCTTCAATGGCCATTCTCATTCCTGCACTCACTATCAACTATGTCGACCACATGCTCACTTGCAGGTATTATACATTTTCACATTGGAATTAGAGACAGAAACGTTGTGTTTTTATTTTCGAAATTGAAACTTGTTCGTTGTCAGAGAGCGTTCAAAACGTCGTGCACCACTCGCTCCAATTGGGGGAGGATCAAGTCAAGCTCCGAGTACGGTAGGAGGAGCTGAGAGCAAGGAATTGACTTATGTCGATGATGGATTCGTATTGGGTGAGAAAATGAAGACGTTGATACAGTGGAGATTCAATTAATGTTTAACTAACTCATGATATTGCAGGAATGACGTATCTTCTCACTGTAATCAACTGTTGGGAATCATTCGGTGCTCTCAATTGGTTCCGATCGGTACTTGAGAGAGTTGATCAAGAGAGAAGGTAGGTTGATCTTTGATCTTTGAATTGATCAAACGCATTTGATTGCAGAAGACTGGATGAATTAAGTAGAAATGCAGAGGGAGGAAAGACAAATAATCTGAAGATAAACCAGTTGGACAGTTATGAGAAGGTGGATAATTCTTGACAAAAGTTATCAATTTACTGGGAATGAGATTACGGTTGTTTGCTATAGGTTCAAACTAACGACCTTCGATTCAGGAGTTCAAACTTCTGTGGTGTTCATTCCAATCTGCGAGAATGTTCTTTGCTATTGATGAAGAAGAGAAAGAGAAGGAAATTGAAGATGATGAAGACAATTGAGAAGTGTAGTTATGTATTATGTATGTTATCTTCTAGTTTCTAATATTGTGTTTGTTGATTAGGTTGTGATACACTGCTTACATGTAATAGATGTTTCATAAGAGTATTTATAGGTCAAGATAAATATTATTTTAAATAGTTTTTTACTCAAATTCTTGAGATGATGAGATCAGAGAAGAAAAATTGCGAGTCAATAATATGTCTATATGTAGAGATGAATTATTATATGAGTAGATTTATGAAGCATAGTTTGTGGTCGTTGCTGCTGCACTGATGATTAGGCGATCGATTGATCTTTGTTTCCGGTTTTGCAATGCGCTCAATAAAAATATTGGTAATTTGATTAATCATTTGCATTTTCCTCTCTCCCCTCTTCCTCCCCTCCCTCCCCTCCTCCATTTACTCTCTTCCTATGCCATTCACAGAGGCGGTCGTCTGCTGTTGTCACGGAGCGAGGTCAGACTCCCCCTCTCCCCTCTCCCACCTTCATATATACCGTATACCGTACCCTGTTCAGTCTACAGTATCCTGGTTACTGTACTCTTTTCAGATGTGAACTCGCACAGAATGATGGATATGAAGTCGTGCCAGGAAGCATGTTTTGTCCTGATCAGAAGGTATATGGTAATTACGACAATCGATAACTGATCAATCGATTGACAGGTCTCACGCGGAAAAGAAAAGAGCAGAAAGGAAAAGATCAGAAGAGGTCGCGATCCGAAGGCAAGTAGAAGAGAAGACAAGAAGGATGCGAGCTATGAGAGGTACTGTAGAAGATACCGTAATCCTTGATTGGATTACTGTATCACTGAAGAATACGATTATTTCAGTGTCCTTTCGTACAGTGAACCTGTTGAGAAAAAGAAGGAACGAAAGAAGAGGAAATACACTATGAAGAATCAGAAGTGAGATGAAGAATGAATGAATTTGGATTAATCTTTTATCTTTGAAGTGATATTGGATGTGCAGAGGATCTCTATTTGGGTGCAATGGCAGCTTACAAAGCAGAAAGAGAAACAAGAAAGAGATCAACATTCAAATTGTACCACAAAGTACGGTAATCAATCAATTGATCTTTGATCTTTCATTCAGTTTCCTCGATCGAATACTCTTGATGGACTTGATTCGAATATTCATTTGATGATCTGTTATAAAACCTCTCGTGGAAACTACATGTTTGTATCCCTCTTCTCCTTTTTGATCTTTGATCTCTTTCAGTCATTTCCCCATTCTTGCTCGTTCTCGTTATGATGGAAAGACGCTGTACTATGTGAGATAATGATGATGTAATCACTTCATTTCTCTCTTTTTCAGGTCGAAATGAAAAATTCAGAGGAAGTTTCAATGCAATTCGATTCCATCGAGAAACTCGTAAGCTACTATCAGGTACCCGGTAGTCTTAATTCTCAATCAATAACTGACTTCGTTCAGGCCTATCCTCTGATCGAATTGAAGCCGAATGGTGAAACAGTGCTTGATCTATTTCCTATCTGAGAAGACTCCGCCCCTTTTTCATCCAAGCTCCGCCCCTTTTCGATTGTCGTTTCTCAGCTGTCGTCAAAGATAGAAACTGACTACGTTTTGTAATGTCTTTCGATCATCCGAAACGTATCAATAAACTATGGCGTAAACGATGAAAATTTGACATTTCACATTAAATCTGCTATTCTCTCTGATGGAAAGACGCTCCATTGGTCCGGAGAAGGAAGTGGTATTTATGAAAAAAAAATGTGGAAGAAAAGGGTTGATTCACGTAAACCTTGTGGTACTCATCTTGCTCAAAGTTTAAACAAAGATACCTATCCTCAAATTGTTCGCCTAACTGTATATAATGTATGTATTTCCGCATCTCGTTATGATAATTCTTCGCCAGAGTTGACTTCGTTCTTTCAGAAATGAAACGATTCTTCTCTAATGGAATTTATACTTTCGATTCATCGATAGGTCATTCCTCATTTACATGTTCGATATTCGATATTTCAGACAGTCATTCTGATGAATATCATCATGGGATTCATCTCTCTTATTTACATTATTTCGTTCCCTCAGGTATGAAAGTCAATTTCATACGAGTATTCCAAAGTTAAAATACTTCATAATTGGTGGACGTATGTCTACGAGAGTCTTTACACCATCCTCCATCTTCTTATTATTTTCGTCGTTGCCAAGAGAAACAAATTCATTCTAAATATTGGCTTCTGGATCACTGTTAGTAATTTTTTCAAAATCAATTTGATGAACTCTTATCAGATGATATTCTTCATTTTCTATTCGATTGAGTGCGCCATATTTCTTTACTTGGAATCAATGGAGAATTATTTCATTGTGTTGCTCCTTTAGTGGTTCCTCGGATACATTTATTTGTGTGTTATCAATGCGGCCAGAAGGGAATGTACTGAGGTCAATCATGTTGAGGGGCATCGAGATTGAAACATCGAGAGATTTTCCCATTGAAAAATTAAATTGTTGTTGTTTCAGTTGAAGGACGTATCTGCTGAGAACGAAATGGAGAAGAAGCCTCTTGTCTGAATTGTATTATTCGATTGAAAGATCTTTTTATTTCCTCGTTTATATTCAGTGGATAGTATGTATTCATTATGCCGACTGTCACAAAAATAATATTTCGTTAAAGTAATTGGACAAATTTCGATGTTTTTTTCTCAATTCTTTGTATGATGTTGTAACGTTAGATACGCTAAACGGGGTGGAGATGTGCTCATCAATCAATAGTGTAGAATATAGATAGGACTGGCATGTATTGATACGGAAAGAGACACGAAGAGGAGAGAGATGATAAGATAGGGTAGAATACTTATAGACGGTGGTGATTTTGGCATTATCCTCGCTAAGGGCGGGCTAGCCACCCCAACGCCGATTAGCAACTTGAGCTTATCCCGGGACGACCAGTGGCTGGTTGCGAGGCTTTACCGCCCGTGTTGTGTGCACGTGGTACGGGATTGATACCATTCGAGTCACACTCACTCTGTCTCTTCTAGTGGACACTCAATCATGAGGCCTTTCTTCTCCAATGGAATCTTCACTTTTGATGTTGCGGTATGCCCTAATATTTCCATATCTACTCATCATCATGACAATCACTATTTCAGACTGCAATCCTCGTGTATACCCTAATGAGCATTTCAACATTCGTCGTGACTCTTACTTTCCCTCAGGTTGTTTTTTATCTCATTCATCTCCCAACATCCGTCCTTTTTAGCATTGGGCTGTCTACTCTACTCAAACCCTTGTTATCATCTTCAAAATCATTGTAATCATTGGAATCTTCACGAGAAAGAAGTCCATTCTCAATATCTGCTTCTGGATTAATGTAAGATATTCTACTGCCTTTCATGATGAATACATTTCCATTCAGTTGGTCCAACTGATTCTCTTCACTCTCTCCTGTATATTTGCCATTCCTTATTTATACTACACAATGGATAATCAGATTGAACAAGCAGGATCCGTTTTTGGACCATCGCAGAAAGAAGGTCAGAATCACAATGAAATTATGAAATCAATACTTCGATTAGTCATGTGAATAATTACATTCTCGTATGAGATTATCTATACGTCTCTGTATTTAAGCTCTACCCACTTATCATTATCATTGCAGCGATAACGCTGCTCATCCTCTCTACAAAATGCTCCGTTATTCTCATTGTTTCTTCATGGGCATCATCATTCATTTACTTGTGTGCACTGAATAGTGTGAGAAAGGAATTCAGAGAGGTATCTATGCTACAGATGAAAAGAATCAATTGATTTGTTATTGCAGTTCAATCAAGTCGCCATTGCTGAGGATAGACAAGAGAAAGAACAAAGCGTATAATTGGATCAGTTAATATTCAAATTGACACGTCTTCTTCACACATTCAGTTGTAAATTCTTTCTGTTTCTTCAGATGTATTTTCAGTAAAGTTGTAAAATGTTCAGTGTAATTGAGAGGGAATGGATCATATATGAAATGTGTTTTAAGAATTATTCCAATTCAGATGCATCCAATAATCAGACGAAATTGTTGTTGATATGACCAAGTGAGAGTAGATCAAAGGAAGGTCAGATCAAAAGGGCGGAGGGAATGGATCGGCTAGGAGGGGAGAAAGGGAAGGAGGAGGGATGGGAAGAGGGGACAGTCTTCCTCCGTTCATTTCGCCTCTACTCTTCACCGTTTTCTCTTCTTGTTCAATTCATTTGTTTCCTTATTCTCACTTCATCTATCTAGACAGTTTCTTTCATTATCTTCTATCTCAATTCGTTCGCTTCTCGTCATTAACTCATTGTTGAATTCATTCATCTTTTCTTTCGCTCTTTCCCATCTTCTTCCGTCTTGTTCCTTTCAAATCTCCTTCATTTAAGTCAAACTCAGAGATGAAATCTCTCTTCTCATCTGGATTTCTCACTTTAAATGGTTCATCTCTCACTATGGTCTTCTCTATCACTTCCATTCTCGCTCAAATCCTCATTGTGGCTGTATCTCCCAAGGTATGATCCCACATATTTTTCTTGTGTTTGTTCCAGTTTCAAAATGATTGATTGTGAGTCCGATTCTTAAGACTGAGAAGGAATAGTAGATAATCCATTAATTCAGGTGTTTATGTTCCTCATTCCCTGCTCTCTTATCAATATTCTCATCATTTTCGCTGTTGTGAGAAGAAAGAAAATCATTCTCTCCATCTCTTTCTGGATCAATGTAAGTCCTTTTATGTGCTGTATTCATAGTCAGCTATTCCAGTATTCGATTGATCTCATTTATTCCTTCCACTCTCTGTGGTTGAATTCTTTCATTGCAGTCGATTCTCTTTGCTGTCCAAACCCTTTTCTTCATTATTCTCATTGGAGCTCTCTTCAATTTACCCGTCGATGAAATCACTGAAGTATTGAAGAAAAAAGTGCAGATTGAAGATGGAGGTGAGTGAATCGAAAGTAATCACAATTGTTATTTCAATGCACATTTTCAATTGTTTATTTTAATCTTAAAATGTGTTTCGTTTATTGCAGTGATTGCTGCTGTTATTCTCGATTCAATTCAGTCTGCCTTCGTATGGATCATGGTCATATGGACTTACTCCTACTGTTATCTCTGTGCTTTGAAGGCGGCCAGAAAGGAGTGCGGAGAGGTACGGTAGACTAGACTACGGTATCGATTGATTTCATGAGTGACCTCTCTCCTTTTCAGGTGTATCAAGTGTATGTTGCGAAGCAATTGGAGCAATCAGTATGAGTAATGGGAGATTGGACAACCTCATCTCTTCTTTCTTTCTCTCTTCGAATATTCATCCAATAACTCACTCATTGATCTCTTATTGTTATGAATTTTACTACCTCAGAATGTTTCATTTATTCATAAGCCTTTTACATAATATGTTTATCCGAAGTTTTGTGCGAGAGCCGATAAATACTCTTTGCGTCTTCATTTGTAAACGTCATTCACAACGTTTTTTTATCGCTATGTTTGAATGGGAGAAACTCGTCTTGGAAGACTAATTGATGTGATCAAATTTTCGTTGAAGAAAGGAAGAGAGTGGAGAATACAGATAAAGGGGATACGAAACGATCAGTAATAGGTTGAATGCATCTCATCAATCGATAACCTACACGACATGTTCAGTATTTTTTCTTCAGTATTTTTGGGCCATATTCTTTCTGCTGTTGCTCCTCACATTTTGGATGGAAGTGAGAAATGAGTGACACTGTAAACATGTTTCACCATCTCTTCCTTCTTTCTCTTCTTTCTCTTACGGTAGTTGTCCTTCTTCTCTGTCTCGAAGAAAGGATCAGTCATGTAAACACAGAAGAGATCTTTCTCTTCTTACAGATTGATTATCCTTTGTTTCTAAGTTCTAACTTGCCTTCTTCTATTTTCATAACTATCCTCTCACGATCTTATGTTGGTTGGCCAAGAATTATGTAAATCGTGTCAATTACATACAAAGATATCAAGGCATGAGACTCTTCTTCAATAGAGGAATCCTCACTTTAGATGGACCGGTAGGAGAAACTGAAAGACTTATTGGGTAAAATCTTGTTTCCATTTAGACGATGACTCTCGTTCTAGCTCTCATCCTCATTTTCGCCAATTTCATCGCTCTTTCGTTTCCCCAGGTGATTGAAAAAATAATTGAAGACAATTTGTAAAGATTCGTCGAAAACTCAAAATGACAGGATTGCCCTTTACTTAATCGAAACCGTTGATCCTTGGTACATTCACATTCTCAATATTTCTTGATTTGATCACTATTTACGCCATCGTCCAAAGGAACACAACAATTATCAGTTTATGCTTCTGGTTCAGTGTTAGTCATTTACCTCAACTTGAATTTCACCAATTTATCAATTGTTGAGGCGTTCTCATTCATTCTTGACACAATATCGTGCCTCATTATCATTCCGTACTACTATTATTCCATCGATAGAGCCACTGAGATCTTCCGCTAGTTTGGATTACTTGGAGGAGATGGTATCATTATCGACCTACAATCATTTCATAACATTTATTGTATTGCAGAGCACGCAAGTTACTTGTATGTGATGCAGGGCCTCCTTATTCTTCTTATTCTTTCGTGGGCATTCGGATACATCTGTGTGCTCTAAATGATATCAGAAAGAGAAGAGAGGTAAAAAAAACAAGGATTGAGTTTTCTGCGCAATACAATAAAGGACTTCCCTCTTTTCTTCTGCATTCAATTGTGACTCTTCTTTCATATCATTACACAGTCATGTGATGACATGACCCAATTGGTCTGAATAAACGTCTTGTCATGGAAGAACTTCTTTCCATATATCTACTAGGGTTGCAGATTCGGTTTCGAAAAAACCGCAACTCTCCAATCCCCCTTCCCTCTCTTCCAATCAAAACCGCGCGAGAGAGACGATATGCAAAGAGGGTGCGGAGACTCCGCACCGTCGTTGTTTCGCAGAGGAAATGAGGGGTGGATAATGTGCGGAGTCTCCGCACCCTCTTTGCATATCGCCTCTCTCGCGCGGTTTTGATTGAAAGAGAGGGAAGGGAGGGGAGAAAGTGAGGGATAAATCGAAACCGACTTCGATCCGGCAACCCTAATATCTACATCCTCGTCCTTTTCTCAACTGTTTCTTCAAATTTTATCGCATGATATCTACTCTCAATAAACTCAGATCCACTACCGTAACGAGTCGTTTTTGTATCCACCATTCATTAAATGAAAAGGAGGGAAGGGGCACTGTAAACATGTTTCTCGTTCTTCTTCCCTCCCATTCATCTCACAGCATTCTTCTCCGACAGAGAAGGGGGAGATCTTTACATATGTACTTGCGCACTTTGCATGAATCAAACTACAAGGCCTGGGCGTAGGGAGCGGCCGCTCTCCCCGCTCATTTTGAATTTTTGCAGTCCGATTACGATGTGGCGGGAAAATTCAAAAGTTAATCCCCTTGTTCACCCTTTTCTGGAGAGAACAAGGGGGGTCAGAATGCTGTGATCTGTCTCCTTGCAATTGCTCGCATCTTTTCGCTTCTACAATTTTTAGACGCTTCTGTGTCCGCAAGCAGGTTGACCCATACTCTATTTCTTCCTCATTCATGCTCTCCATAAGAGATGTGATTACATAACAGTGAAAGCACAACTCATGATAGGGTACTGTACATAGATGGACTGTATACGTAGAAGGGGAGGGGTGGGTGGCAAGAGTGGTTGGTAGATTTATTTTTTAAATGTAATATCCACGCATATCCATTCAGTTCACACGACATGAAGCCATTCTTCATCGATGGATTCTTCACTTTCGATGGAACAGTTTGTTGCTAATTTTAATTAACGATTTCATATTTTTATTTGAGACAACGACGCTAGTACTCACTCTCTCAAATCTCATCTACTTTATCATTGGAGTCCTCAGGCATTCCCTCAGGCACGGTTGAATTATAACGATTGAAGAAAACGGCATTTGATTATCTATCTTTCAGACTTGGTATGTTTATGTACTGTCTACCGGATGGATCACTGTCGATATTATCACTATGATCGCCATTGTAGATAAAGAAGAACAAACCGATTCTTAGTGCTTCTTTCTGGATCAATGCGAGGCACTTCTCATCTTCATTTAATATCTCTTCTTTTTTTTCTAGACGACCAATTTCATTCGTTATTCCGTAGTGTGCATCACAACTGTTCCTCATCACTACTTCAAAATGGCTGAATATGCCGAAACCCTCAAAGAAGCCGGAGCCGCCAGCAAAGATGGTCAGTGGAAAAAATTAGAAATAATACCTCAGACTCTATTTTGATTAAAATGACATTCTCGAAAATCGAGAGATAGGCTATTCAATTGTCATAAAATTCCACAATTATCAATCGTGTAGAGCATGATGAATATCTCTATTCGATGGAATATTATCTCATTTTAACCGTCTCCTGGTGGATACTATTATACATCTATCTATCGTGAGATTATTTCCCATTCCACACGTAGTTGACCTTTGACGAACTGAGTGGAGGGAGGAGGGAGGAAGAGGCCGGGAGGAGGCTAATGATCTACGTGCTCTCCTCTCCCCTGCCTCTTCACTTCCTCTCTCACAGACAATCAATGGTTCGCTAACCAGCACATCTCATTTGCTGAGCATTTCAAACGCACGATAAGCGCACTCAATTCTGTCATAAAGTGTTGCAATGAGGTAAGACCCGAGGTAAGACCACTTGAAAATGTTGAACAAAATTACAGATTTCTGTAGAAAACGAGCAACAAAATGAAGAGATCATTCCAATGTGATGGCATTCATCAGTCAGATTATCTATGCGTAACCCACATTATTTGTGTTATTCGCTACTGTAATCATTGTTTATTGTTTTCTTTGCAGTGATCTAATAGAGAACGTGTATACAGAATTTCTATATTTTATCGATGATTTCTGACAAACATGGGAAATAAGCAATACTTTTCTTTCAAATTTATTGTTTGGCAATAAACAAAATAAACAAAAAGTTAACAAAAAAAAAAAAAAAGTTTCGTGTTACTTTTGCAATCAAAAAACAAAAAAATAAACAAAAAGTTTGTATTACATATATTCAATGTTTATATGAGTGCTAAATAGCAACTCATTAGAAATCGAACTGTAATCTCTCCAATAGCAACAGTAAATTGAAATTATTATTTAAATTCGCGCGCTGTTGAGATCTGAGGGTATACTGTAGCAGCCAAAAATCGACAAATTTATGTAATTCGTTTCTTTTGTTTGTTTGCTTATTGTTGGGTATTGTTTGTTGCTCCATGATTATTTTTTTCTGAAAAAGTGCGTGTTAACAGTTGCCGAATCGTCCTTGTGCATTATTCTCCCAGCTTTTAATGATATCCGTTGCGATATAACATGGTTATTCTCGTTATTAACGCGTTGTAACATTGTTGCATGCTCAAATCATATCGTTGTGGCAGGATTATTACTATAGATATTAGTTTCGTGTTACTTTTGCAATCAATATTGGTCATATATTTTACATTTCAGCGATTCCTCGCTTCTACGACACGTAGACATGTCCTTCTTCTCCAAAGGAATCTTTACTCTTGATGGATCGGTGAGTCATGTTGACCGTGCCTGTATCACGGTAGATTATTATATTAATCAATCCAATCTATTCAGACTGTGGCTCTGGTGTTTACCCTTACGTATATCTTCTCCTTCTTTCTGAGAATGTTGTACCCGAAGGGAATTTCATTTTCATTAATATTTTTTAAGACTGTTTTCTATGATTTCTTTCTTTTCCGGAGTCATACGAACTGGTTTACTACATTGGGTGTTTGCTCGTCAATATCATCACTTTTCTCGCCATCGTCAAAAGAGAAAAATCCATTCTCAATATATGTTTCTTTGTTCAAGTAGGTTTTTTTTGCTTCATATTTAACACGATATATTCGGTTACAGCTGTTGCACTGCTTTCTTTACACTATATACATCGTAATTGCCATCTCCGCATCTTTTATCCACCCAATCGATGATCTCTCTCATGAACTTATCAATCACAACGTGGAGATTGGATATGGTAAGGCGAAATCACTAAACCTTGATTCCACTTATTGTATTTATTTATCAAATTACCAGTCCCAAATTAGCCGAAGAGCGTCAATGTATGTTTATTTATCTTATCTGTTAAAATTTTTTGACCTGTTTAGGACTTCGTAAGTACATTCATGGGGTTAATGAGTGTTTCCTCACCTATCTCGTTGCTTCATGGTCCGGTTGGTTCATTTATCTGTGTGCACTGAATGCTGTCTGGATGGAATGCAATAAGGTCAGTGAAAATACAATTGAAATGTTGTGAAGCAGTCACGAATTGAAGCAGTCAGGCATTTAGTATTTTTAAATCCATCATATTGAAATATGCTAGATCGTAAATATGATCAATTCCAGTCGCAAAGGGCACCTATCAGGATTCCGAATCTATGAAACGGAGCCGTTTAAGCGATCAGGCTATCGACAGATTATTCGCTTATATTTGAGAATAGATTATCGCCAATTGGAGTGACTGTTATCTCATTTACACACAGTACTGTTGTTTTCACTTTTTTTATCACATTCCCAGATCAATTACATTGAAACTTTCTAACAGATTTATTAACTGTACGTGATACCTCTTCCTAGTTTCGTTCAGAGTAGCTTACTCTTGTGTTATGTTGTGTTTTTTCCCCATGTTTTTTGTAAAAGTTTCACTGATGGTGAGCTTTATAAGATTCAATGAAGATATTTCTTTACAATTTTGAGCCTTCGCTTTTGATTCCCCTTTTCTATTGGGGCCACATTATGTGGTATCACTTGAAAATATCTTGGCTTCATTTTTCCAAATGTATATTTCCTTATCACTTTTGGTGGATGTACTGGGGATAGTATAAAAGGCGGCCCGGCGGCCCGTGGGGGGGGGGTATAAAATGCGGCCCAGAAGCCCATTCCTATATTTTGAGTCAAATGCTTGATACAGAGTTGAATGCATGATATTTCACTAAATTTTTCGTCCCCTAATGGCCGGCTCTCATTGTGAGTCCCAGAAGAAATTTCCAAGGCTCTATTTCGAGTCCATCATGAGTCTACGGCTCTGAAGAAATGTCTACGGTCCTGTTACGAGTTCATCGTGATTTTACAGCCCAGGAAACATTTCTACGTTCAAACTTCACGACACTCGCTGTAGTCATTATTGACTCGTAGACGTTACTTTGAAAATTCTTCTGGGTCGTCGAGTCATGTAGCAGGGGCTCGTAGCAGGGGCGTAGAAATTTCTTCAGATCCGTAGAGTTATGGCTTATATCCAAATTATGATGATTATTAGCCTTAGCCTTAACCTAATAAGGCTAGACATCTGTTTAGACTAGTAAGGCTTAGCGCTTGCTCACGCTGTAACTCTGGCCCCGCGTTCTATAGAAGTGCCGTTGATGGGTCCCCATAGGGGTCAGGACATGATCCATCCACTTGGTTTGGTCAATTATCGATTTTATCGATTTTTGGGCCTCTAATCTTTCAATGATCATAACTCCCTTCATTTCTATCGCACAGCGAGCGGGTTTAGCGCCATACATTCATCTCAGAATTCTCTACAAACAGTTCAAAAAGGGACATATGAAAAAATTCAGTCTTCCACCTGAAAAATCGATAAAACCTATTTTTTGATCAAAAAAGTGTCTGTTTCTCGAAACTTAACCGGAAAGGCAGAAAGTTTTTTTTGCATTTTCGACATTTTTAGACCCGTTTTGAAGTTGTTGCGTCAATGATTTTCGATATCTCTGGCCGCGGGATGTCGTTTACGAGAGCTGGGACTTGTCGATAAATCGGTTTTTTTGGCCATAACTAGCTTCAAAATGATCGAATCCGGACTTTCAAAAAAGGAAAATGTAGCTTTCAACGAGACAAACAGAAAAGGTTTAATGCAAAAAAGTCGTAGGTCTATCGATTTTTTAATTATTTTGGAAAAACCGCTTTCCAGCACATTTTTGATTGTGTGACGGCGAGAAAACGCTCTTTGCTTTTTCTATGCTTCGGAATTTTTTTTCAAATACTTTTTTTGCATTAATTTCGTATGAATTCACGTTCCGTTCTTTTGGTCTCTCACTATCCCTTCCCCCTCACCTTCTCTTCTCGATATCAGTCGACGTGAGGAAAGGGGGGGGGGGAGGGGTGCGATAGGGTGACAGTTAGTGAGGGACCAATTTAATGAAATTTAATGAATACGGAATTAGTACTTAAAACATTTGAAAAAAATTCCGAAGCATAGAAACCGCAAATAGCGTTTTCCCGCCGTCACACAATCCAAAACTCTGCTGGAAAGCGGTTTTTCCAAAATAATTCAAAAATTCAAATTAGAACTAGCCAGCTACGCTCGCTTCGCTCGCTAGCTGGCTAGGTGTCGCCGGGTTGTGATAGTCTTCTGCGAGCGCTTCGCAACGCCGGGTTATGTGTTTAGTTTTATCCCAGTCATGTACCAACGCTTGCAAAAGGCTCGTGAGGCCTGAGCTACGTTTGGGCTAGTGGACTACATTGGAAGATAAAACATTCACAGTCGCGGACCGAGTTGGCATCGTCCCTCGCGAAAGGATCGTCGGGCCTCGGGCGATCCGAAAAAAAGATGGATTTCAGCTCGCCCTAGGCCCCACGAGCCTTCCGCCAGGGACTCGCAGGCTTCGTTCGCTACGCTCGCTCGCCAGATGACGCTGGGTTAAAAACGCGTTAAACACGTTTCCCTATTGCGAAATATTGAAACATTATCAGTAAACATCGATTGGCATCGACTCTGAGCTTACTGTACTCAAAAACGTGAGTACACACTTAAAAACGCATCAAAACACGTTTCCCTATTGCGAAATATCTAAACATTACCAGTTAACATCGATTCTGAACATTAGAATAAAATTCACGATCGATTCGGTTGAGTTTCAGCTGAAAATGGCTCGAAAAATAGGTTATTGCATCATCATTACGCAATATTACATAGTGATGACGAAATTGGTTATAGATTTTTTGAAAATTTTGATTACGGGTTGCTTGGTGCCAAGCACGAGCGATTTGGTTGAGTTTCCAGTGAATACGGTGGAAAAAACGGATTATGACGAAATGATGACGAAATCAATTATCGATTTTTTTTTCGAAAATTTTTTTCATGAGAAGTTGGTTGGTAAAAGTTTACGGAATTAGTACTTAAAACATTTGAAAAAAATTCCGAAGCATAGAAACCGCAAATAGCGTTTTCCCGCCGTCACACAATCCAAAACTCTGCTGGAAAGCGGTTTTTCCAAAATAATTCAAAAATTCAAATTAGAATTAGTCGATTTCCAAGGTCTTTTTCATAAACATACCCCGCATTCGTAGGCTTTTGACACATAACTTTTTCATGTATGTATCCCAACATTATTTATTTTTAGCTCTTCTAAAAACCTCGCTACCCCTCGCTACATTGCGGGGAAGGGAGCTTTTCCACACAGTCTTCAATAAAGCGCGCGCTCTAGTCTAGACGTGTTAGGAAGAGCAGGCGGAGGCAAGAGAAAGGGGCGGAGCTTCGCACCCCCTTCCCTTCCCGAAACAGAGCGGGGGGGGGGGGGGTTGCGGTCCGCTACCCTCTCCCTCCCTCGTAGCGGCCCGTTAGCCCCCGTTACCGTTTAGCCAACCCTAATAGAACCCCTGTATGATGACTGAGGCGGATACGACATCAAATCAAATCAAAGTTAGCGCAGTGCGATTTTCTCACTTTTTGTCGAGCTAGTGTTCTGAGGAAAACTGAGAAGGAAAGCGGTTTTTCCAAAATAATTCAAAAATCGATAGACCTACGACTTTTGCATTGAACCTTTTCTGTTTGTCTCGTTGAAAGCTAAATTTTCCTTTTTTGAAAGTCCGGATTCCATCATTTTGAAGCTAGTTATGGCCAAAAAAACCGATTTATCGACAAGTCCCAGCTCTGCTAGTAAACGACATCCCGCGGCCAGAGATATCGAAAATCATTGACGTAACAACTTCAAAACGGGTCTAAAAATGTCGAAAATGCAAAAAAACTTTTTGCCTTTCCGGTTAAGTTTCGAGAAACAGGCACTTTTTTGATCAAAAAATAGGTTTTATCGATTTTTTAGGTGGAAGACTGAATTTTTTCATATGTCCCTTTTTGAACTTTTTGTAGAGAATTCTGAGATGAATGTATGGCGCTAAACCCGCTCGCTGTGCGATAGAAATGAAGGGAGTTATGGTCATTGAAAGATTAGAGGCACAAAAATCGATAAAATCGATAATTGACCAAACCAAGTAGATGGACCTTGTCCTGACCCCTAAGGGCACCCACCAACCAACTTTCATGGAAATAGAATACAAAAAAAAATTTTCCTGGTGGAAAAAGTTGCTGATTGTGCTACACTCTTACAGGAAACGCGTGTTATAAAAGATATCATGGACGTTAAGCACGTTATCTGGCTTCTGGAGATTGCGAAGGCCGATTTATCATTTGGACTCTGAGCGATGCGACCAAACAAGGGGCCCTGTGGCGAAGACGCAGATTTACCACCCAACAAGGTTTGACGAACTTTCTATAGTGTTTGTTCATTCCGCTTTTAGGAAAACTGGGTGATGCAGATAGGAAGGATTCATCAGGGCCACGATGTCACATACATTGCTCCTGGCAGCCTAATAGTGCTAGGGTAGCCAGTGTCGGAAGAAACAACACTTGTACCCTAATAAAACTAGTTTCAAAACAAGCAAAATTGCAGGTGCGCACATTGAATCTCGAGATAAAAACTTCTATAGAAATTATGTGTTCACGAGGAAAGAGGCAGTTTCCAGGTTTGTCAAGCAGTTCTTTTCTATACCAATTAGAACATGCACTCGCAAATTGCTTTTTTAAAATTGCCGAAAGTGCTAGGCCCTTCTAAAATAATATAATATCAGTGGAAAGCCGTCGTGGATTCCTCCCTCCCCAAAGGCAAATTTTCTTGTCAAGATGTGCCCTGTGCTAATGGCTCTCGATGAGAATACCAAGGAAAATTACAGCGGGTAGGAATCTTTTCTTAATTCAAATTGGCAGAAGTACATTTAAGATTGCCTCATCGCGTACTCTGGTTGTCTCTCTGTCTGAGCTGCCGCCGCTGCCGATGGAAGTGGTGAAGAAGGAAGTAGTTGAAGAAGAAGAAGAAAAGGCGAAGGAAGCCTCCCCATCTCAAGATGGACCATCTCAGTAATATAGAAATCTTTGACGCATGGGGTGTTAATTTCCGTGTAAAAGTAGCCTCGCATTCTCGTTTATTCCCAATGCCTTGTGATTATCTTCATACTTTTGTACGAAAATTAACGCCCCATAACTAATCCTTCTCATTGTACACATTGTCTTACACTAACACCAGCTAGATAACATGTATTGATTTGCACTCGTTGCACACGTTCGTATCTTGTTCACGTAATGCTATTCAAGTTGTTTTGAATAAATACTTTCGCAAATGGAGAAGACATGACCAAGTGAAAGATTGGTCACAACGTCCCTCCATCCCTACATTGTAGTTTGAGAAAGAACCCGAGAAGTTCAAAAAGCGGCTCCAAAAGGCCCCTCTATCCCGTGATTGTAGTTTGATCGGGAAGGAAGAGTCGGGAAGAGGAGGAGGGAGGAAATGTCCTTTTGATCTACCCTTCCTCGGTCCACTTCAGTTATCGATCGTCTGGGGGAGGGGAGGGGCAGCTAGCCCCTTCCCATCTTCTGTTATTCTACTCATGATCGCTCACTCGTGCTGCCGCCCCTCTTTCCTCCGTTGCTAATTTATCGCGCCTTTTTCGCTGATTACTGAATAGTATAGGCTTCTAATATGCCCATCTGCGCTGAATTAACGCTCTGCGCACGGCTACTAGGTCAGACTGGTCTGCTTTCCTGCGATTAGCTATTGCGAAGCGTTGTTTTGATCGGAATTTCATTTTCGAAAATGCTCCGTGTGTGTCTGAATTTTGCTCTTTCTTTCGTCCTTTCTTTAGCTAATGCGATTCTTTGAGCGCCGAAAGCTCGACCACCGTTTGCCCTCGCTAATGCACGGGCGTCAGTGTGATAAGAAACTAAATAGGTTGCAATTAGCACCCGCGTGAAGCCCCATTTCACAAGGTCCTCTTGTCTTGTTTGGCCCTCATCCTCTTCCCATAGTCCTACTATCATCGTGTATTCACACCCCTACGCATAGGGTTGTGCCCGTAACAATTATCGCAGCAGTACTCGTTTCAGCAGCAGACTTTTTCCCGCGTACACATGATGACAATTGCTGAACAAATGTTTTCGAAGTCTTTCCTTCCGATTCACACGTACACTCCTTATCCCCTCCCTTCCTCTCTTCCTTCCTCCCTTCCTCCTTTCCTTCCTCCTTTCCTTCCTCCTTTCCTTCCTCCTTTCCTTCCTCCTTTCCTTCCTTCCTCCTTTCCTTCCTCCTTTCCTTCCTTCCTCCTTTCCTTCCTCCCTCCCTCCCTTTCTTTCTTTCTTCCTTTCTTTCTTCCTTTTCTTCCTTGAATTTGTTTCTCGTTTCGCGCAGAATATCACAATTATCGAATGTAGTTAAGCACTGTTCTCTTTCAGGTTAACGCCGATGTCGTCCCTTCTTCTCCCCTCCTCCCAATGCGACGAGGCCTCCACGATGGTCGCCACTCCATGGAGCTAAATATGGTGATGTTTTCGCTACCTGTTGTATTTCTTTTTGCGCTGGCGCCATGTAAGCGCCCTAGTGCATTTTTTCGTGGTTTTTTTTTATGTGAAGATCTAACTCGTAAGTAACCGGGTGGGTGGAATAGAATAGGGTCGGAAAGAGAAGAGTGTTTTCACGCGTAACGTTAATTTGTTTCAACGTCTTGAGTTCCTTGAAATTCGAAATCTCTTGTTTCCTTTTAATACTCTTCACCGGCCCTATTTTAAACCGCATAGGAAGGGGATACGTGACTAGCACGTGCGCCGTAGCCGGGTGCCGGCGTCAACACTTGGTGTCCCCTCTGTTACAGAGGTGTGTCTTGAGCACTTCTTTAGTTTAGGCGTCAGAGTCTAGTGGGATGTGTGTGTTATTTGAACTATTTTATATGGGATATGATACTCTGGCGTCTAAACTATTGAGGTTGCCGTGTCGCCATGAGGCAGTGTTTGGGCCCGGTACGGTTAGCGAAAGAAAAAAGGAGACCAAATGGCCCTATACATCAACAATGCCGGGATGTAGGGCCGAAGTCGAGAGGAGCACTCTCGGCTTCAACACACATGTATGCAATCCAAAGGCTGTCTTAAATGTGGCTGCGCCTCGCCCAGCTCGCCTCACTAGTCGAGTGACAGCCGATTGTCGCCAGAGTTGAAATTGAATCGTATTTGGTATGCAACTATTTCACGTCTTCCATGCTTTGAAAATATTTCGAGTACCTATTCAACTCTGGCAAGCATGTCTGGATCTCCATGAGAGTAGGAGAGAGAGATATGAGATCGTGTCGATCCATGACACTGCCGATCCATGGGCTCCTTGATGGAAGATCGAGCGTAGCATAAGCAATATACACGCATCCCTCTGGGGCCACTGTGCGTTGCCTCGTGAAGCCATCATAGTGTGCTCACGGTGTGTGCCACTCATTAAATGAGTGACCCCCAACTGGGGGGAGATGTCATGGGGAGCGGAGAAGAACGGGTTGAAGAGAGATTAAATCGAATTTGGGATGAGGCTAAGGAACATACAGCTCAGCAAACAAGCAGAAAAGCTCGGGCAGGCGTTCCTCTCCCTGTCCGGGTAGCCGATAGGCTTGGCTCCTGGTACCGAACTAGTTTGGGTACTCTTCGGGCTTGTTATGCTGGACTCGTGAGTTTGCACGAGATAAAGCGCGCACTCTCGCCGAAAGCGAGTGCCCTAACGGGCAGGTGCTGCAGCGGCTGTATGGGGGAGAAGGGATGGGGGGGGGAGTGAGATGGGGCTGTGAGAGATATGAAGAAATTGGAAGAAGTGTGATGTCTAGGGGGGTCGCTTAGGGCGATAGTGATCAACTCCTCGCGTTGCGAGGGGCGGATAGTCACGCACTGTCGCAGGTGCAGGGATCGTCTTGTCGGTAGGAGTGAGGCCACAAGCCAAACAACGGGTGCCCACCATGTGGGAGACCTGTGACCAAATCACCCTCTTCGCTGGTCGCGGTGGATGGTCCCGACACGTCCGAGATTGCTATCGCCGCGTTTACAGTTAAATCTCTCGCGGGCGATTCAGTTTGTCTGGGGAGTGGGGTATTATAGTAACTGTTACGGTGGGATAGAATTGGCAAAGTGCAATGGTGTCGTTGAAGGGAAGAGTTTCTGGCAATATTCATGTGGTTCATGTTTGGAATTTTGGCAGTGTGAGAGGGGTGAAAAGTGAAATATGAAGTTTCATAGTGAGGATTTGATTATAAATGGCCAATTATCCGACGGGCGAGATATTTGTATGGGAGATGCTAATTTGACCCATTGAGGAGAGGCGAGGCTGCGTCGACGTTCGAGTGCAAGGGTCGACTCCGCCGTTCGAGTAACCGGTCCCGACGGGAAGCAGAGGAGCAGGTTACGGTAGCCGAGGTACTGTAAGGGCGAATAGATGACTAATCAAGTGATACATTACAGACGTCTCTCATCGTGCTGTCTCTAAGGAAGAGAGGTATTGTGGATACGATCGATTTATTGATTGATTACTCTTCCATTTGCAGTCATCCCTCGACGCGACTTCCTCCTCCTCCTCCTTCCGTTCTTCTGATGAGGTCATACGGCAGCTGAGGAGATCTCCATTTGTAAGGAAGAGAGGTATTGTGGATACGATCGATTTATTGATTGATTACTCTTCCATTCTCAGTCTTCTCCTAATTTGATGCGACTCCTCCTCTTCTCTTCTTCCTTCCGTTCTTCCGATGAGGTCATACGGCAGCTGAGGAGATCTCCATTTGTAAGGATGAGAGGTATTGTGGATACGATCGATTTATTGATTGATTACTCTTCCATTCTCAGTCTTCTCCTAATTTGATGCGACTCCTCCTCTTCTCTTCTTCCTTCCGTTCTTCCGATGAGGTCATACGGCAGCTGAGGAGATCTCCATTTGTAAGGATGAGAGGTATTGTGGATACGATCGATTTATTGATTGATTACTCTTCCATTCTCAGTCTTCTCCTAATTTGATGCGACTCCTCCTCTTCTCTTCTTCCTTCCGTTCTTCCGATGAGGTCATACGGCAGCTGAGGAGATCTCCCTTTGTAAGGATGAGAGGTATTGTGGATACGATCGATTTATTGATTGATTACTCTTCCATTCTCAGTCTTCTCATGATTTGATGCGACTCCTCCTCTCCTCTTCTCTTCTTCCTTCCGTTCTTCCGATGAGGTCATACGGCAGCTGAGGAGATCTCCATTTGTAAGGATGAGAGGTATTGTGGATACGATCGATTTATTGATTGATTACTCTTCCATTCTCAGTCTTCTCCTAATTTGATGCGACTCCTCCTCTTCTCTTCTTCCTTCCGTTCTTCCGATGAGGTCATACGGCAGCTGAGGAGATCTCCATTTGTAAGGATGAGAGGTATTGTGGATACGATCGATTTATTGATTGATTACTCTTCCATTCTCAGTCTTTTCCTAATTTGATGCGACTCCTCCTCTTCTCTTCTTCCTTCCGTTCTTCCGATGAGGTCATACGGCAGCTGAGGAGATCTCCCTTTGTAAGGATGAGAGGTATTGTGGATACGATCGATTTATTGATTGATTACTCTTCCATTCTCAGTCTTCTCATGATTTGATGCGACTCCTCCTCTTCTCTTCTTCCTTCCGTTCTTCCGATGAGGTCATACGGCAGCTGAGGAGATCTCCATTTGTAAGGATGAGAGGTATTGTGGATACGATCGATTTATTGATTGATTACTCTTCCATTCTCAGTCTTTTCCTAATTTGATGCGACTCCTCCTCTTCTCTTCTTCCTTCCGTTCTTCCGATGAGGTCATACGACAGCTGAGGAGATCTCCTTTTGTAAGGATGAGAGGTATTGTGGATACGATCCATTTATTGATTGATTACTCTTCCATTCTCAGTCTTCTCATGATTTGATGCGACTCCTCCTCTTCTCTTCTTCCTTCCGTTCTTCCGATGAGGTCATACGGCAGCTGAGGAGATCTCCATTTGTAAGGATGAGAGGTATTGTGGATACGATCGATTTATTGATTGATTACTCTTCCATTCTCAGTCTTCTCCTAATTTGATGCGACTCCTCCTCTTCTCTTCTTCCTTCCGTTCTTCCGATGAGGTCATACGGCAGCTGAGGAGATCTCCATTTGTAAGGATGAGAGGTATTGTGGATACGATCGATTTATTGATTGATTACTCTTCCATTCTCAGTCTTTTCCTAATTTGATGCGACTCCTCCTCTTCTCTTCTTCCTTCCGTTCTTCCGATGAGGTCATACGGCAGCTGAGGAGATCTCCCTTTGTAAGGATGAGAGGTATTGTGGATACGATCGATTTATTGATTGATTACTCTTCCATTCTCAGTCTTCTCATGATTTGATGCGACTCCTCCTCTTCTCTTCTTCCTTCCGTTTTTCCGATGAGGTCATACGGCAGCTGAGGAGATCTCCATTTGTAAGGATGAGAGGTATTGTGGATACGATCGATTTATTGATTGATTACTCTTCCATTCTCAGTCTTTTCCTAATTTGATGCGACTCCTCCTCTTCTCTTCTTCTTCTTTCTCCATTCGTCCGTCTCTCTCTCTCTTCCCTCGTTCTCTTCGATGAGGCCGTATGGTAGCAGAAGAAGGGTCGGCTCAATTGGGATGATAGGTACGGTATCGATTATTGATTTATCGATCGATTGCCTCCGCTGTCTAAAAATATCACTAAAGTACACTTTCTTAGAAGTGCGCATGGCTTCAGTAAATTTATTTTTTAGAATAGCCCTTGCCCCCTTTTTTAGGCTTGTGATTTCTAATCGTCAAAGAGACTGCTTTAGGCGTGTTACGGTATTTAGTTTTGCTGTTAACTCTTTTTAGAATATTTATCCCGCTGCCGTATGTTTCTTAACCAGTCAAGGTTTAGGTTGCTTTGGGTGTATTATTAGTTCTAAAATTGTATCGTCGGTTATTAAACACTGCTCTAGGATTGATGTAGTTCTTCTTTCGGTTTCTTTTTTTCCCGAATTGTTTCCCCCACGGTCATTGTGTATCGTACTTGATTTGCTTTGTGAGTTAGTTGTTAGTTATTTGTATTATTTGAGGTAGTTGTAGGCTCGTATTCGGTCCGTTTTTTCTTTTTGGAATCGGCTCCTCTCGGTCATGTCTTTAGCAATCTATACAATAAGGAGGCCGTAACATAGCTTAGGATTTAAACGATACTCTAAACGTGGCAGGTTTAGCTCTCTCTCCCCTAGCTCTTCCCTATAATAGGTCGAGCGAGAGAGCATGCGGAATGAAGAGAGTGCGTCTGATCTCAGGGGCAAAGAGCGTATGGGGGGGGGGGCTAAGCCTGCCTCGTTTAGAGTATCGTTTAACCAACCCTAAAAGGGACCCTCTTCCTTTCACACACTCTGTTGTCAATCTCTAGCCTCTCTCTCTCGTAGCGAGACATTACGGGCTCGCTACGCTCTCTCACTCGTAGTGAACTCGTAATATTGATATGGTTTAGCCAACCCTAATTGTAATCTCGAATTGTTTCAGAGATGGTCTTCCGTCTCCCTCCCCTTCTCTCTCCTCCCTTGTTCCAATGAGGACACAACTGAAATGGGAGGAGGACATTCTCAGCCCAAACAGGTAAGAGTGGATGAAAATGAAGAGGCATATTTGGAAATATATTTATAATACGGTGATTCTGTGTTTAAAAAAAGCCTTCCTCGATTCTAGTAGTTTCAAGTATTCTAAGCTTTTCAAATATGTTGTTTTATTCAATATTCGTTTCATTTCCTGTGATAGAAAGTGTGATATTTAAGGATCTCGATTTGATACCTGTCTTTAAAAATTTCATTCGCCTGCTTAGTGTAGTTGTGAAATCATTTTTGAGCATCTATATCTTGATACTGAATTTACGTTTGCTCCTTTAGTTTTGATCTCCAGTGTGTGTTGGCGAATCACGATTTGCACTAAATTTATGTTTCGTGATCAATGTCTGTATTGAAGATCAGTAGGTGTCATCTAAAAATTCAGATCACAAATTCAGATCGGTAATTGTAACGGTTGAATTTTGAAATACGATATTTTATTGATTCGTAACCTCGAATGGTTTCAGGGATAACTTTCTTCCTCCGCCCTCCCTTCCTTCACTCTCTCTCCCATTCCTCCGATGAGGAGATAACTGAAGAGGAGAGGACGCCCAAACAGGTAAGAATGGCGATTCAGAAGATTGATTGGAAAAAGATTGATTATAAAGTGATTCTGCGTCTGTAAAGGAAATCCTTCTCCGAATCTAATAGATTCAATTATCCTAAGTATTCAATAGTAATATGTTATTTAACGTTCGTTTTGTTTCGTGTAAGAAGTTGTAATTTTGAGTTTCTCTATTTCGTGCCCGTTGAATCTGTGTTTTCCGAGGATCTTTATATTTTAAATTCAGTGGTTACCATCTTTAAAAATCATTCAACTGAAAATCATTCAATTTGTCTAGTCGAATTTATTTTGAGCAGCACTAGTATGATTCCCACTGAATTGTTGTTTCCTGAGCAACATTTGTATTGCAATTCAATAGGGACCATCTCAAATTCAGATCACATGGCAATTGCAATTTGAATTTTGATCGAAGATATCATAACCTCGAATGGTTTCAGGGATGACCTTCTTCCTCCGCCCTCCCTTCCTTCCCTCTCTCTCCCATTCCTCCGATGAGGAGATAACTGAAGAGGAGAGGACGCCCAAACAGGTAAGAATGGCGATTCAGAAGATTGATTGGAAAAAGATTGATTATAAAGTGATTCTGCGTCTGTAAAGGAAATCCTTCTCCGAATCTAATAGATTCAATTATCCTAAGTATTCAATAGTAATATGTTATTTAACGTTCGTTTTGTTTCGTGTGAAATAAGTTGTAATTTTTGAGTTTCTCTATTTGGTTCCCACTAAATTTGTGTTTCCCGAGAATCTTTATATTTTAAATTCAGTGGGTATCATCTTTAAAAATCATTCGACTGATTTGTCTAGTGGAAGTTATTTTGATTAGCACTAGTATATGCATATCACTGAATTGTTGTTTCCTGAGCAACGTTGCATTTCAATTCAATAGGGACCATCTCAAATTCAGATCACATGGCAATTGTAACTTGAATTATTCTCGAAGGTTACTGCTCAATTGAGTTAACATTAAGATATTTTATTGTTTGTTGTCGCTATCGTAACTTCGAATGGTTTCAGAGATGGTCTTCTGTCGGCCTCTCCTTCATTCTCCTTCCTTCCTCCAATGAGGAGATGACTGAAGACGATAGGAGATCGCCCTCGGTCCAAGCAGGTAAGAGTGAAAATAAAGAAGCTTTTTTTGGAAACACATTGATAATTCAGTGATTCTGCGTATTAAAATTCCCAATTCCCAATTAAGTTGTATTGTTCCATATTCGTTTCATTTCCTGCGATAGAAGGTGCGATTTTTAGGATCTATTTGGTACCTTCTGAATATTTTTTTATCTTCCCGAGCTCCGTTTGATTTCCTATTCAATGGCTATTAAGAAATTTGTTCACCTTAGTATTAGCGCTTTTGGTAATTTCTTTATCGTTTCTTTAGGAATGTGTATTGCGTTTTTTTTAGTGTTTCCGGTTGCTCTCTAAAAATGTTTTACTCGCGGTCTAGTGTTCCCTAACTAGTTTAAAAATTGAATTGTATGCTCTAAAACATTGCTATTGACGTGGTTCGTGTTTCGGAATGCTCTTTTTTGAATTGGATCTCCGCGGTCTTGTCTTTCGAAATTGATCTAAAATTTCTTCTGCTTCTCCACTTTTTCTTCACATTTTACTTCTGCAGAAGGGCGTATCGTTGTAGTTGGTCTTACCGTTAACTCTCTAATTATTGCAGACTGCATCATTAGAAGTACTTATTTAATTTGTTGATCCATGATCTTTGATCTATGTATTTTCAATTTCAGTCGGTGCCCTTCCTCTCTCTTCTCGCTTCACTGAAGAACGGAAGAAGCTTCCTTCCCTCGACTGCACTCGTAGGTGTGTGTTGAGGAAAGAAATGCATCACATGTGAACAGATAATTGAAAGAATAGCATTTTAAGCACCACATCATCAGCACTTTAATAAGATTAAATGATGTATTATAATATATCATCTGTCACTTTGTATTGTGGAAGTTTGTTGTTTATTGTAAGGAAGAACGGATACGACCTTTGCATGTAACAAATGCTATTGTGAGACGCTCGATAGCATTTATGCATTTTTTTAAATTTAATTTTTGTGCATGAATTTAATTGTATTGCAACCATCTCTATCTTGCAGACTGCGAGAGACGATGGAAAGGTGGTCGAATGGCCATGGAGCCGCCGAGAATATCGTCCGATTAGGCCACGCTGATCAGACTGATCAGGCGATGAAATCCTCGTTCGGTGGCTGAGAAGGTTGGTCATTCGCATTATTTTATGGGAATTTTAAAATGGGATGACCGGGGGAAATCTTGCCGAAATTTTTTGTGTAGAATCTGAGACACTACAGCTCGTTACTCTCGTTTACCTCTCGCTCTTTTTTTGATCATTTTCCCTGCGTTCTTGTATTTCCTAATCGCTCTAATAATATCACTAGGTTCTGAGACAATGATTTATAAGAGCTTATTGCGGTATTTAGTTTTTCCCTCCCCTTTTTAAATGTTTTCCCCGTGTTGTTGTGTTTCTCAGTGGATTCAATATTAGCACGGCCGGTTCTGACAATGTTTTAGAAGGGTATATTGCTGTAGTTGGTTTTACCCTTGGCTTTTTTTTATAAATACATCGATTTATTATTTTGCAGTTGGACTGTTCGTTTGCTCTTTTTTGAATTGGTTCCCCTTAATCTTGTGTCTCCAAATCAATCTAAAAATACCTATCATCCCGATCGACCTTGAAACCTGAAAATTGTGTTTCATCTTTTTTTCCTTCAGGTTCGCTGTCTTGCCTCTCTCATCTCGCCCCCTTCGATAAGTGCCTCTGGCCGCCAAACAGCAGCTCGCCCTTCCATCAACCGGATCCTTCTGTTCGTCGACAGATCAGGTTGGTTATTTTCTTCATTTCAGTTGCGATTTTCAATGGTGTGGCCGGAGGCTATCGCCAATTTTTAAAGTTCAAAAACGTTGCTTGGTGCTGATTGTGAGAAATATTTCTCATTACTTTATTTTAGTGGCGTAGTGGCGTTATTGTATTGTTAGTTTATCGTGATGAATAACTTTCGTCCTCATCAGTAATGAAATATCTTTCGAATACCAGGGAATAGTGGAAACCGATTCCAGCATTGAACCATGCGCCTCTTTTGATATCCCAGGGTATGGGCTTTATCTTTCTCATGATAATTCACGGAGTGGAAAATGATGCAATTCAGATTGAAAAAAACTAGAATTATAATGAGAAAGACCATTGAAAACTCCATACCCTGACATATCAATATGATCTCGATGAGGCGCTCTCGATGATCGGTTATCCCTATTCCCTGGTTTTCGAAAGTTATTTCATTACTTACGAGGCCGAAATATACTCATCACGATAATCGTTTGAATTCGCCATCATCACTTATGTACCCTCTGAAATTTTCGAAAATATTGCTCTGTTAATATTTGAGTTATGGAAAAATCTTGTTTTGCAGCACTGCTGTAGGGAAATAATTGGTGCGAAATGAAATAGGCCATGATCATCAGCACCCTCGAGAACCTCAGTGCACAATTTTTCGAAATTTTGGTGTCTCAACTTCAACACTTGGGACTGCTAAGTGTGACCAGAGTGCAAACAGCATAGATGACGATTGAAAAAAAGAAATCGCCATGACAGGAATCATTCAGCTTCCCCTTATTATAACTTCAATACTTATATTGTTGATATTACAACCACGCTCATATACTGTTGAAATTATGTTTTATGCCCTTTCAGGTTGGCTGTCCCGCCTCTTCCATCTCGCTCTCTTCGATGAGTGTCTCTGGCCGCCAAGCAGCTACTCGTCCTTCCATCAATTGGAGCCGTCCATTCGACGGCAGATTAGGTTGGTCTTTGGGATTATTTCAGTGCGTTTTTCAATAGGTAGGCCGGAGGCTATTGCCAATTTTTGAAATTGCGAATTAGTATTTTGGCCTTTGCTTCCCTTCTACTATTGAAATCATGTTTCATCTCCTATTCTTCAGGTCCGCTGTCTCGTCCCTCTGATCTTCCTCCCTCCGATGAGTACCTCTGGCCGCCAAGAATCCGCTCGTCCTTCCATTAATTGGACCCGTCTATTCGACGGCAGATTAGGTTGGTCTTTTCGACTATTTCAGTGGCGTTTTTCAATAGGGAGGCCGGAGGCTATCGCCAATTTTTAAATTGCTATATTCAAAAACTTCAAAAAAGCTTGCTGTTTTTTTGTCACGTGGTCCGTTCCCTTCGGCCATTTACTTTTAATTATGCACTAAAAAGGCAAGCAGGAACCAATACGGGACTGACCCTGTTTCAGTTTTAACTGTGAAACCGATTTGTCAATTTTTTTTAAAAAATAATAAGTTATTGCAGCTCTCCGTGCATTGTCCGGGCGTCAGCGGCTTTTTTCCGGCTTTTTTTCTTTGTCAAAGGTGAGCGCTTCGCTATTGCACTTTACTATTATTTTTGCGTTGATTTTCCATCGGGTGGCTAGAGGCTATCGCCAATTTTTAATTAGAATCGCTGTAAAATGCAGTGAAACGGTGAATCACGGTTCCATTCGCCGATTAGGCCAGATAACCAAATAATTTTCTTTCTTAATTTGAATTTGCATCATAAACGTAATTGATTCTGAAATAGCTGCAATAAGTAGCACATACGACGGAATGAATCATTATATCTTCAGGCTACTCGTCGTTCGTTGGGTCTCGAGATCCCCCCTGAAGAGGCGATTCAAGGGAAAGCTGGAATAATTTCACCTTTAACTCGTTTTTATCGTACTTTTTGCTTTTTTCTCATCGTATTTTACCCGCCCCGACACCACTGCAAAATATCACCAGTGGCTGCCGGGCGGATGTGTGCAGTGTGTGAGACGATCGATTGATGGGTTACTGTAGTGAGACGATCGATCGGTGGGTTACTGTAGTGAGACGATCGATCGATGGGTTATTGTAGTGGGATGATCGATTGATGGGTTACTGTAGTGAGATGATCGACTGATGGGTTGCTGAAGTGAGATGATCGATTGATGGGTTACTGAAGTGAGATGATCGATTGATGGGTTACTGAAGTGAGATGATCGATTGATGGGTTACTGTAGCTGTCACTAGAGCTACCGCACTGCCTTATAACCTGGTCGTGGTGTATCTACAGTTCTGTTGTGCAGTGTATTTCTGTTGTGCAGTGCAGTGTATATGTATTGTATTGTTGTGCAGTGTACGGTGTATTTTGGGGTACAATTTAGCCTTTCGCGGTTGTCGTACCGTAGTCCCATAGTCTACCTACCACATCCCCTCTCGTCTCGTTGTGTGTTCCTTGTTCTGCCCTTTACCCATGCGCCTACCGTAGTTGTGTGATTTCCTACCGTCACCGTGGTGTCCGCGTAGTGTGGCGGTGTTCGTTCACCGTGGTGCTTCTACCGTAACCCCTTCCCTTCCCGTTGTGTTCAGTTATGTCTTTCATAGTGCCTACCGTAGCCCCCCTTGTCCCATGGTGTGATTTCGATCCCACGTAGTGTACCTATCGTACCGAAAGTCCATGGTGTGGGTTCGGTTCTGCCTTTCGTGTTACCATCTACCACTACCCATCGTAGTCTTGCACCGTCGCTGGGCACTTCTCCCTCGTCTTTGGTGCGACTACCGTATTCTGTTATAAGTATTCTTTCCCTGCTAGTGGTGTCTCTTGTTTACAAACCCTCCTCGACTCCTTTTGACGCTTCGTGAATTGAAAATCGAAAGTCACAATCAGTCGAGGGGGAATTACAAGAACCCTTTCTTCTGACGATTCCTTTAACGAATAGTAAAAAAAAACGTGCGGGCATCGGGATCGGAGAAGGGAGTACCGAAGACTAACGTGGATGGATGGGGGAATTGAGGAGTTGTAAGCCAAGAAGCTAGTCTTTCTTCTCATCCACTGCATCAGTCATTCGTATTTAATCATCGATTGAGCTGAAGAGTGAACGGGAGGAAGGCAGACTAGATCGAGGTTGAATGTATGAAAAGGAGGGACGTAGATAGAATGGGACTGAAATGTAAGGACAAGAAGATGATGTTCAAGGAGATCATTGGGTCGGTTCTGCAGTTCACCCTGCGTAGCGGATTCCTTCTAGAGTTCGAAATACGGGTAGCCGTCTCTTCATTTCGCGCACTCTCTCGCCTCTCTGACCGGTGAGAGAGTGTGAGAAATGAAGAGACGACGACCCGTATTTCGAACTCTAATTCCTTCCCTTTCCGTGGTCGTCGAATATTATGTGAAGTAGTGCATAATCGTGGCAACTCATAACTAATGAAAAGAAACAGTATCAGGACGGATGGATGAATGGTAAAGTCAAAAGAATCGTAATGTCGTAATAGACTCAGCATTCGGCATACATTCGACAGCATTCATCATTCAGCGCGACAGCATCCGATATAGCTGTGTGCTACTTCACACCACGCTACTATACTAAAATGAATTTAGTTCTCTTAAATTTATAAATGAAATTTAATTATTCCCATCAACTGCAACCATTCGTACCATTCGTATTTAGGTTTCTCGTGACTATTTCGCTCCCTAAACGCTCACTTCGTTTCTCAATCTTTCTGACGATAAGAGATCAGGGCGAAATGAGAGACTGTTTGAAACGAACGATTCTTTTTAATCACATTCAAGCGGGTAGTCGGATAGTCACGAGAGACCAAATTAGCCTACCTCTCATTATCACTCATTCATCGACGTCTTCGAGTGAACGAAGGGGAGACAGAAAGGGAGGGGGAGGCTTGTGATTGGAGATAGGAGAGGGGAGGGGGGGGGGTGATCTAGCGGTGCACATGCGAGTAGAGGGTCCTCAATAGCACATACATATGTTCCCCCTCGGTTGGATCGACTCCACAATTGTAGCAGCGAAGTAAAATGCGAAAGTCGGGCAAAAATGCGAACAACGCGCGAGTGACCGGTCCTGGAGAGCTGATTGTGATCAAAAATATCGATCGCATGATCGTCGCAAGGATGGATAGCTCAAAAGAAGAGGAGAGTCGACTGACAAGAAGAATCTGAATAAATACATGGAAACCCGGAAAGCGCAGCTAACACGCTCGCTAAGGAACGACCCAAAAGGTTCATAAACGATTAACTATCAAACACGGAGAGGGAGGGGACGTCTCAACTGTTTCTTCAAATTTTATCGCATGATATCTACTCTCAATAAACTCAGATCCACTACCGTAACGAGTCGTTTTTGTATCCACCATTCATTAAATGAAAAGGAGGGAAGGGGCACTGTAAACATGTTTCTCGTTCTTCTTCCCTCCCATTCATCTCACAGCATTCTTCTCCGACAGAGAAGGGGGAGATCTTTACATATGTACTTGCGCACTTTGCATGAATCAAACTACAAGGCCTGGGCGTAGGGAGCGGCCGCTCTCCCCGCTCATTTTGAATTTTTGCAGTCCGATTACGATGTGGCGGGAAAATTCAAAAGTTAATCCCCTTGTTCACCCTTTTCTGGAGAGAACAAGGGGGGTCAGAATGCTGTGATCTGTCTCCTTGCAATTGCTCGCATCTTTTCGCTTCTACAATTTTTAGACGCTTCTGTGTCCGCAAGCAGGTTGACCCATACTCTATTTCTTCCTCATTCATGCTCTCCATAAGAGATGTGATTACATAACAGTGAAAGCACAACTCATGATAGGGTACTGTACATAGATGGACTGTATACGTAGAAGGGGAGGGGTGGGTGGCAAGAGTGGTTGGTAGATTTATTTTTTAAATGTAATATCCACGCATATCCATTCAGTTCACACGACATGAAGCCATTCTTCATCGATGGATTCTTCACTTTCGATGGAACAGTTTGTTGCTAATTTTAATTAACGATTTCATATTTTTATTTGAGACAACGACGCTAGTACTCACTCTCTCAAATCTCATCTACTTTATCATTGGAGTCCTCAGGCATTCCCTCAGGCACGGTTGAATTATAACGATTGAAGAAAACGGCATTTGATTATCTATCTTTCAGACTTGGTATGTTTATGTACTGTCTACCGGATGGATCACTGTCGATATTATCACTATGATCGCCATTGTAGATAAAGAAGAACAAACCGATTCTTAGTGCTTCTTTCTGGATCAATGCGAGGCACTTCTCATCTTCATTTAATATCTCTTCTTTTTTTTCTAGACGACCAATTTCATTCGTTATTCCGTAGTGTGCATCACAACTGTTCCTCATCACTACTTCAAAATGGCTGAATATGCCGAAACCCTCAAAGAAGCCGGAGCCGCCAGCAAAGATGGTCAGTGGAAAAAATTAGAAATAATACCTCAGACTCTATTTTGATTAAAATGACATTCTCGAAAATCGAGAGATAGGCTATTCAATTGTCATAAAATTCCACAATTATCAATCGTGTAGAGCATGATGAATATCTCTATTCGATGGAATATTATCTCATTTTAACCGTCTCCTGGTGGATACTATTATACATCTATCTATCGTGAGATTATTTCCCATTCCACACGTAGTTGACCTTTGACGAACTGAGTGGAGGGAGGAGGGAGGAAGAGGCCGGGAGGAGGCTAATGATCTACGTGCTCTCCTCTCCCCTGCCTCTTCACTTCCTCTCTCACAGACAATCAATGGTTCGCTAACCAGCACATCTCATTTGCTGAGCATTTCAAACGCACGATAAGCGCACTCAATTCTGTCATAAAGTGTTGCAATGAGGTAAGACCCGAGGTAAGACCACTTGAAAATGTTGAACAAAATTACAGATTTCTGTAGAAAACGAGCAACAAAATGAAGAGATCATTCCAATGTGATGGCATTCATCAGTCAGATTATCTATGCGTAACCCACATTATTTGTGTTATTCGCTACTGTAATCATTGTTTATTGTTTTCTTTGCAGTGATCTAATAGAGAACGTGTATACAGAATTTCTATATTTTATCGATGATTTCTGACAAACATGGGAAATAAGCAATACTTTTCTTTCAAATTTATTGTTTGGCAATAAACAAAATAAACAAAAAGTTAACAAAAAAAAAAAAAAAGTTTCGTGTTACTTTTGCAATCAAAAAACAAAAAAATAAACAAAAAGTTTGTATTACATATATTCAATGTTTATATGAGTGCTAAATAGCAACTCATTAGAAATCGAACTGTAATCTCTCCAATAGCAACAGTAAATTGAAATTATTATTTAAATTCGCGCGCTGTTGAGATCTGAGTGTAGAGGGAACCGCCTGTCCCTCCAATATTCTGTGAATATCTACATATTTCCCAATTATTGTTAAAAACAAATAATTAAATAATCAAATAATATTTATTTCATCAGTTCATGATTATTCCCCAATGTGATTACGGTAGTGATTCAAATTACCGCATTTTTATCCCAGCTAAGAAGCCTGAGTATCATCGTTTCGAATATTTGGCCTAAATCAATATTTCTATTAGAGAGTTCGTTTTTCCCGTTACGTTTGTGTGTTGTGTTGTTTGTCTTTGTTATTTATTTATAAAGTTGATTCATTAAACCCTCTCCTCGTCTTTTGCTCAGGGCTTTGGTGGTACATTTGGGCATCACGGGGTATATTCGTTTCTTGTTTCTTCTTCATCGACTTAGACATCTTCTTGACCGCGTAACTTGAAATCTCTTCTTGTATTCCTTCTTGTCTTCTATCGCGTCATCCGTGGTTTGCGAACCACCGTCAAGAAGCTTGAGTAGGCTCGAGAGCCAGGATACTTGAGGGTTTGCGAACCAGGATTCTAGTGACTTGCGAGTTATTGGGATTAGAGTAGTGCTTGTTTGCGAACGAGTTGCTGCTAAAAGTAGTGCTTGTTTGCGAACGAGTTGCTGCTAAAAAGGGTTAGGCAATAGTGCACGATTGCCAATACCTTACATGGGGGCCAAGCCGTTTGTTTGAATAAGTGGAAGTGATTATTCGATTGAATTATCGTGTATTTTGTCGAGTGTGTGACCTGAATACGTGTAAGAAGAGTGTGTAATTGCAGAATGGATGATATCGAGATGGCGACTGGGGAATATTCCCCGGAAACTCAAAGGATCGAGTTAGAGGCCGCTGGAGGGGAATATTCGCTGGCGCACACGTTCTCCAAGGAAGAAGAAGAAGAGTTGCTACGAGAGCACTCGCTGGAGAGGACCGTTGAGGAATCGAAGGCACGAGAGCTGCTGAGTGGAGCTGCTACTGGACAGATTCCGGTTAGTATTCGTAACTCTCGCTCCAAAACTAAAGACCTCAAGGCTAGTAGTGCACCTAGAGACGCGGTTGTTCGTGTTAATGGCAAGCTAGATGAGATGAGGGAGGCTTTGAAAAAGAGAGAGAAAGACAAGGGAAGTACATCTTTGAGTATTGTCGAGTTCGAAAAGGTGTTTGATAAGGAGAGAGCTGTGATTGATGAGGATTTGAAAGTGATCGATAGTGAATTGATTGTTAGTGCTAATTATGAGGCAGAGTATCGGTTACTAGAAGGTCATTACAATCAAAAGAGGGATGAGTTGAAAGCGGTGAATGACGAAATGGTTGAGGTACTGGAGGGAACTGATTTCACTCGTGTAGAGGATCTGCGGTTTAAATACAATGATTTGTGTGAGCAGATTAGAATAAAAAAGGAGGACGAGAGAGAAATGCTTATTTCCGTTGGTGTTGAATCGATGAATGAATTGATTGAAAAGGCGAAACAAGTAGTTCGTAGTGACGATGCTGCTAAGGTTGGAAGCACAATTCGAGAGCAGGCTGATGAGTTGCTGAGGGCAGTAGGTCATAGTAATTTCATTGATGTGGCTGAGGATATCAAGCGCATGCGTGAGGAGATAAATAGATTGAACAATGCAAATAGTTATCGGGAGGAGGTGCTTGATGCATTGATGAGATACTGTGAGGTCAGCGAGGAAACAGAGATAATGAAGGCTGTTCAGTTGTCGATGGAAGAACTCTTGAAGAAGGTGGAGAAGCTGAAGAAGGATCTGGCAGAGGCACACGACCTCAGCGATAAAATGAGGCGAGAGCGAGATCGGTACTTCGCCGAGCTGGAGCAGCTGAATCAAGAGCAGTTGGAACGCGAAAGGCGTGAGTCGAATTTGCTGTTGAGTGCAACCCTCAGAGGGCAATTAGATGAAATTGTTGGTCATGTGCAGGCGCCAAGGCGGTCGCATTTCGCGAGCAGCGGGCACGGACTGCAATCGCCACCGCAAGCAGTGACATGGCGACGGCCCGCGAATGGAGAGACAGCAGAGATGATGGAGAGAAGGGGTGAGGAGTTTGGATCGGGTATTGGTGGATCGGCACGAGTGTCGTACGGAATTGGAAATATTGCCAGTGTAGACCCGTCGTTGTTACCTCCCCTGGAAAAGTATGATGGTAGAAAAGAGAAATGGGAGTCATTTAGAGATGGTTTCATAGTGCGCTTTGGAGGTAAAGGCGATGATGTGTGTCGGATAATTGTGAAGGAGTTTCTGTATGGTAGAGCTCTTACTGAATTCAATGCTCTTCCTGAGGAGTACAGGAATAAGTCATTTCGTGACTGCCTGGAATGGTTGAGAGATCGATTAATGGGTGGTTCCCGTTATGCTGCTATTGATCTTGAGAGACGGTTAAGGGATTTGAAAGTGGGTAGTAAAAAAGTTGAGCATGTATGCCAAGAGGTTGAATACCTTGTGCATAAGCTGCATAGTGAAGCTGAAAAGCAAGAGGAAATTAAGCAACGACAATTGATTTTCCTGTATGAATCGAATAGAGAGTGGTATTCGGGATTGCTAAGATTAATGGACACTGGATGTTCATATGTAGATATGAAGGAGTACTTGATGAGAGAAGAGTACGTGGAACGGAGATTAGCCTCCAACAGTAAACCCATTGTGGAATCAATCAATAGAGGTGTTACCAATCAATCGAGAATGTACAATAGAGGTGCAAATGGCGTAGATCGTGATCGGCTCGCTAAAATCAAGTGCACGTGTTGTCAAGGTATTGGACATGAGGAGTTGAGATGTCCGAGTAAGAGTGACCCGAAAGGTCATTTCGGTGATCGGCAGTGTAGCGTGTGTGGCGGAAAGGGGCATACATTCAAAGTGTGCATTTCTGACCAATCAATGAAATATCTGTGGAGAGCAATGGGTGGACAATCTGAGACACTGAGAGGAGGTGTTACTCAGCCCCCTTCGAGATACCCCGTTCCCGGTGCGAATGTGTCGTCACCCGGAAATGGAGGTTACAATGGATTACGAAGAGGTGGGCATGGAGGTTCCGGGAACTTGCCTAAACCCGCTGTTCGTATGCTCGCGTTGAAGTGTGAGGAGAGGAAAGATGAAGCTGAGAACAACGTTGCGTTCCAGCAGGAAACTTCTGTGAAGGTGTGTGATGTAGTTGAGACACAAAAGGTATCATATAGTACTCATCAAATGTGTGATGCAGTTGAAGAACCAGAGAAGGTGTCGGAGAAGACTCATCTAGCTGAGGAAGTTGTGTGGAAAGAAAATAAGAGGGAAAGCGAGGCAGACGATCCGTTCTTCGTCAAGAGATCACAACTTGTGAGTGGATTGATCGGCGGTCTACAAGTAGAAGCTTGTTTGGACACAGGAGCTGATGTGAATCTGATAGATAAGAGAACTGTTGATAAGATGAATGGAGTGAAGATTGAGCCTGGTATCAAATGGAATATCCAGGATGCTCAAAGAAATTCAGTAAAAACTCTCGGTACAGTCTTACTTGATGTGAAGATGGAGATTGGAAATGAGTGTAAAGTGGGATTTGTCGTGTCAGAAGCTGATGTAGCTAATATTCTTTTGGGAAATGGTGCGCTAGATGCAATGGGTCTTGCACTACGAATGAAAGAAGAGGCAAAGCCTGAAGCACCTCTAAGTCAACCGGACAATGCGATTGTGCTAAGAACAACGTACATTGGTCCAGGACAGTTGGGAGTTGTATTAGTTGGAGGTGGACAAGGAGGTGAAGGACCAAAAGTGTTGCTTACCGATAGAGAAGATGTGATTGAAGGAGTTAATGATGGCTCTGTAATGGTTCGAGTTCCAGTATGGAATCATACAGATGAGGATTTGTTGTTCGAGCAACACGATACGATTGGTGTTTGGTGCAAAGTGAATCAGCTCGATAAAGGGGAAGATTCACACACTAAACTACTCGTAAATCATCTCAAAGGATTTGAGAGAAGAATTGATTGGAGAGAGATCAAAGAGAATCTCGAGATGTGTCGAGGAGGAAAATTGAGTAGACGAATGGAAGAGATAATTCGTCCTCGAGCCGATGTGTTCGCTATAGAAGAGAGTGATCTTGGGAGATTGAAAGGAATGAAGTGTGATATCAGACTCGATGAAGGTTGCAGGCCGATCAGACAGAAAGAACGTCCTGTTCCGTTTGCATTAAAGCCTGCATTGAGAAAGTTATTAGATAAGATGATGTCACAGGGAGTGATCAGAAGATCAAATTCACCATGGTTGTCTCCTGTGGTTCTAGTAAAGAAAAAGGATGGTAGTATTCGGATCTGTATTGACTTCAGACGAGTAAATGAAGTAACGAGAGAAGATGCATTTCCATTGCCATATATTGAGAATATGTTGCAATCGTTGCAAGGAAAGAGAGTGTTCACGGTAATGGACCTGTCCTCTGGTTTCTGGCAATTGCCACTCAATGAGAAGAGTGCAGAAGTCACAGCATTTGCAACGATGGGAGAGTTATATGAATTCTCAGTTCTCCCATTCGGGCTAAACATATCACCCGCGATTTTCCAGCGTGCAATGAGTGAGGTGCTGAAAGAGGAATTGAAGAAAGAGGGTCGAGATCGAGTTGTATACTGTTACATCGATGATATATTGATCGCGACTGAAGATGAAGAAGAGCATGAGAGAGTACTTGCTCAGGTGTTTGATAAGTTGAGAGGAAATGGTTTGCTGCTGAATATGAAGAAGTGTAAAATAATGGTGGATGAAATTGAATACCTCGGTCACAGGTTGACGAGGAGTGGAGTGCACATTGATGGTCGAAAGATCCAGGCTATTGTGGAATACAAGCGTCCTGAGACGATGTCACAATTGCAACAGTTTCTTGGGATGACAGGCTATCACCGGAGATTTGTGGAGTCGTATGCAAGAATAGTGCAGCCACTCACGAGATTAGTTGTTACTGCTGGAAGGAAGTTATTGTGGACTGAGGATGCTAATAAAGCGTTCGAGTATCTGAAAAAGAAAATCTCGTCTGCGCCGGTGTTACAGCAGCCCGATTATTCTGGTGCTATGGATGGTACAAGGCCATTTATCCTAACGACTGATGCAAGTGGGACTGGCATTGGTGCAGTGATGAGTCAGAAGGGCAAGGATGGTGTGGAAAGAACATTGGCTTTCTACTCCAGAACACTGAGGGAATCTGAGAGAGGACTTTCCGTAGTGGATACGGAGGCGCTCGCAGTGTACGAGTCTGTAATCAGATGGAGATACATGACTCTCGGTACAAGGACAATAATCCGTACGGATCACCAACCGCTGGTAACTTTGTTGAAAAGGAAGCATGTGGCTTCGAGGTTACTCAGATGGGCTACGGAGTTGCAAGAGTACAATCTGGAAATTGAACACATCAAGGGAAAGATGAATGTGGTGGCAGATGCTCTGAGTAGAAATGCGAGGCAAGAGTTGCCTGGAGAAAATAATGGATACAGTGATAATGTTGGAGTTGTTGTTAATGCAGTAACTCGTAGTAAGACTGAGGCTGTGCGATTAGAGGAGGAAAAGAGAAGAAAGAATCAGGAGGAAGTCGATGATCTCGAGAATAGAAATCAGTGGATAACAGACCAGAAGAAAGATGACTGGGTGGCATCCATGATGGAGAAGTTGAAGGAAGTTGAAATGGGGAAGAGAGATATCTCTGAGGAGATCGTAGTTCCTGGATGTACAATGAGAACGAGTCTAGCTGACTGGGTTATCTATAATGGAATACTGTACCTTCTTGGATTGGATCATGAGAAGAAGTTGTATGTGCCTGAAGGCAGAAGGGAGAGATTCATAGAGGAAATACATGGTTCACCTCTGTCTGGTCATGTTGGTGCACGGAAGTTGATGCAGAAGCTGTCGAATGAAGTTTTCTGGGGATCCATGTGGAAGGACATCCAATCTGTCCTCAAGAAGTGCAGAAGATGTCTGCTTGCGAATCCACAAAGGAAGATGATTCCACCCCTGCAGCCATTGATAGCTAATGAGGCGATGGATGTAGTTGGAATAGATCTCATTGAGATGGGAAGAGGAAAGAATGGTGCGAAGTACATCATTTCGATAATCGATCATTTTACCAAGTTTGCAGGAGCATACGCGGTGAGAGATAAGAGAGCTGAAACAGTTGCTGATGTATTCATTTCGAGATGGGTGTGCGAAGGAGGCCGAGTTCCAAGGACACTTGTGTCTGATAATGGATCGGAGTTGGTCAATCAGATAATGGCAGAGATTGCGAGAAGGTTTCAAATAGAGAGAAAACTTACGTTACCGTATCATAGCAGGGCTAATGGTTTGACGGAGCGCTTCAATCGCACTATTGTTGAGATTGTGAGGAGAATAAAGATGCGGGATGATGAATGGGAGGAGGCGCTGCCTTATGCAGTTTTCGCCTATAATTCGTGTCCTCATGGCGCGACTGGTGAAACACCATCGTTCCTGATGTATTTCCGAGATGAGAAGTTGCCCAACAGTCAGTTGCCGCAGTCGAATCCTGCCTATACGGTAGATGTCGATGTGGATGATTATAAGAGAAGAATGTGTTGGATGATGGAGAAAGCTAGAGCTGTGGTAGTTACTAAACTGGATAATGAAAGAAAGAATATGAAAAAAGTGTACGATGAGAAATATAAGAACAATATGAGTATTGTTCCAAGGAAGGGAGATCGAGTTTATGTGAGGGTAGAACCAAAGAGTGGAGATATTAAGAAGATGATGTCTCATTTCGAGGGTCCGTATCGAGTAATAAGTACAAGTAATACTACGGTAACGGTGGAAAGAGCAGATAATGGATTAGAAAATGGAAGAGATAATGATAGGAGAGTGGTCCAATGGGATAGAATTCGTTTGGTTCCAAGGGAAAAAGGTGCACCAGAGAAAGAAGTGCAAGTAAATGTGGTTATTTGTGAAAAGGGAATGAAGGTGTCTGATTGCAGAGTATCAATCGATGCGTCGAGTCCTCTTCATCCGGACTACAGTTGTGAGAGTTGCGGAAAGAAGAAGCTAGGAGAGTACGTCAAGGAAGCCAAGGGATGTAAGGTATCGGAGATCAAGTTCTCGACTCTCCGAGAACTGGCGGTTTTGCTCGACTGCAGGGAAGAATGGACTGAGTTGTCCCTGTGGGAAGCTCATAGGATTATGACGACCAAGGCCGATTCCAAAGAGGAGTCGTCTAATTCCCTGAAGAAGGCGTATAAGATGGCGATGTGTTGCCACCAAGTCGAAGAAGCGGCGGCGAAGGCTGCTAATGGAGTAGAGATTGGAGGGGAAGAGTCCAAGGTTTCTGAGGCAATTAGTGAGGTTCTTGCGAGAGCAGGAGGAAGATCATCAAGAAAGCACTGTGTCATCTTGGTACCTGAAGATTCATGTGTACAGGGAGCCTCTGGTACATTGAGAGATTTGGAGATGATGAGTTACTCGGATGAGTCCGAATTCGGAACAAGAGTGGAAGGAATGAGGACAGCAGGGAGCCTTCCAAGATCCTTGGTTGTCCTGCTGAAGACCTCGCTGGACGCTGCGTCGCTCGAGAAGATGAGAAGCACCTGTGAAGAAACGGCGAAGAATCACAACATCGCTGTCTACGTCCTATCGGACATGCTGCCGTCGAAGATGAATGATCTGAAGTCGGCATCAGTCGGAGCTGTGCAAGAACGACTTACCCAGTGGAGAATTGAGAAAGGAGGAGCAGCCAATTTCGTCATTGTATCGTCGATCAGCGGACTGCTGTGGAAGACCCACCCTCTGTGCTCGTTGTTCGTGCTAGTACAAAAGGAGTCGAAGGAGAAGTTCGAAGCTGCTATCAAGTTTTTGATTGATGGAACCCCCGTTCCTTTCCTTCCTGAGCCTGTCGTCAACAAGGAACGTCCTTTCGCTATTGGAAAAAGGAAGATTGAGGGAGATCGCAGATCAGAAGGAGGACCCAGTTTCAATCCTGATATGGAGTGTTTCTACTGCCACGAAATGGGCCACGGCAAATGGCAGTGCCTTAAGAAGAAAGAAGACGATAAAGCTAAGAAGACCTACCAGTGATACGAGTGAGGACACTCTCTTCAGAGGAGCCGGGCGTGTAGAGGGAACCGCCTGTCCCTCCAATATTCTGTGAATATCTACATATTTCCCAATTATTGTTAAAAACAAATAATTAAATAATCAAATAATATTTATTTCATCAGTTCATGATTATTCCCCAATGTGATTACGGTAGTGATTCAAATTACCGCATTTTTATCCCAGCTAAGAAGCCTGAGTATCATCGTTTCGAATATTTGGCCTAAATCAATATTTCTATTAGAGAGTTCGTTTTTCCCGTTACGTTTGTGTGTTGTGTTGTTTGTCTTTGTTATTTATTTATAAAGTTGATTCATTAAACCCTCTCCTCGTCTTTTGCTCAGGGCTTTGGTGGTACATTTGGGCATCACGGGGTATATTCGTTTCTTGTTTCTTCTTCATCGACTTAGACATCTTCTTGACCGCGTAACTTGAAATCTCTTCTTGTATTCCTTCTTGTCTTCTATCGCGTCATCCGTGGTTTGCGAACCACCGTCAAGAAGCTTGAGTAGGCTCGAGAGCCAGGATACTTGAGGGTTTGCGAACCAGGATTCTAGTGACTTGCGAGTTATTGGGATTAGAGTAGTGCTTGTTTGCGAACGAGTTGCTGCTAAAAGTAGTGCTTGTTTGCGAACGAGTTGCTGCTAAAAAGGGTTAGGCAATAGTGCACGATTGCCAATACCTTACATGAGGGTATACTGTATCAGCCAAAAATCGACAAATTTATGTAATTCGTTTCTTTTGTTTGTTTGCTTATTGTTGGGTATTGTTTGTTGCTCCATGATTATTTTTTTCTGAAAAAGTGCGTGTTAACAGTTGCCGAATCGTCCTTGTGCATTATTCTCCCAGCTTTTAATGATATCCGTTGCGATATAACATGGTTATTCTCGTTATTAACGCGTTGTAACATTGTTGCATGCTCAAATCATATCGTTGTGGCAGGATTATTACTATAGATATTAGTTTCGTGTTACTTTTGCAATCAATATTGGTCATATATTTTACATTTCAGCGATTCCTCGCTTCTACGACACGTAGACATGTCCTTCTTCTCCAAAGGAATCTTTACTCTTGATGGATCGGTGAGTCATGTTGACCGTGCCTGTATCACGGTAGATTATTATATTAATCAATCCAATCTATTCAGACTGTGGCTCTGGTGTTTACCCTTACGTATATCTTCTCCTTCTTTCTGAGAATGTTGTACCCGAAGGGAATTTCATTTTCATTAATATTTTTTAAGACTGTTTTCTATGATTTCTTTCTTTTCCGGAGTCATACGAACTGGTTTACTACATTGGGTGTTTGCTCGTCAATATCATCACTTTTCTCGCCATCGTCAAAAGAGAAAAATCCATTCTCAATATATGTTTCTTTGTTCAAGTAGGTTTTTTTTGCTTCATATTTAACACGATATATTCGGTTACAGCTGTTGCACTGCTTTCTTTACACTATATACATCGTAATTGCCATCTCCGCATCTTTTATCCACCCAATCGATGATCTCTCTCATGAACTTATCAATCACAACGTGGAGATTGGATATGGTAAGGCGAAATCACTAAACCTTGATTCCACTTATTGTATTTATTTATCAAATTACCAGTCCCAAATTAGCCGAAGAGCGTCAATGTATGTTTATTTATCTTATCTGTTAAAATTTTTTGACCTGTTTAGGACTTCGTAAGTACATTCATGGGGTTAATGAGTGTTTCCTCACCTATCTCGTTGCTTCATGGTCCGGTTGGTTCATTTATCTGTGTGCACTGAATGCTGTCTGGATGGAATGCAATAAGGTCAGTGAAAATACAATTGAAATGTTGTGAAGCAGTCACGAATTGAAGCAGTCAGGCATTTAGTATTTTTAAATCCATCATATTGAAATATGCTAGATCGTAAATATGATCAATTCCAGTCGCAAAGGGCACCTATCAGGATTCCGAATCTATGAAACGGAGCCGTTTAAGCGATCAGGCTATCGACAGATTATTCGCTTATATTTGAGAATAGATTATCGCCAATTGGAGTGACTGTTATCTCATTTACACACAGTACTGTTGTTTTCACTTTTTTATCACATTCCCAGATCAATTACATTGAAACTTTCTAACAGATTTATTAACTGTACGTGATACCTCTTCCTAGTTTCGTTCAGAGTAGCTTACTCTTGTGTTATGTTGTGTTTTTTCCCCATGTTTTTTGTAAAAGTTTCACTGATGGTGAGCTTTATAAGATTCAATGAAGATATTTCTTTACAATTTTGAGCCTTCGCTTTTGATTCCCCTTTTCTATTGGGGCCACATTATGTGGTATCACTTGAAAATATCTTGGCTTCATTTTTCCAAATGTATATTTCCTTATCACTTTTGGTGGATGTACTGGGGATAGTATAAAAGGCGGCCCGGCGGCCCGTGGGGGGGGGGGTATAAAATGCGGCCCAGAAGCCCATTCCTATATTTTGAGTCAAATGCTTGATACAGAGTTGAATGCATGATATTTCACTAAATTTCGGCCCCTAATGGCCGGCTCTCATTGTGAGTCCCAGAAGAAATTTCCAAGGCTCTATTTCGAGTCCATCATGAGTCTACGGCTCTGAAGAAATGTCTACGGTCCTGTTACGAGTTCATCGTGATTTTACAGCCCAGGAAACATTTCTACGTTCAAACTTCACGACACTCGCTGTAGTCATTATTGACTCGTAGACGTTACTTTGAAAATTCTTCTGGGTCGTCGAGTCATGTAGCAGGGGCTCGTAGCAGGGGCGTAGAAATTTCTTCAGATCCGTAGAGTTATGGCTTATATCCAAATTATGATGATTATTAGCCTTAGCCTTAACCTAATAAGGCTAGACATCTGTTTAGACTAGTAAGGCTTAGCGCTTGCTCACGCTGTAACTCTGGCCCCGCGTTCTATAGAAGTGCCGTTGATGGGTCCCCATAGGGGTCAGGACATGATCCATCCACTTGGTTTGGTCAATTATCGATTTTATCGATTTTTGGGCCTCTAATCTTTCAATGATCATAACTCCCTTCATTTCTATCGCACAGCGAGCGGGTTTAGCGCCATACATTCATCTCAGAATTCTCTACAAACAGTTCAAAAAGGGACATATGAAAAAATTCAGTCTTCCACCTGAAAAATCGATAAAACCTATTTTTTGATCAAAAAAGTGTCTGTTTCTCGAAACTTAACCGGAAAGGCAGAAAGTTTTTTTTGCATTTTCGACATTTTTAGACCCGTTTTGAAGTTGTTGCGTCAATGATTTTCGATATCTCTGGCCGCGGGATGTCGTTTACGAGAGCTGGGACTTGTCGATAAATCGGTTTTTTTGGCCATAACTAGCTTCAAAATGATCGAATCCGGACTTTCAAAAAAGGAAAATGTAGCTTTCAACGAGACAAACAGAAAAGGTTTAATGCAAAAAAGTCGTAGGTCTATCGATTTTTTAATTATTTTGGAAAAACCGCTTTCCAGCACATTTTTGATTGTGTGACGGCGAGAAAACGCTCTTTGCTTTTTCTATGCTTCGGAATTTTTTTTCAAATACTTTTTTTGCATTAATTTCGTATGAATTCACGTTCCGTTCTTTTGGTCTCTCACTATCCCTTCCCCCTCACCTTCTCTTCTCGATATCAGTCGACGTGAGGAAAGGGGGGGGGAGGGGTGCGATAGGGTGACAGTTAGTGAGGGACCAATTTAATGAAATTTAATGAATACGGAATTAGTACTTAAAACATTTGAAAAAAATTCCGAAGCATAGAAACCGCAAATAGCGTTTTCCCGCCGTCACACAATCCAAAACTCTGCTGGAAAGCGGTTTTTCCAAAATAATTCAAAAATTCAAATTAGAACTAGCCAGCTACGCTCGCTTCGCTCGCTAGCTGGCTAGGTGTCGCCGGGTTGTGATAGTCTTCTGCGAGCGCTTCGCAACGCCGGGTTATGTGTTTAGTTTTATCCCAGTCATGTACCAACGCTTGCAAAAGGCTCGTGAGGCCTGAGCTACGTTTGGGCTAGTGGACTACATTGGAAGATAAAACATTCACAGTCGCGGACCGAGTTGGCATCGTCCCTCGCGAAAGGATCGTCGGGCCTCGGGCGATCCGAAAAAAAGATGGATTTCAGCTCGCCCTAGGCCCCACGAGCCTTCCGCCAGGGACTCGCAGGCTTCGTTCGCTACGCTCGCTCGCCAGATGACGCTGGGTTAAAAACGCGTTAAACACGTTTCCCTATTGCGAAATATTGAAACATTATCAGTAAACATCGATTGGCATCGACTCTGAGCTTACTGTACTCAAAAACGTGAGTACACACTTAAAAACGCATCAAAACACGTTTCCCTATTGCGAAATATCTAAACATTACCAGTTAACATCGATTCTGAACATTAGAATAAAATTCACGATCGATTCGGTTGAGTTTCAGCTGAAAATGGCTCGAAAAATAGGTTATTGCATCATCATTACGCAATATTACATAGTGATGACGAAATTGGTTATAGATTTTTTGAAAATTTTGATTACGGGTTGCTTGGTGCCAAGCACGAGCGATTTGGTTGAGTTTCCAGTGAATACGGTGGAAAAAACGGATTATGACGAAATGATGACGAAATCAATTATCGATTTTTTTTTCGAAAATTTTTTTCATGAGAAGTTGGTTGGTAAAAGTTTACGGAATTAGTACTTAAAACATTTGAAAAAAATTCCGAAGCATAGAAACCGCAAATAGCGTTTTCCCGCCGTCACACAATCCAAAACTCTGCTGGAAAGCGGTTTTTCCAAAATAATTCAAAAATTCAAATTAGAATTAGTCGATTTCCAAGGTCTTTTTCATAAACATACCCCGCATTCGTAGGCTTTTGACACATAACTTTTTCATGTATGTATCCCAACATTATTTATTTTTAGCTCTTCTAAAAACCTCGCTACCCCTCGCTACATTGCGGGGAAGGGAGCTTTTCCACACAGTCTTCAATAAAGCGCGCGCTCTAGTCTAGACGTGTTAGGAAGAGCAGGCGGAGGCAAGAGAAAGGGGCGGAGCTTCGCACCCCCTTCCCTTCCCGAAACAGAGCGGGGGGGGGGGGTTGCGGTCCGCTACCCTCTCCCTCCCTCGTAGCGGCCCGTTAGCCCCCGTTACCGTTTAGCCAACCCTAATAGAACCCCTGTATGATGACTGAGGCGGATACGACATCAAATCAAATCAAAGTTAGCGCAGTGCGATTTTCTCACTTTTTGTCGAGCTAGTGTTCTGAGGAAAACTGAGAAGGAAAGCGGTTTTTCCAAAATAATTCAAAAATCGATAGACCTACGACTTTTGCATTGAACCTTTTCTGTTTGTCTCGTTGAAAGCTAAATTTTCCTTTTTTGAAAGTCCGGATTCCATCATTTTGAAGCTAGTTATGGCCAAAAAAACCGATTTATCGACAAGTCCCAGCTCTGCTAGTAAACGACATCCCGCGGCCAGAGATATCGAAAATCATTGACGTAACAACTTCAAAACGGGTCTAAAAATGTCGAAAATGCAAAAAAACTTTTTGCCTTTCCGGTTAAGTTTCGAGAAACAGGCACTTTTTTGATCAAAAAATAGGTTTTATCGATTTTTTAGGTGGAAGACTGAATTTTTTCATATGTCCCTTTTTGAACTTTTTGTAGAGAATTCTGAGATGAATGTATGGCGCTAAACCCGCTCGCTGTGCGATAGAAATGAAGGGAGTTATGGTCATTGAAAGATTAGAGGCACAAAAATCGATAAAATCGATAATTGACCAAACCAAGTAGATGGACCTTGTCCTGACCCCTAAGGGCACCCACCAACCAACTTTCATGGAAATAGAATACAAAAAAAAATTTTCCTGGTGGAAAAAGTTGCTGATTGTGCTACACTCTTACAGGAAACGCGTGTTATAAAAGATATCATGGACGTTAAGCACGTTATCTGGCTTCTGGAGATTGCGAAGGCCGATTTATCATTTGGACTCTGAGCGATGCGACCAAACAAGGGGCCCTGTGGCGAAGACGCAGATTTACCACCCAACAAGGTTTGACGAACTTTCTATAGTGTTTGTTCATTCCGCTTTTAGGAAAACTGGGTGATGCAGATAGGAAGGATTCATCAGGGCCACGATGTCACATACATTGCTCCTGGCAGCCTAATAGTGCTAGGGTAGCCAGTGTCGGAAGAAACAACACTTGTACCCTAATAAAACTAGTTTCAAAACAAGCAAAATTGCAGGTGCGCACATTGAATCTCGAGATAAAAACTTCTATAGAAATTATGTGTTCACGAGGAAAGAGGCAGTTTCCAGGTTTGTCAAGCAGTTCTTTTCTATACCAATTAGAACATGCACTCGCAAATTGCTTTTTTAAAATTGCCGAAAGTGCTAGGCCCTTCTAAAATAATATAATATCAGTGGAAAGCCGTCGTGGATTCCTCCCTCCCCAAAGGCAAATTTTCTTGTCAAGATGTGCCCTGTGCTAATGGCTCTCGATGAGAATACCAAGGAAAATTACAGCGGGTAGGAATCTTTTCTTAATTCAAATTGGCAGAAGTACATTTAAGATTGCCTCATCGCGTACTCTGGTTGTCTCTCTGTCTGAGCTGCCGCCGCTGCCGATGGAAGTGGTGAAGAAGGAAGTAGTTGAAGAAGAAGAAGAAAAGGCGAAGGAAGCCTCCCTATCTCAAGATGGACCATCTCAGTAATATAGAAATCTTTGACGCATGGGGTGTTAATTTCCGTGTAAAAGTAGCCTCGCATTCTCGTTTATTCCCAATGCCTTGTGATTATCTTCATACTTTTGTACGAAAATTAACGCCCCATAACTAATCCTTCTCATTGTACACATTGTCTTACACTAACACCAGCTAGATAACATGTATTGATTTGCACTCGTTGCACACGTTCGTATCTTGTTCACGTAATGCTATTCAAGTTGTTTTGAATAAATACTTTCGCAAATGGAGAAGACATGACCAAGTGAAAGATTGGTCACAACGTCCCTCCATCCCTACATTGTAGTTTGAGAAAGAACCCGAGAAGTTCAAAAAGCGGCTCCAAAAGGCCCCTCTATCCCGTGATTGTAGTTTGATCGGGAAGGAAGAGTCGGGAAGAGGAGGAGGGAGGAAATGTCCTTTTGATCTACCCTTCCTCGGTCCACTTCAGTTATCGATCGTCTGGGGGGAGGGGAGTGGGCAGCTAGCCCCTTCCCATCTTCTGTTATTCTACTCATGATCGCTCACTCGTGCTGCCGCCCCTCTTTCCTCCGTTGCTAATTTATCGCGCCTTTTTCGCTGATTACTGAATAGTATAGGCTTCTAATATGCCCATCTGCGCTGAATTAACGCTCTGCGCACGGCTACTAGGTCAGACTGGTCTGCTTTCCTGCGATTAGCTATTGCGAAGCGTTGTTTTGATCGGAATTTCATTTTCGAAAATGCTCCGTGTGTGTCTGAATTTTGCTCTTTCTTTCGTCCTTTCTTTAGCTAATGCGATTCTTTGAGCGCCGAAAGCTCGACCACCGTTTGCCCTCGCTAATGCACGGGCGTCAGTGTGATAAGAAACTAAATAGGTTGCAATTAGCACCCGCGTGAAGCCCCATTTCACAAGGTCCTCTTGTCTTGTTTGGCCCTCATCCTCTTCCCATAGTCCTACTATCATCGTGTATTCACACCCCTACGCATAGGGTTGTGCCCGTAACAATTATCGCAGCAGTACTCGTTTCAGCAGCAGACTTTTTCCCGCGTACACATGATGACAATTGCTGAACAAATGTTTTCGAAGTCTTTCCTTCCGATTCACACGTACACTCCTTATCCCCTCCCTTCCTCTCTTCCTTCCTCCCTTCCTCCTTTCCTTCCTCCTTTCCTTCCTCCTTTCCTTCCTTCCTCCTTTCCTTCCTCCTTTCCTTCCTTCCTCCTTTCCTTCCTCCCTCCCTCCCTTTCTTTCTTTCTTCCTTTCTTTCTTCCTTTTCTTCCTTGAATTTGTTTCTCGTTTCGCGCAGAATATCACAATTATCGAATGTAGTTAAGCACTGTTCTCTTTCAGGTTAACGCCGATGTCGTCCCTTCTTCTCCCCTCCTCCCAATGCGACGAGGCCTCCACGATGGTCGCCACTCCATGGAGCTAAATATGGTGATGTTTTCGCTACCTGTTGTATTTCTTTTTGCGCTGGCGCCATGTAAGCGCCCTAGTGCATTTTTTCGTGGTTTTTTTTTATGTGAAGATCTAACTCGTAAGTAACCGGGTGGGTGGAATAGAATAGGGTCGGAAAGAGAAGAGTGTTTTCACGCGTAACGTTAATTTGTTTCAACGTCTTGAGTTCCTTGAAATTCGAAATCTCTTGTTTCCTTTTAATACTCTTCACCGGCCCTATTTTAAACCGCATAGGAAGGGGATACGTGACTAGCACGTGCGCCGTAGCCGGGTGCCGGCGTCAACACTTGGTGTCCCCTCTGTTACAGAGGTGTGTCTTGAGCACTTCTTTAGTTTAGGCGTCAGAGTCTAGTGGGATGTGTGTGTTATTTGAACTATTTTATATGGGATATGATACTCTGGCGTCTAAACTATTGAGGTTGCCGTGTCGCCATGAGGCAGTGTTTGGGCCCGGTACGGTTAGCGAAAGAAAAAAGGAGACCAAATGGCCCTATACATCAACAATGCCGGGATGTAGGGCCGAAGTCGAGAGGAGCACTCTCGGCTTCAACACACATGTATGCAATCCAAAGGCTGTCTTAAATGTGGCTGCGCCTCGCCCAGCTCGCCTCACTAGTCGAGTGACAGCCGATTGTCGCCAGAGTTGAAATTGAATCGTATTTGGTATGCAACTATTTCACGTCTTCCATGCTTTGAAAATATTTCGAGTACCTATTCAACTCTGGCAAGCATGTCTGGATCTCCATGAGAGTAGGAGAGAGAGATATGAGATCGTGTCGATCCATGACACTGCCGATCCATGGGCTCCTTGATGGAAGATCGAGCGTAGCATAAGCAATATACACGCATCCCTCTGGGGCCACTGTGCGTTGCCTCGTGAAGCCATCATAGTGTGCTCACGGTGTGTGCCACTCATTAAATGAGTGACCCCCAACTGGGGGGAGATGTCATGGGGAGCGGAGAAGAACGGGTTGAAGAGAGATTAAATCGAATTTGGGATGAGGCTAAGGAACATACAGCTCAGCAAACAAGCAGAAAAGCTCGGGCAGGCGTTCCTCTCCCTGTCCGGGTAGCCGATAGGCTTGGCTCCTGGTACCGAACTAGTTTGGGTACTCTTCGGGCTTGTTATGCTGGACTCGTGAGTTTGCACGAGATAAAGCGCGCACTCTCGCCGAAAGCGAGTGCCCTAACGGGCAGGTGCTGCAGCGGCTGTATGGGGGAGAAGGGATGGGGGGGGGGGAGTGAGATGGGGCTGTGAGAGATATGAAGAAATTGGAAGAAGTGTGATGTCTAGGGGGGTCGCTTAGGGCGATAGTGATCAACTCCTCGCGTTGCGAGGGGCGGATAGTCACGCACTGTCGCAGGTGCAGGGATCGTCTTGTCGGTAGGAGTGAGGCCACAAGCCAAACAACGGGTGCCCACCATGTGGGAGACCTGTGACCAAATCACCCTCTTCGCTGGTCGCGGTGGATGGTCCCGACACGTCCGAGATTGCTATCGCCGCGTTTACAGTTAAATCTCTCGCGGGCGATTCAGTTTGTCTGGGGAGTGGGGTATTATAGTAACTGTTACGGTGGGATAGAATTGGCAAAGTGCAATGGTGTCGTTGAAGGGAAGAGTTTCTGGCAATATTCATGTGGTTCATGTTTGGAATTTTGGCAGTGTGAGAGGGGTGAAAAGTGAAATATGAAGTTTCATAGTGAGGATTTGATTATAAACGGCCAATTATCCGACGGGCGAGATATTTGTATGGGAGATGCTAATTTGACCCATTGAGGAGAGGCGAGGCTGCGTCGACGTTCGAGTGCAAGGGTCGACTCCGCCGTTCGAGTAACCGGTCCCGACGGGAAGCAGAGGAGCAGGTTACGGTAGCCGAGGTACTGTAAGGGCGAATAGATGACTAATCAAGTGATACATTACAGACGTCTCTCATCGTGCTGTCTCTAAGGAAGAGAGGTATTGTGGATACGATCGATTTATTGATTGATTACTCTTCCATTTGCAGTCATCCCTCGACGCGACTTCCTCCTCCTCCTCCTTCCGTTCTTCTGATGAGGTCATACGGCAGCTGAGGAGATCTCCATTTGTAAGGAAGAGAGGTATTGTGGATACGATCGATTTATTGATTGATTACTCTTCCATTCTCAGTCTTCTCCTAATTTGATGCGACTCCTCCTCTTCTCTTCTTCCTTCCGTTCTTCCGATGAGGTCATACGGCAGCTGAGGAGATCTCCATTTGTAAGGATGAGAGGTATTGTGGATACGATCGATTTATTGATTGATTACTCTTCCATTCTCAGTCTTCTCCTAATTTGATGCGACTCCTCCTCTTCTCTTCTTCCTTCCGTTCTTCCGATGAGGTCATACGGCAGCTGAGGAGATCTCCCTTTGTAAGGATGAGAGGTATTGTGGATACGATCGATTTATTGATTGATTACTCTTCCATTCTCAGTCTTCTCATGATTTGATGCGACTCCTCCTCTCCTCTTCTCTTCTTCCTTCCGTTCTTCCGATGAGGTCATACGGCAGCTGAGGAGATCTCCATTTGTAAGGATGAGAGGTATTGTGGATACGATCGATTTATTGATTGATTACTCTTCCATTCTCAGTCTTCTCCTAATTTGATGCGACTCCTCCTCTTCTCTTCTTCCTTCCGTTCTTCCGATGAGGTCATACGGCAGCTGAGGAGATCTCCATTTGTAAGGATGAGAGGTATTGTGGATACGATCGATTTATTGATTGATTACTCTTCCATTCTCAGTCTTCTCCTAATTTGATGCGACTCCTCCTCTTCTCTTCTTCCTTCCGTTCTTCCGATGAGGTCATACGGCAGCTGAGGAGATCTCCATTTGTAAGGATGAGAGGTATTGTGGATACGATCGATTTATTGATTGATTACTCTTCCATTCTCAGTCTTTTCCTAATTTGATGCGACTCCTCCTCTTCTCTTCTTCCTTCCGTTCTTCCGATGAGGTCATACGGCAGCTGAGGAGATCTCCCTTTGTAAGGATGAGAGGTATTGTGGATACGATCGATTTATTGATTGATTACTCTTCCATTCTCAGTCTTCTCATGATTTGATGCGACTCCTCCTCTTCTCTTCTTCCTTCCGTTCTTCCGATGAGGTCATACGGCAGCTGAGGAGATCTCCATTTGTAAGGATGAGAGGTATTGTGGATACGATCGATTTATTGATTGATTACTCTTCCATTCTCAGTCTTTTCCTAATTTGATGCGACTCCTCCTCTTCTCTTCTTCCTTCCGTTCTTCCGATGAGGTCATACGACAGCTGAGGAGATCTCCTTTTGTAAGGATGAAAGGTATTGTGGATACGATCCATTTATTGATTGATTACTCTTCCATTCTCAGTCTTCTCATGATTTGATGCGACTCCTCCTCTTCTCTTCTTCCTTCCGTTCTTCCGATGAGGTCATACGGCAGCTGAGGAGATCTCCATTTGTAAGGATGAGAGGTATTGTGGATACGATCGATTTATTGATTGATTACTCTTCCATTCTCAGTCTTCTCCTAATTTGATGCGACTCCTCCTCTTCTCTTCTTCCTTCCGTTCTTCCGATGAGGTCATACGGCAGCTGAGGAGATCTCCATTTGTAAGGATGAGAGGTATTGTGGATACGATCGATTTATTGATTGATTACTCTTCCATTCTCAGTCTTTTCCTAATTTGATGCGACTCCTCCTCTTCTCTTCTTCCTTCCGTTCTTCCGATGAGGTCATACGGCAGCTGAGGAGATCTCCCTTTGTAAGGATGAGAGGTATTGTGGATACGATCGATTTATTGATTGATTACTCTTCCATTCTCAGTCTTCTCATGATTTGATGCGACTCCTCCTCTTCTCTTCTTCCTTCCGTTTTTCCGATGAGGTCATACGGCAGCTGAGGAGATCTCCATTTGTAAGGATGAGAGGTATTGTGGATACGATCGATTTATTGATTGATTACTCTTCCATTCTCAGTCTTTTCCTAATTTGATGCGACTCCTCCTCTTCTCTTCTTCTTCTTTCTCCATTCGTCCGTCTCTCTCTCTCTTCCCTCGTTCTCTTCGATGAGGCCGTATGGTAGCAGAAGAAGGGTCGGCTCAATTGGGATGATAGGTACGGTATCGATTATTGATTTATCGATCGATTGCCTCCGCTGTCTAAAAATATCACTAAAGTACACTTTCTTAGAAGTGCGCATGGCTTCAGTAAATTTATTTTTTAGAATAGCCCTTGCCCCCTTTTTTAGGCTTGTGATTTCTAATCGTCAAAGAGACTGCTTTAGGCGTGTTACGGTATTTAGTTTTGCTGTTAACTCTTTTTAGAATATTTATCCCGCTGCCGTATGTTTCTTAACCAGTCAAGGTTTAGGTTGCTTTGGGTGTATTATTAGTTCTAAAATTGTATCGTCGGTTATTAAACACTGCTCTAGGATTGATGTAGTTCTTCTTTCGGTTTCTTTTTTTCCCGAATTGTTTCCCCCACGGTCATTGTGTATCGTACTTGATTTGCTTTGTGAGTTAGTTGTTAGTTATTTGTATTATTTGAGGTAGTTGTAGGCTCGTATTCGGTCCGTTTTTTCTTTTTGGAATCGGCTCCTCTCGGTCATGTCTTTAGCAATCTATACAATAAGGAGGCCGTAACATAGCTTAGGATTTAAACGATACTCTAAACGTGGCAGGTTTAGCTCTCTCTCCCCTAGCTCTTCCCTATAATAGGTCGAGCGAGAGAGCATGCGGAATGAAGAGAGTGCGTCTGATCTCAGGGGCAAAGAGCGTATGGGGGGGGGGGCTAAGCCTGCCTCGTTTAGAGTATCGTTTAACCAACCCTAAAAGGGACCCTCTTCCTTTCACACACTCTGTTGTCAATCTCTAGCCTCTCTCTCTCGTAGCGAGACATTACGGGCTCGCTACGCTCTCTCACTCGTAGTGAACTCGTAATATTGATATGGTTTAGCCAACCCTAATTGTAATCTCGAATTGTTTCAGAGATGGTCTTCCGTCTCCCTCCCCTTCTCTCTCCTCCCTTGTTCCAATGAGGACACAACTGAAATGGGAGGAGGACATTCTCAGCCCAAACAGGTAAGAGTGGATGAAAATGAAGAGGCATATTTGGAAATATATTTATAATACGGTGATTCTGTGTTTAAAAAAAGCCTTCCTCGATTCTAGTAGTTTCAAGTATTCTAAGCTTTTCAAATATGTTGTTTTATTCAATATTCGTTTCATTTCCTGTGATAGAAAGTGTGATATTTAAGGATCTCGATTTGATACCTGTCTTTAAAAATTTCATTCGCCTGCTTAGTGTAGTTGTGAAATCATTTTTGAGCATCTATATCTTGATACTGAATTTACGTTTGCTCCTTTAGTTTTGATCTCCAGTGTGTGTTGGCGAATCACGATTTGCACTAAATTTATGTTTCGTGATCAATGTCTGTATTGAAGATCAGTAGGTGTCATCTAAAAATTCAGATCACAAATTCAGATCGGTAATTGTAACGGTTGAATTTTGAAATACGATATTTTATTGATTCGTAACCTCGAATGGTTTCAGGGATAACTTTCTTCCTCCGCCCTCCCTTCCTTCACTCTCTCTCCCATTCCTCCGATGAGGAGATAACTGAAGAGGAGAGGACGCCCAAACAGGTAAGAATGGCGATTCAGAAGATTGATTGGAAAAAGATTGATTATAAAGTGATTCTGCGTCTGTAAAGGAAATCCTTCTCCGAATCTAATAGATTCAATTATCCTAAGTATTCAATAGTAATATGTTATTTAACGTTCGTTTTGTTTCGTGTAAGAAGTTGTAATTTTGAGTTTCTCTATTTCGTGCCCGTTGAATCTGTGTTTTCCGAGGATCTTTATATTTTAAATTCAGTGGTTACCATCTTTAAAAATCATTCAACTGAAAATCATTCAATTTGTCTAGTCGAATTTATTTTGAGCAGCACTAGTATGATTCCCACTGAATTGTTGTTTCCTGAGCAACATTTGTATTGCAATTCAATAGGGACCATCTCAAATTCAGATCACATGGCAATTGCAATTTGAATTTTGATCGAAGATATCATAACCTCGAATGGTTTCAGGGATGACCTTCTTCCTCCGCCCTCCCTTCCTTCCCTCTCTCTCCCATTCCTCCGATGAGGAGATAACTGAAGAGGAGAGGACGCCCAAACAGGTAAGAATGGCGATTCAGAAGATTGATTGGAAAAAGATTGATTATAAAGTGATTCTGCGTCTGTAAAGGAAATCCTTCTCCGAATCTAATAGATTCAATTATCCTAAGTATTCAATAGTAATATGTTATTTAACGTTCGTTTTGTTTCGTGTGAAATAAGTTGTAATTTTTGAGTTTCTCTATTTGGTTCCCACTAAATTTGTGTTTCCCGAGAATCTTTATATTTTAAATTCAGTGGGTATCATCTTTAAAAATCATTCGACTGATTTGTCTAGTGGAAGTTATTTTGATTAGCACTAGTATATGCATATCACTGAATTGTTGTTTCCTGAGCAACGTTGCATTTCAATTCAATAGGGACCATCTCAAATTCAGATCACATGGCAATTGTAACTTGAATTATTCTCGAAGGTTACTGCTCAATTGAGTTAACATTAAGATATTTTATTGTTTGTTGTCGCTATCGTAACTTCGAATGGTTTCAGAGATGGTCTTCTGTCGGCCTCTCCTTCATTCTCCTTCCTTCCTCCAATGAGGAGATGACTGAAGACGATAGGAGATCGCCCTCGGTCCAAGCAGGTAAGAGTGAAAATAAAGAAGCTTTTTTTGGAAACACATTGATAATTCAGTGATTCTGCGTATTAAAATTCCCAATTCCCAATTAAGTTGTATTGTTCCATATTCGTTTCATTTCCTGCGATAGAAGGTGCGATTTTTAGGATCTATTTGGTACCTTCTGAATATTTTTTTATCTTCCCGAGCTCCGTTTGATTTCCTATTCAATGGCTATTAAGAAATTTGTTCACCTTAGTATTAGCGCTTTTGGTAATTTCTTTATCGTTTCTTTAGGAATGTGTATTGCGTTTTTTTTAGTGTTTCCGGTTGCTCTCTAAAAATGTTTTACTCGCGGTCTAGTGTTCCCTAACTAGTTTAAAAATTGAATTGTATGCTCTAAAACATTGCTATTGACGTGGTTCGTGTTTCGGAATGCTCTTTTTTGAATTGGATCTCCGCGGTCTTGTCTTTCGAAATTGATCTAAAATTTCTTCTGCTTCTCCACTTTTTCTTCACATTTTACTTCTGCAGAAGGGCGTATCGTTGTAGTTGGTCTTACCGTTAACTCTCTAATTATTGCAGACTGCATCATTAGAAGTACTTATTTAATTTGTTGATCCATGATCTTTGATCTATGTATTTTCAATTTCAGTCGGTGCCCTTCCTCTCTCTTCTCGCTTCACTGAAGAACGGAAGAAGCTTCCTTCCCTCGACTGCACTCGTAGGTGTGTGTTGAGGAAAGAAATGCATCACATGTGAACAGATAATTGAAAGAATAGCATTTTAAGCACCACATCATCAGCACTTTAATAAGATTAAATGATGTATTATAATATATCATCTGTCACTTTGTATTGTGGAAGTTTGTTGTTTATTGTAAGGAAGAACGGATACGACCTTTGCATGTAACAAATGCTATTGTGAGACGCTCGATAGCATTTATGCATTTTTTTAAATTTAATTTTTGTGCATGAATTTAATTGTATTGCAACCATCTCTATCTTGCAGACTGCGAGAGACGATGGAAAGGTGGTCGAATGGCCATGGAGCCGCCGAGAATATCGTCCGATTAGGCCACGCTGATCAGACTGATCAGGCGATGAAATCCTCGTTCGGTGGCTGAGAAGGTTGGTCATTCGCATTATTTTATGGGAATTTTAAAATGGGATGACCGGGGGAAATCTTGCCGAAATTTTTTGTGTAGAATCTGAGACACTACAGCTCGTTACTCTCGTTTACCTCTCGCTCTTTTTTTGATCATTTTCCCTGCGTTCTTGTATTTCCTAATCGCTCTAATAATATCACTAGGTTCTGAGACAATGATTTATAAGAGCTTATTGCGGTATTTAGTTTTTCCCTCCCCTTTTTAAATGTTTTCCCCGTGTTGTTGTGTTTCTCAGTGGATTCAATATTAGCACGGCCGGTTCTGACAATGTTTTAGAAGTGTATATTGCTGTAGTTGGTTTTACCCTTGGCTTTTTTTTATAAATACATCGATTTATTATTTTGCAGTTGGACTGTTCGTTTGCTCTTTTTTGAATTGGTTCCCCTTAATCTTGTGTCTCCAAATCAATCTAAAAATACCTATCATCCCGATCGACCTTGAAACCTGAAAATTGTGTTTCATCTTTTTTTCCTTCAGGTTCGCTGTCTTGCCTCTCTCATCTCGCCCCCTTCGATAAGTGCCTCTGGCCGCCAAACAGCAGCTCGCCCTTCCATCAACCGGATCCTTCTGTTCGTCGACAGATCAGGTTGGTTATTTTCTTCATTTCAGTTGCGATTTTCAATGGTGTGGCCGGAGGCTATCGCCAATTTTTAAAGTTCAAAAACGTTGCTTGGTGCTGATTGTGAGAAATATTTCTCATTACTTTATTTTAGTGGCGTAGTGGCGTTATTGTATTGTTAGTTTATCGTGATGAATAACTTTCGTCCTCATCAGTAATGAAATATCTTTCGAATACCAGGGAATAGTGGAAACCGATTCCAGCATTGAACCATGCGCCTCTTTTGATATCCCAGGGTATGGGCTTTATCTTTCTCATGATAATTCACGGAGTGGAAAATGATGCAATTCAGATTGAAAAAAACTAGAATTATAATGAGAAAGACCATTGAAAACTCCATACCCTGACATATCAATATGATCTCGATGAGGCGCTCTCGATGATCGGTTATCCCTATTCCCTGGTTTTCGAAAGTTATTTCATTACTTACGAGGCCGAAATATACTCATCACGATAATCGTTTGAATTCGCCATCATCACTTATGTACCCTCTGAAATTTTCGAAAATATTGCTCTGTTAATATTTGAGTTATGGAAAAATCTTGTTTTGCAGCACTGCTGTAGGGAAATAATTGGTGCGAAATGAAATAGGCCATGATCATCAGCACCCTCGAGAACCTCAGTGCACAATTTTTCGAAATTTTGGTGTCTCAACTTCAACACTTGGGACTGCTAAGTGTGACCAGAGTGCAAACAGCATAGATGACGATTGAAAAAAAAGAAATCGCCATGACAGGAATCATTCAGCTTCCCCTTATTATAACTTCAATACTTATATTGTTGATATTACAACCACGCTCATATACTGTTGAAATTATGTTTTATGCCCTTTCAGGTTGGCTGTCCCGCCTCTTCCATCTCGCTCTCTTCGATGAGTGTCTCTGGCCGCCAAGCAGCTACTCGTCCTTCCATCAATTGGAGCCGTCCATTCGACGGCAGATTAGGTTGGTCTTTGGGATTATTTCAGTGCGTTTTTCAATAGGTAGGCCGGAGGCTATTGCCAATTTTTGAAATTGCGAATTAGTATTTTGGCCTTTGCTTCCCTTCTACTATTGAAATCATGTTTCATCTCCTATTCTTCAGGTCCGCTGTCTCGTCCCTCTGATCTTCCTCCCTCCGATGAGTACCTCTGGCCGCCAAGAATCCGCTCGTCCTTCCATTAATTGGACCCGTCTATTCGACGGCAGATTAGGTTGGTCTTTTCGACTATTTCAGTGGCGTTTTTCAATAGGGAGGCCGGAGGCTATCGCCAATTTTTAAATTGCTATATTCAAAAACTTCAAAAAAGCTTGCTGTTTTTTGTCACGTGGTCCGTTCCCTTCGGCCATTTACTTTTAATTATGCACTAAAAAGGCAAGCAGGAACCAATACGGGACTGACCCTGTTTCAGTTTTAACTGTGAAACCGATTTGTCAATTTTTTTTAAAAAATAATAAGTTATTGCAGCTCTCCGTGCATTGTCCGGGCGTCAGCGGCTTTTTTCCGGCTTTTTTTCTTTGTCAAAGGTGAGCGCTTCGCTATTGCACTTTACTATTATTTTTGCGTTGATTTTCCATCGGGTGGCTAGAGGCTATCGCCAATTTTTAATTAGAATCGCTGTAAAATGCAGTGAAACGGTGAATCACGGTTCCATTCGCCGATTAGGCCAGATAACCAAATAATTTTCTTTCTTAATTTGAATTTGCATCATAAACGTAATTGATTCTGAAATAGCTGCAATAAGTAGCACATACGACGGAATGAATCATTATATCTTCAGGCTACTCGTCGTTCGTTGGGTCTCGAGATCCCCCTGAAGAGGCGATTCAAGGGAAAGCTGGAATAATTTCACCTTTAACTCGTTTTTATCGTACTTTTTGCTTTTTTCTCATCGTATTTTACCCGCCCCGACACCACTGCAAAATATCACCAGTGGCTGCCGGGCGGATGTGTGCAGTGTGTGAGACGATCGATTGATGGGTTACTGTAGTGAGACGATCGATCGGTGGGTTACTGTAGTGAGACGATCGATCGATGGGTTATTGTAGTGGGATGATCGATTGATGGGTTACTGTAGTGAGATGATCGACTGATGGGTTGCTGAAGTGAGATGATCGATTGATGGGTTACTGAAGTGAGATGATCGATTGATGGGTTACTGAAGTGAGATGATCGATTGATGGGTTACTGTAGCTGTCACTAGAGCTACCGCACTGCCTTATAACCTGGTCGTGGTGTATCTACAGTTCTGTTGTGCAGTGTATTTCTGTTGTGCAGTGCAGTGTATATGTATTGTATTGTTGTGCAGTGTACGGTGTATTTTGGGGTACAATTTAGCCTTTCGCGGTTGTCGTACCGTAGTCCCATAGTCTACCTACCACATCCCCTCTCGTCTCGTTGTGTGTTCCTTGTTCTGCCCTTTACCCATGCGCCTACCGTAGTTGTGTGATTTCCTACCGTCACCGTGGTGTCCGCGTAGTGTGGCGGTGTTCGTTCACCGTGGTGCTTCTACCGTAACCCCTTCCCTTCCCGTTGTGTTCAGTTATGTCTTTCATAGTGCCTACCGTAGCCCCCCTTGTCCCATGGTGTGATTTCGATCCCACGTAGTGTACCTATCGTACCGAAAGTCCATGGTGTGGGTTCGGTTCTGCCTTTCGTGTTACCATCTACCACTACCCATCGTAGTCTTGCACCGTCGCTGGGCACTTCTCCCTCGTCTTTGGTGCGACTACCGTATTCTGTTATAAGTATTCTTTCCCTGCTAGTGGTGTCTCTTGTTTACAAACCCTCCTCGACTCCTTTTGACGCTTCGTGAATTGAAAATCGAAAGTCACAATCAGTCGAGGGGGGAATTACAAGAACCCTTTCTTCTGACGATTCCTTTAACGAATAGTAAAAAAAAACGTGCGGGCATCGGGATCGGAGAAGGGAGTACCGAAGACTAACGTGGATGGATGGGGGAATTGAGGAGTTGTAAGCCAAGAAGCTAGTCTTTCTTCTCATCCACTGCATCAGTCATTCGTATTTAATCATCGATTGAGCTGAAGAGTGAACGGGAGGAAGGCAGACTAGATCGAGGTTGAATGTATGAAAAGGAGGGACGTAGATAGAATGGGACTGAAATGTAAGGACAAGAAGATGATGTTCAAGGAGATCATTGGGTCGGTTCTGCAGTTCACCCTGCGTAGCGGATTCCTTCTAGAGTTCGAAATACGGGTAGCCGTCTCTTCATTTCGCGCACTCTCTCGCCTCTCTGACCGGTGAGAGAGTGTGAGAAATGAAGAGACGACGACCCGTATTTCGAACTCTAATTCCTTCCCTTTCCGTGGTCGTCGAATATTATGTGAAGTAGTGCATAATCGTGGCAACTCATAACTAATGAAAAGAAACAGTATCAGGACGGATGGATGAATGGTAAAGTCAAAAGAATCGTAATGTCGTAATAGACTCAGCATTCGGCATACATTCGACAGCATTCATCATTCAGCGCGACAGCATCCGATATAGCTGTGTGCTACTTCACACCACGCTACTATACTAAAATGAATTTAGTTCTCTTAAATTTATAAATGAAATTTAATTATTCCCATCAACTGCAACCATTCGTACCATTCGTATTTAGGTTTCTCGTGACTATTTCGCTCCCTAAACGCTCACTTCGTTTCTCAATCTTTCTGACGATAAGAGATCAGGGCGAAATGAGAGACTGTTTGAAACGAACGATTCTTTTTAATCACATTCAAGCGGGTAGTCGGATAGTCACGAGAGACCAAATTAGCCTACCTCTCATTATCACTCATTCATCGACGTCTTCGAGTGAACGAAGGGGAGACAGAAAGGGAGGGGGAGGCTTGTGATTGGAGATAGGAGAGGGGAGGGGGGGGGGGTGATCTAGCGGTGCACATGCGAGTAGAGGGTCCTCAATAGCACATACATATGTTCCCCCTCGGTTGGATCGACTCCACAATTGTAGCAGCGAAGTAAAATGCGAAAGTCGGGCAAAAATGCGAACAACGCGCGAGTGACCGGTCCTGGAGAGCTGATTGTGATCAAAAATATCGATCGCATGATCGTCGCAAGGATGGATAGCTCAAAAGAAGAGGAGAGTCGACTGACAAGAAGAATCTGAATAAATACATGGAAACCCGGAAAGCGCAGCTAACACGCTCGCTAAGGAACGACCCAAAAGGTTCATAAACGATTAACTATCAAACACGGAGAGGGAGGGGACGTCTCAACTGTTTCTTCAAATTTTATCGCATGATATCTACTCTCAATAAACTCAGATCCACTACCGTAACGAGTCGTTTTTGTATCCACCATTCATTAAATGAAAAGGAGGGAAGGGGCACTGTAAACATGTTTCTCGTTCTTCTTCCCTCCCATTCATCTCACAGCATTCTTCTCCGACAGAGAAGGGGGAGATCTTTACATATGTACTTGCGCACTTTGCATGAATCAAACTACAAGGCCTGGGCGTAGGGAGCGGCCGCTCTCCCCGCTCATTTTGAATTTTTGCAGTCCGATTACGATGTGGCGGGAAAATTCAAAAGTTAATCCCCTTGTTCACCCTTTTCTGGAGAGAACAAGGGGGGTCAGAATGCTGTGATCTGTCTCCTTGCAATTGCTCGCATCTTTTCGCTTCTACAATTTTTAGACGCTTCTGTGTCCGCAAGCAGGTTGACCCATACTCTATTTCTTCCTCATTCATGCTCTCCATAAGAGATGTGATTACATAACAGTGAAAGCACAACTCATGATAGGGTACTGTACATAGATGGACTGTATACGTAGAAGGGGAGGGGTGGGTGGCAAGAGTGGTTGGTAGATTTATTTTTTAAATGTAATATCCACGCATATCCATTCAGTTCACACGACATGAAGCCATTCTTCATCGATGGATTCTTCACTTTCGATGGAACAGTTTGTTGCTAATTTTAATTAACGATTTCATATTTTTATTTGAGACAACGACGCTAGTACTCACTCTCTCAAATCTCATCTACTTTATCATTGGAGTCCTCAGGCATTCCCTCAGGCACGGTTGAATTATAACGATTGAAGAAAACGGCATTTGATTATCTATCTTTCAGACTTGGTATGTTTATGTACTGTCTACCGGATGGATCACTGTCGATATTATCACTATGATCGCCATTGTAGATAAAGAAGAACAAACCGATTCTTAGTGCTTCTTTCTGGATCAATGCGAGGCACTTCTCATCTTCATTTAATATCTCTTCTTTTTTTCTAGACGACCAATTTCATTCGTTATTCCGTAGTGTGCATCACAACTGTTCCTCATCACTACTTCAAAATGGCTGAATATGCCGAAACCCTCAAAGAAGCCGGAGCCGCCAGCAAAGATGGTCAGTGGAAAAAATTAGAAATAATACCTCAGACTCTATTTTGATTAAAATGACATTCTCGAAAATCGAGAGATAGGCTATTCAATTGTCATAAAATTCCACAATTATCAATCGTGTAGAGCATGATGAATATCTCTATTCGATGGAATATTATCTCATTTTAACCGTCTCCTGGTGGATACTATTATACATCTATCTATCGTGAGATTATTTCCCATTCCACACGTAGTTGACCTTTGACGAACTGAGTGGAGGGAGGAGGGAGGAAGAGGCCGGGAGGAGGCTAATGATCTACGTGCTCTCCTCTCCCCTGCCTCTTCACTTCCTCTCTCACAGACAATCAATGGTTCGCTAACCAGCACATCTCATTTGCTGAGCATTTCAAACGCACGATAAGCGCACTCAATTCTGTCATAAAGTGTTGCAATGAGGTAAGACCCGAGGTAAGACCACTTGAAAATGTTGAACAAAATTACAGATTTCTGTAGAAAACGAGCAACAAAATGAAGAGATCATTCCAATGTGATGGCATTCATCAGTCAGATTATCTATGCGTAACCCACATTATTTGTGTTATTCGCTACTGTAATCATTGTTTATTGTTTTCTTTGCAGTGATCTAATAGAGAACGTGTATACAGAATTTCTATATTTTATCGATGATTTCTGACAAACATGGGAAATAAGCAATACTTTTCTTTCAAATTTATTGTTTGGCAATAAACAAAATAAACAAAAAGTTAACAAAAAAAAAAAAAAAGTTTCGTGTTACTTTTGCAATCAAAAAACAAAAAAATAAACAAAAAGTTTGTATTACATATATTCAATGTTTATATGAGTGCTAAATAGCAACTCATTAGAAATCGAACTGTAATCTCTCCAATAGCAACAGTAAATTGAAATTATTATTTAAATTCGCGCGCTGTTGAGATCTGAGGGTATACTGTATCAGCCAAAAATCGACAAATTTATGTAATTCGTTTCTTTTGTTTGTTTGCTTATTGTTGGGTATTGTTTGTTGCTCCATGATTATTTTTTTCTGAAAAAGTGCGTGTTAACAGTTGCCGAATCGTCCTTGTGCATTATTCTCCCAGCTTTTAATGATATCCGTTGCGATATAACATGGTTATTCTCGTTATTAACGCGTTGTAACATTGTTGCATGCTCAAATCATATCGTTGTGGCAGGATTATTACTATAGATATTAGTTTCGTGTTACTTTTGCAATCAATATTGGTCATATATTTTACATTTCAGCGATTCCTCGCTTCTACGACACGTAGACATGTCCTTCTTCTCCAAAGGAATCTTTACTCTTGATGGATCGGTGAGTCATGTTGACCGTGCCTGTATCACGGTAGATTATTATATTAATCAATCCAATCTATTCAGACTGTGGCTCTGGTGTTTACCCTTACGTATATCTTCTCCTTCTTTCTGAGAATGTTGTACCCGAAGGGAATTTCATTTTCATTAATATTTTTTAAGACTGTTTTCTATGATTTCTTTCTTTTCCGGAGTCATACGAACTGGTTTACTACATTGGGTGTTTGCTCGTCAATATCATCACTTTTCTCGCCATCGTCAAAAGAGAAAAATCCATTCTCAATATATGTTTCTTTGTTCAAGTAGGTTTTTTTTGCTTCATATTTAACACGATATATTCGGTTACAGCTGTTGCACTGCTTTCTTTACACTATATACATCGTAATTGCCATCTCCGCATCTTTTATCCACCCAATCGATGATCTCTCTCATGAACTTATCAATCACAACGTGGAGATTGGATATGGTAAGGCGAAATCACTAAACCTTGATTCCACTTATTGTATTTATTTATCAAATTACCAGTCCCAAATTAGCCGAAGAGCGTCAATGTATGTTTATTTATCTTATCTGTTAAAATTTTTTGACCTGTTTAGGACTTCGTAAGTACATTCATGGGGTTAATGAGTGTTTCCTCACCTATCTCGTTGCTTCATGGTCCGGTTGGTTCATTTATCTGTGTGCACTGAATGCTGTCTGGATGGAATGCAATAAGGTCAGTGAAAATACAATTGAAATGTTGTGAAGCAGTCACGAATTGAAGCAGTCAGGCATTTAGTATTTTTAAATCCATCATATTGAAATATGCTAGATCGTAAATATGATCAATTCCAGTCGCAAAGGGCACCTATCAGGATTCCGAATCTATGAAACGGAGCCGTTTAAGCGATCAGGCTATCGACAGATTATTCGCTTATATTTGAGAATAGATTATCGCCAATTGGAGTGACTGTTATCTCATTTACACACAGTACTGTTGTTTTCACTTTTTTTATCACATTCCCAGATCAATTACATTGAAACTTTCTAACAGATTTATTAACTGTACGTGATACCTCTTCCTAGTTTCGTTCAGAGTAGCTTACTCTTGTGTTATGTTGTGTTTTTTCCCCATGTTTTTTGTAAAAGTTTCACTGATGGTGAGCTTTATAAGATTCAATGAAGATATTTCTTTACAATTTTGAGCCTTCGCTTTTGATTCCCCTTTTCTATTGGGGCCACATTATGTGGTATCACTTGAAAATATCTTGGCTTCATTTTTCCAAATGTATATTTCCTTATCACTTTTGGTGGATGTACTGGGGATAGTATAAAAGGCGGCCCGGCGGCCCGTGGGGGGGGGGGTATAAAATGCGGCCCAGAAGCCCATTCCTATATTTTGAGTCAAATGCTTGATACAGAGTTGAATGCATGATATTTCACTAAATTTCGGCCCCTAATGGCCGGCTCTCATTGTGAGTCCCAGAAGAAATTTCCAAGGCTCTATTTCGAGTCCATCATGAGTCTACGGCTCTGAAGAAATGTCTACGGTCCTGTTACGAGTTCATCGTGATTTTACAGCCCAGGAAACATTTCTACGTTCAAACTTCACGACACTCGCTGTAGTCATTATTGACTCGTAGACGTTACTTTGAAAATTCTTCTGGGTCGTCGAGTCATGTAGCAGGGGCTCGTAGCAGGGGCGTAGAAATTTCTTCAGATCCGTAGAGTTATGGCTTATATCCAAATTATGATGATTATTAGCCTTAGCCTTAACCTAATAAGGCTAGACATCTGTTTAGACTAGTAAGGCTTAGCGCTTGCTCACGCTGTAACTCTGGCCCCGCGTTCTATAGAAGTGCCGTTGATGGGTCCCCATAGGGGTCAGGACATGATCCATCCACTTGGTTTGGTCAATTATCGATTTTATCGATTTTTGGGCCTCTAATCTTTCAATGATCATAACTCCCTTCATTTCTATCGCACAGCGAGCGGGTTTAGCGCCATACATTCATCTCAGAATTCTCTACAAACAGTTCAAAAAGGGACATATGAAAAAATTCAGTCTTCCACCTGAAAAATCGATAAAACCTATTTTTTGATCAAAAAAGTGTCTGTTTCTCGAAACTTAACCGGAAAGGCAGAAAGTTTTTTTTGCATTTTCGACATTTTTAGACCCGTTTTGAAGTTGTTGCGTCAATGATTTTCGATATCTCTGGCCGCGGGATGTCGTTTACGAGAGCTGGGACTTGTCGATAAATCGGTTTTTTTGGCCATAACTAGCTTCAAAATGATCGAATCCGGACTTTCAAAAAAGGAAAATGTAGCTTTCAACGAGACAAACAGAAAAGGTTTAATGCAAAAAAGTCGTAGGTCTATCGATTTTTTAATTATTTTGGAAAAACCGCTTTCCAGCACATTTTTGATTGTGTGACGGCGAGAAAACGCTCTTTGCTTTTTCTATGCTTCGGAATTTTTTTTCAAATACTTTTTTTGCATTAATTTCGTATGAATTCACGTTCCGTTCTTTTGGTCTCTCACTATCCCTTCCCCCTCACCTTCTCTTCTCGATATCAGTCGACGTGAGGAAAGGGGGGGGGGGAGGGGTGCGATAGGGTGACAGTTAGTGAGGGACCAATTTAATGAAATTTAATGAATACGGAATTAGTACTTAAAACATTTGAAAAAAATTCCGAAGCATAGAAACCGCAAATAGCGTTTTCCCGCCGTCACACAATCCAAAACTCTGCTGGAAAGCGGTTTTTCCAAAATAATTCAAAAATTCAAATTAGAACTAGCCAGCTACGCTCGCTTCGCTCGCTAGCTGGCTAGGTGTCGCCGGGTTGTGATAGTCTTCTGCGAGCGCTTCGCAACGCCGGGTTATGTGTTTAGTTTTATCCCAGTCATGTACCAACGCTTGCAAAAGGCTCGTGAGGCCTGAGCTACGTTTGGGCTAGTGGACTACATTGGAAGATAAAACATTCACAGTCGCGGACCGAGTTGGCATCGTCCCTCGCGAAAGGATCGTCGGGCCTCGGGCGATCCGAAAAAAAGATGGATTTCAGCTCGCCCTAGGCCCCACGAGCCTTCCGCCAGGGACTCGCAGGCTTCGTTCGCTACGCTCGCTCGCCAGATGACGCTGGGTTAAAAACGCGTTAAACACGTTTCCCTATTGCGAAATATTGAAACATTATCAGTAAACATCGATTGGCATCGACTCTGAGCTTACTGTACTCAAAAACGTGAGTACACACTTAAAAACGCATCAAAACACGTTTCCCTATTGCGAAATATCTAAACATTACCAGTTAACATCGATTCTGAACATTAGAATAAAATTCACGATCGATTCGGTTGAGTTTCAGCTGAAAATGGCTCGAAAAATAGGTTATTGCATCATCATTACGCAATATTACATAGTGATGACGAAATTGGTTATAGATTTTTTGAAAATTTTGATTACGGGTTGCTTGGTGCCAAGCACGAGCGATTTGGTTGAGTTTCCAGTGAATACGGTGGAAAAAACGGATTATGACGAAATGATGACGAAATCAATTATCGATTTTTTTTTCGAAAATTTTTTTCATGAGAAGTTGGTTGGTAAAAGTTTACGGAATTAGTACTTAAAACATTTGAAAAAAATTCCGAAGCATAGAAACCGCAAATAGCGTTTTCCCGCCGTCACACAATCCAAAACTCTGCTGGAAAGCGGTTTTTCCAAAATAATTCAAAAATTCAAATTAGAATTAGTCGATTTCCAAGGTCTTTTTCATAAACATACCCCGCATTCGTAGGCTTTTGACACATAACTTTTTCATGTATGTATCCCAACATTATTTATTTTTAGCTCTTCTAAAAACCTCGCTACCCCTCGCTACATTGCGGGGAAGGGAGCTTTTCCACACAGTCTTCAATAAAGCGCGCGCTCTAGTCTAGACGTGTTAGGAAGAGCAGGCGGAGGCAAGAGAAAGGGGCGGAGCTTCGCACCCCCTTCCCTTCCCGAAACAGAGCGGGGGGGGGGGGTTGCGGTCCGCTACCCTCTCCCTCCCTCGTAGCGGCCCGTTAGCCCCCGTTACCGTTTAGCCAACCCTAATAGAACCCCTGTATGATGACTGAGGCGGATACGACATCAAATCAAATCAAAGTTAGCGCAGTGCGATTTTCTCACTTTTTGTCGAGCTAGTGTTCTGAGGAAAACTGAGAAGGAAAGCGGTTTTTCCAAAATAATTCAAAAATCGATAGACCTACGACTTTTGCATTGAACCTTTTCTGTTTGTCTCGTTGAAAGCTAAATTTTCCTTTTTTGAAAGTCCGGATTCCATCATTTTGAAGCTAGTTATGGCCAAAAAAACCGATTTATCGACAAGTCCCAGCTCTGCTAGTAAACGACATCCCGCGGCCAGAGATATCGAAAATCATTGACGTAACAACTTCAAAACGGGTCTAAAAATGTCGAAAATGCAAAAAAACTTTTTGCCTTTCCGGTTAAGTTTCGAGAAACAGGCACTTTTTTGATCAAAAAATAGGTTTTATCGATTTTTTAGGTGGAAGACTGAATTTTTTCATATGTCCCTTTTTGAACTTTTTGTAGAGAATTCTGAGATGAATGTATGGCGCTAAACCCGCTCGCTGTGCGATAGAAATGAAGGGAGTTATGGTCATTGAAAGATTAGAGGCCAAAAATCGATAAAATCGATAATTGACCAAACCAAGTAGATGGACCTTGTCCTGACCCCTAAGGGCACCCACCAACCAACTTTCATGGAAATAGAATACAAAAAAAATTTTCCTGGTGGAAAAAGTTGCTGATTGTGCTACACTCTTACAGGAAACGCGTGTTATAAAAGATATCATGGACGTTAAGCACGTTATCTGGCTTCTGGAGATTGCGAAGGCCGATTTATCATTTGGACTCTGAGCGATGCGACCAAACAAGGGGCCCTGTGGCGAAGACGCAGATTTACCACCCAACAAGGTTTGACGAACTTTCTATAGTGTTTGTTCATTCCGCTTTTAGGAAAACTGGGTGATGCAGATAGGAAGGATTCATCAGGGCCACGATGTCACATACATTGCTCCTGGCAGCCTAATAGTGCTAGGGTAGCCAGTGTCGGAAGAAACAACACTTGTACCCTAATAAAACTAGTTTCAAAACAAGCAAAATTGCAGGTGCGCACATTGAATCTCGAGATAAAAACTTCTATAGAAATTATGTGTTCACGAGGAAAGAGGCAGTTTCCAGGTTTGTCAAGCAGTTCTTTTCTATACCAATTAGAACATGCACTCGCAAATTGCTTTTTTAAAATTGCCGAAAGTGCTAGGCCCTTCTAAAATAATATAATATCAGTGGAAAGCCGTCGTGGATTCCTCCCTCCCCAAAGGCAAATTTTCTTGTCAAGATGTGCCCTGTGCTAATGGCTCTCGATGAGAATACCAAGGAAAATTACAGCGGGTAGGAATCTTTTCTTAATTCAAATTGGCAGAAGTACATTTAAGATTGCCTCATCGCGTACTCTGGTTGTCTCTCTGTCTGAGCTGCCGCCGCTGCCGATGGAAGTGGTGAAGAAGGAAGTAGTTGAAGAAGAAGAAGAAAAGGCGAAGGAAGCCTCCCCATCTCAAGATGGACCATCTCAGTAATATAGAAATCTTTGACGCATGGGGTGTTAATTTCCGTGTAAAAGTAGCCTCGCATTCTCGTTTATTCCCAATGCCTTGTGATTATCTTCATACTTTTGTACGAAAATTAACGCCCCATAACTAATCCTTCTCATTGTACACATTGTCTTACACTAACACCAGCTAGATAACATGTATTGATTTGCACTCGTTGCACACGTTCGTATCTTGTTCACGTAATGCTATTCAAGTTGTTTTGAATAAATACTTTCGCAAATGGAGAAGACATGACCAAGTGAAAGATTGGTCACAACGTCCCTCCATCCCTACATTGTAGTTTGAGAAAGAACCCGAGAAGTTCAAAAAGCGGCTCCAAAAGGCCCCTCTATCCCGTGATTGTAGTTTGATCGGGAAGGAAGAGTCGGGAAGAGGAGGAGGGAGGAAATGTCCTTTTGATCTACCCTTCCTCGGTCCACTTCAGTTATCGATCGTCTGGGGGGAGGGGAGTGGGCAGCTAGCCCCTTCCCATCTTCTGTTATTCTACTCATGATCGCTCACTCGTGCTGCCGCCCCTCTTTCCTCCGTTGCTAATTTATCGCGCCTTTTTCGCTGATTACTGAATAGTATAGGCTTCTAATATGCCCATCTGCGCTGAATTAACGCTCTGCGCACGGCTACTAGGTCAGACTGGTCTGCTTTCCTGCGATTAGCTATTGCGAAGCGTTGTTTTGATCGGAATTTCATTTTCGAAAATGCTCCGTGTGTGTCTGAATTTTGCTCTTTCTTTCGTCCTTTCTTTAGCTAATGCGATTCTTTGAGCGCCGAAAGCTCGACCACCGTTTGCCCTCGCTAATGCACGGGCGTCAGTGTGATAAGAAACTAAATAGGTTGCAATTAGCACCCGCGTGAAGCCCCATTTCACAAGGTCCTCTTGTCTTGTTTGGCCCTCATCCTCTTCCCATAGTCCTACTATCATCGTGTATTCACACCCCTACGCATAGGGTTGTGCCCGTAACAATTATCGCAGCAGTACTCGTTTCAGCAGCAGACTTTTTCCCGCGTACACATGATGACAATTGCTGAACAAATGTTTTCGAAGTCTTTCCTTCCGATTCACACGTACACTCCTTATCCCCTCCCTTCCTCTCTTCCTTCCTCCCTTCCTCCTTTCCTTCCTCCTTTCCTTCCTCCTTTCCTTCCTTCCTCCTTTCCTTCCTCCTTTCCTTCCTTCCTCCTTTCCTTCCTCCCTCCCTCCCTTTCTTTCTTTCTTCCTTTCTTTCTTCCTTTTCTTCCTTGAATTTGTTTCTCGTTTCGCGCAGAATATCACAATTATCGAATGTAGTTAAGCACTGTTCTCTTTCAGGTTAACGCCGATGTCGTCCCTTCTTCTCCCCTCCTCCCAATGCGACGAGGCCTCCACGATGGTCGCCACTCCATGGAGCTAAATATGGTGATGTTTTCGCTACCTGTTGTATTTCTTTTTGCGCTGGCGCCATGTAAGCGCCCTAGTGCATTTTTTCGTGGTTTTTTTTTATGTGAAGATCTAACTCGTAAGTAACCGGGTGGGTGGAATAGAATAGGGTCGGAAAGAGAAGAGTGTTTTCACGCGTAACGTTAATTTGTTTCAACGTCTTGAGTTCCTTGAAATTCGAAATCTCTTGTTTCCTTTTAATACTCTTCACCGGCCCTATTTTAAACCGCATAGGAAGGGGATACGTGACTAGCACGTGCGCCGTAGCCGGGTGCCGGCGTCAACACTTGGTGTCCCCTCTGTTACAGAGGTGTGTCTTGAGCACTTCTTTAGTTTAGGCGTCAGAGTCTAGTGGGATGTGTGTGTTATTTGAACTATTTTATATGGGATATGATACTCTGGCGTCTAAACTATTGAGGTTGCCGTGTCGCCATGAGGCAGTGTTTGGGCCCGGTACGGTTAGCGAAAGAAAAAAGGAGACCAAATGGCCCTATACATCAACAATGCCGGGATGTAGGGCCGAAGTCGAGAGGAGCACTCTCGGCTTCAACACACATGTATGCAATCCAAAGGCTGTCTTAAATGTGGCTGCGCCTCGCCCAGCTCGCCTCACTAGTCGAGTGACAGCCGATTGTCGCCAGAGTTGAAATTGAATCGTATTTGGTATGCAACTATTTCACGTCTTCCATGCTTTGAAAATATTTCGAGTACCTATTCAACTCTGGCAAGCATGTCTGGATCTCCATGAGAGTAGGAGAGAGAGATATGAGATCGTGTCGATCCATGACACTGCCGATCCATGGGCTCCTTGATGGAAGATCGAGCGTAGCATAAGCAATATACACGCATCCCTCTGGGGCCACTGTGCGTTGCCTCGTGAAGCCATCATAGTGTGCTCACGGTGTGTGCCACTCATTAAATGAGTGACCCCCAACTGGGGGGAGATGTCATGGGGAGCGGAGAAGAACGGGTTGAAGAGAGATTAAATCGAATTTGGGATGAGGCTAAGGAACATACAGCTCAGCAAACAAGCAGAAAAGCTCGGGCAGGCGTTCCTCTCCCTGTCCGGGTAGCCGATAGGCTTGGCTCCTGGTACCGAACTAGTTTGGGTACTCTTCGGGCTTGTTATGCTGGACTCGTGAGTTTGCACGAGATAAAGCGCGCACTCTCGCCGAAAGCGAGTGCCCTAACGGGCAGGTGCTGCAGCGGCTGTATGGGGGAGAAGGGATGGGGGGGGGGGAGTGAGATGGGGCTGTGAGAGATATGAAGAAATTGGAAGAAGTGTGATGTCTAGGGGGGTCGCTTAGGGCGATAGTGATCAACTCCTCGCGTTGCGAGGGGCGGATAGTCACGCACTGTCGCAGGTGCAGGGATCGTCTTGTCGGTAGGAGTGAGGCCACAAGCCAAACAACGGGTGCCCACCATGTGGGAGACCTGTGACCAAATCACCCTCTTCGCTGGTCGCGGTGGATGGTCCCGACACGTCCGAGATTGCTATCGCCGCGTTTACAGTTAAATCTCTCGCGGGCGATTCAGTTTGTCTGGGGAGTGGGGTATTATAGTAACTGTTACGGTGGGATAGAATTGGCAAAGTGCAATGGTGTCGTTGAAGGGAAGAGTTTCTGGCAATATTCATGTGGTTCATGTTTGGAATTTTGGCAGTGTGAGAGGGGTGAAAAGTGAAATATGAAGTTTCATAGTGAGGATTTGATTATAAATGGCCAATTATCCGACGGGCGAGATATTTGTATGGGAGATGCTAATTTGACCCATTGAGGAGAGGCGAGGCTGCGTCGACGTTCGAGTGCAAGGGTCGACTCCGCCGTTCGAGTAACCGGTCCCGACGGGAAGCAGAGGAGCAGGTTACGGTAGCCGAGGTACTGTAAGGGCGAATAGATGACTAATCAAGTGATACATTACAGACGTCTCTCATCGTGCTGTCTCTAAGGAAGAGAGGTATTGTGGATACGATCGATTTATTGATTGATTACTCTTCCATTTGCAGTCATCCCTCGACGCGACTTCCTCCTCCTCCTCCTTCCGTTCTTCTGATGAGGTCATACGGCAGCTGAGGAGATCTCCATTTGTAAGGAAGAGAGGTATTGTGGATACGATCGATTTATTGATTGATTACTCTTCCATTCTCAGTCTTCTCCTAATTTGATGCGACTCCTCCTCTTCTCTTCTTCCTTCCGTTCTTCCGATGAGGTCATACGGCAGCTGAGGAGATCTCCATTTGTAAGGATGAGAGGTATTGTGGATACGATCGATTTATTGATTGATTACTCTTCCATTCTCAGTCTTCTCCTAATTTGATGCGACTCCTCCTCTTCTCTTCTTCCTTCCGTTCTTCCGATGAGGTCATACGGCAGCTGAGGAGATCTCCATTTGTAAGGATGAGAGGTATTGTGGATACGATCGATTTATTGATTGATTACTCTTCCATTCTCAGTCTTCTCCTAATTTGATGCGACTCCTCCTCTTCTCTTCTTCCTTCCGTTCTTCCGATGAGGTCATACGGCAGCTGAGGAGATCTCCCTTTGTAAGGATGAGAGGTATTGTGGATACGATCGATTTATTGATTGATTACTCTTCCATTCTCAGTCTTCTCATGATTTGATGCGACTCCTCCTCTCCTCTTCTCTTCTTCCTTCCGTTCTTCCGATGAGGTCATACGGCAGCTGAGGAGATCTCCATTTGTAAGGATGAGAGGTATTGTGGATACGATCGATTTATTGATTGATTACTCTTCCATTCTCAGTCTTCTCCTAATTTGATGCGACTCCTCCTCTTCTCTTCTTCCTTCCGTTCTTCCGATGAGGTCATACGGCAGCTGAGGAGATCTCCATTTGTAAGGATGAGAGGTATTGTGGATACGATCGATTTATTGATTGATTACTCTTCCATTCTCAGTCTTTTCCTAATTTGATGCGACTCCTCCTCTTCTCTTCTTCCTTCCGTTCTTCCGATGAGGTCATACGGCAGCTGAGAGATCTCCCTTTGTAAGGATGAGAGGTATTGTGGATACGATCGATTTATTGATTGATTACTCTTCCATTCTCAGTCTTCTCATGATTTGATGCGACTCCTCCTCTTCTCTTCTTCCTTCCGTTCTTCCGATGAGGTCATACGGCAGCTGAGGAGATCTCCATTTGTAAGGATGAGAGGTATTGTGGATACGATCGATTTATTGATTGATTACTCTTCCATTCTCAGTCTTTTCCTAATTTGATGCGACTCCTCCTCTTCTCTTCTTCCTTCCGTTCTTCCGATGAGGTCATACGACAGCTGAGGAGATCTCCTTTTGTAAGGATGAGAGGTATTGTGGATACGATCCATTTATTGATTGATTACTCTTCCATTCTCAGTCTTCTCATGATTTGATGCGACTCCTCCTCTTCTCTTCTTCCTTCCGTTCTTCCGATGAGGTCATACGGCAGCTGAGGAGATCTCCATTTGTAAGGATGAGAGGTATTGTGGATACGATCGATTTATTGATTGATTACTCTTCCATTCTCAGTCTTCTCCTAATTTGATGCGACTCCTCCTCTTCTCTTCTTCCTTCCGTTCTTCCGATGAGGTCATACGGCAGCTGAGGAGATCTCCATTTGTAAGGATGAGAGGTATTGTGGATACGATCGATTTATTGATTGATTACTCTTCCATTCTCAGTCTTTTCCTAATTTGATGCGACTCCTCCTCTTCTCTTCTTCCTTCCGTTCTTCCGATGAGGTCATACGGCAGCTGAGGAGATCTCCCTTTGTAAGGATGAGAGGTATTGTGGATACGATCGATTTATTGATTGATTACTCTTCCATTCTCAGTCTTCTCATGATTTGATGCGACTCCTCCTCTTCTCTTCTTCCTTCCGTTTTTCCGATGAGGTCATACGGCAGCTGAGGAGATCTCCATTTGTAAGGATGAGAGGTATTGTGGATACGATCGATTTATTGATTGATTACTCTTCCATTCTCAGTCTTTTCCTAATTTGATGCGACTCCTCCTCTTCTCTTCTTCTTCTTTCTCCATTCGTCCGTCTCTCTCTCTCTTCCCTCGTTCTCTTCGATGAGGCCGTATGGTAGCAGAAGAAGGGTCGGCTCAATTGGGATGATAGGTACGGTATCGATTATTGATTTATCGATCGATTGCCTCCGCTGTCTAAAAATATCACTAAAGTACACTTTCTTAGAAGTGCGCATGGCTTCAGTAAATTTATTTTTTAGAATAGCCCTTGCCCCCTTTTTTAGGCTTGTGATTTCTAATCGTCAAAGAGACTGCTTTAGGCGTGTTACGGTATTTAGTTTTGCTGTTAACTCTTTTTAGAATATTTATCCCGCTGCCGTATGTTTCTTAACCAGTCAAGGTTTAGGTTGCTTTGGGTGTATTATTAGTTCTAAAATTGTATCGTCGGTTATTAAACACTGCTCTAGGATTGATGTAGTTCTTCTTTCGGTTTCTTTTTTTCCCGAATTGTTTCCCCCACGGTCATTGTGTATCGTACTTGATTTGCTTTGTGAGTTAGTTGTTAGTTATTTGTATTATTTGAGGTAGTTGTAGGCTCGTATTCGGTCCGTTTTTTCTTTTTGGAATCGGCTCCTCTCGGTCATGTCTTTAGCAATCTATACAATAAGGAGGCCGTAACATAGCTTAGGATTTAAACGATACTCTAAACGTGGCAGGTTTAGCTCTCTCTCCCCTAGCTCTTCCCTATAATAGGTCGAGCGAGAGAGCATGCGGAATGAAGAGAGTGCGTCTGATCTCAGGGGCAAAGAGCGTATGGGGGGGGGGGCTAAGCCTGCCTCGTTTAGAGTATCGTTTAACCAACCCTAAAAGGGACCCTCTTCCTTTCACACACTCTGTTGTCAATCTCTAGCCTCTCTCTCTCGTAGCGAGACATTACGGGCTCGCTACGCTCTCTCACTCGTAGTGAACTCGTAATATTGATATGGTTTAGCCAACCCTAATTGTAATCTCGAATTGTTTCAGAGATGGTCTTCCGTCTCCCTCCCCTTCTCTCTCCTCCCTTGTTCCAATGAGGACACAACTGAAATGGGAGGAGGACATTCTCAGCCCAAACAGGTAAGAGTGGATGAAAATGAAGAGGCATATTTGGAAATATATTTATAATACGGTGATTCTGTGTTTAAAAAAAGCCTTCCTCGATTCTAGTAGTTTCAAGTATTCTAAGCTTTTCAAATATGTTGTTTTATTCAATATTCGTTTCATTTCCTGTGATAGAAAGTGTGATATTTAAGGATCTCGATTTGATACCTGTCTTTAAAAATTTCATTCGCCTGCTTAGTGTAGTTGTGAAATCATTTTTGAGCATCTATATCTTGATACTGAATTTACGTTTGCTCCTTTAGTTTTGATCTCCAGTGTGTGTTGGCGAATCACGATTTGCACTAAATTTATGTTTCGTGATCAATGTCTGTATTGAAGATCAGTAGGTGTCATCTAAAAATTCAGATCACAAATTCAGATCGGTAATTGTAACGGTTGAATTTTGAAATACGATATTTTATTGATTCGTAACCTCGAATGGTTTCAGGGATAACTTTCTTCCTCCGCCCTCCCTTCCTTCACTCTCTCTCCCATTCCTCCGATGAGGAGATAACTGAAGAGGAGAGGACGCCCAAACAGGTAAGAATGGCGATTCAGAAGATTGATTGGAAAAAGATTGATTATAAAGTGATTCTGCGTCTGTAAAGGAAATCCTTCTCCGAATCTAATAGATTCAATTATCCTAAGTATTCAATAGTAATATGTTATTTAACGTTCGTTTTGTTTCGTGTAAGAAGTTGTAATTTTGAGTTTCTCTATTTCGTGCCCGTTGAATCTGTGTTTTCCGAGGATCTTTATATTTTAAATTCAGTGGTTACCATCTTTAAAAATCATTCAACTGAAAATCATTCAATTTGTCTAGTCGAATTTATTTTGAGCAGCACTAGTATGATTCCCACTGAATTGTTGTTTCCTGAGCAACATTTGTATTGCAATTCAATAGGGACCATCTCAAATTCAGATCACATGGCAATTGCAATTTGAATTTTGATCGAAGATATCATAACCTCGAATGGTTTCAGGGATGACCTTCTTCCTCCGCCCTCCCTTCCTTCCCTCTCTCTCCCATTCCTCCGATGAGGAGATAACTGAAGAGGAGAGGACGCCCAAACAGGTAAGAATGGCGATTCAGAAGATTGATTGGAAAAAGATTGATTATAAAGTGATTCTGCGTCTGTAAAGGAAATCCTTCTCCGAATCTAATAGATTCAATTATCCTAAGTATTCAATAGTAATATGTTATTTAACGTTCGTTTTGTTTCGTGTGAAATAAGTTGTAATTTTTGAGTTTCTCTATTTGGTTCCCACTAAATTTGTGTTTCCCGAGAATCTTTATATTTTAAATTCAGTGGGTATCATCTTTAAAAATCATTCGACTGATTTGTCTAGTGGAAGTTATTTTGATTAGCACTAGTATATGCATATCACTGAATTGTTGTTTCCTGAGCAACGTTGCATTTCAATTCAATAGGGACCATCTCAAATTCAGATCACATGGCAATTGTAACTTGAATTATTCTCGAAGGTTACTGCTCAATTGAGTTAACATTAAGATATTTTATTGTTTGTTGTCGCTATCGTAACTTCGAATGGTTTCAGAGATGGTCTTCTGTCGGCCTCTCCTTCATTCTCCTTCCTTCCTCCAATGAGGAGATGACTGAAGACGATAGGAGATCGCCCTCGGTCCAAGCAGGTAAGAGTGAAAATAAAGAAGCTTTTTTTGGAAACACATTGATAATTCAGTGATTCTGCGTATTAAAATTCCCAATTCCCAATTAAGTTGTATTGTTCCATATTCGTTTCATTTCCTGCGATAGAAGGTGCGATTTTTAGGATCTATTTGGTACCTTCTGAATATTTTTTTATCTTCCCGAGCTCCGTTTGATTTCCTATTCAATGGCTATTAAGAAATTTGTTCACCTTAGTATTAGCGCTTTTGGTAATTTCTTTATCGTTTCTTTAGGAATGTGTATTGCGTTTTTTTTAGTGTTTCCGGTTGCTCTCTAAAAATGTTTTACTCGCGGTCTAGTGTTCCCTAACTAGTTTAAAAATTGAATTGTATGCTCTAAAACATTGCTATTGACGTGGTTCGTGTTTCGGAATGCTCTTTTTTGAATTGGATCTCCGCGGTCTTGTCTTTCGAAATTGATCTAAAATTTCTTCTGCTTCTCCACTTTTTCTTCACATTTTACTTCTGCAGAAGGGCGTATCGTTGTAGTTGGTCTTACCGTTAACTCTCTAATTATTGCAGACTGCATCATTAGAAGTACTTATTTAATTTGTTGATCCATGATCTTTGATCTATGTATTTTCAATTTCAGTCGGTGCCCTTCCTCTCTCTTCTCGCTTCACTGAAGAACGGAAGAAGCTTCCTTCCCTCGACTGCACTCGTAGGTGTGTGTTGAGGAAAGAAATGCATCACATGTGAACAGATAATTGAAAGAATAGCATTTTAAGCACCACATCATCAGCACTTTAATAAGATTAAATGATGTATTATAATATATCATCTGTCACTTTGTATTGTGGAAGTTTGTTGTTTATTGTAAGGAAGAACGGATACGACCTTTGCATGTAACAAATGCTATTGTGAGACGCTCGATAGCATTTATGCATTTTTTTAAATTTAATTTTTGTGCATGAATTTAATTGTATTGCAACCATCTCTATCTTGCAGACTGCGAGAGACGATGGAAAGGTGGTCGAATGGCCATGGAGCCGCCGAGAATATCGTCCGATTAGGCCACGCTGATCAGACTGATCAGGCGATGAAATCCTCGTTCGGTGGCTGAGAAGGTTGGTCATTCGCATTATTTTATGGGAATTTTAAAATGGGATGACCGGGGGAAATCTTGCCGAAATTTTTTGTGTAGAATCTGAGACACTACAGCTCGTTACTCTCGTTTACCTCTCGCTCTTTTTTTGATCATTTTCCCTGCGTTCTTGTATTTCCTAATCGCTCTAATAATATCACTAGGTTCTGAGACAATGATTTATAAGAGCTTATTGCGGTATTTAGTTTTTCCCTCCCCTTTTTAAATGTTTTCCCCGTGTTGTTGTGTTTCTCAGTGGATTCAATATTAGCACGGCCGGTTCTGACAATGTTTTAGAAGGGTATATTGCTGTAGTTGGTTTTACCCTTGGCTTTTTTTTATAAATACATCGATTTATTATTTTGCAGTTGGACTGTTCGTTTGCTCTTTTTTGAATTGGTTCCCCTTAATCTTGTGTCTCCAAATCAATCTAAAAATACCTATCATCCCGATCGACCTTGAAACCTGAAAATTGTGTTTCATCTTTTTTTCCTTCAGGTTCGCTGTCTTGCCTCTCTCATCTCGCCCCCTTCGATAAGTGCCTCTGGCCGCCAAACAGCAGCTCGCCCTTCCATCAACCGGATCCTTCTGTTCGTCGACAGATCAGGTTGGTTATTTTCTTCATTTCAGTTGCGATTTTCAATGGTGTGGCCGGAGGCTATCGCCAATTTTTAAAGTTCAAAAACGTTGCTTGGTGCTGATTGTGAGAAATATTTCTCATTACTTTATTTTAGTGGCGTAGTGGCGTTATTGTATTGTTAGTTTATCGTGATGAATAACTTTCGTCCTCATCAGTAATGAAATATCTTTCGAATACCAGGGAATAGTGGAAACCGATTCCAGCATTGAACCATGCGCCTCTTTTGATATCCCAGGGTATGGGCTTTATCTTTCTCATGATAATTCACGGAGTGGAAAATGATGCAATTCAGATTGAAAAAAACTAGAATTATAATGAGAAAGACCATTGAAAACTCCATACCCTGACATATCAATATGATCTCGATGAGGCGCTCTCGATGATCGGTTATCCCTATTCCCTGGTTTTCGAAAGTTATTTCATTACTTACGAGGCCGAAATATACTCATCACGATAATCGTTTGAATTCGCCATCATCACTTATGTACCCTCTGAAATTTTCGAAAATATTGCTCTGTTAATATTTGAGTTATGGAAAAATCTTGTTTTGCAGCACTGCTGTAGGGAAATAATTGGTGCGAAATGAAATAGGCCATGATCATCAGCACCCTCGAGAACCTCAGTGCACAATTTTTCGAAATTTTGGTGTCTCAACTTCAACACTTGGGACTGCTAAGTGTGACCAGAGTGCAAACAGCATAGATGACGATTGAAAAAAAAGAAATCGCCATGACAGGAATCATTCAGCTTCCCCTTATTATAACTTCAATACTTATATTGTTGATATTACAACCACGCTCATATACTGTTGAAATTATGTTTTATGCCCTTTCAGGTTGGCTGTCCCGCCTCTTCCATCTCGCTCTCTTCGATGAGTGTCTCTGGCCGCCAAGCAGCTACTCGTCCTTCCATCAATTGGAGCCGTCCATTCGACGGCAGATTAGGTTGGTCTTTGGGATTATTTCAGTGCGTTTTTCAATAGGTAGGCCGGAGGCTATTGCCAATTTTTGAAATTGCGAATTAGTATTTTGGCCTTTGCTTCCCTTCTACTATTGAAATCATGTTTCATCTCCTATTCTTCAGGTCCGCTGTCTCGTCCCTCTGATCTTCCTCCCTCCGATGAGTACCTCTGGCCGCCAAGAATCCGCTCGTCCTTCCATTAATTGGACCCGTCTATTCGACGGCAGATTAGGTTGGTCTTTTCGACTATTTCAGTGGCGTTTTTCAATAGGGAGGCCGGAGGCTATCGCCAATTTTTAAATTGCTATATTCAAAAACTTCAAAAAAGCTTGCTGTTTTTTGTCACGTGGTCCGTTCCCTTCGGCCATTTACTTTTAATTATGCACTAAAAAGGCAAGCAGGAACCAATACGGGACTGACCCTGTTTCAGTTTTAACTGTGAAACCGATTTGTCAATTTTTTTAAAAAAATAATAAGTTATTGCAGCTCTCCGTGCATTGTCCGGGCGTCAGCGGCTTTTTTCCGGCTTTTTTTCTTTGTCAAAGGTGAGCGCTTCGCTATTGCACTTTACTATTATTTTTGCGTTGATTTTCCATCGGGTGGCTAGAGGCTATCGCCAATTTTTAATTAGAATCGCTGTAAAATGCAGTGAAACGGTGAATCACGGTTCCATTCGCCGATTAGGCCAGATAACCAAATAATTGTCTTTCTTAATTTGAATTTGCATCATAAACGTAATTGATTCTGAAATAGCTGCAATAAGTAGCACATACGACGGAATGAATCATTATATCTTCAGGCTACTCGTCGTTCGTTGGGTCTCGAGATCCCCCTGAAGAGGCGATTCAAGGGAAAGCTGGAATAATTTCACCTTTAACTCGTTTTTATCGTACTTTTTGCTTTTTTCTCATCGTATTTTACCCGCCCCGACACCACTGCAAAATATCACCAGTGGCTGCCGGGCGGATGTGTGCAGTGTGTGAGACGATCGATTGATGGGTTACTGTAGTGAGACGATCGATCGGTGGGTTACTGTAGTGAGACGATCGATCGATGGGTTATTGTAGTGGGATGATCGATTGATGGGTTACTGTAGTGAGATGATCGACTGATGGGTTGCTGAAGTGAGATGATCGATTGATGGGTTACTGAAGTGAGATGATCGATTGATGGGTTACTGAAGTGAGATGATCGATTGATGGGTTACTGTAGCTGTCACTAGAGCTACCGCACTGCCTTATAACCTGGTCGTGGTGTATCTACAGTTCTGTTGTGCAGTGTATTTCTGTTGTGCAGTGCAGTGTATATGTATTGTATTGTTGTGCAGTGTACGGTGTATTTTGGGGTACAATTTAGCCTTTCGCGGTTGTCGTACCGTAGTCCCATAGTCTACCTACCACATCCCCTCTCGTCTCGTTGTGTGTTCCTTGTTCTGCCCTTTACCCATGCGCCTACCGTAGTTGTGTGATTTCCTACCGTCACCGTGGTGTCCGCGTAGTGTGGCGGTGTTCGTTCACCGTGGTGCTTCTACCGTAACCCCTTCCCTTCCCGTTGTGTTCAGTTATGTCTTTCATAGTGCCTACCGTAGCCCCCCTTGTCCCATGGTGTGATTTCGATCCCACGTAGTGTACCTATCGTACCGAAAGTCCATGGTGTGGGTTCGGTTCTGCCTTTCGTGTTACCATCTACCACTACCCATCGTAGTCTTGCACCGTCGCTGGGCACTTCTCCCTCGTCTTTGGTGCGACTACCGTATTCTGTTATAAGTATTCTTTCCCTGCTAGTGGTGTCTCTTGTTTACAAACCCTCCTCGACTCCTTTTGACGCTTCGTGAATTGAAAATCGAAAGTCACAATCAGTCGAGGGGGGAATTACAAGAACCCTTTCTTCTGACGATTCCTTTAACGAATAGTAAAAAAAAACGTGCGGGCATCGGGATCGGAGAAGGGAGTACCGAAGACTAACGTGGATGGATGGGGGAATTGAGGAGTTGTAAGCCAAGAAGCTAGTCTTTCTTCTCATCCACTGCATCAGTCATTCGTATTTAATCATCGATTGAGCTGAAGAGTGAACGGGAGGAAGGCAGACTAGATCGAGGTTGAATGTATGAAAAGGAGGGACGTAGATAGAATGGGACTGAAATGTAAGGACAAGAAGATGATGTTCAAGGAGATCATTGGGTCGGTTCTGCAGTTCACCCTGCGTAGCGGATTCCTTCTAGAGTTCGAAATACGGGTAGCCGTCTCTTCATTTCGCGCACTCTCTCGCCTCTCTGACCGGTGAGAGAGTGTGAGAAATGAAGAGACGACGACCCGTATTTCGAACTCTAATTCCTTCCCTTTCCGTGGTCGTCGAATATTATGTGAAGTAGTGCATAATCGTGGCAACTCATAACTAATGAAAAGAAACAGTATCAGGACGGATGGATGAATGGTAAAGTCAAAAGAATCGTAATGTCGTAATAGACTCAGCATTCGGCATACATTCGACAGCATTCATCATTCAGCGCGACAGCATCCGATATAGCTGTGTGCTACTTCACACCACGCTACTATACTAAAATGAATTTAGTTCTCTTAAATTTATAAATGAAATTTAATTATTCCCATCAACTGCAACCATTCGTACCATTCGTATTTAGGTTTCTCGTGACTATTTCGCTCCCTAAACGCTCACTTCGTTTCTCAATCTTTCTGACGATAAGAGATCAGGGCGAAATGAGAGACTGTTTGAAACGAACGATTCTTTTTAATCACATTCAAGCGGGTAGTCGGATAGTCACGAGAGACCAAATTAGCCTACCTCTCATTATCACTCATTCATCGACGTCTTCGAGTGAACGAAGGGGAGACAGAAAGGGAGGGGGAGGCTTGTGATTGGAGATAGGAGAGGGGAGGGGGGGGGTGATCTAGCGGTGCACATGCGAGTAGAGGGTCCTCAATAGCACATACATATGTTCCCCCTCGGTTGGATCGACTCCACAATTGTAGCAGCGAAGTAAAATGCGAAAGTCGGGCAAAAATGCGAACAACGCGCGAGTGACCGGTCCTGGAGAGCTGATTGTGATCAAAAATATCGATCGCATGATCGTCGCAAGGATGGATAGCTCAAAAGAAGAGGAGAGTCGACTGACAAGAAGAATCTGAATAAATACATGGAAACCCGGAAAGCGCAGCTAACACGCTCGCTAAGGAACGACCCAAAAGGTTCATAAACGATTAACTATCAAACACGGAGAGGGAGGGGACGTATCAGTAAATGTTCATCAATAAGAAGAACGTGCAAAAGGGAGGAGAAGGGAAGGGCCTGTCAATCGATGAATCGATGGATGAGAGATATGCGACTGACATTGAGCATTGAATTACTTACCAATAAACGATCGGAAGGAAGAGGACATAACCGAAAACAAGCGGCAGAGCTTCACTCGATCTAACGAGCAAAGAGGATAGTTACAGGCTTCTACAACTGGTCAAATGATGTCTCCCAGGCCAGTCTACAGAATAAAAAAGTTTATAGAAGATTAATTATCAAACACGGATAGGAAGGGGGACGCATCAGTGAAACGCGAATGTTCATCAATAAGAAGAACGTGCAAAAAAAGAGAAGGGAATGGCCTATCAACATACATGAAAAAGTTATGTGTCAAAAACCTACGAATGCGGGTATGTTTATGAAAAAGACCTTGGAAATCGACTAATTCTATGAATGCGGCGTATGTTTGCGAATCATAAGTAACATTCCTTGTCAACGAAAACCTTAAATGCGGCATATGTTTTCAATTTCCAGGTAGTTTTCCACTAGCTTTTTCGTGTATGCCTATCAATCGATGAATCGATGGATGAGAGACATGCGACTGACATTGAGCATTGAATTACCTATAAATACACGATCGAAAGTAAGAGAACATAGCCGAAAACAAACGGAAGTGCTTCACTCGATCTAACGAGCAAAAGGATGGTTAGAAGCTTCTATAACTGGTCAAATGATGTTTCTTACAATTAGTCTCTCCTAGGTCCGTCAAAAGAACGCTAAACTGGGAAAAAGAGGGAATTCGCGCACGTCATACAGCGAACAAGGTTTTAGGTTATCAGCAAGGTTATCAGGAGGAATTACATAGTTACAAACGATAAATTATCTAAAGTAACGAATAGGGACTATGCACGCTCTAAACATGAGCGAGTGGATGTGACAAATGGGATGAATTGGAGAAGGGAAGGGCCTATGAATCGATAAATCGAGGGAAGAAGGACGAGATAGGCATACGAGAGAGCACTGATCTACCGGCAAACAAGGATAGTTACAGGCTTCTACAACTGGTCAAATGATATTTCTTAGTCTCTCCCACGTCTATCGGTCTAATATAGTCAATCGTTACAAACGATTTCGAAACAAACCAAATCAGGAGGCTCCTTCGAAAACATTTTATTCACGATCAAGCAGGAATAATCAGGTGAGAAAAATTATGATGAGTGAAATCGAGTTCACAACATAGTGCAACATAGTGTACCGTAATCAATTGATATTACCGTACCCCATACTGCATAGAGAGTGCGCGCATTCATCTCAAGAATGAATTGATTAGAGATATTCAATTCCGAGAATAACTCTGCCCATCTGAAAAGAGCACAATCAGAACAATCAATGCATTCTATTCAACCTCTGTTCCATATCCTCCAATTTCTTGTCTGCTCCTTTCTGTCCCTCCTTCGGTTTCTCATGCATCATAAATGCTACACCGCACACCACTCGCATCATATCGGTCATATGAAAAGAACAACAACCATTATATTTTTCATAAAATAGTAAAGTGCCATCAAACTTCACATTCTACTGTTTAAAAGTATTCGAATCGAGGACTCTTCGATATAATAATTGTTCTTACCTCTAGAATGGGATTATCCATAGTTGCATCGTATGCTCCAACGCGACGTCGAATCGATAGACGAAGTGGAAGACTGAACTACAAAATTGTTCAAGTGTAATAAGATCCTTCAAATTCACATCTGTAGAAGATGGCTCTGTGAATACTCGCAACTCACTTATTCCACGTTTCGGCTGATTCCATTCCATCGAAACTTCCAGTATTTCTCTTTCTGCCACCGACTGAATCGTCTGAAATAATCAACTGAATATCAATACAGATTCCCTCCCCACTATCTTCTTTCCTCTCCTTCTTCCTCCATTTCTTCATCCATACTATTCCATCTACTATTCGGAATACTACAGCAGGCGCCTGATCCTCCCTCACCTCCTCAAATAATCATATCGTAACATCTTTCGATGTCGAGCCATCTTATATTCTATCCCATTCCCATCATCCTTACCAGATTGCTGTCCCTGTTGCATTTGTTTCACAGTTTCTCGAATAAGTGAAACTGCTCTCTTCTATGGAATAGCGTATTGTTCATGAAAATGGTGGTATTTCATGTGCAGAATTGAAAAAGGGAAACGATGAATCGTTCTTACCTCTTTCAATTGTTTTCCTCCTCTTCTCATGAACTTGTGCAACATTTCAGCTCTCATTCCAGGCAATCGAAGAATGTGAAGAGAAACGTCCATATTGTATTTCGTCTGCAGTACACCGACTGAATCGTCTTTCTGCCACCGACTGAATCGTCTGAAATAATCAATTGAATACCAATACAGATTCCCTCCCCACTAACTTCTTTCCTCTCCTTCTTCCTCCATTTCTTCATCCATACTATTCCATTTACTATTCGGAATACTACAGCAGGCGCCTGATCCTCCCTCACCTCCTCAAATAATCATATCGTAACATCTTTCGATGTCGAGTCATCTTATATTCTATTCCATTCCCATCATCCTTACCAGATTGCTGTCCCTGTTGCATTTGTTTCACAGTTTCTCGAATAAGTGAAACTGCTCTCTTCTATGGAATAGCGTATTGTTCATGAAAATGGTGGTATTTCATGTGCAGAATTGAAAAAGGGAAACGATGAATCGTTCTTACCTCTTTCAATTGTTTCCCTCCTCTTCTCATGAACTTGTGCAACATTTCAGCTCTCATTCCAGGCAATCGAAGAATGTGAAGAGAAACGTCCATATTGTATTTCGTCTGCAGTACACCGACTGAATCGTCTTTCTGCCACCGACTGAATCGTCTGAAATAATCAATTGAATATCAATACAGATTCCCTCCCCACTAACTTCTTTCCTCTCCTTCTTCCGGAATACTACAGCAGGCGCCTGATCCTCCCTCACCTCCTCAAATAATCATATCGTAACATCTTTCGATGTCGAGTCATCTTATATTCTATCCCATTCCCATCATCCTTACCAGATTGCTGTCCCTGTTGCATTTGTTTCACAGTTTCTCGAATAAGTGAAACTGCTCTCTTCATCGACAGAGCTCGATCAGTTACCATCAATTCCTTGTCCAATCTGTCCAATCTATAACACAATTTAAACAATCTTTTCCTCTTTCTCAATTAAATTCTTGGGCTAACTCGAGAACGGAGGGAAGAATCATTTCAAGATCCTCAGCGTCATCACTCGATTGTTTACAATCTTCAAGGGACATTCGAGATCGAGCGACTGTCATGATTCTGAATGAGTTTAATGAGAAATTGTATCAATTTATTGATATTTACTAATAAAAAAAAAGGTTTCTCCATACCTTTCCATGACCAATTCGGCCACATGCATTACGTGTTGAAGTAGTGCAGTTGACGCTGTCTTCCTGTGTTGAAGAGCCTTTCTGAAGAAGAGAATATATGAGTCTCAATACAATTGATACAAGTGGCCATTCTTCTCCTACCCTGTCAGATATAATCCCGATTTGAGGTCGATTCCCTCTTCTCGTATCGCTTTCTTATGAGGACAAATGGGAACGGAATGATCGAGAAGAGCAAGGTACGTCTCGTCATGAGAGAGACCAAGGGCAGTAGAGAGTTCAAGACACTGAATTATTATTATATTCATTTATCTTCCATATGGAATAGCGTATTGTTCATGAAAATGGTGGTATTTCATGTGCAGAATTGAAAAAGGGAAACGATTAATCGGGCACTTTTCTAGTTCCGTACTAGGCCCCGCCCCTCCGCCCCGTTTCCCCACACGCCCCTCCCTCATCCCTCTTCCCCCCTCGTCTTTTGCAAGCTTAGAGGAGGAGCGACGGGCGAGAGATTGGCGAGAGAGTGCGAGGCTGCGCTCTTCCCCTCTCCCTCTCCCTACTCTCTCTACCCCGTCGCGACTAGCACGCACTCTCTCTATAACCCCCCTACGCTCTCTCCTCTCGCCAATCGGACGGGGCACTGTTCCTCTGCCCGATTGTTTGCCGCTTGTTCGGTATTTTTGGAGTGTCTCCTACGCCCTTATGGGGCTAGTAGGAGGCGGGCTCTGCCCCTCCCCTCCATTGAGGGGAAGGGGTGGAGTCAAGGGGGTGTGGTCTAGTACGGAACTAGAAAAGTCCCATTAATCGTTCTTACCTCTTTCAATTGTTTTCCTCCTCTTTTCATGAACTTGTGCAACATTTCAGCTCTCATTTCAGTCAATCGAAGAATGTGAAGAGAAACGTCCATATTGTATTTCGTCTGCAGTATCGGGATAATAGTTGAGTAATCCTCCAACTCACAGATGAAATGGGTGGGAATTTTTGATGGTATGGAACTCATACCATGGGAATTTTTGGCCCAAACATGGCTCGTACCATAGGAATTTTTTGTTTTTTTTTTACCCAAAATGGCTCATACCATTTGAATTTTTTTTTCACCCAAAAAAAGCTCATACCATGGGAATTTTTGGAGGCCAAAATTACCGTTTTCAACTGTGCTCCAACTACTCTTCACTTGTCGATACTCCTACCGTATTCCCACTCCCTTACTCACCACGAGTGTCAGCATCTTTCTCATTTCTTCATAAGTTTCTTTCCATTTTTCATCTGTTCTTCGACGACGTTGAATGAGTGAATTAATGACAACAATGGATGAGACACGACGAGACTGACAATCCTCAACAATCATCCATTATTTCACTAACTTTTTGGGAATTGACACTCTTCTCTGCATATAATCTCTCTTGAATCCATTCCATATCTGCCTCCGATAGTTAAGCTCATTGCTCTCAGAATGACAAGGGGTGGTACAACAAACACAAACCAAAGGAACAAAAAAAAACAGTTTTACATGAATGGAATTATAAATGAATGGAAAACACATTCAACAGTTTTCGTAACAATTTCGAAGACCTTCTAGATTCATAACCCTACGAATATACCTGTTCCTGTGCCGCTTTGATTGTACTTCATAACAGCCTCCGTTATGAGCATTTGTCTCTTCAATTTCAGCTTGTACGAATTAATATCGATGACGGAAGTAATGGGATGAATATCACGAAGAAGTAGATACCAATCCTGAGAAGAGCACAATGGTTATTGAGAATAATACCGTCAACCGAAACTATAAATGGAGAAACATATTAACCTGTAGATTGGGAAGGGTGATCTCATGCCACACCAGAGGGACGACATATTTGCATTGTTCGACTACACTCGTTCGAAGAAGAAGATGGAATGGAAGACGAGTGGAAGCCTGCAATGACATTATTATGCAATACAATGAAATGAACTAGTGAAGTAGATTCATTCATTGATATCAGATAAACGAGATTAACCATTAATCTGATATCATTCCTTCTTTAAATATTTTGCAAGTTAACAAACCTTATCGGGCACCTGTGCGAAAATGAGTTCTTCATCCATCTCTCCCTCGCCCATTCCATCAGCCTCCATTGACTGGAATATTATCAATATTATCAGTCCTTTCTCTCCCAGTCACTTATCGATACAACCTCTCTCTCTATCGTACCTTGGCAGTTCTTCTCTCCGTGTCCATCCTTCGATTGATCCTCTTGATGGGGCGACAAGCGCCCGGTGCACAACCACACTGCGGTGTGTGGCGGCTACTCCGGTCCATCCTTCGAGTCCAACCACACTGAGGTGCGTGGCGGCAAATCCAAATCCGATGAGGCCCTCCCACCAGCCACCCCCATCACCGCCTCCTCCTGCGAGTCCAACCATGCTGCGGTGCATGGCGGCAAATCCAATTCCTCCTCCTTCGAGTCCAACCATGCTGCGGTGCATGGCGGCAAATCCAATTCCTCCTCCTTCGAGTCCAACCACACTGAGGTGCGTGGCGGCAAATCCAGTTCCTCCTCCTTCGAGTCCAACCACATTGAGGTGCGTGGCGGCAAATCCAAATCCGATGAGGCCCTCCCACCAGCCACCCCCATCACCGCCTCCTCCTGCGAGTCCAACCATGCTGCGGTGCATGGCGGCAAATCAAATTCCTCCTCCTTCGAGTCCAACCACACTGAGGTGCGTGGCGGCAAATCCAATTCCTCCTCCTTCGAGTCCAACCACACTGAGGTGCGTGGCGGCAAATCCAAATCCGATGAGGCCCTCCCACCAGCCACCCCCATCACCGCCTCCTCCTGCGAGTCCAACCATGCTGCGGTGCATGGCGGCAAATCCAATTCCTCCTCCTTCGAGTCCAACCACACTGAGGTGCGTGGCGGCAAATCCAGTTCCTCCTCCGTCGAGTCCAACCACATTGAGGTGCGTGGCGGCAAATCCAAATCCGATGAGGCCCTCCCACCAGCCACCCCCATCACCGCCTCCTCCTGCGAGTCCAACCATACTGAGGTGCGTGGCGGCAAATCCAAATCCGATGAGGCCCTCCCACCAGCCACCCCCATCACCGCCTCCTCCTTCGAGTCCAACCATGCTGCGGTGCATGGCGGCAAATCCAAATCCGATCCTGTCAAGCCCAGATTCTGAATAGCACAATTCAAAAATTGGCGATAGCCTTCGGCCGCTCTATTGAAAAAGTCCACTAAAATTAAGCAAATGAGAACTATTGCCAATTGTAAAGCCCAGATTCTGAATTGCACATTTCAAAAATTGGCGATAGTCTTCGGCCGCCCTATTGAAAAAGTCCACTAAAATTAAGCAAATGAGAACTATTGCCAATTGTAAAGCCCAGATTCTGAATTGCACATTTCACAAATTGGCGATAGCCTTCGGCCACCCTATTGAAAAAACACCACTAAAATTAAGCAAATGAGAATTATTCCCAATTGTCAAGAGGTGCGTGGCGGCAAATCCAATTCCTCCTCCTTCGAGTCCAACCACACTGAGGTGCGTGGCGGCAAATCCAGTTCCTCCTCCTTCGAGTCCAACCACATTGAGGTGCGTGGCGGCAAATCCAAATCCGATGAGGCCCTCCCACCAGCCACCCCCATCACCGCCTCCTCCTGCGAGTCCAACCATGCTGCGGTGCATGGCGGCAAATCAAATTCCTCCTCCTTCGAGTCCAACCACACTGAGGTGCGTGGCGGCAAATCCAAATCCGATGAGGCCCTCCCACCAGCCACCCCCATCACCGCCTCCTCCTGCGAGTCCAACCATGCTGCGGTGCATGGCGGCAAATCCAATTCCTCCTCCTTCGAGTCCAACCACACTGAGGTGCGTGGCGGCAAATCCAATTCCTCCTCCTTCGAGTCCAACCACACTGAGGTGCGTGGCGGCAAATCCAATTCCTCCTCCTTCGAGTCCAACCACACTGAGGTGCGTGGCGGCAAATCCAAATCCGATGAGGCCCTCCCACCAGCCACCCCCATCACCGCCTCCTCCTGCGAGTCCAACCACACTGAGGTGCGTGGCGGCAAATCCAATTCCTCCTCCTTCGAGTCCAACCACACTGAGGTGCGTGGCGGCAAATCCAGTTCCTTCTCCTTCGAGTCCAACCACACTGAGGTGCGTGGCGGCAAATCCAAATCCGATGAGGCCCTCCCACCAGCCACCCCCATCACCGCCTCCTCCTGCGAGTCCAACCATGCTGCGGTGCATGGCGGCAAATCAAATTCCTCCTCCTTCGAGTCCAACCACACTGAGGTGCGTGGCGGCAAATCCAATTCCTCCTCCTTCGAGTCCAACCACACTGAGGTGCGTGGCGGCAAATCCAAATCCGATGAGGCCCTCCCACCAGCCACCCCCATCACCGCCTCCTCCTGCGAGTCCAACCATGCTGCGGTGCATGGCGGCAAATCCAATTCCTCCTCCTTCGAGTCCAACCACACTGAGGTGCGTGGCGGCAAATCCAATTCCTCCTCCTTCGAGTCCAACCACACTGAGGTGCGTGGCGGCAAATCCAATTCCTCCTCCTTCGAGTCCAACCACACTGAGGTGCGTGGCGGCAAATCCAAATCCGATGAGGCCCTCCCACCAGCCACCCCCATCACCGCCTCCTCCTGCGAGTCCAACCACACTGAGGTGCGTGGCGGCAAATCCAATTCCTCCTCCTTCGAGTCCAACCACACTGAGGTGCGTGGCGGCAAATCCAATTCCTCCTCCTTCGAGTCCAACCACACTGAGGTGCGTGGCGGCAAATCCAAATCCGATGAGGCCCTCCCACCAGCCACCCCCATCACCGCCTCCTCCTGCGAGTCCAACCACACTGAGGTGCGTGGCGGCAAATCCAATTCCTCCTCCTTCGAGTCCAACCACACTGAGGTGCGTGGCGGCAAATCCAGTTCCTTCTCCTTCGAGTCCAACCACACTGAGGTGCGTGGCGGCAAATCCAAATCCGATGAGGCCCTCCCACCAGCCACCCCCATCACCGCCTCCTCCTGCGAGTCCAACCATGCTGCGGTGCGTGGCGGCAAATCCAATTCCTCCTCCTTCGAGTCCAACCACACTGAGGTGCGTGGCGGCAAATCCAATTCCTCCTCATTCGAGTCCAACCACACTGAGGTGCGTGGCGGCAAATCCAAATCCGATGAGGCCCTCCCACCAGCCACCCCCATCACCGCCTCCTCCTGCGAGTCCAACCATGCTGCGGTGCATGGCGGCAAATCCAATTCCTCCTCCTTCGAGTCCAACCATGCTGCGGTGCATGGCGGCAAATCCAATTCCTCCTCCTTCGAGTCCAACCACACTGAGGTGTGTGGCGGCAAATCCAAATCCGATCCTGTCAAGCCCAGATTCTGAATAGCACAATTCAAAAATTGGCGATAGCCTTCGGCCGCCCTATTGAAAAAGTCCACTAAAATTAAGCAAAAATTAAGCAAATGAGAACTATTGCCAATTGTAAAGCCCAGATTCTGAATTGCACATTTCAAAAATTGGCGATGGTCTTCGGCCGCCCTATTGAAAAAGTCCTCTAAAATTAAGCAAATGAGAACTATTGCCAATTGTAAAGCCCAGATTCTGAATTGCACTTTTCAAATTTGGCGATAGCCTTCGGCCACCCTATTGAAAAAACGCCACTAAAATTAAGCTAAAATTTTGAATTATTCCCAATTGTCAAGAAGTGCGTGGCGGCAAATCCAATTCCTCCTCCTTCGAGTCCAACCACACTGAGGTGCGTGGCGGCAAATCCAATTCCGATGAGGCCCTCCCACCAGCCACCCCCATCACCGCCTCCTCCTGCGAGTCCAACCATGCTGCGGTGCATGGCGGCAAATCCAATTCCTCCTCCTTCGAGTCCAACCACACTGAGGTGCGTGGCGGCAAATCCAATTCCGATGAGGCCCTCCCACCAGCCACCCCCATCACCGCCTCCTCCTGCGAGTCCAACCATGCTGCGGTGCATGACGGCAAATCAAATTCCTCCTCCTTCGAGTCCAACCACACTGAGGTGCGTGGCGGCAAATCCAATTCCTCCTCCTTCGAGTCCAACCACACTGAGGTGCGTGGCGGCAAATCCAGTTCCTTCTCCTTCGAGTCCAACCACACTGAGGTGCGTGGCGGCAAATCCAAATCCGATGAGGCCCTCCCACCAGCCACCCCCATCACCGCCTCCTCCTGCGAGTCCAACCATGCTGCGGTGCATGGCGGCAAATCAAATTCCTCCTCCTTCGAGTCCAACCACACTGAGGTGCGTGGCGGCAAATCCAATTCCTCCTCCTTCGAGTCCAACCACACTGAGGTGCGTGGCGGCAAATCCAAATCCGATGAGGCCCTCCCACCAGCCACCCCCATCACCGCCTCCTCCTGCGAGTCCAACCATGCTGCGGTGCATGGCGGCAAATCCAATTCCTCCTCCTTCGAGTCCAACCACACTGAGGTGCGTGGCGGCAAATCCAATTCCTCCTCCTTCGAGTCCAACCACACTGAGGTGCGTGGCGGCAAATCCAATTCCTCCTCCTTCGAGTCCAACCACACTGAGGTGCGTGGCGGCAAATCCAAATCCGATGAGGCCCTCCCACCAGCCACCCCCATCACCGCCTCCTCCTGCGAGTCCAACCACACTGAGGTGCGTGGCGGCAAATCCAATTCCTCCTCCTTCGAGTCCAACCACACTGAGGTGCGTGGCGGCAAATCCAATTCCTCCTCCTTCGAGTCCAACCACACTGAGGTGCGTGGCGGCAAATCCAAATCCGATGAGGCCCTCCCACCAGCCACCCCCATCACCGCCTCCTCCTGCGAGTCCAACCACACTGAGGTGCGTGGCGGCAAATCCAATTCCTCCTCCTTCGAGTCCAACCACACTGAGGTGCGTGGCGGCAAATCCAGTTCCTTCTCCTTCGAGTCCAACCACACTGAGGTGCGTGGCGGCAAATCCAAATCCGATGAGGCCCTCCCACCAGCCACCCCCATCACCGCCTCCTCCTGCGAGTCCAACCATGCTGCGGTGCGTGGCGGCAAATCCAATTCCTCCTCCTTCGAGTCCAACCACACTGAGGTGCGTGGCGGCAAATCCAATTCCTCCTCATTCGAGTCCAACCACACTGAGGTGCGTGGCGGCAAATCCAAATCCGATGAGGCCCTCCCACCAGCCACCCCCATCACCGCCTCCTCCTGCGAGTCCAACCATGCTGCGGTGCATGGCGGCAAATCCAATTCCTCCTCCTTCGAGTCCAACCATGCTGCGGTGCATGGCGGCAAATCCAATTCCTCCTCCTTCGAGTCCAACCACACTGAGGTGCGTGGCGGCAAATCCAAATCCGATGAGGCCCTCCCACCAGCCACCCCCATCACCGCCTCCTCCTGCGAGTCCAACCACACTGAGGTGCGTGGCGGCAAATCCAATTCCTCCTCCTGCGAGTCCAACCACACTGAGGTGCGTGGCGGCAAATCCAATTCCTCCTCCTTCGAGTCCAACCACACTGAGGTGCGTGGCGGCAAATCCAATTCCTCCTCCTTCGAGTCCAACCACACTGAGGTGCGTGGCGGCAAATCCAAATCCGATGAGGCCCTCCCACCAGCCACCCCCATCACCGCCTCCTCCTGCGAGTCCAACCACACTGAGGTGCGTGGCGGCAAATCCAATTCCTCCTCCTTCGAGTCCAACCACACTGAGGTGCGTGGCGGCAAATCCAGTTCCTTCTCCTTCGAGTCCAACCACACTGAGGTGCGTGGCGGCAAATCCAAATCCGATGAGGCCCTCCCACCAGCCACCCCCATCACCGCCTCCTCCTGCGAGTCCAACCATGCTGCGGTGCGTGGCGGCAAATCCAATTCCTCCTCCTTCGAGTCCAACCACACTGAGGTGCGTGGCGGCAAATCCAATTCCTCCTCATTCGAGTCCAACCACACTGAGGTGCGTGGCGGCAAATCCAAATCCGATGAGGCCCTCCCACCAGCCACCCCCATCACCGCCTCCTCCTGCGAGTCCAACCATGCTGCGGTGCATGGCGGCAAATCCAATTCCTCCTCCTTCGAGTCCAACCATGCTGCGGTGCATGGCGGCAAATCCAATTCCTCCTCCTTCGAGTCCAACCACACTGAGGTGCGTGGCGGCAAATCCAAATCCGATCCTGTCAAGCCCAGATTCTGAATAGCACAATTCAAAAATTGGCGATAGCCTTCGGCCGCCCTATTGAAAAAGTCCACTAAAATTAAGCAAAAATTAAGCAAATGAGAACTATTGCCAATTGTAAAGCCCAGATTCTGAATTGCACATTTCAAAAATTGGCGATGGTCTTCGGCCGCCCTATTGAAAAAGTCCTCTAAAATTAAGCAAATGAGAACTATTGCCAATTGTAAAGCCCAGATTCTGAATTGCACTTTTCAAATTTGGCGATAGCCTTCGGCCACCCTATTGAAAAAACGCCACTAAAATTAAGCTAAAATTTTGAATTATTCCCAATTGTCAAGAAGTGCGTGGCGGCAAATCCAATTCCTCCTCCTTCGAGTCCAACCACACTGAGGTGCGTGGCGGCAAATCCAATTCCGATGAGGCCCTCCCACCAGCCACCCCCATCACCGCCTCCTCCTGCGAGTCCAACCATGCTGCGGTGCATGGCGGCAAATCCAATTCCTCCTCCTTCGAGTCCAACCACACTGAGGTGCGTGGCGGCAAATCCAATTCCGATGAGGCCCTCCCACCAGCCACCCCCATCACCGCCTCCTCCTGCGAGTCCAACCATGCTGCGGTGCATGGCGGCAAATCAAATTCCTCCTCCTTCGAGTCCAACCACACTGAGGTGCGTGGCGGCAAATCCAATTCCTCCTCCTTCGAGTCCAACCACACTGAGGTGCGTGGCGGCAAATCCAATTCCGATGAGGCCCTCCCACCAGCCACCCCCATCACCGCCTCCTCCTGCGAGTCCAACCATGCTGCGGTGCATGGCGGCAAATCCAATTCCTCCTCCTTCGAGTCCAACCACACTGAGGTGCGTGGCGGCAAATCCAATTCCTCCTCCTTCGAGTCCAACCACACTGAGGTGCGTGGCGGCAAATCCAATTCCTCCTCCTTCGAGTCCAACCACACTGAGGTGCGTGGCGGCAAATCCAATTCCTCCTCCTTCGAGTCCAACCACACTGAGGTGCGTGGCGGCAAATCCAATTCCGATGAGGCCCTCCCACCAGCCACCCCCATCACCGCCTCCTCCTGCGAGTCCAACCATGCTGCGGTGCATGGCGGCAAATCCAATTCCTCCTCCTTCGAGTCCAACCACACTGAGGTGCGTGGCGGCAAATCCAATTCCTCCTCCTTCGAGTCCAACCACACTGAGGTGCGTGGCGGCAAATCCAATTCCGATGAGGCCCTCCCACCAGCCACCCCCATCACCGCCTCCTCCTGCGAGTCCAACCATGCTGCGGTGCATGGCGGCAAATCCAATTCCTCCTCCTTCGAGTCCAACCACACTGAGGTGCGTGGCGGCAAATCCAATTCCTCCTCCTTCGAGTCCAACCACACTGAGGTGCGTGGCGGCAAATCCAATTCCTCCTCCTTCGAGTCCAACCACACTGAGGTGCGTGGCGGCAAATCCAATTCCTCCTCCTTCGAGTCCAACCACACTGAGGTGCGTGGCGGCAAATCCAATTCCTCCTCCTTCGAGTCCAACCACACTGAGGTGCGTGGCGGCAAATCCAATTCCTCCTCCTTCGAGTCCAACCACACTGAGGTGCGTGGCGGCAAATCCAATTCCTCCTCCTTCGAGTCCAACCACACTGAGGTGCGTGGCGGCAAATCCAATTCCTCCTCCTTCGAGTCCAACCACACTGAGGTGCGTGGCGGCAAATCCAAATCCGATGAGTTTTGATGTGCGTTTTGTACTGAAAAGAAACTTGCATTAGAAAATGTGATGTAATATTGCGACATTTTTTCATAAAACAATGAAATGAGAGGTCTTCTAATCACTACGAGTTCTCATTACCTTGGCTGTCTCGGGTGCCTGTAGTCTTGCCGTATCTTTGGGTGTGGGAGTCTGCATCATTACTCCCGATGGATCAGATAATGCCAATTGTTGTACTATCACACGATCCTTGCCAGACATCATCAACTCAAATGGAAAAAAAGTTAACTAGAAATTTTATTAAAATATGACAGCCATCTCGAATTGTTCCATAAATACAAATGAACCGTCTAACATGAGTGAGTTTACACACATTTGGCATCGTCTGTGGTGATTTCTTCTGTTCTCGAGTAGCAAATTTAACGAGATGAATGATCGACTGAAAAATAAAGAAATTGGAGTTCTCCTTTCTATTTCGTGATTCAAAATCTAAACAAACGTTGCTTACATCCATACATGTCTTGTCATCGAGAGTGGCAAAGATAATGGCGATAAGGGGAAGATCGCATGGATGTTGTTGGAATAGTCTCTCAGCAAATTCCTTCGTTAGAGGAAGAAGAATCTGTTCCTCGTCCGATCGACCACCTTCAAGAGGAATTTATTCGTGTAAGTAGTAATCGATAGATGGGATAACAGACTACCGTAATCAATTGATATTACCGTACCCCATACTGCATAGAGAGTGCGCGCATTCATCTCAAGAATGAATTGATTAGAGATATTCAATTCCGAGAATAACTCTGCCCATCTGAAAAGAGCACAATCAGAACAATCAATGCATTCTATTCAACCTCTGTTCCATATCCTCCATTTTCTTGTCTGCTCCTTTCTGTCCCTCCTTCGGTTTCTCATGCATCATAAATGCTACACCGCACACCACTCGCATCATATCGGTCATATGAAAAGAACAACAACCATTATATTTTTCATAAAATAGTAAAGTGCCATCAAACTTCACATTATACTGTTTAGAAGTACTCGAATCGAGGACTCTTCGATATAATAATTGTTCTTACCTCCAGAATGGGATTATCCATAGTTGCATCGTATGCTCCAACGCGACGTCGAATCGATAGACGAAGTGGAAGACTGAAATACGAAATTGTTCAAGTGTAATAAGATCCTTCAAATTCACATCTGTAGAAGATGGCTCTGTGAATACTCGCAACTCACTTATTCCACGTTTCGGCCGATTCCATTCAATCGAAACTTCCAGTATTTCTCTTTCTGCCACCGACTGAATCGTCTGAAATAATCAATTGAATATCAATACAGATTCCCTCCCCACTAACTTCTTTCCTCTCCTTCTTCCTCCATTTCTTCATCCATACTATTCCATCTACTATTCGGAATACTACATCAGGCGCCTGATCCTCCCTCACCTCCTCAAATAATCATATCGTAACATCTTTCGATGTCGAGTCATCTTATATTCTATCCCATTCCCATCATCCTTACCAGATTGCTATCCCTGTTGCATTTGTTTCGCAGTTTCTCGAATAAGTGAAACTGCTCTCTTCTATGGAATAGCGTATTGTTCATGAAAATGGTGGTTTTTCATGTGCAGAATTGAAAAAGGGAAACGATGAATCGTTCTTACCTCTTTCAATTGTTTTCCTCCTCTTCTCATGAACTTGTGCAACATTTCAGCTCTCATTCCAGGCAATCGAAGAATGTGAAGAGAAACGTCCATATTGTATTTCGTCTGTAGTATCGGGATAATAGTTGAGTAATCCTCCAACTCACAGATGAAATGGGTGGGAATTTTTGATGGTATGGAACTCATACCATGGGAATTTTTGACCCAAACATGGCTCGTACCATTGGAATTTTTTTGCTTTTTTTACCCAAAATGGCTCATACCACTTGTCGATACTCCTACCGTATTCCCACTCCCTTACTCACCACGAGTGTCAGCATCTTTCTCATTTCTTCATAAGTTTCTTTCCATTTTTCATCTGTTCTTCGACGACGTTGAATGAGTGAATTAATGACAACAATGGATGAGACACGACGAGACTGACAATCCTCAACAATCATCCATTATTTCACTAACTTTTTGGGAATTGACACTCTTCTCTGCATATAATCTCTCTTTAATCCATTCCATATCTGCCTCCGATAGTTGATCATTCTGAGAGCAATGAGCTTATGATCGGACAAGGGGTGGTACAACAAACCCAAACCAAAGGAACAAAAAAACAGTTTTACATGAATGGAATTATAAATGAATGGAAAACACATTCAACAGTTTTCGTAACAATTTCGAAGACCTTCTAGATTCATAACCCTACGAATATACCTGTTCCTGTGCCGCTTTGATTGTACTTCATAACAGCCTCCGTAATGAGCATTTGTCTCTTCAATTTCAGCTTGTACGAATTAATATCGACGACGGAAGTAATGGGATGAATATCACGAAGAAGTAGATACCAATCCTGAGAAGAGCACAATGGTTATTGAGAATAATACCGTCAATCGAAACTATAAATGGAGAAACATACTAACCTGTAGATTGGGAAGGGTGATCTCATGCCACACCAGAGGGGCGACATATTTGCATAGTTCGACTTCACTCGTTCGAAGAAGAAGATGGAATGGAAGACAAGTGTCCTGTTACGGCATTATTATGCAATACAATGAAATGAACTAGTGAAGTAGATTCATTCATTGATATCAGATAAACGAGATTAACCATTAATCTGATATCATTCCTTCTTTAAATATTTTGCAAGTTAACAAACCTTATCGGGCACCTGTGCGAAAATGAGTTCTTCATCCATCTCTCCCTCGCCCATTCCATCAGCCTCCATTGACTGGAATATTATCAATATTATCAGTCCTTTCTCTCCCAGTCACTTATCGATACAACCTCTCTCTCTATCGTACCTTGGCAGTTCTTCTCTCCGTGTCCATCCTTCGATTGATCCTCTTGATGGGGCGACAAGCGCCCGGTGCACAACCACACTGCGGTGTGTGGCGGCTACTCCGGTCCATCCTTCGATTGATCCTCTTGATGGGGCGACAAGCGCCCGGTGCACAACCACACTGCGATGTGTGGCCATCAGTCTCAGCATGGCAACTGCATCTCCAGGTTGTGCGTCGCCTGGTGGCCGTTGTCTGAATAAGGAGAATTCATGAACCATGAAATCATGGGGAAGTTCCCAGGGGGGGGGGGGGACAGTATGGATGACAACTCGCACTGGGCTGCGTAAGTGCATACTTTTACATAGACAAGAAAGGGTAATTTTAAGAATATTATGTCGCGGTACATCCTGGTGATTCACGGCTGCATGCAATATCAAAGCGCAAATATGGTTGCAACAATAATCTTTTCACGATTCATTATCGGGTACATAACAACAAGCTATTTTCCTATCAAGAGCAAGATCATCTTCGATACCTCCTCTTCCGCAACTAAAAAAGAGACGATCACTCATGACATATTGTAGGCTAGATGACCGTGACAAATGAATGCGATTTCGATATGCGGATTACGGCGTTTCATTTCCTCCCCCCCCCCCCTCTCTCTCGCCCAATAGATTCGCCGCTAGGGAAGAAGGAGGGGGAGGGGCTAGAGCAGCGGATTCGCAAGAAAGAGGGGAAGTTGCGCAATCCGCTATTTCAGGCGGATTTCTCACTCGCTAGGCCAGAGGGGGGGGATGGGAAGAGGGGACTTCGGCTGCCCGAGCCCGGCCACTCCCCTCTTCCCTAGCGAATCCGCGGGGCAAGAGGAAGGGAAGGGGGAAAGCGCCGAGGAGACAATTCATATTCGACCAATCAATCAGTCAGCTAATCAGAAGGGAACATAGCCCAGAAATGAATTCATGAGTGGAACTTGTTAAACAAATCGAACCAGTAGCACTCGCGCTGCACTATCCACACAAATTCTAAACGACTTTCGACAAAGGAACTCGCAGGTTCAGCCGTTCAAAATGATATGTACATGTTAATGCATAACTCTAAACTATTGTATTATAGCACAGATTACAGCGAATTCGAGTATTTAAATCGTTCACTGAATCGTACCATTGCAATCGAATAGTCGGACGACGTAGAATCGTCCCTTCCTCATCGCAACAAAGTCCTTCTGTTCCTTCAATGATTGTATTTATGAACAGGGAAGAGAAGGAGATGGGATGAGGGGATATGCGCTATAGGTAAAACAATAAACATTGTCGATTGCACACACTGCTCCGTCGCAAGATGAGACGGAAAGGTATACTAGCACGCGTAATCGAAGCAAGAACTAATAGACATCCCCTCGCTTCTCACCCGAAATATGGCTCTAAATTGATCACGCGAGACTCACCGAAGCCATCACTGGTATCTATGCGGCTGAAACTGTCATCAATGGGCGACAAACGAAAGAAAACAAGGACAGAAGTCATCGGGAGAATGGGTAAAAATTGCGCGGGAAACCGTGGTGTTCCCTTCTAGCAGACATGGCCGCCCCGGATCTGGACCGGAAATCCTCCGTTTCTTTGCTTTTACTCCGTTTTTTATCGATTTCTTGATGTCATTTGCGTGCTGCTCACTCCCCGTGTTGAAATAACCCATCGCATTACTTGAATCACGGGAATATCGCCTTAATTCATGGCGTTTTGCCTCGAAATTTCGAAATGTTCGCTTCCCCCTTTCCGACCGGCCTTCTTCCACGCTCCTTTCTTGTATTTTCAATTTAAATTAGTCGCTAACAAACATACAAACAATATGCGATAAGATATTACAAAAAAATAAAAATAAAGCGCGCCAGACAATCGCAAATTAGCAAAATTAGCGCTCACTCTCCTCGTTTCACACACTCTCTAGGCGCGATCGACGACTGATTTTTAAAAAAAGATTGCCTATTGACTTTTTTTAAAAATATTTTTATTTTGGTTATTTTTTAATCAGGAATTAATATTAATCAATCATGAATGCAAGCACAATAAGTATCATGACCAAACACTGTCCCATTTCCTTTATTTCATTATCAGTCTCCCCGCTCTACAATGACTACTGTAACTGTTGCTATTGATCGATCATCGCGGATACTGTATCTACGTATCAATTGATTCTCTTTGCAGGTGCGTACTTGGAATCTTCGGCTCGTATTCGTAATCATCAGCTCTCGAGTGTATCTTTCAAGCAGTCCTTCGCTGGTTATTCGTACGTTCCCTTACCAATGCGCATTATTCTTCATGTTGTTACTCCTCTTCTAGTCTATCTCTCCATCTCAATCTTGAATTTCATGCAGCATCATGTTTTGAGTGCAATCTTGTTTTTATCTGAACTTCGTTTAGTATGCGATATCACTACCGTATCCCGCGTTTTCCATATAATTATGATATATATGCCGGAAAGCTTGCTCTTTTTCTCTCTCTCTCTTTTTAACCATAGCATTTCCTATTTTGGAATCGGAAACTAGAGCTGGTAATTGCTCTTTGGATTCTACTCAGCTTGACAAATGAATAATGCTCATTCAATTGTGTCGCATGTATCCTCAGGATTAGAATACGCTACAGTTCTCTGCAGATACCGTAGTGCTCATTCTCCTCTCCATTCCTTCTCTCACAGTCACTTCCTATCATGCGATGTTATCATCTCCCTTCTACGTCTATTACCGAAGGCATGAAACACGGAATCACATGAAAATACCTATCTTGAAATGGGAAATTTGCTATGATACGTGCTCTTTGGGCTCTACTCAGCTTGACAAATAAATAATGCTCATTCAATTGTGTCGCATGTATCCTCAGGATTAGAATACGCTACAGTTCTCTGCAGATACCGTAGTGCTCATTCTCCTCTCCATTCCTTCTCTCACAGTCACTTCCTATCATGCGATGTTATCATCTCCCTTCTACGTCTATTACCGAAGGCATGAAACACGGAATCACATGGAAATACATATCTTGAAATGGAAATTTGCTATGATACGTGCTCTTTGGGCTCTACTCAGCTTGACAAATAAATAATGCTCATTCAATAGTGTCGCATGTATCCTCAGCATTAGAATACGCTACAGTTCTCTGCAGATACCGTAGTGCTCATTCTTCTCTCCATTCCTTCTCTTACAGTCACTTCCTATCATGCGATGTTATCATCTCCCTTCTACATCTATTACCGAAGGCATGAAACACGGAATCACATGGAAATACCTATCTTGAAATGGAAATTTGCTATGATAGTGCTCTTTGGGCTCTACTCAGCTTGACAAATAAATAATGCTCATTCAATAGTGTCGCATGTATCCTCAGCATTAGAATACGCTTCTTTATTCTGCAGATACCGTAGTGCTCATTCTCCTCTCCATTCCTTCTCTTACAGTCATTTCCTATCATGCGATGTTATCATCTCCTTCTACGTCTATTACCGAAGGCATGAAACACGGAATCACATGGAAATACCTATCTTGAAATGGAAATTTGCTGTGATACGTGCTCTTTGGGCTCTACTCAGCTTGACAAATAAATAATGCTCATTCAATAGTGTCGCATGTATCCTCAGGATTAGAATACGCTACAGTTCTCTGCAGATACCGTAGTGCTCATTCTCCTCTCCATTCCTTCTCTTACAGTCACTTCCTATCATGCGATGTTATCATCTCCCTTCTACGTCTATTACCGAAGGCATGAAACACGGAATCACATGGAAATACCTATCTTGAAATGGAAATTTGCTATGATACGTGCTCTTTGGACTCTACTCAGCTTGACAAATAAATAATGCTCATTCAATAGTGTCGCATGTATCCTCAGCATTAGAATACGCTTCTTTATTCTGCAGATACCGTAGTGCTCATTCTCCTCTCCATTCCTTCTCTTACAGTCACTTCCTATCATGCGATGTTATCATCTCCCTTCTACGTTATTACCGAAGGCATGAAACACGGAATCACATGGAAATACCTATCTTGAAATGGGAAATTTGCTATGATACGGCTCTACTCAGCTTGACAAATAAATAATGCTCATTCAATAGTGTCGCATGTATCCTCAGGATTAGAATACGCTACAGTTCTCTGCAGATACCGTAGTGCTCATTCTCCTCTCCATTCCTTCTCTCACAGTCACTTCCTATCATGCGATGTTATCATCTCCCTTCTACGTCTATTACCGAAGGCATGAAACACGGAATCACATGGAAATACCTATCTTGAAATGGGAAATTTGTTATGATACGTGCTCTTTGGACTCAACTCCGCTTGACAAATAAATAATGCTCATTCAATAGTGTCGCATGTATCCTCAGGATTAGAATACGCTACAGTTCTCTGCAGATACCGTAGTGCTCATTCTCCTCTCCATTCCTTCTCTTACAGTCACTTCCTATCATGCGATGTTATCATCTCCCTTCTACGTCTATTACCGAAGGCATGAAACACGGAATCACATGGAAATACATATCTTGAAATGGAAATTTGCTATGATACGTGCTCTTTGGGCTCTACTCAGCTTGACAAATAAATAATGCTCATTCAATAGTGTCGCATGTATCCTCAGGATTAGAATACGCTACAGTTCTCTGCAGATACCGTAGTGCTCATTCTCCTCTCCATTCCTTCTCTTACAGTCACTTCCTATCATGCGATGTTATCATCTCCCTTCTACGTTATTACCGAAGGCATGAAACACGGAATCACATGGAAATACCTATCTTGAAATGGAAATTTGCTATGATACGGCTCTACTCAGCTTGACAAATAAATAATGCTCATTCAATAGTGTCGCATGTATCCTCAGGATTAGAATACGCTACAGTTCTCTGCAGATACCGTAGTGCTCATTCTCCTCTCCATTCCTTCTCTCACAGTCACTTCCTATCATGCGATGTTATCATCTCCCTTCTACGTCTATTACCGAAGGCATGAAACACGGAATCACATGGAAATACCTATCTTGAAATGGGAAATTTGTTATGATACGTGCTCTTTGGACTCAACTCCGCTTGACAAATAAATAATGCTCATTCAATAGTGTCGCATGTATCCTCAGGATTAGAATACGCTACAGTTCTCTGCAGATACCGTAGTGCTCATTCTCCTCTCCATTCCTTCTCTTACAGTCACTTCCTATCATGCGATGTTATCATCTCCCTTCTACGTCTATTACCGAAGGCATGAAACACGGAATCACATGGAAATACCTATCTTGAAATGGAAATTTGCTATGATACGTGCTCTTTGGGCTCTACTCAGCTTGACAAATAAATAATGCTCATTCAATAGTGTCGCATGTATCCTCAGCATTAGAATACGCTTCTTTATTCTGCAGATACCGTAGTGCTCATTCTCCTCTCCATTCCTTCTCTTACAGTCACTTCCTATCATGCGATGTTATCATCTCCTTTACGTCTATTACCGAAGGCATGAAACACGGAATCACATGGAAATACCTATCTTGAAATGGGAAATTTGTTATGATACGTGTTCTTTGGACTCAACTCCGCTTGACAAATGAATAATGCTCATTCA